>BSBK01001798.1:390000-1590000 GCA_027943335.1 Chamaecyparis obtusa | reverse complement strand
AACTTCTGAATGAGAACATTAATTAAGAATATAATAGTGCTAAACAAGATGAACAAGATAGACAACAACACCATAACACATAGAGTTTTTTTCTCAAGGAAAAAATTGTTAAGGGAAAAACCTCGGTGGGAATGGAATCCACTAGATAGTGCACTAGTATAAAAATGTCCCTATTAGGAGACCTATCCCTATTAGGAGTTGATACAATACATCCAATACAATAGTCCACGTTAAAGGAAAAAACCCCTATTCAAAGGTCCTTCAACCCTGTTAGGAGTTGATGAGAACAAAATGGCACACTTTGTGAGAACACTCCTCCAAGGAGAAGGTTAAAACCACCTTCATGACTCACTTTCTAAATACAATAAAGTGAACTTACTATTCAAATGACTAAATTGACTGATAGAAACTTACTTTCCTTTATAGTTTCATTAAAGTGCACAAGGAATGATCCACTCATACCTCTTCTCTCATCCCTGCTCTTATTACAATGCTCACATGCACAATCACACATACCTCCCATACACGTTCCTCACATTACATTAGATATTTTACTCTCCTTTATACAAGTTACAAGTCTTAATCAAGTCAGCATGTTAGAGCTTCCCCAATGCACAAACAATTACATTACAAAATGTTAAGGTACACATGGTACCTGATGCAAATATAAAATAATTAAAAATATTAATTTATGTGCCAAGATCCATGATTAACACTCACCAATCCATGGAACATGTTACACCACCTAGTCGGCTCCCAAAAGAAATTATCCAAGTTCATACACTAGCGTTGTTATTAGCATGACCCAATCAAGCCATACATCCCAGAGTGTACTCCATCCTATATTTTATTCCATGCTTAAAGCTTGCATAACATGATTCTAGCTCACAACCAACTTATTCTCAAAACTCAACAACTAACTCAGTCAGATTATTTGTCTCTGTCCTATAACCAGTCTTCACCAAAACAACTATAACTTGTTTAAATCATCATATTAAGTCATGTGACCTTAGACATAAGGTCTATACATCTTTAGAATGATAAAAAAAATCTCTCTTACTTTGAACTGACATACAATGTCCTTACATCTCTGTCCAACTGCCTATAGCAACTAGAAACATAATTTGTCTGATACAACCAACTCAAAATTGAAGTATATGTCATATGTTGACATCAATGACAAAACCTAAACAACAATGACAACAAAAATTATAACCAACATATAATAATATCCCCTTTTGGAATTGATGGAAACATATGAGTGAAAAACCATCAACATAAAAGCATTCAACTCAATACAACCTTCTCAATATCTTCAACAATGTTCCCCCCAAGATAGTAGGAGGTTTTTCACATAACTCTCTCCCCCTTTGACATAAATGGAAAAGGGTACCAATGGTGCCAACTCTGATCAAACAAATGTCTCACCCTATGATATAGCTTTTTAAAATTTTCATTCCTCCAACATACCAGGTGCTCTATTCACAAACACTTCATCATTTCAACCTTTGCAAATACTCCCCTTGAGTATTAGGACCAAGCATCAACTCCAAAAGAATAATAAATCTTTGATAATTACTAGATTGATTCATTCCTACATCACTTAATTGTCACAAGGAGACACCATCACCCCAAACATACCTCTGAGATACTCAAAGGTCTCTTTTGGAAACAGTTTTGTAAAAATGTCTGCAATCTATTCCTTTGTGTTGATGTATTCCAATCTAACTTCCTTCTCTACAAATTTTTTTCTCAAAATGTGATATTTAATTGATATATTATTTGTCTTAGAGTATAATACTGGATTCTTTGACATATTGACTATAATTGTGTTATCATAGTGAATAGAAATAGGCTCTTCAATGCTTACTCCAATAGCCTTCAACATCTGTTTCATCCAAACAATCTGAGTGAAATTAATAGCAACAACAAAATATTCTATGTAGAAGTAGATTGTGATATACAATAATGCCTCTTTCTTAACCAAGAAACCAATCTCTTTCCAAGGAAGAAAGCTCCTCCAATTGTGGTTTTTTTGTCATCCACAATACCTTCCCAGTCTGCATAAGTAAATGCATGTAAAGTAAACTCATCAGATCTATCATACCATAAACCATAGTCCAAGGTTCCCTTCAGATATCTTAGTACTCTTTTCACAACAACAAAATGAGTTTCCTTAGGTTCAATTTGGAATCTAACAACAATTCCAACTATGTTGGATATATCTGGCCTTGTATAAGTCAAGTACTACAATCCTCTAATCATTGACCTACACTTTTTCTGAAAAACATTTGGTAAATCATCAATAGTTTTTTGTTTGCAACCTATAACCATAGGTGTTCCTACTGGCTTACAATCCTCCATCCCATACTTTTTCAATAATTCCTTAAGATACTTAGTTTGAGATATGAAAATTCCATCCATTTTTTGAGTGATTTGCAAACCAAGAAAAAAATTCATTTCCCCTATCATAGACATCTCAAATTCACCTTTCATTTCTTCAATTAATTTATTACTCATAGCATCATTCCCACCAAATATGATATCATCAAACAATACCTCAATAATTAAGATACCAATCAATATTACCTTTTCTAAAACCAAGATGCAATAAATACCTTTCCAATCTAGCATACCATGCTCTTGCTGCTTTCTTTAAGCCATATAATGCTTTCTTCATTTTATACCATATTTTCTTAATCAGTTAATGTGAATCCATCAGGTTTCTCTGTGTAGACTTACTCTTCAAGTTCACCATTCAAGAATGCAAATTTGACATCCATATGATAAACCTTAAATTTTTTATGAGCTACATAAGAAAGAAATAATCTAACAACCTCCAATCTAGCCACAAGTGTAAAAGTCTCATCAAATTCAATACCTTCTTGTTGTGAGTATCCTTTACAAACAAGTCTTGCTTTATTTATTACAACTTCACCCTACTCATTGATCTTATTCCTAAAAATCCATTTGGTTCCTATACCATTTTTGTCTTTAGGCTTTGGTATAGGATCCCAAGTATCATTCTTCTAAATTTGATCCAGTTCTTCTTACATTGCCTTAAAAAAAATTCATTTTTATGAGATTCATTAGTAGTCTTAGGTTCTACTTGTGAAATTAAGTACAATTCATTTCTAACCTTTGACCTTGTCATCACATATTTGTTTACATCTCCAATTATTTGTTTATTAGAATGATTCATTGATACATACCTTGGTGTTTTAAGAGTCTCTTTTGGATCATAAATACTTGTATCATATTGTCAATCTCAAAGAAAAGTTCTTCTTCCTACTCCTGATTCTGTTTCTGAATAGTAGAAGCCTGATTACCTTCATTATATGACCCATCATCATACATTCTCTCCTGAATCTAAAATTTCTCATCTATCTTCACATTAGCACTTTCAACTATCTTTTTCAATCTGAGATTGTAACACCTATATGCCTTACTCCTATTAGAGTATCTAAGAAATATTCCTTCATCACTTCTAGGATCAAACTTACCTAGTTCATCATCCCTTTTGATATAGCTTTTAATACAAAATATTCTGAAGTATTTAACTATAGGAATGTGACCAAACCATAACTCATACAAAGTCTTACAAGTATCATGTTTGATCTAAACTATATTTAATGTACATACCGTGGTGTTAACTGCTTCCCTCCAATGCATCTACGATACCTTTCCTTCAAGCATAATACTCCTAGTAGGATCAAGAATGGTTCTATTTCTCCTTTCTACTATCCCATTCCATTATGGTGTCATAGGTGTATAAGTTTGTATGTATATTTCATGTTCCTCATAATATGTATTAAACTTATTTGATGTGAACTCACGACCTCTATCAGACCTTAAGCATTTAATCTTCAACCTTGATTCATTCTCAAAATTTTCCTTGTAAATCTTGAGCTTATCAAAAGCTTCAAACTTTTCTTTAAGAAAAGAAACCCATATCATTCTTGAATAATCATAAAAAAAAATCATAAAGTACCTTTCAACATAATATGACCTTGTTCTTGTAGGACCACAAATATCTATATGTACTAGATCTAATCTCCCTTTTTCTAAATAAGTCTTACTCTAAAAGCTACTCCCATTTTATTTTCCCATAACACATTCTTTGTAGAACATGTTAGTAGGTTTCACAATCTTTGGTAAATCTATGACTACACTAGTGTTACTGACCTTCACAATGTTATCAAAATTTATATGATAGAACCTCTTGTGCCATAACCAACTATCATCTATCTTTAGAAAAAAAATAACTTGTTTGAGTTGAATTCAATTAAAACACATTAACTTTAGTCTTAGTACCTGATGCGATCATATTACCTCACTAATATCTGATAGTACATTTTATATTCTTGAATTGTAGATGATAACCTTTATCCACAAGATTCCCAACACTCAACAGATTATGCTTTAGCCCATCAACAAATAAACATCATTAGTATTAGTTTTACCATCAAGAGTTATAAATCCTCTTCCTATGATCAAGCGACGAGTATTATCTCCAAATATGACTAAACCTCCATCATACTTGTTAAGTTGCACAAATTTGTCTTTATCACCACTCATGTGATGAGAGCATCCACTATCTATAATCCATTCATTTTTCTTTTCTACATGTGAAACCAAATATTTTTCTTCATGAATAGGATCTTCATCTTTAGTAGCAACAAACCCAATCTCATCTTCATCATTCAAAGATTCATCATCATAAGTACCCTCACTAGAAATATAACATTCCTTAGGATATTTACACTTGTATGGATTAGGTTTATACTTTGGAACTCTAATAGGATATCTAGAGGCAAAATGACCTATCTTATTGCATGAAAAACACTTCAAGGGTATTTTCCCTTCATACTCTCCCTGTTGGCAATTTGGCTAATGTGGATGCATAGATGTTGTCATTATGGCAACATATGATCTCTATTAAGAGCGTAGAATCTGGAATGCAAGTATGGAAAGTTGAAGGAAGAAATTGTCTAAGTATGGATACAGTGATCCTGACAGAGCACCTGATGAAGATTTAGTTGGCGACGTCCACTAGAGCAATATTTTTGTTTGCGTAGTTAACTAAAGCTTCTATAGATTATGAGGATACCCCATCTCAGTGCACATAAAGTTTGGAGTAGTACGGACAAAGTTATTCAAAGTTTACCGAAGACAATTTTTGCAGACAGAACAGTTTTGGAGACAGTATTAGCGAAAGAGTTAAGGGATTATTTTTGCTTGTCAAAATAATGACTTAACATTATGAAGGGATGACATCCTAAATGTTTAATCTTGGATAAAGATTTTGGAAGCCAACCATGTAAAGTTATTAGCTTTAATAACTCATATATTAGGCATACTTGAAATGTAATGAATAATACAAGTGTGATATGTAAGAAAGAAAAGATAACTTGCGATAGTTGTTTATTGTGATAGCAGCAAAGGCTATTGATGCAAAGTTGTAAGCAGTACCATATTACAGTTAGAAACATTTTTGTATTACCTGTTTGGGCAGTGAGCTCAGCTGGTGATCAGGTTTTGTAATCTAACTCGTAACAGGGTTAAGGCTTCTAACAAGGCCTAAAGTCCTTTAACCAGGACATATCTACTATATATTGTAAATTGACTCCTAACAAGGTCCAATATCCCTAACAAGATACTTTTGATTAGTGATCTTTGTGGGTACCATCCCCACCAGGGTTTTCCCTTGGCCAGGGTTTCCTCGAGAACATATGATGTGTTATGAGTTCTTTCTATTTACTGCTATGTTTGTTAATCAGCTTGATAATCTTTGTATGCACTAAAGCAATCTGTTATATCCATAAGTGGGCAAAAGAAAAAGTTTGTGAAATACTGATTCACTCCCCCCTCTCAGTATTTCCTAGTTCTAACAATTGGTATCAGAGCACAGTTACTCAGAGAAGGAACATTCAAGGAAAGCTTAGTAGCTTGAGTAAGATCTCTATGGATATGGATCAACTTCAAAAGAATCTTGAAGAAGCTCTTGAACAGATTGATATGCTTACTGATGAAAGAAACTCCTTAAGAAGAAAATATGAAGATGCAAAGAATACTATTGACAAATTAAAAGGTAAGATTGAAGATCTAAAATCTGAAAAGAAATCTGATATGCTTGTTGAAGATTGTGATGAATTAGAAAAAGAAAATGAGATCCTTAAGCATGAGTTGAAGATAGTAAATCTGAAGCTTAGTATGAAAGATGGAAATTTGAGATCTGATAATGAAAAATTGAAAATTGAGAATGAAGATCTGAGGTCAAGACTTGAAAAGGAAACATCCAAATCTGAAAAAGTAAAAGTGCAGTATGTGGAACTTGAGAAGTATAATAAAATTGTGAAAGGTGAATTAACTCAATCTAAACAACTTGAAAGGCTATATTCAAAAAGTGATAAGACTGAAAAACAAATTTCTTTTGAAGAACCATTCTTTGATAGGACTGGATTTGGATATAGTATGTTTAGAACAAACCATGAAAGTAAGAAGCCAGATCTGAAGACATCTGAAAGTGTGGAGGAAATAAAGCTAGATGAGAACACATTGGAAGATCCACCTAAAGAAGAACCACCTAGAGAGAAAGAAGAATCAAAGCAAGAAGAATAAAAATAGGAAGAATCATCTAAAGGTATGCAAAGAGAATTCAAAGGTAGATGTTTTTCTTGTAATACTATTGGGCACATGAAGAGAGATTGCACAGGTAAGCAATGTAAACCTTTTAATGGACATTGTTATAATTGTCATAGTTTTGGACATAGAGCTAACGAATGTAGAAGACCTAAAGTAATTTTGAATAATTATGATAGAATGATTGGGAATACTAACAATGCAGATAAGAAATCTATTGAAGAAATGAATCAAAGAAAAGTGGTAGTATGTTTTAGATGCAACAAAGTAGGACATATTGCTAGAAATTGCAGGTCACAAATTAACTAGAAAAGACAGAGATTTGGAAATAATGGAATCATTTGTCAGATATGCGACAAGTTTGGACACTCAGCAAGATTTTGCAGAATGAACAATGGAGGTTATCATCATAACCCTAACCCTAGGAACAATGCAAGAAGGAATGAAAATGCAGGAAACAAAGAGAAAGGTTGTTGTAGCAATAAAGATGAAGTAAAATTTGACAAAGGCACAGATCAAGGAGGTATAGTCAACACTGAAAGTAGTCAGGAAGGTAATGTAACTAATGGTAAGGATGAATCTTTACTTGACCCTTCTTTAAGTACTTAAATTATGTAAGATTCTGTAGTTTAGGACTTAGGATTAGTGTAGATTAGGAATTTGAATGAGGTAAGTTTTGCACAGTTAGATATAGGTTTATTATGTTGTAGTAATGCTATGGTTAAGTGTGCAAAAGAAAATATTGTGTTTTGCGAGGTCGCAGAAAGTTTTATGGTTGCAGGTTTGCAGAATCAGCTTTTTGAGGTTTTAGCGGCAAAATGAATGAATGTGATGTCAGATCGAGTTAATGTGAAGTGTTATAAGGTCAAAATCAAAGTTATTATGATTACAAAGTGATTGAAAAGAGATTTGAAAGAAGAAAAGTGAGTTGAGGATGATTTAAAGAAGTTTGGAAGCAGTTTGCAGCGACAATCATACCGAAACCCTAGATTTGCAAAGTTGAGGTATTTCTTGATCTTTAATCAGTTGATAAGATGGATATTTCTATGGTTCATAATGTTAAGGATAAGAATAGACCAAAGATTAAGAAAGAACCAGTAGAACCAACAGAAATTGATGACAGTCTAGCATTATCATCCGTACCAGATGGAGTATTGCACATTGAGAATGTTAAAGGATATTTAGGTTGTAAGTTTGAAACTTTGGGAGATGCAGATTTTGGTGATGATTATAGGAAATTGTACAATCAAGACATGTCAGTTAAACCAGCTTATGGGCACCTAGAGAACAATGAAATTATCAAATATTCCATGAAGTATGAATTCAATGATGAGGAATGTACCAAGATCATTTTAAGTAGAATCCACAATGGGAAATTCTGGATGGAGGATAGAGTTATTGATATAACTGCCAACCTAATTCATGAAGTTACTGGATTATCAAAAGTTGGAGAGATTCCACTGAGTGAAAAGAACATGAGAAAGATTGTTTTAGATAACACTGGATCTAGTTATAATGGTAGAGGAATTGTGATAAGTAAGATTAAGCAAGATGATGTTAGGTACCTTTGCAAGATCCTAACAACTAAATTCTGTGGTAGTTCAAGGGAAGATGACATGGCTGCAGGAATGATTCATGTAGCTTATCTTATGTGTATTGAGAAGAAACTAGTAGACCTATGTGAAATTTTGAAAATTCAGTTATTTGAGAACTTAGACACAGTTTAGGTTTTCATTTGAGCTAAGTACACACAGTTTAGGTTTTCATCTCTGATAACCTATATGTTTTTCCATATTTTGAGAAGATTTCCTTACACAGTTGATTGGAGTGACAATGTGAACACAATGGAAAGCATAAACTCAGTCTACATGAAGCACCTTTTTGATAAAGTTAATGACAGTGTGAAGCTTGTATTGAAGACTTTTCAGAATATTGTTAAGAACAAATCAAGGATTCCTCAATCCTTAGTTGAAAAGCATAAAGATGACATTTGTTTTATGGTTGTGATGAAGGGTGCTCCCCTTAATACCACAAACACATAACAGAAATAGAGAAACAACAACAATATGCAAGAACAGAAAATTGGCTTCTTATTATCTCCACAAATGTGGAATTACAAACTTTCAGAATTACAATATGCAAAGCCACATGGGCATTCCCTTACAATATTCAGTAGGACAAAGCCTCGAATCAATACCCAGATCTACTACCCAGAACTATTCTGAACTGCCTAAGACAATAATACAGCCTTCCTTATATAGGCAATTTTCCACCGCCTGGGAAGGTTCCAGAATTTTAGCCAATAAGGCCGACCAAACTTAGAATTATTTTTATTTTACATTTCATTACATCATAGTCGGCTCAAAATAAGTTTTGAAACCCGAACAGAAATTTTGAAGAAAAATCATTTTTCGCCATTTCAGGTGACCCAACTTTCGAAGACCATAAGTCATCACCAGTTGACCCGATTGACTATTGTAACCCCATTTCGGAAAGGGCGCGAGGAGCTCTACAGCGCTTGAATTAAGCAAGCTTCATTCAGCCCAAAATTTGATCTCATCCGGGGCCTCTAAAGCCTTCAAAACTGAGTTCGAAGTTTCTGTACCCTGCTGCCAATACCGAAAATCTTCAATATCTTCCAATATACACTTGATCTGGCAATGAAACTTTACTGGCAGACTTATATGACCAAAATGAACCTCCAAGAAAGAAATCAGATCATTTTGAGCACATACAAAAATTACCAAAAATAGTAACTTTCCATAAATAGCAGCTCTGCACAAAATAGCCCTTATTGAATACAAAAATAGAAATATTTTTGGGTGATGCAAGATTGCTCTTACACCCAGGATGCTCCTGCATCAGACACCCGGGGTAATTTGAGAAGTGACCCTGTCGCGACTCAGGTGTGCAGAGGAAAACCAAGACGGCTAATCTCCTCCTTTGTCAGCCATGATGAATCTTCAACAGGTCGTCCTTTCCACTTGACCAGATATTCTTCATATATCCTGTTCCTTGTGCTTCTGCCAATACGACTGTCCAGTATATCTTCGATCTCCTTAGTGTCTGAACTAGTTGCTGGAATACTCCACTATGCTGCTGTGATCTCATCTTCAACACCTCCTTCATGATACTCTGTCAGATCTGAAATGTTAAACACTGGTGAAATATTTAGCTCAGTAGGCAATTCTACCTCATATGCATTTCCTGAATCATGTTTCTTCAGTATCCTACATGGTCCAAACTTCTTCATTTTCAGCTTGTTATATGTACCAACTGGAAACCGCTCTTTCCGCAAATGAACCATGACTTCATCACCAACTTGAAATTCCTTATACCTCCTTTTTTCATCTGCCTTAGCCTTATACTGTGCGTTCATCTTGGTAATATGCTTCCTCACCTCCTCATGGATGTTCTTCAAGTGTTCTGCAAAATCCTCAGCTTCAGCACTACTTATTTCTCCTTTATCTATCTTCCTCAATTCAGATGCATTTCTTGGACTACTTCCATATACAATCTGGAATGGTGATTTACCAGTGCTCCTATTGATAGAATTATTGTATGCAAATTCTGCCTGTGGTAAAATCAAATCCCATCCTCTTGGCTTATCTCCAACCAAACATCTCAACAAATTTCCCAAACTCCTATTCACCACCTCTGTTTGTCCATCAGTCTGTGGATGATGTGATGAACTGAACTTCAAATCTATCTTTAACTTCTTCCACAATGTACGCCAGAAATATCCAACAAACTTAGTGTCCCGATCTGAAACTATGGTCTTTGGCAAACCATGAAGTCTCACTACTTCTCTGAAAAACAATTCTGCTACATGAACAACATCATTAGTCTTCTTGCAGGGAATGAAATGTGCCATCTTTGAAAATTTGTCAACTACCACAAAAATTGAATCCTGTCCCCGCTGTGTCCTCGGTAAACCAAGAACAAAGTCCATACTGATATCCTCCCAAGGCTTCTCTGGTATAGGTAATGGCTGATACAACCCTGTATTCTGCTTCACTCCTTTCGCCATCTGACATACTCTGCAACTCTGTACAAACTTCTTCACATCTTGCTGCAATTGTGGCCAATAATAATTCTCACCAACCAAAGCAAGGGTTTTATCAGGACCAAAGTGTCCAGCCAATCCTCCACTATGCTTCTCCTTGATGAGATTCTCCCTCATAGAACTTCGTGGAATGCACAACTGACTCCCTCTGAATAGCATATCATCTTGGATGATGAAATCCAACCATTTCGTCTTGTCTAGAGTAACAGGTTCTTTACAAGCTTTCCAAGCTTCACCAAAATCAGGATCCTCTGGATACAAATTCTTGAGCTCCTTGAACCCAACCACTTCAATCTGCATTTCTGTCAGCAGTAGTTGCCTTCTGCTAAGAGCATCTGCAACCCTATTAGACTTTCCACTCCTGTGTTTCAAAACAAATGTATAACTCTGCAAAAATTCAACCCATTTCAAATGCCTTTGATTCAACTTTCCTTGACTATTCAAATATTGCAAAGCTTGATGATCAGTATACAAAACAAACTCCTTAGGAAGCAAATAGTGTCTCCACTTCTTTAATGCTTGAACTATAGCATAAAATTCCTGATCATAAACAGAATATTTTCTCTTGGCATCATTCAACTTCTCACTGAAATAAGCAATAGGTTTACCTTCTTGGCTCATAACAGCTCCTATTACAGTACCACTAGCATCACAATCTACTTGAAACACCTTATTAAATTCTGGAAGTGCTAAAACAGGTTGTTCTGTAACTTTTTGTTTCAATAATTGAAAACTCTTTTCTGCCCCATTAGTCCACTTAAACTCTTTTCTATCCCCTCTCATTGTTTCAGTCAAGGGTCCACAAATACTGCTAAAATTTCTGATAAACTTTCTATAAAAGCTAGCTAGACCATGAAAAGATCTTACCTCAGTAGCATTCCTTGGAGTAGGTCATTCAAGGATAGCCTGTACCTTCTCTGGGTCCATTTTTAGACCTTCTCCTAAAACTACAAACCCCAAATACACCAACTCTTTCTTCACAAAACTGCACTTCTTCAAATTAATCAACAATTTCTCTTCTCTCAGCTTCTCAAATACCATACGAATATGCATCATATGCTCCTCCAATGTCTTACTAAAGATCAGAATATCATCTAGGTAAATAATGACAAACTTACCTAGAAATTCTTTCAGAACCTCGTTCATGAGCCGCATGAAAGTGCTCGGTGCATTGGTTAGCCCAAAAGGCATGACTAACCACTCATACAGTCCTTCCTTTGTCTTGAAGGCAGTCTTCCATTCATCTCCTTCTCTGATCCGAATCTGATGATATCCACTCTTCAGATCTATCTTTGAGAAATACACAGCTCCACTCAAACAGTCCATAATATCATCCATTCGTGGCAATGGAAACCTGTACTTGATTGTGATCTTGTTTATTGCTCTAGAATCTGTACACATCCTCCATTCTCCATTCTTCTTTGGTGCTAATACCGCTGGTACAGCACAGGGACTCAGACTCTCACGGATCAATCCTTTCTGTAGCAGTTCATGTACTTGTCTGTTCAACTCCTCACTTTCTGCAGGTGTCATTCTGTGTGCTGCCTTATTCGACAAACTCGCTCCTGGGATCAAATCCATTTGATGACTGATCTTCCTGACTGGTGGTAATCCATCAGGCACGTTATCGGATACAATATCCTGAAACTCATTCAACAAATCTGCAACTTCTACAGGAACATCTTCTACTTCCTCTTTACCAGCTTTTGGAATTAAAGCAAAACATACATGCTCATGCCTCATACCATCTAGGAAATTTCTTCCATCAACAAAAGTTATCCTTGCATTACCACATACCTTTTCTTCAGTCTCCTTCAATGGTTTTAGCTTATGTCGCACTCCATCCTTTGTCAGGGAATAGGTATTCGCACGGCCATCATGTACAGCACATCTGTCAAACTGCCATGGTCTACCCAACAACATATGACATGCATCCATAGATATGATATCACACAATACCTCATCTTGGTATCCGCCAATCTTGAACTTCACCAGGCATTGTTCATTGACCATGACCTTGTGGTCATCCTGTACCCAGGCAATCCGATATGGATGTGGGTGTTTCTATCTCTTGAGCTTCAACTTTGTCACCATCTCTTCTGACACCAAATTGTCAGTGCTTCCACTATCGATAATCACATCACAACATTTACCTTCACACTTGCACCTGGTGCGAAACAAGCTCCTCCTTTGCTCAGGTTCATTCTCACCACTCAACAGGACTCTTCTGTTAATCAACGTTTCTCCTCTTTCGGCATCTTCAGAATTTGATGATCTGGCATCTTCATTTACATGTGCAATTCTGGCCTGGCCTTCATTTCTCCTGTCTGTTCTACCTTGGCACCAAGGACATTCAAATGCCCTATGACCTTCTTCTCCACAGTGAAAACATGTTCCACGGAAGCCACCTCTTCCAGATCCTTGTCCTCTTCCTCTTCCTCTTTGATCTCTATTATTCTGATCCTGGAAGTGATTGGAATTATTTCCTCGCTGATTCTGACTGCTACTAGCCTCATCCTTCTTTTTCGGATCTTCATTTCGGCCACCATATGACCGTCCACCAGATCGTCCACCGCGACCTCTTTCGTTTTGTCTGCTCTCAAACTTCTTGTTCAGCTTTTCCTCTACTTTTAGGGCAAACTGGTATGCCTCTTCAATACTGTTCATTCGAACCAGATTCAGCTCCTCCTGAATGCTTGGCCTTAACCCATTAAGGTATCGGGCAACTTTCTCCTTATCAGCTTCTGCATGGCCTGTTCTGATGAGAAGTCGATAGAACTCCTCTGTATACTCCTGAACAGATCTTCCCGCTTGCTTCAAACTCTGCATTTTCTTCAGTAGGTCAAGCTCATAATCAACAGGAATGAACTGTCGCTTCAATTTATCCACCATCCGATCCCATCTCGTGATTTTCTCCTTTCCCCTTCTATTTCGCTCCAACTGAATCTCTTGCCACCATATCTTCGCATGAACTTTCAGTCTGGCCTTTGCAAATTTGACCCTATCAGGATCCTCAACATCTTCATACTCAAAATATTCTTCACACTCATTGATCTTGTCGATCAATTCCTCTGGGTTAAAATTTCCAGAAAATGTAGGAACCTCAATCTTAGGTCTTTTCCCAATCTTGGAAATCGCCCGAAAAAGTCTTTCTTCCTCTTGGTTCACAATTTCAACTTCTCCTTCTTGATATTCTTCTTCGGCTTCATCCTCGCTTTCGTCTCTGACATTAAGATTCATTCCTCTGCGAATCTCTTCTTGCAATGCTCGCACTTGTCTCTGCAGCTCTCTAACCTCAGGTGTTACAACACCAGCTCTTCCGCCACGTTCCCTTCGTGGAGGCATTTTCGTGATGCGCGCTGAAACCCTAGCCACGGTCCTGGTGCAAACTGCCTCACAGTCGGTGATCTGTTTACACACTCAAGAACTCCTGCTCTGATACTACTTGATGAAGGGTGCTCCCCTTAATACCACAAACACATAACAGAAATAGAGAAACAACAACAATATGCAAGAACAGAAAATTGGCTTCTTATTATCTCCACAAATGTGGAATTACAAACTTTCAGAATTACAATATGCAAAGCCACATGGGCATTCCCTTACAATATTCAGTAGGACAAAGCCTCGAATCAATACCCAGATCTACTACCCAGAACTATTCTGAACTGCCTAAGACAATAATACAGCCTTCCTTATATAGGCAATTTTCCACCGCCTGGGAAGGTTCCAGAATTTTAGCCAATAAGGCCGACCAAACTTAGAATTATTTTTATTTTACATTTCATTACATCATAGTCGGCTCAAAATAAATTTTGAAACCCGAACAGAAATTTTGAAGAAAAATCATTTTCTGCCATTTCAGGTGACCCAACTTTCGAAGACCATAAGTCATCACCAGTTGACCCGATTGACTATTGTAACCCCATTTCGGAAAGGGTGCGAGGAGCTCTACAATGCTTGAATTAAGCAAGCTTCATTCAGCCCAAAATTTGATCTCATCCGGGGCCTCTAAAGCCTTCAAAACTGAGTTCGAAGTTTCTGTACCCTGCTGCCAATACCGAAAATCTTCAATATCTTCCAATATACACTTGATCTGACAATGAAACTTTACTGGCAGACTTATATGACCAAAATGAACCTCCAAGAAAGAAATCAGATCATTCTGAGCACATACGAAAATTACCAAAAATAGTAACTTTCCATAAATAGCAGCTCTGCACAAAATAGCCCTTATTGAATACAAAAATAGAAATATTTTTGGGTGATGCAAGATTGCTCTTACACCCAGGATGCTCCTGCATCAGGTTGACACTGATTTCACCTACATTGAAGCAGTTGAGCCTAGAATGGAATTCATAGACCCTCTTGGCTATGAAATATCTGAAGTAGAAACAGTAGGATATGTGAATAGATTGTTAAAGTGTGAGTTGGATGGTCATGCAAATAGGTTTGGAACCTATGAAGAGAATTTCAACTCTGCAATAAGTTTGAGAGAAAAGAAGCAATCTAGTAAGAGATTTGAATCTACTATGAAGAAAATATTGAAAGAATCTGGTATGTCAAGTCATGAGTTTGACATAGCTAAGAAGACTGTAGAAGCCTTGAAGCAAAGTGAAAATCTTGTAATTTCACCTGAGACATCAAGTGCAGATCCTGTTGATCCTATTGCAGTAAAGGTAAAAGTTGAAGTACCTGAAAAAGATGAAGGAGATAAATCTTTTTCTCCTATTCCTAGCAAAAGAGTAAAAGTGAGTGCAACAGGACCTGGCAAGAGACAGAAAGTGGTTGTACCACCTATACCTAGAAATGTAGCAGTAATTAAAGATGATGATGTAGTTTCAATCAAGAAGAAAACTTGGAAACCAAGAATTGAAAGAGTTAATGAAGATATATTGAAGCATGGAAACTTCACTAAGTTGAATAAATTCTATGATCTATATGGATCATTTGACAGATTGAACTTTGAAAATGCAATGGTTACACACATGATTGTGGCAGATAAGAAACTTAGCACTATTCATGGTAAGATCCCAGAAGATTTGTATAACAGACTTGTGAATAGAAAATAGAGAGCATAAGAAGAGGACATAAAGATGAGAGAACATGTAATCAGACAGTTCTGTGAAGTTAAGGATGAAGATCATTTGAAGATATTCTTGAAGTCTCTTGGAACTTTATTGAGAACTAAGAGAAGACCAATCCTTATAATGGGAGGCAAAAAGGAGGAAGTACAGAAGAGACAGAGCAAGCAGTAATGCAAGTTCTTGCAGATATAGTTGCAGAAAAGCATGTTGAATCAGACCCTCAGCAGAAGCAATCAGAGGAACCGCATGCAAAGGAAGTTGGTATTGAAGAAGTTCCATCTTCTTCACATATCAATATTGGCAAAGAATCAATGGATATTGAAGGCACCAAAGTGACTCTAGAATCAGATGATGCAGTATTTCATGATCTAGGAAATATTGTTGACAATTTGGCTTTGGGAGAGCAAGGAAAGGTCACAGAATCAGAGAAGAATACAGAGGCAGAGGAAGCACCAACTGTATCAGAATCAGTTCCAGTAGAGCAGTCAATTAAAGGCAAAAAAATTTTGACAGAGGCCACTACCTCTAGTGCACCTTCTATACCAGTTGAAGACATTAGTGCACCTAACAGTAAGAAGAGGCATATTGGCTCAATGTTTGAAGACCTTGGAAAAGAAGTTGAAGATGATGATCAGCTTGAGTTCATCACATCTCTGAATAAAATTATTGGAAAGAATAAGAAGGTGAAAGACCTTGAAGGCAAAGTTAGAGTTTTGACAGAGAAACTTGAGAGTGTGATCAGCACTAAGGTATCTAAATCAGATCCACTTGAGAAAGCTCAATCAGTAATGAATTCTTTTGACTCTAAATTTTCTAACTTGAAGGATATTGCTAGAATAAAAGCTCAGGAAGACTTTGAAGCAGAAATGCAACAAACTTAAAGTGTAAATATTCAAAATGATATTGGTAGTTTAGATGTATGCATAAAGAATTTGAGGAGACATTTTGAGACAGGAAAGAATTTGTACATACAATGCACTAAATTAGAAATCCTAATAGTTGAAGAGGATAAGAAGATCAGAGAGAATTTAGATGCTATTACAGCTGAGACAAACACCTTGACAAGCCCTAATGTCAAGATAAGTTCTGTAGAGAAGAGCATAAGGAAATTGAAAGATGAAATCAGAATGTTAGCAGAGGAGAAGAACAGAAAGATGATCAGGGTTAACATCTTGAGAGAGCATGTATCAATCAAGATATCAATTTTTGAAGATCAAATTGAGCAGTGTCTTTCAGCAAAGACATCATTTTAGAAGTTTAGCTTCAATTCCCTGCAAGCTTGTCAGACAGCAGCATACGGATTGAGTACTCTACTCAATGTTGCTGAATCCATCAGGAAGGTATGGGAGAAAGATTTTGAATCTTGAAAGTTAGAGTTTGGTGATTGTGTTGCAAGCCTACCGGCTTTGCAATAACTGATAATAAGGTATAAAGTTTTTGAAATTTTTGTACACCCTATCTTTGTCATTGTTGTCAAAGGGGGAGAGATAGAAAAAAATTGAATATATGTTGAGGAAGGATACTCATAGGGGGAGCTATTCTATGGAGTATGATATTGTATAACTTTTGGCCACAATTTTGTATAAATGTTTTTTTTTTGAAGTTTTGTTTGCACACTTAGCCAATTTTCCCATATGTTGGCACCAATGACAAAGGGGGAGATTGTTGGAAATTTGGTTAATGTGGATGCATAGATGTTGTCATTATGGAAACATATGATCTCTATTAAGAGTGTAGAATCTGGAATGCAAGTATGGAAAGTTGAAGGAAGAAATTGTCTAAGTATGGATACAGTGATCCTGACAGAGCACCCGATGAAGATTTAGTTGGCGACATCCACTGGAGGAATATTTTTGTTTGCACAGTTAACTAAAGCTTCTATAGAGTATTAGGATACCCCATCTTAGTGTGAATAAAGTTTGGAGTAGTACGGACAAATTTATTCAAAGTTTACCGAAGACAATTTTTGCAAACAGAACAGTTTTGGAGACAGTATTAGCAAAAGAGTTAAGGGATTATTTTTGCTTGTCAAAATAATGACTTAACATTATGAAGGGATGACATCCTAGATGTTTACTCTTGGATAAATATTTTGGAAGCCGACCATGTAAATTTATTAGCTTTAATAACTCATATATTAGGCATACTTGAAATGTAATGAATAATACAAGTGTGATATGTAAGAAAGAAAAGATAACTTGTGATAGTTGTTTATTGTGATAGCAGCAAAGGCTATTGATGCAAAGTTGTAAGCAGTACCATATTACAGTCAGAAACATTTTTGTATTACCTGTTTGGGCAGTGAGCTCAATTGGTGATCAGTTTTTGTAATCTAACTCGTAACAGGGTTAAGGCTTCTAACAAGGCCTAAAGTCCTTTAACCAGGACATATCTACTATATATTGTAAATTGACTCCTAACAGGGTCCAATATCCCTAACATGATACTTTTGATTAGTGATCTTTGTGGGTACCATCCCCACCGGGGTTTTCCCTTGGCCAGGGTTTCCTCGAGAACATATGATGTGTTATGAGTTCTTTCTATTTACTGCTATGTTTGTTAATCAGCTTGATAATCTTTGTATGCACTAAAGTAATCTATTATATCCATAAGTGGGCAAAAGAAAAAGTTTGTGAAATACTGATTCACCCCCCCCCTCCTCAGTATTTCCTATTTCTAACACTCCCTTACCTTTATTTTCCTTCTTTGCGACTAGGACTACAAGCTCATCCAATTTCCTTTCTTCTTCCTCTATTTCTTCCCATTCCTTATCATATTCTCCAAGATTTGCATACTTATCACTTCTATCGATGCTCCCATTATTTGTTAGCATCTTCTTATCCTTATGAATAGTAGCCTTAAAAGAAAATTCAATTTTAGGTAAAGCATCTCATAATTTAGAGGTTTCAAATGTAGATCCCTTTGTAAGTGGTATAATCTCTTCAATTTCATGACCTTGGTGTCATATGAAGGTGTCAAATATCTTAGAATATTTTCAATGATTTCATCTTCTGTAATAGACCATCTTGTATTCCTGATGCCAGTAATAGTCTTTGTCACTCTCTGAACATATTCTCTAATAGACTCATCTTCTTGCATCCTCATATTATCCAAATTTGTTTTCCAACCATGAAACTTGGCCTATTTGGTATATTTGTCTCCTTCATATAGTCTTCCAACTTTGTCCAGATCTCATGTGCCAACTCAAGCTCCTTGACCTCTATAAATTATGCCTTAGAAAGTGCACTAATTAGGGCTTCTCTAGCCATAATATTGTAGGTGAATTTATTCCTTTTATCCTATATACTATTTTCCAATTCATCTACAATCTTGAAATCTTCTTTGTTCTTTGTAATCAACCAATATTCAATCCCCAAGCAGATCAAATGATTTTTGATCTTTTTTTTTCTAGCTGTCAAAATTTTCTCCATCAAATTTAGGATTTTCCTTCCTATAGCTTCACATTCTGGATCTCCTCAAGAAGTTAAGCTTTATCCAAGAGGACCAACATCTCTGATACCAATTTTTAGCAATAGAAAGCCATGCCACACAATTGAGAGAGGGAGGGGGTTAATCAGTTGTGTATAATAATTTTAAACTTTAAAATTCTAAAACAAAATATTAATTAAGAATATAATGGTCCTAAACAAGATGAACAAGATAGAAAAAAACACCATAACACACAGAGTTTTATTCTTGAGGAAAAACCCATTAAGGGAACAACTCGAGTGGGGATGGGACCCACTAGATAGTGCACTAGTATAAAAATGTCCTTGTTAGGAGACCTGACCCTATTATGAGCTGATACAATACATATAGTACATCAATTCCTATTAAAGGATAGAACTCCTATTAAAAGGTCCAACTCCATTAGGATTTGATGAGAATAAAAAGGCACACTTCCTAAGAACATTTCTCTAAGGAGAAGGTTAAACCCACCTTCAAGACTCACTGTCCAAATACAATGAAGTGAACTTACTATTCAAATGATTGAACTGAATGATAGAAACTTACTTCCCTTTATAATTCCATTGAAGTTTACAAGGAATTATCATAGATTCCACTCATACCTCTTATCTTCATCTCTACTCTTATTGCAATGCTCACATGCACAATCATACATACCTCCCATACACATTCCTCACATTACATTAGATATGTTACTCTCATTTATATAAGTTACAAGTCTCAATCAGGTCAACCTATTGGGCCAATACATAAAAAATTACAATAGACAATGCTAAGGCACGCACAGTACTTGATACAAATATAAAACAATTACAAATATTAATTTATGCTCCAAGATCTAGAACTAATGCTCGCCAATCCATAGAATACATTACACCACCTAGTCGGCTCCCAAAAGTAATTATCTAAGTTCATACACTAGCACTATCATCAGCATGACCCAATCAAGCCACAAATCCTAGAGTGTACTCCATCTCATGTTTTATTCCATGCCTAAAGCTTTCATAACATGATTCTAGCTTGCGACCAACTTATGCTCAACACTCAGAAACTATCTCTATCATGTAACCAATCTTCACCAAAATAACTGTAACTTATTGAAATTATCATATTAATCCATGCAACCTTAGACATAAGGTCTATACATATTTATAATGATAAAACAACACTCTCATACTCTAAATTATCACACAATGTCCTTACATCTCTATCCAACTACCTGTAGCAACTAGAAACACAATCTGTCTAATATAACCAACTCAAAACTGAAGTATATGTCATATGTTGGCATCAATGACAAATCATGAAAAAAAAAACATCAACAACACCAATTCCAACCAACATCTAATATTATCTCCATGAAATGTGTTTCTAGTACAATTCTTCTTTTGGTGGATGCAGATTCTCAGAGAAAGATTGTTGGCTAATTGTTGGTTTAAGGTAAACATTATTCTTCAAATGTAAACTACAAATTGTCTTTAACCTTGGAAACATGATCACTCTTCATATTGATCAAGACTATGCTTGACTTTGCACTATATGAGTACTTCTTCACTTGACCAGGTATACTTCAAGGTATTCTTCAACTTCTCAATGTTGTTGTTATACCTTGATTCAAGTAGTGAGCTTGAATTTTTCTGATCACTCCAACAAACATGTCCAAAGGTATAGAGTTTATCCAATGAGTTTTTCAATTTATCAAATTTTCCTCATTATCCTCATATACTATTAATATCACCCTAGACAATAATTAATTGATCTCATATTTCCATTGATCAAGTGGCATTAAGTTCACCTAATTATCCTTGATGTTGGGTAGCAGGTTGCACTCCATTTGGTCAATGGTCTTCAAATTTTTCTTAGGCTACACCTAAAACTTCATAGTGAATGCTACTACTTCTTCAAATATCTTGACAATATTTATTTTCTCTTTCAATTCATGTGACTTATTGTCATCACACTTTGGTCCCCCTTATCAAATCTATCAACAATTAAGTTCTTGCAAGCCATTTATCTTGTATTGGTTTCAATTACTCCACATTTTGTTGATATTTGTCTTTTGCATCCAACAAATCATAGTATTTTTTATATACATCATCAATATTCAATTTGATTTTAGTTAGTCTATGACTAACTATCCCAATGACATTATCATTTGAGATTGACATATTTGATGACCTTTCCTTCTCAATCTTCTCCTTTAACTCTGTTATCTTTGTTATCAGTATTTCTCTATCAAAAAATTCAAGGGAAAAGGTGGATGGATATAGAATCATTCAAAAAATTCCTCCCTTCAAGACATCAATTTGTCTTTGAAAATATTTATAATTAATGTAGAATTCTTCTACACCGTCGGTCTTTAACACCTCCTATGTTTTCCCTTCGGTCACATGATCACGTAGGGTGTATTTGTAATAACAAAGTTCCCAAGAATGGTTGACATGTTTCAACCTATCAAATTTTCTAGCCACTCTGTGGAGGGTTCCTTCTCTCCAAGTTCTTCCTTCTCACCATGTATCTCCCTAGACACCCACACTTGATAGGGGATCTCCACTATATATTCAAGGAATATTCTTCCCTATAAGGAGTTCCATGACTAACAACATTCTAGATAACTCTTCTCTTTATGCCATTTAGATTTTTCCATGCAATCATGGAGTCTCTAATCAAATCACCATAGTTTTTCTTTCAAGCCCAGTTGACATGCATGTTGCAACTAGATAATCAAAGAGGTGCATTTACCTACAACACAAGGAATTAAGCGATCCATTCCAGATTCTTAGACATGTCGATTAATTGTAAAGAATTTTAATCACTGTATGATTATGTTGACTAATGGTTTTTCTATAAAACCACGGGGACTTTTGAGATTTAAGGGTTGGGAAATATTGGACTTATATTCAATAGGAAAGGAAATACAATGTATTATTTCTAGAGATTTTACTTTTCTAAGAATGAAACCCTATGACTTGTCAACTAGGGGTGTATACTATAGCATTGATTTTCTAGGGCATTCTCTCTTTCCTTGACATATTTTCTCTTAATAAATCATGGGGATTGTGTATTTAGTGCCTTTTCCTTTTTATTAATCATTGTGTCATGTGCTAAATTCTTATAGGTTTGGCCTAGTGTGTTTATGTTTTTAGATCACTCCCTAGGAAGATTTTCTTTAGAAAGTGAGGTTTTTTTTTTCAACCCTTATTCAAACTATTTCTATCTACCTTGAAATGTTGTCAAGTACTATGTCCTTGATTGAACAAGTTTGCACTTTCTTCAAAATAATTATGTCTTAATTTGGATCCTTACAGGTGCTTCCTATGACTGGATGTGAATGTGTGAGCACTATGTTTGGTGAATTTGGCTTCTTGTTCTCCTGCCAAAAATGAAGAGTATGTGGTGCACCATGTCATAAGTGAATGTAGGCATAAAAATTTGACTAGAGTGATCAAACCCTTATGAATACCATCTAATAATTTCTTAGCTTGTCCAACAAAGCTTTGATCTGGCACTTCACCTTCCCTTATCTTATGTTGTTTGTTAAAGGTTTATCTCTTTATTTTCCCCAAACATCATCCATGAAGAGACAACTTATAAAATCTTAGAGGTTGTTCTACAGGGCGCACCTTGTCCCACTCTTGATGAACCTCCAGACCAGCCTTCTTTAGGTGTAATCCCAAAAAAGGGGATCAAAAATCTTTCCTGACACACTTAGTGGGATAGAGATAAATAAAGTCACCAAATTCAGTGCATGCTTCAAAGTTTTTAGTTTGAAAAAATAGATGATCACACACGATGAGCAATGGTCAGAGTCTAGTTAGGGCATGGATCCAAGTTAATATAATTTTGTTGATTGGGTTTCTCCTGAACCTTATCATGTAGATTTGATCCCCGACACATGGGAGATGTTTCTCGATCTTGAGCATGAGTTGAGGAACATTAAGCTTGAAAAATAGCATAGCATCCTCTGGCATTCCTTATTTATGCTTGAGGCCTCTTTTGAGGAACTGTATTTAGCAAAAGAGTTTGTTTTAAAGAAACAAATCACACATGAAGAAGTTATAGAGGTTTCATGTCTAGTGGGAGATGGACCCAATTGGATCAAATTTTTGGAATTTTCCTTTTAGTCCTTGATGCCTGATATGATTTCATTATTTGAGGGAGAAACAATAGTTTGGTTCTCAAAGAAGAAGATCAAATAAAGTTAGCAAGACCCATAGTTGACACAAGTGAATGAGAATCACGAAGAAGATATCCTTCCCCTACTACATCCAAAGGCCGATGATCTAAGTCTTCTCTTTCTCCATTATTTTTTGAAGATGATTAGGTATCTACTCTACAATTTTTAGAGGTTTTTAGATCCATTCAAAGGGGGTGTCACCCTCAGAATTTCTTCTGAAACCTCTTAGTGATCAAGGAAAAGAAAACAATAATGACATGGTGTTCTAGAATGAATTTGAAGAATTTTGTGCAATGCTTGACAAACACACTCTACCCTCTTGGGTCAAGTTGTCCCTTGCACCCTAGATGGTGTTATCACTAGTTGCCAAGCCCCAATAGCAAATGAAAGCACCCCCCACTATAGGTATTTTTAAGAAAACATGCATGAGCCCAATTAGGTTTTGTTTAGATGTACCTACTTGTCAGTCCAATAAAGTCATGCTAATGTCAGAGCATGAAAGGAGTCTTTTCAAAGATCTTGAGACACAGTCTCACATGATGTCAGGGGAAAAACCAAAAAAAGAGCTTTATGTCATCACCTCTGATATATCACACCCAAGAAGGGTAATACCCATGTTACCTTTCTTTTGCCAAAATACTCTAGAGCCATTAATTGAAAAGAAAAATCTAGGCCACTGGGGGAGCTATTTCTCAATTCTAGTGAATGGGTTCTTGTAAAGGGTTTAGTTGTTAGATTAGTGTAAATAGTTAGGTTAGGTTAGTTTTTTTGGTTTTTTTCAATAAGTGCTACTATGCAAGGTGATACATTTTTGGTGTCCCATGTGTAGTTTCTAGCCCTCACTTATTAGTCTACAATGGGTCTTTCATGAATATCATCATCATATATCAAGCATTCTTTTATTTTAAATGGTGATTTTAATAATATTGCACTAACCCCTTTTTGTCTATTAAGAGAAAGTGTGCCAATACAATAGGGTTTTCCCATTTTCATGCATGTTCTCAGAAAGGTTTTTCTACTCAATCATCGTTTTGTGTACAATGATGAGATCCCTTATTATGATATTTCATTACTTTACAACATACATTAAAGTTTGTTTTTAGATCTTTAAAGCAATGAATAGTTTAAAACGGTAAATGATAAGGAAAAAAAATAGATCCACCAAGATAAAATGAGCAAAAACTATATATATTTCATTTATCTTTAGTATCTATTTACATTTCAAATTTGATAAAAATCGACTTGATTTTCTTCATCATTTACATCTTCATATCATAACATTTTTTTAGAAAGAAAAATATTTTTCAGTGGAACGGGTCATCCATCTCCAAAGTTGGGCCTATCTTTGCTTGATTCATCCTCTTATCGTCCTAGTTTTCTTCTAAGTTGAAAGTCTCTTTTTCACTCAACTCAATGGTCATATCCCAAGTTTTCTCAAACAAGATCTGCAGGAAGAATTCTTCAATCCACTCCTTGAGGATTTCTACATCTGGGTCCAGGTATTTCTTTAGAAATTTGACCTCGTACCTCTTATAACAATGATGAATGTAGAGAGGCTTAAAGTAGAAGTTTAAAATGAATGGAACCCATGGTACCTCGCCTGCATCTTAAGGAATATCTTCAAGTTGGTTTCTAGTGACAAAATGACACCATAACAAGTTGCAGTAAGAACATCCTCAAGCCCCCCATAGTAGATTTTTCTAAAATACCCACTGCAAGAAACTTCATCAAATCTTTAGGTTCTTCTAATTTATCAAAGAGCCCACAAACCTAGATGAAATGTTTGTGTGAAGTCGATAATAGTCCTCAATATGCAAAAAATCCTCACCCAACACCCATTTCAAGGCAACAAGGACTAGGGTATCATGCATACCTATCAACGAGGTTGGCCTATCATTATCTATGTGTCCCAGTAATGGTTCCTAAGATAATGGGTAGGTAATTCTCACTGGCATATCCATCTCCCTAAGCTACAATTGAAAATCCTACACCTTCGACTTTCATAGTCTGTTAAATACCTTATGCCACTTTTTAAATGAATCTCCCTTTTATAAAGCATTCGACCATCTTCGTAGGCATATTTCACTTACTCCACAATAGAGAGAATGTCACATCAACTAGAAAAAAGTATTGTTCTCATTTTTCAAGGATTTCCCATTTATCTATTTTTGGATCTTTAAGCCTAATTTTGGCTACCAATAGTGTGGTTGGAGGAGATTTTTACTCCTTGGTTGCTGAGAAAAGGTAATTGCATTTACTCTTGGTTAAAAAAAAGATTATTTTTTATATCCCTATGTACTAACTCATTTGTTTGTAGAATCTAGCATTAATAGTTGTCATTTCATGAAATTAGTGATATCTAGCTAGATTTTGCACGTTGTTCATTTTAATACCCATGCTAATTATGATGAGATGTCCTTCCCCTATTTGCTAGGTGAAAAATTAGAGAATGTTCTGCTACCACCTGGGAAGCCAGCCTGGAATGATGATGTCAAAATTATCTATTCATACTAAATATAAAGAGGCAAAAAAGGTGAAAAATAAAATAAGATAAAATAAAAGTAAAAATTTAAAAGTGCAAAAATCCAAGTTACATTAGTAACTCTACTAGGGCTATGGATGTCTAATCGGTAGTAGAGAAGTGTTAATGGATGACAAGACAATTACCTTGTTGAGGTTGTTGGTTCCCGAATCAACAGATCAGGAATCCTATGAGATCTCCTACTCAATTCTAGGATTTTCCAACTGACTTGGCCAATGAACAAGAGTGATTAATTGTGATCCTTCTCCCCTACACTTTAGGCTCCGCAGAACCAAGGTGGGTGGGCCTATACCTTAATCAAACTTCCTAATTTATTGATTTTTATAGCAGATAGTTGTTGTGTATTAAACCTTTGAATTAATTCTTCAAGATGGAAAATTACTTCTTGAAATAGAATCTAACTTGTTTGTAAAATTAAATTCTTTATATATTTGAATACTTGAATAATTTGATTGCTTTGAATAAATTTGATTGCCTTAGATGTATTGAAAGTATGTTAATGATTTATAACTTAGATTGGTTTGAGAATGTTGACTTAATCAATATCTAAATCACATAAGACCAATGCCTTACTTCTTTTAGAATGATGCAACAATCTTTTGAATTGAGCTTATGTATAACTTTATGAGATAGTTTTAAACTTGTTCTTTAACAAGACTATCAACCAAATGGCTTTTATGTATTCAAGCAATCTGAATTACTACTACAATTAGTCTTATTGATTTTGACTTCTTCTTAGAAAAGCCAATAAGACATAAATTAATCTGATAACCAGTCTTAACTCTAATATTCAAATTGTAACAAAATCAAGATACCTTTCCAAAAGATTGCACACCCAACATCCAATTCAATGAGTTAGATATCACAAAGAATTAAATAATTCAAAATATAAATTACACACCTTTGAGAAAAAAAAAAAACATCTAATATTATATTGAAATAGATACGATCTTGTCCAATCCAGTACAAACTTTGCAAATCTGATATTCAATTATTCATATTCAAAACAAAAATATCAAAATAGAACATTTCCCTAAAACTATAGTATATAGTTCTGTATTCTCCGCCATTTTGATCCTGGTATTTCTTCTTATAAACAAAAAAAGGATGCAAAATTAGCTTCAGACTATTAAAAAATGACTTTTCATAGTGGTAATCCTGAATACCTAATTAAAAAATAAATAAGAAATTATAACAACCTCATGGGATAAAAGGGACATTGTTGATTGGAAGCAAGCCAATAAATTCCAAGAGCTCATCCTGGAAGTTGGCTGGAACCCAACCTCCATCATTTTCCTGGACCTCTCAAAAAATCTCACACAACTCAGCTTTGTCCTTTTTTGCTTCTAACTCAATAACATCACTTCGGTATACAACATAGCTTATCTTAAGATCCCAGACGACAAAGAGGAGGCTAGTAATAATGTCCAATTGGTCTTCTCCTACCCCATTTAGACTAGGCTATTAAATAGGTTTTGGTTCTTCATTCCTAGGGCCAACAATTACATGAAGTCCCATTTTAGAAAGAAAAAGACACACTTAATCTATTCAAAACTTCTTGTAAAACTACCAAACATTCGGTTGCTTATAAAACATGTGGAATGTATTAAATTTTTACAATCTATAAGGTGATTTCATAATAAATTTTCCATGTGCAATGTATTGATTCATCTGAATTGAGCATTGATAACATTCTTTTGTTTAGCTTTTGAAAATTGAATTGATGTGACAATGGTCCCTCATCAGGGTAGGTGTTGTCGATAAATATTTACCTTTGGTGTTGTCGATACAACTATCTTTTTCTTCTCTAATTTTATCATAAATGTTCATCAACATGTAAGAAAAACTGATTAAGTCATTGGGAATTGGTAGAATTATAAAATTATTATACCGATGTTAATTGTTACACTGATGACATTCATCAGGGTACCTCCTACCACTAGTTTGCGGTAAAGATCCATATAGATCACATTTGGGATATTGACACCATTATAAAATTTGAAGGGGAGTACTTGGTGGGGAAAGGTAGATTGAGGAAAGTAAGAGGTAATAAATTATAAGATGTTATTGTAGTTAATTAATTCTTAATCTTCAAAATTAATCGGTTGAAAGTTATCTATTTATTTTTTGTACAACTGCTTGAGAGTGGGATGCAATACATTTGTATATTGCAAACAATCAAGATTGGATGATGGTATAGATTGATGGATGTCATCATTTTGGTCGCACATTAACATCGAAGTTGTGTCTTCATTGGTTAAAGAAGCTCATCGTAATGGATATTCAAATTTTACGCAAAGAGAAATAAATTTACCATATGGTTTAAGAGATTTTTAGGTACCTATAAATTTGTTAATCACTCGTACGTTTATCAACTCTTGAAGCAATAATTTTTACATGTTTGACATATTATTGCAGGTCAAACACCACAAGGCTATGTTTTGCAATGGTAATAAATTTTGCATCAAAAAGTTGGATGACACAAAGAAAACTTGTGATTCTGGGATAAGTGCAGTCTTTCAGGTGACTAATATTTCATCTAGAAATGACTTACATCCTCGAGAGTCTCAAAATTGATACTATGACATTTTGGATGATATACTTGAGTGTGACTTTAATTCCTTCAGATTATTTCTCTTCGTCGTTAGATGGTACATGATACGACTTAATCAAAATGATCTTGATAGAATTGTTATTGAACATGACAATGGATTTCTAATGATTAATACAAGGTGGTTTGAGCCAGTTGGGGATGAGCCCTATGTTCTTCCAAGCCAATGTGAGCAGGTATTTTACTCAAAGGCTCCACATAAACTAGGTTGGTCATTTGTTGTTAGACATAATCCAAGAGGAAGGCTGATAAGGTATAATGCAATGGAAGAAGAAGATTTTGAATAAGTAGAAGATGATGTAGATGATGATCACGATCGACAGTTAGTCGGTGATGTTCTCAATGCAACTTTTCTTGAAGAAGAAGAGGAAGAAGAAGAAGAAGAAGAAGAAGAAGAAGAAGATGATGATGATGACAATGACGATGACAAAGACGATGAAAATGATGGTGGTGGTGATGATGTCAATGATGATGATGATCATGGTGATGAGTTGGATGAAGAAGAAGATCAATGATATGAATGAAATGTACAGTTATGTGATCACTTCTTAATCTATTTAATATTGATTTCTTGATACAAATGTATAGTTATGCGATCAATGCTTAATCTAATTAATTTTTGATGTACCTTTTAATGTTTTTAATTCATATGGTATGCTTACCATTTTTAATGTACTTACTATGTAATTTTGAGTATATGTATCATGAATTTTTTAGCTAACATAAGATAATTGAAGTACATATGCAGGAGCCCAAACCCCTTTCACAAGCATCCCACACAGTCTTGTGGATCGACAAGTATAAGTCAATACACCCTATAGAGATTAATGTCTTTTACAATTTCCAAATTATCTCACATTACTTGCTATCTCTCTCATTTGATGGAGTGCAGGTAGCAACAAATAGGTATTTGTCAGATGTGTCTTCCTCGAGTGAAGGAAATATTGGAATGAAAGAAGAAAGTGAGACATGTAGTATGTCTGAATTAGGGAGATCAACTAGAGGCCAAAAGACTAGAAGGAAATTCAATAAACACGTGAAATTTTGCCTTGCTCAAGGGGAGTCATGTTCTTCTGATGATGAGAGCTAAGGTGACATCTAGGTGCCCTATAGGTACCAACATCTATAGAAAAAATGGGTCCAAAAGGAACTTCCTCCAATAAACATTGATTTTAGTGTTAAAGGCAAGATATATCACATAGAACCATCACCATTACATGGTTTGGGCCTATTTCCATGGATGGCATAAAGATCTCTTACAAAAAAGTTGTCAAATTGATGGAGTATATTAGACCTTGTTATGATTACAAAAGTTGGATGTTGATTGTTTGATATAAAAAAAAGTATGTATAAGTATGCACTCTCAATAAATTATATTCAACAAAAAGACAATGAACAATGTAAAAGAGTGGTTATATACATTGACAAAAGGCCAAAAGCATCAGGGAATATTATAGGTTTTATAAATATTATGTGACCTATGTCAATTATTAAGCAATCCAATTGCATATTTGAGGTGCACGAGGGAAATTGTGTATTTGTATGTGCGATAAAATCAATACATGTAGGGGAAGAGTTTCTTATTGATTACAATTTGAATTGCATAGATACAAAAAATGTCACTATCATGGGGGTGTAGGTACATGTTTGAAATTTGACTATACTGAAGTATATTACTATATTTAGTGTTGTCATTATGGCAACAAATTCATATGAAGTTTTGGAGTCAGTGCATATTGAAGAAGATCAGAAATTTGGCTAAGTATGGAAGATTGGATAGATACCAAAGCACCAGGTGATCAGAGCATCAGCGCACATGTGTATGATAGAGTTATGACATGTGCCCTTGAAGATAAGCTTCTAAGTATGTATTCATGCTAAGTATAAGAGCACATGATGATATGAGTCAATATGAGGAAGTTACAGTCAGATAAAGTGGCACAAACAATAAGCGGTAGAACAGGACAGAGCATGGAGCCAACTATTTGTATTTTGGTTAGTGCTTGTAATATTGTTTTGTAAAGGCTATGCACCTATTTTATTTAGGTCATAGACATGTTATTATGATTGTATGTAAACATGCTTGAGCCAATTCATTTGGAAGTGTTGTATATAATTAGTTATAGGCTGACTTGATGAAGAGTTTTGTATGTGCATATAAATAAGACATGTGTCCTTGTAATTTGAAATAGCGTGAGAAAGAGAGATCACATAAGCAGAGCATAAGTATGTGAATAGAAGATATAATGAGATAGAGCTTTACAAGAGGCTAAAGAAATAGCACACAAAAGGAACTGATCAGACAAGCAGTATCAAGCAATAGTTCATCCTACAAATATAGTGTGTATCTAATATCCAGAAGGTTGTAGCCTTCACCACTTGAGAAGTGAGCTCTAGGATAGTGTGTCCCCACCCCTAATAGGGTTAATTGTAAAAGACTCCTAACAGGGTCTGACCCTTGACCAGGTCACTGTACTAAAGCATTGTAAAGAACAACTCCTAATAGGGTTGTAAGATCTTCTAACAGGGATCATAATACACAAGTGCAGTTCTTAGTGGGTGTCAATTCCCACCGGGGTTTTTACCTATTTGGGTTTCCCTGTAATCATATTTGGTGTCATGTGTTTATCTTATTTGCATTAATGTTCATTTTAGTTAACTAAGAAATTAAGTTAAGATTCAAGAGTTTAGAAAAAGTAATAAAGTATAGAACACTAATTCACCCCCCCCCTCTCAGTGTTCCCAATCCTAACAATTGCTATTAGAGCTCTGGTCCTCTGAAGATAATTTTAACCACTTGAGGAGATAATGGATAAGGCACAAATGAAACATCTAAAAAAAGAATCTTCAAGCAGCTCTTGAAGACCTTGACAGATCTGAAAAAGAAATTGAAGAAATGAAAGAAAAGGTTAGTGGTTCATAAGTAATCATCAAGAAATTAAGGAAGGACTTAAAATGTTGTTCTACAAGTGACTTAGGGATAATGATAAAAAATTTGAATGAAGAAAACACATCTCTAAAGGATCAGATTGAAGAATTAGATGAAAAGCTACTCAATAATCAAGAAGTCTAAGCTACTCAACAATCAAGAAGTCTATGAAGAACAGGTCAAAGAAAACAAGCTATTAGATGAAGAGCTAAGGCAAGAAAACATGAAAATATTGGAGTTAGAGAACATCAAGAATTAGATAGAATTTGAATTGATTGAGGTGAGGAATCATATTAACAAGTTGCACATAAGCAAGGATCTAATAGAGTCACAGTTGTATGCACAAAAGGTTAAAGGAGACACCAACGGTATTGGACTCAATGAAGCACACAATCATATCAATGACATGCAAGCAAGAAAGAAAGCATCAGAAGAAGCTACAGAAACTAAGAAGATAGGAAATCATACTGAAGCTAAAACTGAACCACCCAAGGATGAGTGCAAGCTAGTGAACAAGACTTGTTATGCCTGTAATAAGCATGGTCACATAGCAAGAAATTGTAAAGAGGTAAGACCTTTCAATGGTTACTATTATTCATGCAATAATTTTGGTCATAGAGCTATGAATTATAGATCAAATCAAAGAAATAAGAATCAACAAAGTCAAAGAAGTCATCCTCAGCAGAATGTAAGAAACTCTCAAAACATTACATGTCAGATATGCAATTATGTTGGTCACATAGCTAGACAGTGCAGTATGGTAACCCACATGAATGCGCCGAGGAATATCTGGCCTCCAGTCATTTGTCACTCATCTAACAAGGTTGGACACATCTCTAGGTTCTACAGAACAAAAGCACAAAGACAGGAAAGCCCTAAAAAGACATAAAGTTCAATATTAGAAGAAGGAGAAGTCAAGTTTGTGCAAGCTTCATAAGATGAAAGCTTGATTTGGAAGGAAGAAAAGAAGGATAATGTTGATGAAATAGTTGAGGATGCATCCACAATGGACGCACCTCCTATTTATGTTTAAATGACCTTCATGGTCATAGGGGGAGCTAGATTAGCTCTAGACCCTTGTGCGGCTGGTATACTCACTCTCAAAGTATGCGCCTTGGACTACAACTATTTGGAAACTATGTGATGTAGTATGCAAGAGTGCATTGCCTGATTGTTAGCAGAAACAAAGAACAAAATTTAGAGTTGCATTATGTACTTATGCGACAAACATTAATGGTGGAAAATTTTCTTTATAGCCATCAGAGATTCATTATTCTCACATTGCATTCTAAGTTGAGCGATTGGAGAGCACATAAGATCAAGCAATTGAATTGTGAAGCGTTGCAGTTGAATCAATCAACGAAGAAGGAAAATAGTTTGTTATGAAGCCCTAGCTTGACACGTCATCTTAGAAACCCTTAGAAATCATTCAGAAGCATTTAAATCAAATGACCTAGAAGGATCATTTTCAAGAACCCCAATGGGCGTCATACATGTAGAAGACATACGCGCATATGTGTATTGTAAAAGGGAATAAGTTGGCTTAGATAGAATTAGGTCACACCTAGATTCCATGATGAATCCAGACAAATCATTCACTAAAGAGTTTGTGCACCTTGAGAATCACCCTATCATTGAATATGCTATTGCATTTGAATTCTATGACTCATAATGGATAAAGATCTTGTTGAGCAGGATCCATGATGACCTATTTTGGATAGGTGAAGTACTAGTTAGAATCACAACAAATCTCATTTATGAGATGACAGGTCTATCAAAGACAAGCACCATTCTTCTAGTTGGTAAGGATGTCAGGAAATTGGTTGAACAAGCCTACAAATCTTGGAGTGACAAGCGCGGGATGACAATTGAGGCAATTGAGGAGAAGGACATCAAATTGATGTCTATGATTCTTGGTTATAGATTTCAGCATGCTAACAGGGTCAACAGTGTGTTCGCAGCCACTATTCTTGTAGTCATCAGGATAGTAAAGGAGAAAGGAGAATTCAACTTGTGTGAAATCTTGCACGCATAGTTGATGGACAACATAAGGGCAATCAAGCATGATAAGACCAAAATATTTAGGTTTGGGTCTTTGTTAATCTATATGCACTTTCATATAGTTGGAAAGATATCAGACTTATACTTAGATAAAAGTTTACCTACAATGCCTCAAATATCCCTTAAGGCATCAGTTGAGAGCACACTAAGAGACTACATGGAGTTAGATTTGAAAACCTTCAGGATAAAAATGCAAATAAGGTATAGAATACCTGAAAGCATTGTTGAAAAATACAAAGATAGTATATGTTTCATGGTGGAAATAGACACCACTTGTATGGAAGTAGTGGAACCAAGGACCAAATGAATTCATCCACTTGGGTATGAAGTGGAGGAACACATCTTAGAGGCATATACACAAGTCCTCTTCACGGCGCCAAAGGATCCCAATGAGCCTAGATGGGGAACTTATGAGGAAAAGACCAAGGAGGTAGATGCAGTCTTGAACAGTGCAGTGACCAAGAGGAAAGCCTCTAAAATTATATTTGAATTATTGAATATCCATGGTGTGACCCAAACAGACCTGGATAAAGTTAGAGAAGCAAAGATAGCTATGCAGATTGAGAGCACATCCTCTGTGGAAGCTAAGAGAGAGAAGACAGATGATCCCAAGATGAAGAAGGTAAAAGTTGAGAAAATAGATGATCATAAGCAAAAAGAGAGTAAGATAGATGATATCAATCCTGTGCCCACAAACACAGTTGATGTGGAGTCCACTGAAGCATATCCCAAGATGCCTAAGAGGAAGAAGAAAACTGCCACAAGCCACCCTTCAGCAAGAGCCACAAGAAGCAAAGCCAATAATGTACAACCAACTCTTGAGGTAGGATTCCTACCAAGTCTTCAAGTATTAAGGATTAGAGTGGTAGAGGAACAAAGGTTAGATCAGATATCTAAGTTCTACGATAGATATCATGAACTTGAAAAGTTTGAGATCCATGAGATGTTGATCAAACATATGATCAAGTTTAAGAAGACAGTTCTAGAACTAAAGACAATCATCCCAAATAAAGTATGGGATATTCTAGACACTTTGAAAAGACAAGCAACTGAAGAAGACACTAGAATAAGAGAGAAAACACTAGATGAAAATCTTCCAGTATGTTCAGTGGAAGAAAAAACATTATTAATGGATTTGGTGAAGCTGCACCTAAGGAAAAAGATGAGAACATTGCATATAATGAACAAGGATTATGAGATAATAGCCAAGGAGACAAAGAAAGCTTTTGAGAAAGTATTCCTTGAACAATGCATGCAACCTTCATTTGCATCCATCACTCAAGCATTTGGTGAACAAGCTAAAGCAGCCAAGGTCACAAAAAAACCTATGACATGTCCATAGGACTCAGCACCCTCAGCAATAGTGCATGCAGTTGCAATAAAGTCCACGCCCATGACTGCAACTCAAAAGGATAACACAATAATGATTGATAATGTGGAAGTATCAATGGTAGCCACTAATAAGGACTTAGAAAAATTTGAGGAAGCCTTTGTCAGCACACAAGTGGAAAAAATTCTATGTGGTGATATCTCACCTAAGCACCAAGAGGATGTGTTTATAGAAGATATAATAGGTGAAGAAGAAGAAGATGAGGTAGAAAAGGAAACAACAGATGAACCCTCAGTTGAAATACCTACAAAGATTAAGATAGAAATTATGAACAAAACACCCATCACTCCCATGCCTTCAACATCATTGTTGTCAAGTTGACACTACAAGCTTGGACTCTTGGGGAGAAGAAGACATGATCAAGATCAGAGTCCTTGCTATGGAGAAGGAAAAGGAGAAATAAGTAATGATAAATCCTTTGTTTGTTGAGTCAATAGACATCTTGAACAATCTATTGCTAGCAGAGAAGAAGGTACCAAAAGTGCACTTAGTGGAGGATGTCAGCAACATCCTAACAATCTTTAAGGCAAACTTCTCCTGCCTAGAAGAATCGGCGGCTAAGGTTGAAAATGAAAAGTATCTTAAGAAGAGATTGGCTGAGCTAACTGCAAACTTTGCACTTGACCTCAACTCCTTAAAGTTTGGTCAAGCTTCACTGAAAGAATTTTCAGCCAAAGGAAGGAAACTCATAGTAGACTGCATGAACCAAGACAAGCTAACTGCAGATCTCTATAAGAAAATTTAGGAGGCAGAGTCTATGATAGATAAAGTAAGGAAATCAATAGAAGATCCCCCTATAGATGTAAACATGTGTAACAATGTATATCAAGGACAAGTGGAAAAAAAAGAAAAGATAGAAAAAGAAATGTCCAAGATAAGGGCAAGGCAAACACAACTGAGAAATGCTCTTGCGCCCTCACTAGATGTCTTGAATTAGAACATCAAGGAGATCGATGCCACTATGGTGAAATATGCTCAAGGTCCATGTACAAAATTGAAGAAGATGGAAAAGTTAACATACGCTTTGTGTGCCCATCTCCAGACAATAGACACAATAAAGAAATTTTGGCAAAATGAGACTGCTAATCTAAAGATAGCATTTCTGGATGTCTTCACTCAGTAAGTACTTGTGAATACATTTTTTGAGCACTTTTGTAATTAATGTCAAAGGGGGAGTATAGTATTTAAAAGGAAGAATATGGAGCCTTGTAAATGATGTAAAGAATAGTACATAAAGGGAGATATAAGTTAGATTATGTATTAGAAAATTTTGTATAAGGATACAGTTAGTAACTTTGCCACATTCTTTTGTTGCCATTAATGACAAAGGGGGAGATTGTTTGGAAGTTGACTATACTCAAGTATATGACTATATTTAGTGTTGTCATTATGGCAACAAAGTCATATTAAGTTTTGGAGTCAGTGCATATTGAAGAAGATCAAAAATTTGGCTAAGTATGGAAGACTGGACAGATAGCAAAGCACCAGGTGATCAGAGCATCAGCACACGTCCGTATGATAGAGTTATGACATGCACCCTTGAAGATAAGCTTCTAAGTATGTATTCATGCTAATTCTAAGAGTGCATGATGATATGATTCAGTATGAGGAAGTTACAGTCAGATAAAGTGGCACAGACAGTAAGCAGCAGAACAGGACGGAGCATGGAGCTAACTGTTTGTATTTTGGTTAGCGCTTGTAATATTGTTTTGTAAAGGCTACGCGCCTATTGTATTTAGGTCATAGACATGTTATTATGATTATATGTAAACACGCTTGAGCCAATTCATTTGGAAGCATTGTATATAATTAGTTATAGGTCGACTTGATGAAGATTTTTGTATGCGCATATAAATAAGACATGCACCCTTGTAATTTGAAATAGCATGAGAAAGAGAGGTTGCATAAGCAGAGAAGAAGTATGCAAAGAGAAAATAGAATGAGATAGAGCTTTACAAGGTGCTAAAGCATTAGTGCACAAAAGGAACTGATCAGATAAGCAGTGTCAAACAACAGTTCATCCTGTAAATATAGTGTGTATCTGATATCCAGAAGGTTGTAGCATTCACCACTTGAGAAGTGAGCTCTAGGATAGTGTGTCCCCACCCCTAACAGGGTTAATTGTAAAAGACTCCTAACAAGGTCTGACCCTTGACTGGGTCACTATACTAAAGCATTGTAAAGAACAACTCCTAACAGGGTTGTAAGATATTCTAACAAGGATCATAATACACATGTGCAGTTCTTAGTGGGTGTCAATTCCCACCAGGGTTTTTACCTATTTGGGTTTCCCCATAATCATATTTGGTGTCATGTGTTTATCTTATTTGCATTAATTTTCATTTCAGTTAACTAAGAAATTAAGTTAAGATTCAAGAGTTTAGAAAAAGTAGTAAAGTATAGAACACTAATTCACCCCCCCCCCCCCCCTTCTCAGTGTTCCCAATCCTAATAGTATGTACTATGTACCATTAAATAATTGAGTTTTTTTGCTAATATTTTTATATTTGAATTCTTTTTGTAATGTTGAATCTAATCCTTCTAGGAAAAGAAATTCATCCAAAGAAACTACTACAAACAAGCCCTCCAAAACTAGCCACATCTAGAGAGTCTCCTCATCATCCACCTCATCTCCATCATCATCTTCCAATGAAATTTATTAATCTAGTCCTTTCTAATTATTGGTTAACTTTAAATAATAACACAATACCATGATATGGAGTAACCACATAGTGGGGACAATGATGATCCTACAAGCACTTCTTCTTCCAAACAAGTAAACCTCTTTGTTATTGTACTATAAATTATATAGAAGAAAAATGTTAAATAGTGTTTTTTATTATGTTCTTTTCATCACTGTTTTTAAGTAATTTTACTAGTGCTAGTAATATTGTTGTCATAGACAGGATTTCATCAGAGAAGGGAAAGGAACCCACAACAGTCCCTCAGGAGGAGTCCTTTGACGAGCACCTAGATATTGATTTTTCAACTTGTGATGAGTCAATCACTGCAATTAAGAAGTGCCTCCAAAAAATTGGAAAAAGAATGTCTCAATTGTCATCTATATACCCTCAGACTCTTGAGTCAGCAAAGAGGGCGACTGAATTGCTCCACCAAGATGAAAATTATAGAGTAAGAATTAATGTAATTTTTAATTATAAAAAAAGTTTAATAATATTTTTTATGTTATAATAATTTTTTATGTCATTATACTAGTTTTTATGTTATACTAGTATTTTATTAGTCTGTTATACAGTCTTTTATAAGCATATGTTTTGTTTTTACAATTTTTTTTGCATAATTTTGAGCATCATGGCCTTGATGAGGGTACTACAAGTGGTTCAGGTAGATCACATGTTCGACTATCTTTTTTTTACACTCTAACAATATTGTCCATGCTAGTCCATGCATTTATTATGCTCTAACAATCTTATTCTTCACCACTTTTCCATGATCATATGGTATCATTGCCTCAGAGATGGACAAGCCTAGATGTACTACTACCTGCAATGTTGGTAACATGTAGCATGGCCACAAATGTCGTGGCACCACCCATTGGTACATAGATTTCATTTTCTCTCTCATTATTTATATGTTTTTTTCCCTTGAAGTATTCTTTCTTGGGGGCATTTCATAATGGATTCAATTTATGCAATAGGAGATGCATCACATGATGAGGAATTTCCTAGATGTACTCATATTCCTAGTACAGGAACAGTGAAGGATTGTGTATTTCTTGTGAGCGACGAAGAAGGAGTTCCCTTGAAAGTAGTCAAACTTCTAGGTACTTTAAAGATTGGACCTTTCTTTTACTATACAATTATATGTTAATTACACATTGCATTCAATATGAGAATCTTCCATCTATTGTATTCTTATTTTATACTATTATATCCTTCAACTAATGATCCAATGATAATTTTGCAGGGAATGATGTTTTTTATGATAAACTTAATGACAAGTGTTTGTGGATATTCAGGCCCACCCTCTGTACATGGTGGAACATCATATCCGAACTAAAACCCCAATCCACTATTTTGATTTCATATCATTGATAAGATAGTTTTCCTTTCATCCATTTCTTGAACTATATTAAAGAGTTCACTTCATTTATGAATCTAACAGTATTTTTTTTCTTAAAAGGTGGAATGCCCAAGTTAAAAAGTTAAAGGATGATCTCGTAGAGAGTATGAAAAACTTATTTGGACCTCGTGCATTTGAGAAAAATAAGCTCCTTGAGAAAGGCAGGTTATGTTTGAAGTATATTAGGGACAAATATAGGAGTACATTAACAAATAACCTAAAGTATGAGTGTCCCCCCTACATTCCTGATTTAGAGTGGCAAAATCTTATTGTGGATGTGAAGGAGAGAAGTGAAAGAAAAAAAGGAAATACACCACCAGACAACAAAAGAAGGTATGTGATACTATTAAGAATGTAATTATGTACTAAATACTCTTTATATTTATATGAACTAACATATTTCAAACTTTTCATAGATTGCCTGACACATCAAAGGCAACAAAGGCAAGACTAGAAAAGCACAGGCAACAGAAGCTCAGATCTGGTGGTTATTCAAAACTTGTTGCACAAGTTGTAAGTCTTCATAAATGAAAAACCTTATGTAAATATTTATAATTTGCAATCAATTTTGTTTTAATGAAACAATGAAAAAATTCACGATACCAAGCAAAAATGCAGGGTGCAGAGTTCAATAGAGGTCTCTCAGAAGAGGACAAGAGAATTGGCTTCCAACAAGGCTATAAAGTCATGGTTGAAAGAATACAAGAAATAAGTGGACAAGATTCTACTAATGGATCCATTGCGATAAGTAAGCTAGATGATGATTTTTTCAAATTGAATAATTTACCAATTAGTTTATTTGATGTTAAATTCCAACATAAAGTGAGTATATTTGTTTTAAGTAAGAAAACAATGATAACATGAATGCGTATGAAATTGGAATGTAGCCTGCCGATTCTGGTACACCACCTGTGCATGATGAAGCTGGTTCAGGTGTGCATCACAGTGATCGAGGTATACATTTTCTATTCAATTTTTTATATGTAATTATTAATACAAGTAAACATCTTAAATTGATTGGTGTAGTAATAAAAATTAATTACAATAGGTGTTTGGATTAATATCACATTTTGTATTGCAGCTGCAGAGGATGTAGAGGTTGGTGTTCATGAGCACGTTGAGGTTGAGGCCAGACAACCTGATCTTGATGTTGATGACATGAGTAGATCAGGTAAAGAGCACCACGGTTATGTCCTTTAAAGTACTGAAATACTTGTAAGTTAGTATCATATCTAATTAATATCAGTCTTAAAATTTAGTAAATCTCTTTAGCTATGCAATTAAATTAGTATTCTGATTTCTATTGATAATCCTACCTTATTTAAGCATCCAACCGATTAGGATCATGAAAGCACACTAATATGTGTACACTCATTAATACATGAATAGTGAATGCTCTAAACCTTCCAGAATTCTGTCTACGAAATGACATAATAAAGTCTAATACCTTAGTTTATGCAGATTATGATTTTGAAAATGAAAATAGGGTTTGAAAGATATCATATATTTATTATGGTATTAATCCATTTATGTATGTATATACCTCCATATCTATCTCCATATGAATGAAATTCTAAATAAATCCATATGTATAAACATATCCCTTATACGAAAATTTATCCATGCATTTATGGGTGTATATCCATAGATATCTGAATCCATATCCAAACATATATACCCTTGTACTAGTGAGTTCATTTCTTTAAAAAATCTACTATCTACTCATCAAAATACATATTGAAGCAAAAATCATAAATCAATTTCAAAAGAGTTACATTTATTTGTGTACTATAAACATGCATATGGTTCCAAATGGCAAGGATTTGAGGGATATACCTAATGTTTCAAGAATGTGCAGAGTGAATTTTTTGCCATTTCTTTTCTTCTTTTGTGTATTGTTCATATGCTTCATTTTTCATATTGAAAGTGAAAGAAAATGTGATTGAATAGAGAACCTTTTATTTGTTAGTGTAGAGGACCCCCTTTGCATCAATAGAGAACCAAGTGTGCATTGATATCTGATGAGAGGGGAGATGATCATGATGACACTAATGCTCCTCTTAATGATTTCTTAAAATTGAGAAGATAAAAAAAATTCAAGAAATGATTGTCATCTATGCACCTTAATTGATAATGACTTTTTTTATGTATCAATGAATTTAATTATGTGCTATTGAATGTTCATAAATTATATAATGTGTTAATGAATATTGATGAATGTTGTGTGCTAATGAATGTTATCGTGTGATAATGATTATGTGGAGAAGATAATGTTGATAGTGATTATGCGAAATTCAAAGATTATGTTCATGATATTCATATTAGTAGTCGTGCTAAACTTGAGGTGAGTGCTATGAAACTTTAATTTTCCTTGTTATGATATTAGGTTTCAAGAAAATATATTTCAAATTTTGAAATTAAAAACTCAAAATAGTCCCTCTTATCTTGAAAATAGGTTTCAATGATTGCACTAAAGTTGTCCTACTTTAGGTTTGAATTCCATGCTAACTATTGACAAAATGTTATGATTGTTATTTGAATATTAAGGCAAGATATTGTTTAAAGTTATTTCATTTATTTCTTGTATTGTAGTCAAACATTACAACAAGTAGGATCTTAAATTGTTGGTTTAGTTAAAACGGTATGTTATTTAAAAATATATATATAACAAAATAGTTAAGTTTGGCGTAGGATAAGTATGTTGTGTAATGTTCAATATAGTAACTTAAATGTGGGTATTGTAGTTACAAAAATCACTGACTGTAGCTAAATATTGTAAACATGTAGTAGTATGTTGTCCTGTAGCAACAATTATCCTGTAGTTTCCTCGTGGTGTCCTTGACTGCTCCATCTTTGTCATTTAACAACATGCTTATGGTTCTGAAATTAGCTTTTCCCTTCATCTCATTTCACTCTGATTGTCCTTTGTTTTTCATTTGTATGATAATGTTGTTCATCTGAGAACCTTGTTAACCATGATAGGGTGACTACATCACCCATGTCATCATAGTCCCATTGAGGAGATACATGTTTGTAATAGTGAATCATGATGATTCACTGTTATGAATGATATGTGTCTCTATGAGCTATACATATCTGGACTCTTATTGTTATGTCTACATTCAGACCTCTGTTAAAGTATCATGGAACAATGATTCTCTATCTCTACTAAAAATAAGTGACCTCTCCACTGTTATATAATCATCTTTTAATCACATTGATCATAGTCCCTATTTATTGCTTTGTAAGAACTACATTTTCCTCTTCTTGACTGTGAATCTTTACCTCATAAAAACCTAATTTATTTTTGCCTATGTCAGTTGCACCATGTGGACTACACATTGGTTTATCCTTTGATATATATCTCTCAATAGAAGATGAGCTAAAATGATCAAGCCTCAAAGGTCTGATGATTTGGTTATTTCATTATATAGGACAATCAATAGACTGGTGGGATAGTGAATATTCTTGAAAAGTAATGGTTTTCATTGTATTATTGTATGGTATCACTGCTTTTCTTCATAGATGATCTTTGTCATTACAAATAACAGTGTTCTTTTAACTTTTGTCAACCACTATGTACTAAGATATATCACTGTCATAGTATAATTTCACCCTCTTTCATTGTTTACTTGTTCATTGTACCCCTTGGTGTATACAATTTCTGTTAATGTTTTTAGATTATAGCAAGGAAAATACAATCTATAGAGGTCTTTCAAGTGCTAAGACACAAGATATAATAAATATTCATAATTAAGGAAAGATAATACCCAGATTTGAAGGTCTAAATTTATCCTTTGGTTGGCTTCAAATCTGCACTTTGTATTTGTCAAATTTGTCCTTCAATGTTTCCTTTGAGGACTGATATGAATCTGTTCTTAAAGGTCTTCAATGAGCTGTCAAAATCATTCTTCTATGGATGCTCTAATTCTGCCCTAGTTCACCCTTGTTGTCTTCCCTAATTTGCTCTTCTAGGGCTACACACTTTGTCCTTATATGTCTACTACGATCTGTATAATTGGCCTTTCTAGGGTTTCTTAATATGTACAATTCACCCTTCTAGGGCTGCTTAATTCACCACAATAGCATATGTAATTTCTGCTTGGTCTGCCCCCTTTTATGCTTCTTATTCACTCTTGAATCTGCTACTTAAGGCTTCAATTTGATACTCTAATTTACTTCTCAAGTTCACCTAAATAAGTCTAATATAAATCGCTCAATATGCAATGTAAATCTGCTCAAGTATTTTTTCTCATCCAAGATCAAATTTGTTGCTCCAAGAATGAATTTGATTGCTCCAAGAATCGATGACAAGTAGAAGACAATGTTATTTTTTTTATTGCTTCTAGCATTCATCAAATTTCCTTAATATATGAGTTCATCCATGCCAAAATGTGGACCTCGGGCCACGATTTTGAGCCTCTTGGATTAATAAATAAAATAATATAATCAATCCCTTATTATATTATTATTATTTAACTCATTATTTAATTATATTATATGTTTAAAAATCAAACTTAGTGATAAATATAACCACTTATATTATCATTTATCACATCGATTTTAGGCATAATTAAATATATAACAATAAAATATATTTCTAATATATTATTAGTATTTTTACATCATTTGTCCAATGCATTGATCTTTTTCATAAAGGCATGGCCCCTAGGACTTCTTTTTGTTTAAATTTAAATAAAAATTATCTTTGTTTGAATTTAAATAAAAATTGATTACTTGTTCTCAATTTTATGTGTTATTGTATTGTTTCGTCATTCTCATGACTTATTTTTTGAGGATAATCATTTGACAGAAGATGATTGTAGAATATTGAGATGATGAATGATAAAGAAGAATTAAAAATGTTCATTTGCTTATGATTATGAAGAAGATTTGAAAATGTTGCACCAATTTGAATTGGATCAATCATCATTTTCAAATCTTCTTCATCAATCACCATCAACCATTTTCCAAGAGAAACACCTTTCTCTATATGAATCTTGGTTTACATTTCCTTGTAATCCTGATGCAAAATGTTTCCATGAAGTACGTTAGGGGATATAATGCATTCAAGCAAAATTCCCTAAAATTACAATCCTAAACAATTAGTATATCATTGATGGGTTCATAATTATTAAGTGACAATGAGTTTTATGGTTTGGAACTCCCTTTGGTGACGATCCTACACAATTCCACATAAACATGAGATGTTCCATAGAAGACTTTTAATCTCACAGCAGCTGAGAAAAAAAAATGTAGGCATCATGGTCATAATTCTTTGGAGACACAACATAATTGAGTTGTATACTCAGACGATGCAACACAACCACTACTCTGGTTCTAAGTTGACACTGTAGGATCCAAAAACCATAGATAACGATGGCTAAGTTGAATACAATAGAGAGGGAGATGAATAAATTGAGAGAGAGGAGGTCAGAGGACCATAAGGACCCTCCGCTCTCTCGATTTATTCTTTATCTATGGTTTTTGGACCCTACAGTGTCAACTTTGAACTAGAGGAGTAGTGGTTTTGTTGCATCGTCTAGGTATACCACTCAATTATGTTGTGTCTCCAAAGAATTGTGACCATGATGCCTACATTTTTGTTTCTCAGTTGTTGTGTCTTAGGACCCCTTATGACCCTTTATGATCCCTAAGATTACATCTTAGAGGTCTTAAAGTGTCGTAAGGGGTCATAAGAGGCTTCTAGGAGGGGCCAGATGAGCTTCCACCTTCATGTGGTTGGCCCCATTAAGTTGAGAATGTTAAATTATTCTCGAAACAAAGAGAAACTCAATATTTCAGGGTCCTAGGGACAAAAAATAATTGTTCGTAGTCTTTTGTTCATGAAACCGTCAAAACCTGTTACGCTTCTGCAACTCATCAACACTGGAGGTCTGAAGGAATCAATTATTTGGTCAATTATGAGAAGGTAAACAACAAGATAATATTATTGTATATTTCATTTCTTTTATCCATTCATATTTTTTGCCTTCTCTTCACCTTTAGTAATATATTGGATATTGTGTAGTGTACATAAAGGCAAGGCGATGATTATGAACGATGATTGACAGGTATAAGTCTTCTAGACCTTACCTAGTAGCTAGGAGTAAAGATAAAGAGCTCAAGAGACCATAACAGTTGGTTTGTCTTTGGTCCATAATACTGACAAAATAGTTTATGTTTCATTAGCTCATCAAATGTGACGATTTGAAAGATTTTAATAGAATATTTTCATGATAACGTATATTATTTATATTGACATTGCATGAATTTATCTACTTCATATACTTGTAGACTACGAGGACAATGATAAAGAAGCATCCCCTCCCATGGCCTCCATTATTCACTCAGCCTCAAACGTAATAACACACTTTATTACATTCAAGGCTGAGTGAATAATGCAGGCCACAGGAGGGGATGCTTCTTTATCATTGTCCTCATAGTCCTCAAATGTGTGAAGTAGATAAATTCATGCAACATCAACTTAAATAATATACGTTATCATGAAAATATTCTATTAAAATCATTCAAATCCTCGCATTTGATGAGCTAATGAAAGGTAAACCATTTTTTCATTAATATGAACCAAAGACGGAGACCAATTGTTATGGTCTCTTGAGCTTTGTTATCTTTAGTGTCCATATCCATTGCAATTTCGACGCTCTTGAGAACTGTTGCGACGAGGATGCTATACAACCAACGGATAGACCATCACAAAAGTCATTGCACAACCGTTGGAGATGTTCATTTTTCTATGTCTAGTTGCAACGGAGATGTTAAACAACCAATGGATAGACCGTCACAAAAGTCATCGCACAACTGTTGGAGATGTTTAATTTTTGACACCCATTTGTGACGGGGATGCGATACTACTAACATTTGGGACGTCACAAAATTCATCACACAACCATTGGAGATGCTTCATTTTCGATGCACCTTTGCGACAATGATGCCATACTACCAACATATTAATCGTCAAAAAAGTCATTGGAAACATTATAGTACCGATGGTTTCACCGTCGCAAAACTCACCACACAACCATTGGTTAACCGTTGGGGATGCTATACTTCTGACAAATGTGTCACTAGTAAATTTTAGCTTATTTTTCGATGAGGTTTAGTCAATTTTTAGATGCCAATTGGTCGACCAAATGACCATAACAGTTGTCAAAGTTTTTTTCGTCGATGATATGACACATAAAATCAATGTCAAAATCGTGACATCTAGAGTGGTTGAATTATCGACGGCCATGGCATCGAAATAATCACTTGAACCTAGAATAATTATCGGCTATACCTTTTATCTCTGCAACCAATGTTGGTCGGAAGAGTCATCGACTGTATAGCACTCTCGTCGAAATAATAATCAAGTTTCATCAAAATTGCGATGAGAAATCATCAAAATAATCGTTGACTATATAGAACTCTTGTCAATAAGTCTATTCTTTTTCCGTCGAAAAAGTGACAAAAAATTTAATTTTTTTAAAATATATATATATTATCAAATTAAGCATAGCAATATTATGCTTTATTTGTTTACAAACAGTCACTTTTCTGCTCGTGAAGACACAGTCTGGTGTTTATATTATTAAAGAAATAATCCATATATTTGTCATTTGGTAAATGGATTTAAATTATGAGGGTTTAGTGAGTGTTATGAGTACCTTTTGTAAAACATCATTTTCTTCTAAATTGCTGCTAAGACTTCTGACCTTATTCACCACATCATCAATCTTATGTAAGTAGGTAGTTATATTGTCATCTTCCTCCATCCGCAAAGCCTTCATATTTAGCCTTATCATTCTACAACTTATCTTGTTTCACCATATCATTTCTTTCATAACAACTTCTTAACTTTTCCCAAACATCATGAGTTATTTCTAATGATATAACTTTAGTTAACTCAACCTTTGATATAACACTGAAAAACCTTCTAGGTCTTATATATAACATCTTAAGGTTTTAGTTCACTAGTTAGTTTCACATATTTTCTTTCAACAACCTTCTAGGTCTTATATATGACAAAAGCCAAGTATCCTCGCATTTGCACTTTCTAGTAATCATAGTCAGATCCATCAAATGTAGGTAATGAAAGTTTGTGTGCCATCATGAACTCCTTAAGAATTTAATCTCTTCTCCATGGAACCAAACCTCTAATGCCAATTTTTGAATGTGCAAAAATCTAACTGAGAGTGGGGGTGAATCGGTTGTCCACAAGTTATAACCTTAAAAACCTTTAATTAGTTCCACCAAACTTACTTTGAAATTACAACCTTTTAAGGATAGGAACACAAATAATAGCAAACATAAACACAAGAAATACTAGATTTATGTGGAACAACTTGGACAGGGAAAAAACATGGAAAAGATTGCTCTCAAATATATGCACACCGATTAAGGCGAGTTACAAGAAATAATAACTACCAAAGGGATTATGAAGAATGATAAGAGAGAATAGATCCACCACTAATTTCCAACCACAATACAACTAAAATATTTGTTGGAAACTAAAGGCTCACTGCTTCTCGTAGCTAAGACATTGAAGTCCACAATGTTATGCACTACACTTCAAACTTAACTTATGCAATCAAGGAGAAATATATTATTCAATAATGATTCATCCTTTATTTATACCCAATTCGGTCTTGTGAAATCTCCTACTGTTGGCTAGGAAAGGACCAAACAAAATTTGAATTAGGTTGGCATTAAAGATTATTATGGAAGGGAGGATTGAAAAGAGGACCACCACACACCATAAATGTGACCAAAAATAGCACCATACATGATACATATCTTCTTACATTCATTAATAAATTAATTGAAGTGTAAACACCTGAGGTCGACCTGACCTAGAGTAGTAACACCAAGAACTTTTGAAACCATGTATCCAAAGCCCAAAATCTCATGCCAAAAAGAATTAATGAAGCTAATAATATTATCAACCTAGGTCCAGAAGTGCACCATAAAAAAATTGTTATGAGGAGAAATGTGAAGCACACATTTCATAGGTAGAATACTATCAACAAATGTAATACTTAGACAAATAAAAAATTCATTGCACCACATTCAAAACAAAAGAATCTTGAATTCAAAGAATCCAAACTATACCAAACAACATATCAAAGTTTCACCATCAGATCAACAATATAAAACGTATACAAAGCAATGTCCACATCACCACTGCACAGAAAACATGTTGACATTAATGCAAAATTATGTTGACATCAATGAAAACCATACCCAAACAATCATATTGAATCACTGCTTGTCCAACTCACTCATTTTTTTCAATACTACAAAAACTAAGATAAAGATAAATCACTTTCTTGACATAGGACTTTTCATATATCCAAAGATCACAACGACACGAAAGGCTTAAGAGCATAGTTTGATATGATATGATTTTAACTAGACTGAGAAATTAAGTCACAACAATATTGAGTCTAAACACAAATACTAATATAGCATATTTTTTTTCATTAAGATTGGATCCATAAAATAAAGAGTTCTCCCTCTTAAATAAACCGATTCCCATTAAATAAGCTTTTCCATTATAACAAAAAAATTCTCACCCTTGATACCATGTGCAAAAAATCCATAATGGATTAGTTTAAAGTACTCGAGTGCACAATGTCATTTCAATAACCAATAACTGAGTTGTATACCCAGTCAATATGCACAGAATTGTTAAGAGGACATATTTGTGAAGGTTTTATAGACGTAGGTTACCGAATCATCATCTCTACACTGGTACTCAATCTGGAAACCCTCGTATGTATATAGCCACTCTAGTAAATCTCCACATTTAGAAAATCTCCACAAAAATCCCTTATGGCCTCCACTGCATATACGTCTTCTCATAATCTAAAAACTCCAGCCCATCATTGATTCTCATCAATGTACCAATTTGGATAGTAAGTCTAATTTAATTTGTCTGTGGACTGAGACCTTAAATTATTGAGCTTCTCTTTGTTTCGAGAAGAGTATAACATTCTCTACTTAACAGGGCCAATCGCGTGAAGGTGGAAGCTCATCTGGCCCCTCCTAGGAGCCTCTTATGACCCTTTATGACATTTTAAGACCTCTAAGATGTATTCTTAGGGATCATAAAGGGTCGTAAAGGGTCATAAGGGGTCCTGGGACAAAACAACTAAGAAACATAAATGTAGGCATCATGGTCACAATTTTTTGGAGACAACATAATTGAGTGGTATACCCAGACGATGCAAAGCAACCACTACTCCTAATTTGGTTCCAAGTCGACACTGTGGGATCCAAAAACCATAGATAAGGAATAAATTTAGAGAGTAAAGGAGGGCCATAATGACCAAAATAATTCAAGAAAACCTCAAGTTAATGAGAAAATTGCAACCATTTTAATAGATTTTCATTATTAAATAATGAAATTTGCATATACTAGTGTTCTAAGCCCCCTCATTACATGATTTATTATTGTAAGCCCCCTCTGACTTAGGCATCTAGAAAATGAAACTACAACCTATTAGGATTGACACAAACCTTATAAAACAACAATAGCTAAGAACGATCACTTGCCAACATCTGTTGAATACATCTATTGGAGGACCTTGTATTCAGCAGATGTTGGCAAGCGATCATTCTTAGCTGCTATTTTTTTATAAGGTTTGTCTCAATCCCAATAGTTTTTAGTTTCATTTTCTAGATGCGTAAGTCAGAGGGGGCTTACAATAATAAATCATGTAATGAGGGGGCTTAGAACACTAGTATATGCAAATTTCATTATTTAATAATGAAAATCTATTAAAATGTTTGCAGTTGCCTCATTTAAATTGAGGTTTGTCTTGTATTATTTTGGTCGCTATGGCCCTCCTCCGCTCTCTAAATTTATTCCTTATCTATGGTTTTTGGATCCCGCAGTGTCGACTTGGAACCAAAGGAGTAGTGGTTGCTTTGCATCGTTTGGGTATACAACTCAATTATGTTCTCCAAAAAATTGTGACCATGATACCTACATTTATGTTTCTCAGTTGTTGTGATATCTACATTTATGTTTCTCAGCTGTCATGTTTATGTACATATTTTTTATGTGTTTGGGAAGACATATTTCTAGCCTGGGCCTGGATCCTACGATAATTAGCTTCATAATAATGAAGCAGATGACAGATGAGCAATTAGCTTCCCAAGATAAATCCCATAAATGAACTATGTGTACCCCAATTCCTATGCCCTTTGTGTGTACCCAAAGGATATATTTGAAACAACAAGGGTAAGGCTTAAAGAAGTTAATTTTGCATCACAGTCTGTAGTTGTTGCAAAATTAACTTCTTTAAGCCTTACCCTTGTTGTTTCAAATATTTCCTTTGGGTACGCGCAGAGGGCAAAGGAATTGGGGTACACATAGTTCATTTATGAGATTTTTCTTGGGAAGCCAATTGCTCAACTCTCATCTACTTCATTTATTATCAAGCTAATTGTCGAAGGATCCAAGCCCGGGCTAGAAAGATGTCTTCCCATTCTATTTAAGTCATATTCCTTGTTCTTATCAAACTTCCTTGGTATGGTAGGCCTGCTCTCTGCAGTACTCTTCTTCTTCCTAATTGCAGCCAGAGTTTCCTTTTCATTAGGATTCAACTCCACTTCCCCCATCTCATCATCCTCGTCACCCTTAGCTGCCATCCTATGCCCTTCTTCCCTCTCCAGTTCTTCAAGCCTCTGCAAGATATCTGGATCAATAAAGTCTGCAACATTGTCTCCATCCATGATCTCAGGAATTTCTTGTTTAGATTGTTAATACAGTCAGTTTGGTGACTGGTATCAGATAGTTAGAAGTTAGTTAGTAGTTACAGTCGGTTTATTAGAGTTAGGATTTTATTTCAAAGGCATCCATGTGAAGTGGAGTGGGTGTGGTCAAATTGATGTATCAAGGAACAAATAGAATAACCAAGAAAACACTATACGTTAAATCATATGATAGATAGCAGATTGGGGCTCACCTGAGCCATAAACATGAAGAATTATTGTAAAAAAAGATGTAAACCATATATGTGTGCACTTTAGGCAAAGAGAAGTTACACCATATCCATATTAAAATATTAGTTACAATATGAAAATACTAAACTGACTAATTCTTGAGCTCATCTCCACATATGGTCACAACAAAGATATGTGATTACAATACAGAGAAGGAATCATAAAAATATAATTTCGGCATTTGCCCTAGCCTGACATGTTTTGCACTCAAATCATTCATCGCAGATAAGTGGAGATGGGTGGATAGATGCAAATGAGTTGTCATCAACCCAACTAAAGTATCTGCAGCCATTATTTCCCTGTGATGCCCAGTCTACATTAGTTCTTATAATATAATGAATATTATTTACATTAGAAACATTAAATATATACACATTAGCAACCTTTTTTCTATTTGGGCAGCACCAAAATTGTCCACGTCCAGGGTTGTTCTGTGTCTGTGAAGTCTTCAACACACATTGTCCACCACCACATTGATAGTTTGGCACATTGAGAAGAGTCATCGAGCCTATATCAATAATGCACCACACCATCGTTACTACATTTATTACATAAATATTATAACATATAATCATCTAATTATAATAATCATACATTCACCACTATTGTTCTATTGTAGATTCAAGTACTTAAAAAATGTTTGCAATCAATGATAGATAACATTTTCCATCACCTTTTCTTTTAAAGTTAGACCACAATCTAGCAATTGTCTCCCTATTTTGTTGTGGGTTGATATCGTCAAACATGGTCTTTCTTGAATGGAATGACTCATTGGTGGAAGAAGGATGATTTGTTTGCAACCTGCAGATACAAATCGTCACTGAACAACCATTTTCTCAACTCTAATTTTCTCAACGCAAAGGGACATTTATCAAACCAAAGAAACTTTATTATTTTTATATGGAATACACCAAGGAGTACCATCAGAAATATTAACCATTTACAATAATGAAAAGTAAACCTAAATCAAATAGCTCATTTTTTTATCAGCATGTGTAGTCTCTGTGTATATGAAAAATGAAAGAAATATCAAGCTGAAATAAAATAGTGAACAAAATAGTATTCCACATAGAGTGAATGAAATATGCCATCAAAAGAAGGTGACAAAATCCTATCACGAAGCATAGACATAGGAAATAAAAAAGGGACAAAAGACAAGAAATAAGAAAAATCATTACGACTATAGAAAAATCATTTAGACTATAACAAAAAAAAAAGAAACACTCTTTGTCAACAATTTTCAAAATCATTAGGACTATAGAAAAATAATTAAGACTATACAAAATCAAATTTTAGAAATGGACGATTCTGATGCTTTTCCATTACAACAATTGAGCATTCATCATTTGGTATTATGTATTCCATTTAAGTATTTCATTTAAGTATGTCAACAATGTTCAAAATCCTGTCACCAAGCACAGACATAGGAAATAAAAAAGGGACAAAAGACAAGAAATAAGAAAAATCATTAGGACTATAGAAAAATCAAGTTCTAGAAATGGACAGTTATGATATTTCTTTGTCATTACAACAATTGATCATTCATCATTTGGTACTTCTTGGTGTATTCCATTTAAGTTTTTCAGCTGTCGTGTTTATGTGCTTGTTCTTTATGTGTTTGGCTTCTCTCCCTCACAAGGGATACACTGATAGGTAATTGATTTGAAAGAATAATGATTTGACAGTTAGAAGGTTGGTTAATAGATTCCAGTTGGTTCTTTGTAGAGGGCAGTCTATTTGGAGTACACTTAATTTCTCTACAATTTTGGAGTACACTGTCTCGTAGGTACAGTCGAAACACCAACGTATTGATTTGAAAGTTTAGAATGTGATCTTTTCTTGGTGGTAACGTAGGAACATTTCCAGTCATTAGTTTTACTTGTTTATGCAAGAACTTTGTTGTTTTTGTTGTTTGTGATACCAAAGGAGTAGCTGGTATTGTGTAGACACTGACTGGCCAGATTGTTCCTGAAAAAAATTACAAAACTGAACCAATGGCATGTTTACAACAAAGAAATAGAATGATAATAATATGCTGAAAATTCTATTTTGTTTAATACACGCTAAAGGACCAGTCCCAACAATTCTTAAACATACTTTATCTGATATGATGAATTCTTAATAAAGGTCTAATTTTGTAGACTGCTAGCACAAAGGAAGATTTGACCTAGCCAAATCTTCCTTGTACCACACAAAAAACTGTGAATAACTATGTCTGCTCCAACCTTAATTGTTTAAGAATTCATCATATCAGATAACGTATGTTTAAGAATTGTTGGGAGTTCTATTAGACCTTTGTTGTAAACATGTCATTGGTTCAGTTTTGTAAATTTATTTTTAGTGTTAAATGCATTTAAATGGAACATTAAGCATAGTAATAATATGCTTAATCTATTAGTAATTGGCAGATTAAATCTATTAGTAAGTCAAAGTCTTTGGTTTAAATCACTAGACAATCAAAACAATGGTAACTATCTGTCCAATTCTCTTAACAATGGTACACATCCGTCCAAGTACAACAACCTTCAAAGATTTGCAGCGGTAAAGAGAATCCCCATATTTTATCAACCTAACATAGTCTTAGGCCACTTTGGCAATGAGATTGCGAGTAGTTAACACAAAAAAAAATTACAAAACTGAACCAATGGCATGTTAACACAAAAAAAAATTACAAAAGTGAAACAATGGCATGTTTACAATAAAGAAATAGAATGATAATAATATGCTAAAAATTCTATTATGTTTAATACACGTCAAAGGACTAGTCCCAACAATTCTTAAACATACTTTATCTGATATGATGAATTCTTAATAAATGTCTAATTCTTAATGTGCAAGCCAATGAATAACCACCTAATATTGTCACTTTACACCCTAAAAAAAATCAGCTTTCAATATAAAAAGTGCTACTTCTTTATTACAGCTAAAGTTATCGATCACTTCTCAATCTATAAGTACCATTATTTTTTGATATCCCTTAACTTGGAAAGAGTGTAAATAGAGCTCTAGATAAAGAAAAAATAGTAGTCGGTTGGATTGTCTCTTCAGCTGACTATAAGACTTGAGTTACTATATTGATTGGTGAAACCTCATCCTCTTCCACATAGTCCCTTAGTACATGCCTTGTACCCTTCCTTGTCTTTAGATTGGACCTTAATTAAAATCCCTATAGTTTTCCCAAATACTTATGTGGTGGGATTTAAGGTTCTTTACTGTTGAAGAAAAAATGTTCCTCTGCATTTTATTGCTAGTCACATGTCTTGAATGTTGACCTTTAATTGTGTGTCATGTTCCTTGAAGTTTGTTGAGTCAAGGAGGTGTTTTTTCTTCTATTGTGATTCCCCCTAATTTCACTCTTCTAAAGGTTTGCTAGGTTTAGTTATTTCCAAGTTCAAGGACATTTTTATGATAAATTGCAATCAATTAAAAATTTGGTTCAAGAGCCTTAATTAATCCCTTGAAGGGTTATCTTTGTCTTTCAATGAAAAGGAACAGTAGAAAAATTATTTATACATCATGTACTATAAGTGCTATCCTCTAACAATCAGCCATGTAAGCATCTAGTGATCCTTATTGACATAATTGTGTAAGCTCTTTGAAATTATTCTCTGGGTCTTACCTCTCAAATTTGTCAACCTTGTACAAAACTTCTAATAGGTGGTGATATATCTATATGCCATTAAGTAATTAGGTTGTGATACCTCGACCATTATGTATGCCCATTATGTTTTAAATTCTTATGTTGTTGAGTGGAACTAGTTTAGTTGTAGCTTCATCTAATATACTAATGTGAATGTGCTTACCTGTAGGAAAGAAAAAATGTTTTCTCGCATCATTCCTTTCATATATCTTTGGAAATCATCGATTCTGTATTGCTAAGGCCTGGCCAACTTGACCAGTTGATTTATACAATTAGGAAACTTAGTACACGATTGTCATCTTAATGAAGTGACAAATGTGTCTGTTCTAGCAGGGACCTTCCACTGACAAATAGCTAATGCTATTCAATTTGGCTCTGGCTTTTGCTTGTATGAGTTTTATCTCTTCATATGTTTGAAACTTTATTTAGTTTATCAGACCTTGCTTTTAAAAAAAAAAATCTAGCTGGAAAATATTCTATACTAAATCAATTCTACAACAAAGAAAATCTAGTTCAACTGATAGGTATGGTATGCTATATAAAATTTATTATTATAAAGTCTTGTTATGGAAATCTATTTTATATTAGTCTATATTATTCTGAAGCCTTGTTATAGAAATTTGTTTTATATTAATCCTCAGAATTAGTTAGCAAATCTTCTTCTTTCTTTCTAAATTCATGAATGATTCTATTTTTCTGCAGTAAATAGCATACGTAAGAGATAAACATGAAATCAACAACAAATATGGCAAAAAGTCATTGGCCAATCATTGACCCAATTTTTAATGACATTTTGTGTTTTGAAAACATTAAAATCATGTTACAATTCTTAAACATACTTTATTTGATATGATGAATTCTTAATAAAGGTCTAATTTTGTAGACTGCTAGCATGAAGGAAGATTTGACCTAGCCAAATCTTCCTTGTACCACACAAAAAACTGTGAATAACTATGTATACTCCAACCTTAATTGTTTAAGAATTCATCATATCAGATAACGTATGTTTAAGAATAGTTGACTCCCTCCTCAAAGAGAGCTCATCTAACTCCACTGCTGTCGATATTAAGGAAAGAATGGATAAAGTTGATAATACTCTTATCAACATCCTCCAACATAGTATGGACAGTATGAAGGCTTCCAGCACCAACCTCAAGGCTCTAGTCAACTTGCTAGAAAATACTTCGGAGAATGATACTGAGATCAGGAATGCTCCTTTGGTGGATAGTGGTGGCCCTAGCTCTCAAACCTGTGGGAGCAATAAGAAAAAAATCCCCTCTGATGAAGAAGAACGTGGACGAGCTTAAAAGTGTTATTGGGCGGATGGACAACAATCAGGCCAAGATGGAGAAGACACTAGATGAGAAGGATGAGGTTCTGTATGTGGATGCTTAGTCTGGTTGTCTTGCTGGTTTTATGTGCTCTCTGTTGTCTTTTGGTCTAGTTTTTTGTCCCTTTTATCGCTATCTTTGTAGTCCCTTATTTGGGCAATTCAATGTTGTATGCTTCTTTTTTGGTGTTGTGATCTCTTCTTCCGATCTTTTGATCCTTAAGCTGTAAAGGGTTTCGGGTCCCTTCAAAACCTATTTTTTCCAGTAATCAGAACGTATGTTTAAGAATTGTTGGGAGTTCTATTAGACCTTTGTTGTAAACATGTCATTGGTTTAGTTTTGTAAATTTGTTTTTTGTGTTAAATGCATTTAAATGGAACATTAAGCATAGTAATAATATGCTTAATATATTAGTAATTGGTAGATTAAATGCTCAAAGCCCAATCATGGCAGGGTTGTGTTATGCCCTTTTCTTTCTCATGATTTGGTCCTAGGTTAGGGGATTGGGAAATGACCAATAATGGTTTTAAATGATGTAATAAGGCTATCATATTTAACACCATGGAATCAAGGTTACCATAACGAAGAAATTCTACAAATTAGAATCAGCAAAACCATGTTTTTGAAGTATTTTTACTGTTTGTTCTTGCTCGAGCCTGTACAGATAAATTTTGCAATCTGACTTCATAGGGAGTTGGGGCATCTCCCTAGCTTTCATTTAAATCCAACCAGAGGTTCTGAGGTGGAGTAAATTGGGAAAAATCGACTGATAGTCGTTTATAGGCTATTTTTTACACAAATTTTAGGTTGTTGACTTTTCTTGGCCATATCTCGAGTTCTAGCCATGGGGAAAATGGGCTTGAATGAGAGATATGAGAGTTTTCTTTCATTTGAATGTGGTCTTGGTTTGAATGTCTTGTTTGCATGGAGATACGATTGAAACCCTAGTCGAGCATCCTCATGTGACCGACAAAGAGGAGTAAAAGACTTGTGTAAGCCCCATAACTCTTGATCGACTTCAAATAAGAGGCTAAGATTAGAGGATTATTTTCTATTTGTAAGTCCCTAAATGTATAAGAAGTTGGTTTGGTGGAAAGACAAACCTAAGGTACACTTCCTTCTTTAAGCCTCCATTTTTAGGCCTGTCACACCTTAAAGAAGATTTGGAGCAGAGGGGCTTTGGTAGAGATCCAAGGGTTGTCCCTTTGGGAAATGCATTGTCTCAAGGTTATGGTCTAAACCAAATGATTGTCTTCATGTGTCTTGTGGAAATTATTTCCTGGAACCACAAGACTGTACCCAGAATTGATTGGTGAATTGCACTGTCAATGTAGGACAATTTGGGTTTTGGAAGAAGAATAAGGTTAAACCTAGAGTTAGTTGGCTTGTTGAATGTCAATAGAGTATAATTGACATAAGAGAAAGGTCTTTAGGCCTGGCCAGTGACTGGGATTGGCTTGTGTGAGGAGGGTATAGTGGGTATATTAGAGTGTATCACCATTAAAGGGATTTGAAACAATGAACAATTCAGTGAGGACTTATGGGGACACAACTACATTGAATGAATGAATGTGTTGATTTTTTCGATGAACTTGATTCTATTGGAGGTGCAAAATGATTGTTGAACATGATCATTTTGGTATCAATTTGGTACTCACTCTACAATGAGCACTCCCATACAATTGCACTAATTCAATCTCCACATTGCTTGTTTAGACCTACAGTGATATTTATGTTGTGATCTCTATAGAATGCTGACTATTGGAGTACCGAGGTTGTTGGTCTGCCAATGATTAGTGCACATTTTAAAGGAGACTAGGGTGAGATTGCCACCAAAAATCTTGAAATGAATAGCTCGCAAAGCTCACTGGTAGGAAGAAAAATTGAATCCAAAACTTCAATGCCTCAATTGCTTCCCACAATTGCCTAAATTGGCAGACCAACAACCACGACTTTTGCCAACATCCTACTAGCCTGTGCTGAAATAGGAGTATTAGAACAAGGTATGGGCATCCATTGAAGCATAATGGAAGGGGGATTTTTGTTGGATATTACAGTGGCCCGCAAATGCTCTGATAGATATTACACAGGGCACATAAACGGTTTGACAGAATGCCTCAAAGACATGCTATCTCATGGAATGCGATAATTGCAGGATATACACAAAATGGGTATGCCAAATGTGGAAGCATAAATAGGGCACGTAAAACCAAATGTATGCCAAATGTATGCAATGCAGAGCACAAAGGAGGGAGGGGAAACAAAGGCTTGCCCATGAAAACCCACAGTCACTGCTAGAGCTAAGACAATAAAACCCTTGTCGGGACTACCCTAATGTCCTAATCAAGTTAGTTCTTGCCATCTCACCTTGTTACGGTCTCAGTGGGGCAATAAAACATCCTTGCCCTTCGGTAGGACCACAACAATTGTTTGGAGACCTAACTTTCTTTCTCCTTGTCCTATCTAGCCAACTAACTAGCTAACTTTCTTTCTCCTTGGGAAGATAGTCTATGCTTGTATATGCCAAATGTATGCAATCAAGAGGTGTAAAACCAGTCTTGAAGCATAGATCAATGAATAAAAGAAGAAAATGATAATGATGATTGGGTATCCAGTAAATTAAACAGTTGAGAGAGAATGAAAAACCTCCAAAAACCCCAGGTTAAGGTTTCTAAGCTCAATCTCCTTGAGTTGTTTCAGCCGCTCAATCTCCTTTGCGTGTGCACTACCCTTCTAATTTGTCGGCTAGGAATAATGAAATGAAAAATGAAATTCCTTTTTTTTTAAAAGTTATGCCCGTGTTTGTCGAACTTTCGACCACCACAGGACTTGTTGATATTTCGACAAACACGGGCATAAGTTAAAAAAAAACAAAATTTTCCTTTTATAATCTGACCAAGCTTTTGGTTGAAAATTTTGGTAGAAAAACTAGGTCAAATGTACTAGTGTGTCATCGAAAATACCATATTGAATCATGTATTTGTGTTCTCCTTTCCGATGGAAATTGATGTCAGAAACGCGACGGTTACTATTTTCATTGCGATTTTTGATGCAATAACTCTAACGTCGCATTCTGTCAAATATTTGACAGATGGTCATTGAATATCTCATAGATAATCGTCAAAATTAGGCCTCAAATGTACTAGTGATGGGCGAGGAATCATTATCTTATTAATTCATTTTAATTCCCATTTAATTTAATGTTATTACTTGATTAAGTAACTTACTAAGAATACCCAGGTAGCCACTTCCGAGTTCCGGCGCCTCCAAAGTAAGACACTTCCCTTCTAACACCTAGACAACCTACCCTAGGTTTAACAGTCTCAAATCATGACTCTAAGTCAACAAAGTCTCGAAAGCTCAACAGTTGGTTCCAAGAAGTGATAGGAACACAAATATACAAAATCCATCATAATATAAATCTCCACAAAGGGTGGGTTTCATTGATCAATTTCATCCAAGTATGCAAAACAAACATACAAAAAATAGTAATTCCTAATCCCGCCTCTAGTAACAGTCCTACTGGGCTAACATACTAAATCCCTCTAAACCCCAAATCACATAAGGTAATAAAACACTGTAATAGAATTTAATTTGATAAACTAATTTGTAATATCCATCACGAAAATTAATTTATCTGATAATTACTAATAGACTATAATTATATAAAAGACAATTAAATTCTAACCCTACAATTCAATTTATAACATCCACGAAATTAATTGAATGTAGGCATTAAAATTAATAACTCGATATAATCTTATAGTCCAAAATACACCCAAAATGATTTAATACACAATAGAAAACACAATATAAAAGTTACTAAAATACAACCAATGAACTTATTTAATTAGTAAATAATTCTGCATAAAAGTCCATTTACCATGCAAAATAAAACATAATTTATTTCCCAAAAAAATGCATTCATAAAATTATCTTTCACCAGCATAACTTCTCAAAAGTAAAAAGAAATTATCAATTTCATAGTTTAACAAGGGCTCTGGTTGAGCAGGAGTCCCTACCTTGTGTGTGTTAGAAAATAGATGAAGTGGGTGGAAATTCTTTTTTATTTAATCTAAGCTTCAGAAATTTCAGATTTGTAGGAGTGGATAATGGTGTTTGAGGGGAGGAAAATGAGTGTGAAGACGCAACTACTCATCACCTACGCGAAGTTCGTCGTGGATTGTTCTTCACAACCATTTTTACCATGTGGAGTTTCGATCACATGACGTCATTGGACTCGTGGAAGACTCGCGTCCAACTCGGGTTTGAAGCCCCTGCAACATATCTGGTCATAATGCCTACTTATGCCTCTTATCCCTGCCAATAAGAGAACTGAAGCAAGCTTATGCCTGTCGATAATGTCTAGTACTAAATACTGTTGGATGAAAACTTTAGCTCATGCATTCGGCGTAATAAAAATGTTAAAGACGATTGTTGAAAATAACTTCACCTAATGGCCCGTCTATTAATGTGACTGACGGATCCCAAATTGTAAGTGAAGCCGAACCCACAAATTCCCGTTCAATTTAAAGCCGACTTCTCTCTAACAGGCTTTAAAAGCAAACACTCTTGATTCAAAACAAAGAGTCATCAATGGAGGGGAATGCAAATCTAGAGAACGTGGGTCTTTTTACAAGCACACAACTCGATAGAATTCGGCGCAGCCTTCCTCTCCGTGTGTGATAGCTTTGCTGGGCTTTCAAAGTCGGTGTCTACTTCGGCCAGAGAAACGACGGCACCGTTAACAGGCACCTGGCGGCATGGCTTTTCTAGCTCCTCTTCCCCTCTATCCCCGCCGACGAGAAGCCCAAGCAGGGAGTATTTTCATGGCGGCGACTTCTGTATTTTATCCGCCGCCCAAGACTTGTATGATGTCTTTTGTCGGCAGCTCGCCAAACGTTGCTGAGTGGTGGTGGCGTCGATGGATTACAGGCTAGCACCCGAGCACAACTTCCCCGCCGCTTACGATGACTGCTTTGCGGCGCTGACATGGCTTAAGAGCCATGCTGGTAGAAGTTTCCTGCCTCGCAATGTTGACATTTCTCGTTGTTTTCTGATGGGAGACAGCACGGGAGGACACATTGTCCATCTAACAGGCATAAGCAGGGAAGAAAGATTCAATCTGCTTATGCATGCCGATAACAGAACCGAAGCAAGCTTGAGTGCAAACCTTAACGTCTACTTATGCCTGTCGAGAACATAATCGAAGAAAGATTCAGTCTGCTTATGCCTGAAGAGAAGAAAGATTCAATTCCGTCAACTACACAACGAGACGGAAAAGCTGCTGAGTCTTTTGGCTGAGAACGACACAAACCCCTGCCATGGACTCAAAATGGTTAAAGTTCAGCTCTTGGGGTTTCCTTCAGGCGAGTTGACGCTTCTGCAGGTGGGGATTGTTCATAGCTTTATGATCACGGCCTTCAATCAGCATGCAAAGTTGCACTATTCCGGCTTACAGCCTTGTCTCCAAATCGAACCTTGTGGATTGCAGCAAAATGCACGTGAAGCTTCCAAAAGAGTGCAAGGAATATTTGTTATTTTTGAGTTAAAAAAATAATTAAACCCCCGAGAAAATTAGTAGTAACCAATCAGAAATTAGAAATTAATGATTGAAAATAAATTTTAAAAATAAGTCTCTAAACTTTAGAAAACAGGATTTTTTTATTATAAGAATTAATAAACATAGGGCAACTGATAACATTAGTTCCCTGCCTATAATTAGGCAAGGACTAATAATTTCAGAATAAATCTAATTATTTCCATTTCGATATATGCATATATATTTCAAATTCGAGATATACATATAACAGAACAACATACATATATGGAAAAAACTTGTTTAATAATTTCTTTATATAAGAAAACAACCAGTAATTATTAAAAATAAAAATTAATTAATTAATTAGTTAAAACAAAAAAAGTAATTTCTATTTTTTTAATTTTTTTTAAAATACATGTCATAAAGAGGGGGTGCTATGGGCCTGCTGATGTAGTCCCAAGGACTACACAACAGTCCTTTTGGGTTGCTCATGGCAGGTCCCAATGTGTTGTCATGACAATCCTTAGGGACTGCGCGTGACAATCCATGGGGACCCATGCATCAATCGCCTTAGGGGTTGCGCACGACCCCACGGGGCTGCCAAGTGGCATAAGGGGGGCGGGTTAGGTCCACCTCCCCCTTTATTTTATAATTTTTTTTTTATTTAATTTTTTTTTAAAAGAACAACTTTATTCAAAATAATTTTTATTTTTATTTTTTTTAAAGATGTATACTTTAAAACAAGCAAAACATATATGATATATTTGATTGTAAAATAATTTTCAACAACAATTAATTTTTCTAAATGTAAAAACAACAAGGTAGGGGAAATAATTTTTTTTAAAGAAATACTAAAATTAATTTTCATAAGCAAATTGGAAACCTTATTAAATTAATTGGGCATTCAAATCAAACGAGCTCTAGGGTTTGAATGAATTTTTTTTCAACTTACATATCAATCCAAATAAATCCATAATTTTCCAAGCCTAGGGTTTTCCAGACAAACAACCAATTTCCACATAATATCATTAATTTTTACCATAATTCAATAATTCAAACCCTAATAAAATTTATTCAAAAATCAGAAAACGAGAATTGCATGCAACAAGGGTTTCCTTAAGACCAATCTTAGAATCTCAGAAGAACAGAAAATATATACATGAAAAAAAAAATTCAGACATGCAAATCTAACAAGCATGAAGAATACAGTTTTTTCAAAATTGCAAACCACAATCACAAGGATAATCGATTCCTACCTCAAACACCAAATAATAGAATCGACGATGACAAAAAACGAAGGCAAAACCAAGCTACCAGAAAATTACTCCAAATTGAAAGTCTTCACCCAAAAATCTCAAAAACCTGTGTGTTGTGAATAATGACCAAACCCTCAACATATAAGAAATTCAATTTCACATGCAAGGGTTGGAACTCAACTCCACAAAAATATTTTCTTTAACCAATTTCTAATTTTCAGTTTAATTTCAGTTGAACTAAAGTCTATTTTTCTAATTTGCTCTTGTTAAAAACACTTAACTCAAAATTGACTAATTCTTTTAATTTAATTTACTCAATTTTGATTGTGCAACTTAACGCATTCTAAATAATTTAAAATACAACATTTAGTCTACTATAATTTCCACAAACTTAATTAATTCATAAATTCCTAAATACATTTTAATTGAAAAGGTTAAATTTACAATTAAATAATTCTAAGGTGAATGTATTTAATTAATTCTCATTAATTAAATAATTCTACCATACAATAAACCTTTTAAATAATACATTAAATTTAATAATTGCATTTAACTAATTTTTAATTAATTAAATAATCTCACATATAAATAGCTAAAAATAGCAAAAATCTAATTTGTTTAAATTACACAATTAAATATAAATAAATTATTTAATTACAGAAATCACATCAATAACCAAAATCAAATGAATCTAAAGAACCACATCCATGCTCAAGAAAATGGTCATAAACTCACGTCAACTGGATGAGTTTTAAAAAGGTAGAATATCGGAATCTTGTCCACTATTTCAAGGCAATAGTATGACTTAGGTTAGGATGTGGATCTGAATATTATCTCTCCTTTTTTACCATTGAGACTAGTGATAGGACACACTCATCGTAACAATTCAAAGAAGTTGATGTCCGATACCTGCAAACATGTATACAATATTCACATGCGTGTGTATATGTGTGTGTGTGTGTGTGTGTAAGCAAGCAAGCAAAGGTGGGGATCAAGACATTATGTGGATCCCGCAAGCAACTACGACTATATTCTTCAACCATATCAAACACATCATACAGAAAAATAAAAGCATACATGAACACCATACACATGCAAATATTGGGTAAGTATAATCATAATCATAAACATTAGCATCATTTCAAAACATGTAAAACATCATCATAACTAACAACATATACCTGCATCAATATAACCACCATAATCATCCATTTATTAAAATTCACCATGTAATGTCATACATCCAATATCATAATAATATTGAAATATCAATGCACACATGAAAGTGGCCTAAAAGAGTTTGACAATATAAAACTGAAAACAAAACTACAGGTGAGCATTACATCTCAACTTTTTCAAAAATCAGTGATAATTTATCTTTAGATTTCTTTTCGTGTACAATATTTTTCTTCAATCTTTTGATCTACTTATTAGCGCAATCTAATTATTCCACAAGATCTACCTCATCATCATCATTTCCAAAGTTCCCATTTTCAGCATCTCCTCTTATGATCTCCACCACCATTAATTGAGATCTTTCCTTTTCACCATCACTCCAAGGGGATATTGATCATTATCATCTAATGAGTCACAAACTCCTTTAGAGTAGAATCCCTTTTTATTCTTCTAACAATTATTCCTCTTGTACATGGACTACTTATAGTTCTTTTGAGATTTCTTTTCTTCAACATTGCATTATTTGTTTGCATGCTTAGCCATAAAATGACCCACTTCACAATTAAAACCTTGATAACTTACCTCTATACTTCCTCATTGTAATTTTCTTATGAAATTAGCCTCTTCAATATCTGAGTCACCATTGAAACCATATTCCTCAACCTTCTTAAATGCCTTGAATGCTACCTCTTTCCTTGAAGATTTATCATTTACAACCCTCACCTCATATGCAGTTAGGATTCCATGTAATTTATCTATAGTCAATGTATTCAAAAACTTTTGAATCAAACCTTGGGCAAAGGGGATCCAAGTACCTTTTCTACAACTATACATTTTTTCATCTGTCACCAAGTCCTCTAATGGTGTTAACAACTTCATCAACCCAAAGAAGCAACACTTTCTTCTTCCTTCATTTTTAGACTCTCAAACTAACCTTCGTAAGTCTAAAACTTCGCCTACATGACTTTATCAACTCCTTCACAAATATCGTGCAGCTTATCCTAATTGTCTTGCAATGCATTATATTCACAAACCTTGAGTTAGATCAACCACAAAAAATAGCATTTCTTGTCTTGCCATTCTTTTCACAAGCTTTCTTGCTAGCTTGATCTCTTTGAGAATTATCCAAAATTTCACATCCCTCTAAAACTACCTGACACACACAAACACTAGAGCCCAATAGGCTTCATGTGTTCCATCGAATAGTGGTGTGCCTTCTTTGAAGAGACACCTTAGTGAACTATTGCATGTACCATTCTAGATCTATACCTCAGGTTGTTAAACTTCTTTCAAGAAACCTTTTTTTGTACCAATTGCTACACATAAACACTAAGATGGGGTGAATCAATTTATGCCAATTTTGTTTAATTCAACATTAATTAACATTAATAACCTCAAATTATACACTAATGGAGAACTTATATTATATTCTAAACACCAATCCACATTAAAACTATCATAAGTTATCCATTTATTATAGAAACTACTAAATAATATATAATAACTTATGAGTAAATGGAGAACTTATAATATATTCTAAACACCAACCCACATGAATGACAACCTACGATGGAGACAACAATCCCAATCAGATTTGCAAACACTGGCCTATAGGAGACACCAATCATTTAATCCAAGAACTGAGCACCAACTTGGATGATGAAGCACTGACTCTCAATTACAACAAAGGACATGAAAGATGTGCTAAACCCTCGCCATCTCCCTAATCCAATCAACTTCATAACACTCCTATAGAGTGCATAAAATCTGCATTTCAAGTCGCACACTATAACACAGATTGAACATAAAGCTTGCACAACATTTGTCACAATTAACAATCCTTTTCGCTTACAAATACACAACTACACATTGGAAAAAATTCAATTACAACTAATGCATCCCAATGTTAATTACATCCACAAATCAGCCTAGAACCTACTTAAGTACCTGCAAATCAACCACATGAATAAACCTTGAAAACATGTAATAGGCCTGGTTCAAAAGCCAACATGTTACACCAAAAGTAGGATCACACTGTGGGTTACCAAACACTAACACATCTGGTAACTTCCTCCAACTGACGCACGATGGAATACTCTGGAGCATTCGTCAAGATCATCAGCATAGAGTGAACTAGTCATTATGAGCACTCTATTGACCATAACTATCCTTCCTGAGCTCAACCACTAAAACTTGAATAGATTTGTCTCCATACTTCGCCATATTTATCTTCCAAACCACAAGACCCAAAACATCACTGCACTAGAATGTGATACAAAATACTATACCAGTATATATACAACTTTTGAGCAACAGACTTCAGAAATATACCACAAACAGATCTGGATTTATGCAAACCACCTGAAACATGATCATTATGACACTGATGACATACTGAACATAGCTTGACTCTATTCTTCAGAAACACAGATGCACTAACACGACATGAAAGCAATTAAAATTAAAGCAGCTTTCTAGATACATGAAATGAAGGGGAATATAATGATAATTTGACTGCTTGCATGATTCACATCTTTGATTTGCAATGACAACACAAACATCATTATCTCTAATAAGAGCAGCCATAAGTGACCCACTTCCAAGCCTAGGCATTGGATTTTTATTCCCTCTAATTTGGTGTTTAAAATAAAATTTAGAAAGCCCCTAATTTGAACACATTCAAAATATTAATGTCACTAATTTCCAATGTTCAATTTAATTCTCAGTGTGTGCCAAATGACTGACTAAAATTGGACAAGAATAAAGAGTCTTGAATACTTTTAGAATGACAAATCTAACTAGGACTCCTGAAATTTACCAAGGGTATATATTCAGGACAAATCCACAAATCACTAAAAATTAAATTTAATTCATTAACACTCCTCTAAAATTTAATTCATTAACATTTCTCTAAACGAAGATCACAAGAGAAAGCACAAACACTCGACTGAAACTACTGATAGCACAAGAGGTTGGGACTAAACCCTTGATGGTAACCAATTATTAACATAATAAGAATGACAAGACAAGAAAGAATCCTTGCTATATTAAGCTTATCTTCCACAATCCTCGCTATATTATTTTCATCCCAATAAAGAATCTCAAAATGTGTCCTAGAACATTAATGCAAACTCTTCTACAGTTTTCTCCGAGAGCTTTATGCTCAAATTAAAAGACTCCTGAATGATAGCAACAAAAGCCCACTCTTACGAAGTAACGATAGGCTCCTAAGAAATTTAACAAACTCTTAAATGATAAAAAAACACAATTTTATTTTTACAAATTATATTGCCAAGGGATACTAAATATTTGTTGCTACTTTCACAAAACAATAGCCACATAAATCAATTAATCTGGTATTCAATGCACTGGATGGGGAAATTGATGTCAAGGTGTTTGATTTAAATGGCCCAGGATAACCAAATTATGGACTTTGAAAGAGCTGCAGGATTGATGTTTGGAGTCACTAAAAAAATATTGAAAGCTAAAGCATTGCACTCTCCAAGCATATCCCTTGGATCTTTGAATAAGCCTGATGATCACCATTGACATGGCATTGGTTTGAACATCATGTCATGAATTGGCTACTCCTTCATGAGTGGATAACCAGAGGGTGAGTCTTGAATCAGCTACTGCCCCATAAATTGCCAGAGGGTGAACCACCTTGTCTTGAATCAGCTGCTCCTTCACAAGTGGTTAAACAAGGCCTAAGGTATGGTCAGAGGTTTTGAATACATGCCCATAAAAGGGTCTTAACTTACATCTGGACTGGACAAGAACACAGTCTATGCATAGCCCTGCCATTTATAAATGTTTCTGTCCCCCACAGCACAGAAAGAGGCCAACCTTCCTCAACCAGATTGACAATGGGGGCTGAGGTCATCCATTCGTCCAGCCTATCTGAAGATTCTCCAAGTGAGTCAGAACAAAGATACAGGTTTTCTACCTTAAATGCACTCGTGTACAAATTTGAAAAGTCCCCCTGATTAAATAATTAACATATTATTGGTAAAGTTGAATTTGAACATTTTTCCCATATTATAATCCTTCTACAAACTTAGTGAAACAGCCACTTTGAAACAAGATCCATGAATTCTTCAAAGGAAATCTGAAACTAGTTACTGTGCTTACAACATTGACATCATTTTTGTTGGGGAGTTTACAAATTGTGAAGTTTAAACAGAGAGCTTTGAAGGTACACCTTGGTTTTCACACACTGCTAGATGCTATGCAAGCTTGATACTCCCAGGGTAAACCATTTTACATGAGTTTAAGGCTTTTAGCATTTAGTGTGGGTTAAAGTTCTACTCCCCCAATTTTCTGGAGGAAAGAAAGCACTAACACTATAGTGCACCTTGAGAAAATTCTTATGACTGCACAGAATTAAGAATGGACCAATATTTCTTAAATGGAAATAAAAGGAGAATCTTGTCTGAAGGAGAATTACAAAGAAAGATGGATTTCACAAGATCGTGTGAAGAGGGAGGGGGTGAAAGAGTTTTAAAAAAAATTGAGCTGTGTTACCTAACAGAGACTGAAGAAATGCGTGAGCATAGAAGATACACAACAAAAGTTATACCAAGCTTGCAGTATACAAAGAAAAATGAAAATGCATTTTAAGATTGGGACGTAGTGCATCTGCTCAGGTAAGGTAAAATATTTTGAAAAAAAAAGCGAAAAGGCTTCCTTCAAGGAAAGGAAAATACAAAAAGGTATTGAAAAAACCTAATTGAACATCCATCACAGAGAACTCACTTTTGATGGTACATCACTGCATCCCTGTATACCAGTTGAAGTGCACACACAATTGTATGTTTCAAAAGTTTCTTTTTTCCTTTTTAGCAAAAAATCTAAACATCTAGAACTTGTTTTGATTTGAGGATTTATAGGAAACTATGAGTTGACTTCACGCTATTTTTAGGTATTGGGCTGGAAATTAAAAGTCATTTTTCACAGTTTTCACTTTTCAATGTTAGCATTCTAAGATTTGGGGTATGGTAGCTGTAGATTCCTTCTAAGATGTGCCCACAGATGGCAGCAAACAGACAGAAACATGGACATCTCCAGGAATTTCCAGCATGCTGATTTCCATCAGGTATCTCAAATCTCAGACATGTATCCACTCTTCAGAAAGGAAAAAGAGAATATTTCTCTCCTGTTTGTAATGACCCAATATTATATTTACAAACCAAAACTAATTGACAACGCACAATCAGCCAAAACTGATTATTAACTCTTTCCAATCAATCAAGCACCAAGTGTTATACATTGATTTCAATTTAGAGAAAAACAGATGGCCAAATCCAATGTTTTAAAGACCTCCATGTATTTATCTAGGTAGCCAATTCATAGCTCCCAGGCCTGGATGCAGATGCGGATGCGGATCTGGGTGCCCTGTGGATGCTCCCCGGAAGTGCATCCTGGGCCCCCGGATGCCTGTGGATAATTTTTTCATTAAATGTGCTTGTATCCGGACATCCATTCTTTGATCCGGACATCAATTCTTTGACATCTTTGTGATTGTCGTCAGCTGTGCTGTAGTCTTCCGGGGAAATCGAAATATTCAGAACTCGGCCATACTGAGACATATGATTGCTAATCATGATAAGGTATCTTCTTAATTGCTAATCTTTATCCATATTTGTGTGATGTTGGTTGCTGTCAACATTAATGATCTTTCTCCCATGTAAATTGCTAATCAGAAATGATTTCTGATTTCATGTAACCACATATATCTCTAAATCATCGTACTTTGATACAAACTGTATCTCTTAATTATGTAGATCATATTAATCTTGGATATCAATCAATTATGTCTTCATGTATCTTAGTCTATTGCAGGTTCGATTATTACTTCTAGTATATGGTGGCCCAAACTATAGTTTGCAAGAAGAAATATTGTTTATTAGTATCAATACCTATCATCGCCAGGACAGCAAACCGACATATTCAGAACACATTTTTCTTGGAGGACTAAATTTAAAATATATGTTTAAATTTATAATTATATAAGTTTTAAAATGTTATTCTTAGTATTATTATATTAATATTATATGGTTATATATTTAGTTATGTATATTTCTTGCATTTATATATATATATATATATAAATTTATTATCAATATATATATATATATTTTAATATATATATAAATGCATCCAAAACTCCCAAAAAAAAATTCCCGCATCCGCGCACCTGATTCTCGTACCCGCATCTGCATCCGAATCGGTAACTTAGGTACTTATTAATAACACACAACCGGAGAGCAAGTACTATGCCTGGAGGATGAAGACTCGACTGAAAAATAATACAATATCATCAAATTGAAATTGCCTGGAACACGAGTGCCTAACACCCTAATGATTATTTGCCCCCTATAGAGAGGATCAAAGTAAAAAGAGTGAAATAAAAAATGAAAAAAAGAAAAAACGAGAACTTGAACACATTACTAGTTGTTTAAAGTTTTAAACCCTTACTCTGCTCAATAAGCATGAGAGTTGACTGCAGTTAATCAGAAAAATACAGCTCTGTCTCTAGGACAAGTGACTTAGTTATTCTTCAAAGCAATCAGACGGAAACCATATAAACAAATTATTAGATAGATCTCTAAAAGTAAATATAAGCAAGCGAGCCAGATTGACAGCAAGCAAAAGAAACCTTCAAAGCAATCAAATAGTATTTATATGGAAGAGCTTTTTAAAGCACAACAATGTGGAAAGAAGTTAAAATTAATTTGAGTTAAGAAATAGTACCAGGTTCCCAATAAACTATAAGCAATGAGATCAACAAATAGTTTCAAGTTCTCAATACATTGTGCAACTCAATGGCTATTTGTGAAAAAATGGTTACACATCAAATCATATAAGTTTGGCAGCCACTCAAGTTGGTAAAGAAGTTTTCTAATTTAGCTTGATTTGAAGAAACATGAAAGTGTGAAGTGATACAGAAAAACTAACAGTGGCTCAAGAATTGAGCACATGGCTGGCAGAGGGGTGTTGGTGCATAAATCCTACTGTAGCCTAAATGAAATGATACACTGGTGAGGGAACTCAAGCTGCGCATGAGAGATGAATTAATAATTAAGAGAGAAGATAATACAATTAAGACAAAAATGTAAAATATGGACATTCGGTTGGCTGATCGGAGGCGAAATAATTTGAATCTGGGCAATATAACCACAGTTCGTGAGTTAAGCCAAAATAACAATTTGATGTCAGAGATCAGCTTATAAAGTCTTTTATTATCCAGGCAAGTAATACAATTCTACTTACCATCTGCATATCAAAAGAAAACATCTGTAAAAAATGTTCACATGGTCTCCATAAAACAATCTTGATTAAAGATTAACTCCAACTATGACAAGGATTTCATATACTCCCATCAGGTGTTATATGGATCTATGCATCTCCAACACCATACATTACAAGACAATGAGTGCAAATGGAATGCTAGTATGAGGTCTACCCTTAGCCAACTGCAGTTTAAGTCAGAAGTCTGAAAAACTCTTATTCATTCAAAATATTGGCCATGCTTGCTTTAATCTAAATAGATTTTGTGCTAATCGAAATATAGTCAACTATCTTACATTGAAAAACAAGATAACGTGCAAGCTGCCTGGGGCCTATTAAGATCCAATACAAGAAATCGGGAATGGTGAATGCAACTGATTTTTGCAAAGATGGTTTTCATGATGGCACCAATTATGCTGTACACTCAAAATACTTTTCACAATTAATTAGCACAATCTACCAGCATACAAATTGTTTATGCTTTCCCAGTAGGATAAATATGTATTCAACAGAATTTTTGAATATTAATGAACACATTCTGACATACAGTTAGCTAGTGTCTAAACATCTTAATGGAAACTGTAATTGACAATGAACCCTGCAAGAAAAACTTTTCAACTGCATACTAAATTTTAATGAAGTGATGCTTCTAGTCTTCCCAGTATACATCTAGTAAACATCTATCCTAAAGATGCAGAAACCATAAATTTGGAAGCAAATCCATAACAACAGAACCCAGTTTTAAGTGTTGAAATATGTAGTTGACTTTAACTTCTAAACCTTTGATGCATGGCCAAAAAGTAAAAGGCTCAAAACTTTGAGAGACAGTACATAAAAGCTTGCATATTAATTATTAGTGTATTCAGCAGTCACAGAGAATGTCATAACCAGATGATTTGACAAAAATAGAGAGCATAGTGATGATAACCAAAGAAATCGAAGCAAAGCTTTACAAAGACAACTGAAAGTTTGGGTGCTAATTAGTGTATTTCTCAACCAACTAAACTGGATTAATTAATCTCTATTTCTTAGACTAATTTAAAAGAAATAGAATCCACAATTACAATTCTTAACTACTCTAACATCCAAGAATCATTTTAATAATGATCAGTATAGCTTTAGCAAGCATACAATTGGTAGTAACTCAGCATCAAGATTACAGTAAAATGCATGATATTGAATATAACATGCCAACAAGCAGCTACCGTTGATGATTTTGGTGATATAAAATTAAAACATAATAATTATAACCTTTTCGAACCACTAGACAAGAAATTCAACCAAAGTCCTGGTTCAAAAGGAAAGTTCACATCATTTCTGTTGATTCCATTTAACCAATTTTGAAGCCACGGTGGCAGCTACAATACAAAAGAAAACATAATAGCTTGCTAAAGCCTAAAAATTAATCCTTCATTTACATGCAGTTTTAGCATTTAACTGAAACAAATCTCACCAGCGTGAATTATGCATGTACTTTTCTATTCAAATCAAGAGTAAATGCACATTTTGCTTCCTGCCTCTGCTCACTGCTGGTAAGATAAAATAACTTAAAAGTACCTCAACTGCTAGAAGGAGGGCCCCTGGACTGCTCTGGCATCTGTTGTTGTGGCCACATCTGCTGTGGCATGTAAGCCACTGGGGGACGGGGTTGTTGAGCATAAAGTGCAGGATCCACAGGCTTCCCAACAATCATACCCGGGGGTGCTACCTGTGCTGGATGTTGCTGAGGAACATAATAATATGGCACAGGTTCGGCAGGAGTTCCAACAGGCACAGGACCTCTAGAAATGCCAAGGCCCTCCTCCTTCAACTCATCTCTAGGAACAATATCAACAAGAAAATCAAAAATATCAGTTCTAGTTATGGCTGCAGCAATATCATTTTTCTGCAAAGTGCGCCGCTTATTTTCTTCTGTATGAATCCATGACCTCAAGGTAAGCTCCAGGATAAACATTTCACAAGCCTTGGCAAATATTACAGGGGCCTCTGCTGATATCATCCTCACATCTTCATCTGCCTTCATTATTTTCTTGATTCTAGCCAATGGTAAACTGTGGTTCTTAAAATCTGTTGTTTGTTCAATATCTTGAATCTGATTAGCCCAAAATAGTTGAAGCTGCTGCTGTTGTTGTTGCTGCTGCTGCTGGTGAAGATGTTGATAAGCCAATTGATGTTGTGCTGCAAGCTGGGCAGCAGATGCAGGGTATGCAGTTGCAGGCTGGCCAGGAGACTGAACAGTACCAACAACAGAGCCTGGAGCAACAGGCGAAACCATCTGGGTTGTTTGATAAGGAGACGTGCCATATGGCATTTGAGGTGCACCACTTACAACTCCCATAACTGGCTGCTGCTGTCCTGGGGCTTGCTGCTCCATCTTCTCACCCGGGACCTACACAAACACTTTGCTCAATTCTTCTTTATTCTCAACGACTCCAATCCCTTATTGACTTCAACAAACTTTCAAAACTCACATTCATATACCACACTTCAATGAAAATATACAAAGTTTACCTAGGATTTCTTTTCACTTCTCTATCCCAATTTCTGGAAACCCTGTTACTAAAAATTTTCAAACCATTCAATGCCTTGCTTCAAAATAGTTTTCTAAGTCATATACTACCACTTTTTTTAATCCAATCCCAAAAAAAAGAAAAGCCATTGCAAATTTCCTACACCTCCCAGTACTCATCGTTTAAAAATATTTTCAAACTTGACAGACTCCAACACCCTGTACTTCCTACATGATCCCTGGTTCCTAAATGCCCATAAAGCTAATCCTTGTTAATGCATATGTTTTATCGCAAATTTACTTTAATGCAGAAAAACATTTTACACAAATTCCTCTTTTTCTAACAATTAACCTGATCTGCAAAATGTGGATCATCAACAATTGTTCTAAACTAAAGCATCTAGATAATTATGGAACATTTACCCTAATGGAGTAAGTAGAATGCAATCACACAATAAACTAGTCTTAATTACAGAGAGCAGCAAGTCCAACAGACATATTAGGTGTTTGGTTAAAATATATCTGGGTCCATAATCCATCATCAGGCTGAGGGAAAAACTTAAAGTTTTTGTTTGGAGCTACTTAGGAGCCTACCATTTCTACGAGCAACTTAAAACAAAACTAAGAAAGAAACTAATACCCAACTACAGAAGTACCACACCACAAAAAAAAACAATTAGATGATTTAGCTGCTACCTAACAAACCATAGCCAACGAAATTCTTTGAAATTACATTAGTTTGATAGTCATCTAATTGAATTTTGTTTATGACAGACAATTCACACCAAGAGCACAATGCAGGCCGGAGACTTGCAGTAATTCATTCCAGCACACCATAATAATTTAAAATCAGATTTCAAACACTCCATCTCCACCACGAAGTCTGCAAAGCTTTTAATGAATAAAAAGCTTTTAAATTTGCCCCAACAAACATCTCTGACATCAATATTACTTTCAAAATTCCTTCCAAATACTCATTTAGGCAAAAATTCAATTCATGTTTTAAAACCCTAAACTATAAAGGCTCGCATTTTGCAAAAACATTTAATCAGAATTAAAAAGGACTAAAAGCTGACAATGCACGACAAACACTTACTACCTGCCAAGGCACACTAAACGTTTCCAAAATCAAATTGTTAAAAACAAATATTAACGACATCAAACTTGTGCAATCCACAATTATTGGAAAATTATATATCTGTGCAGGAACAACATACCAGGATTTAGGGATCAGCATTCAGCTCATCACGAGAAATGATGTATATTGATTACAAACAAAAACTCATATTGATCTCGCTTTACAAGGACATGAAGTCAAGTAGACTCCACCACACCCGTTTTGTAAAACGTAGTTCATCAACACAGACTTCCAGGTGACGCACATACCACTTCCATAATTCCCTTCATCCCTTACTGCCCATAAAAAACAATTGATGATTTGAAACCCTAAACCCTAAAAAAACTTCCATGAACAGATAAACCAACACAGAAACTCGACTTCCAATTAACCGCCACACTACTGACTTCCCACTAACAACACAGCACCCAGAAAAAACCCGGCTGCTTCCGAATTGCATGAAAAATAAGAGACCTAAATTCGAGATGGGTGAACGGCCAATAGGGTTTTAAAACCCTGATATCTGCAAGAACCTGTGCTTCAAGCATTTGCACACCATACAATCTAAACCCTTGATAACTCCCCCAGCGAAATCTTTGATTTATAGTAAAAAGCCACTTTATTATTAAAAATGAAATCGACCCACCGACATGCATACAACCAAAAAACTAAAAAAAACATCTTTTTGAGAAAACCTTCGCCATCTGTGAGAAACAGGGGCAGAAAATTATAAATACCTACCTGGAAATAGATTTTAACTTCCCGAAATTAGCGAGAAAGGGGAAGAGCGGAGAGAGACTAGAGCGCTTATAGCTGCTACGAGATACAAATGGCACACAATCCAAGGTAGACGAAATTTTCCCAAATTGAAGAACGGGGAAGAATCTCTCTTGTTGCTATTCACTCCTCTAGCGCTCACGTGTCCGTGCGGCTCTGCGACTGGCCCTACAGCTTAAGCTCTTCTGCCTACGTGTAGGCTTCTGGTGCTGGTATTAATGGCGCCAATAGATGCACAAAAGATGCGAGTTCCCTAAGCCAGTTGGGTTGGGTTAACACAGTTGAGAAATAACAAGAGGACCAGTCAGAAAGCTTATCTATGAGACCTATTTTTCTTTTTCGCTATTGGTGGGCCCCGTGATTTGGCCGCTCTGGGAGTTTTCCCGTTTTCTGAGGACGAGCATACGCCACTGCCGACTGTCCTGCTGGCCAACTACATTTATGGCTCAGTTTTTCCATTGAAAAAGCCCCACGGGGCCTTCCATGTGAGTTAGAGGGGTAGAGAAAGATCAATAGTCCCTTAGGTTAGCTTTATGTGGTGGTTATACCTAAGTGCGTATATAGGACCATGATAGGTTTTATTATTTATTTATTTAAGGTTTGAAGGTGTGATTCATCACACGTTTCAGCATCACGATAAATAGTGAGAGGTGTTTCATAGAATATGATTCATCACAAGTTTCAGCATCAAGATAAATAGAAAGAGGTGTTTTAGAATCAACTTTTTAAAGATTTGACTAATATTTTCTCATAAAATATATAGTTGAATAGAAAAGTAGCTTTTGTTATTAGAACAACTTTATATTTCTAGTAGTCTTTAAAGAGATTCTATAGCTTGATATGATTGAGAAATTGGACGCAACTAACCTCCCTACAAAATGCACCATTGACCATATTTAAAAAACTAGAAAACACAACAAATTCTCGTGAAATTTTTAGCATATGTTCTTCATGATCTGCATATTTGTGGTAGAAAACTACAAAAAAATTGAAAAAAATCACTGTGATTTTGCGAATTTGAAAAACAAAAAAAAATTAACATTTTTTTTTGTCTTTGGTGTGTTTTGTAAGGAGCTTAACCCATGCCTAAGAAATTAGGTTAACCAATCAATCAAGCATATTTATTATTCTTTGTCTTAAATTTAAACAATATGTTTTGTTGGTAATGCTTTAAAAATATCAATATGAGTAATTTCTCTCATGTCTTATTTGCTTTTTTGTTATCTCGTGGACCTTTTTTAAAGCTAAATTTTTATTATTTATTGCAGTGACCAATGAAATGCAAAAAGAAAAAATTATTGTGAGGGATCAACAATTGGTTAACTTTATGTGGCGGTTATATGTAAGTATATAGGATTGTGATATGTATTATTGTCTGTCTAGGATTTGGAGGTGTGACTCATCACAGACTCTTCACATCATGATAAATAGTGAGAGGTGTCTTTGAAATCAACTTTAAAAGATTAACTAATTTTTATTATAAAAATATACTTGTACATAAAAGTAACTTCAACATGCTTTCCTTTGAACGGGTATTGAGGACAAGAAGCGGTTAACTTTGGTCAACTGGGAAATAGTTTGTAAACCCAAATGCTTGAGGAGCTTAGTAATTAGAAGAATCGTTACTCTAAACAAAGCTTTAATTGCTAAGCTTGGCTAAAAATTGACTGTTGAAGACAATGATTGGAGCCTCATGATGAAAGCAAAATACCTAAATTATGTTTGCTTTCATAAACTCCTTACTACTCCAAGCCTCCCCTCTAGCTCTAAAATATGGAATAATATATCCTAATGTAGAAACATCTTACAACATGGATTGAAATGGTAAATTGGTGATGGTAGAAATATCAAATTTTGGGAGGATGGTTGGATTGGTAACAGGAAATTAGAGTCTACAGGGACCTTTAGTGGGCTCGTGGGAACTACTAAAATATTGACTATTTTTCTAGGGATATGTGGATTGACTTTGCTCAATGTAGAAGGGCTAACCCCCATATCAGTGAGAAAACCATTTATTTACAGGGGATGATAGACTGAACTTGTATCCCTCTGTTTCCCACAGATATAATTTTGTCTAGAAGTTGGATTGCAAAGGTGAATTCACTATAATCTCTTCTTACAAAATGCTTTCTAAAGATGATATTTCCTCTAATTACTTCAGTAAGATCTAGAATCCCAATCTCATTCCTAAGATAAACATTTTTTGGTGGACTGCTCTTCATAGCAAAATCCTTACTCAAGATAATCTCTAAAGGAGGGGAATCCAACTTCCTAACAAATGTTACCTTTGCAAGCAAGAGGAGGAGACTATTCCTCACCTATTAGTCCACTATCAATTTGTTGTTGAACTTTGGCAAATGGTGTTACATAAGCTTAACATGGATTGGATCTTGAACTTTGGTCTACACCAGCTCCTTGAAGAGTGGAATGGGGTTTCTTCCAATCCTTATGTCAAACAATCGTGGAAGCTCATCACTCTCCATGTCTACTAGAGCTTATGGAAGGAAATAAATAATAGGGTCTTCAGAGACTATGAATGTCCTGTGGATGTGGTGTTTAAGTCTTTCCTTAATATTTTGTTTGAAAATCTCTCTGTCATGAAACCCCACAAGTTGGATACCCAACCTTCCTCCTTGGACCATAAAATAGCTAAGAACTGGAGCTTGCCTAAGGGTTATGCTATGGTTGGCAACTCAATAAGACTGATAAGAAAACATACTAGGTGTAAACCTCCTGATACGAGGTGGGCTAAGGTAAGTTTTGATGGCTCATTAAGGAATTGGAAAGCCGGTGGTGGTGGTGTCATTCACAATCATGATGGTGATTTGATGGTTTCTTTCTCTAGATTTTTTTTGGATTTGTCTAGCAATCAGGTCGAGTGTATGACACTCTTTTGGGGCATAAGGATTGCCTTATCTATTGGGGTTAGCACTCTTTTTATTGAAGGGGACGCTAAAATTGTGGTGGATGTTGCAAGAGGTAATGTCAAAATAAATTGGTCTTCTACCACTTTCATGAATGACATCAGGAGGATTTTTGCTTAGGTTTGAAGATTTATCTATTAGTTATATTTTTAGAGAAGGGAATGGGGTGGTCAATGCTTTAGCAACTTTTAGACACCTCACTACTAGTTTGAGATGCTGGAGAAAAATGGATGGCTCTTCCTCCTACTGTGATCTTCTGATTGAAGTGGATAATATTCACCATTTGCCCCTATGATGACTACTCATATTCATTTGTTTGGTTTGGTTATGACTTATAACATATTCTTTATGGTTATAAAGATTTTTAAATTCAAGTCCCCTAAGACAGGCTATACTTTGGTGGTCACCTTGCCTTTATATTCCACTTGGAGGTGCAATGTGGCCGCTGACATGCCCTTAAACTCTTCCCTTGGCCATGTGACTATGATTTGGCACATTGGCAATTATATTTCCTATCACCTTTGCACAACTTCAAGGTGTATTGATTTTTGCATTAATGAAGCTAAATATTTTATGATTTGTGATGGTCTTTCCCTTTGTGGAAAAGAATGGTGGCATGAGCGAGATGTCCTAATGAGGTATGATGTACTTTGGAGAATGCAGGTTAATGCTCCTCATACTAGCATTTTATGGTGTTTATTCATCTCTTTGGCATTAATGTGCTATGTTATTTTGTGGGTGGCTATTGTGGGTTTCTCTGGTTCTCTATCTATGGGTGGTGAAATAGTCCAAATTGAGCCAAACAAATTGGATGAGTATAAAAATGATGTCATGATGTGGCATATTTGCAAAGGGGGTGGGGGTTCTTAACTCCTTGAGAAAATGATAGGCTATGATGAGAATCTCTCTATTTAGTTTGCTAGTTCATAGGCAGAGAGAATAGTTGTGATGGAAGGCACTAGTTTTGAGGTTAACAAAGAGATGATTGCTAAGGCTATGGGCCTACCAATGACTAGAATAAAATGGAAGAGTTAGAGTAGGGTTTCAGACACTGAGATAATGAACTAGTTCTTCCAGCCAAATGAGTCTCCTGTGAAAATGTATGGCGGTTATGAAAGCGTTAAACTCCCTAAACCCTAGAACCAAGTACACCTTATGCTTATGAAGTAATTCATGTTGGAAGGACAGTTTAAGGTTCCTTATTATTACCATATACCTATCTTAAACCATTTTCGTAATAGGAGCTTAATTTCCTTCTCATTCTTTTTGCTAAATTCTCTTGAGAATTTTGTCAAAGAGGTTGTTGATTTAGCTAAAGGTCAAGGTAAAAGGTTTATACCTCTTCACCAAGGGCTCATCTTTCAACTTTACCACTTTCATCTTCTTCTTTGGCCTCTGCATCAAATTATGGTGCATGAATCCCCTCCTTCTCGCTCTTATCCCTCTGTGAGCATTCTGGATACCCCTGGTCCTAATAGGAAACATTATTTGTGAAAACCTGGGCTTAAGGGTGGTTCCCTCTAACCTAGGCCTAAAACCCTCACCAAATCCACTATTTCCATCAAGATTAAACCTTTGGACAAAAAAAGGAAAATCTGTTCCAAGCTAAGGTAAAATAGGGAGTAAAAAAGCCAACTATATCATCCAAGACATGGGGTCTAACAATGATGTGGTTGAGGATTCAAACACCCATAGGTGCTTACATAAGATTGCTACTCATTATGTGGGGAAGGGAAAGTATAAGGTGGTTGACAACTTTGACACTGAGGAACTTGAGGGCCCTGATAAGGGCGGTAATGATGAAAAAACCTGAAAGAGGACAATAGTGAGAAAATTCAAAAGGAGGTAACGAATAAAGAGGAAACTATAGAGGTTGAGGGCTCTGATGATAAATCATCTACCCATGTTTCTGAAAGTGACAATTTAGGGCCTACTGACATGACTAATGACATGATGCCTAAGGAGGAGGATAGGAGCACGAGGACTTGCTAAAACACTATCACCAAGACCTATGATGGTTGCATGGTGTTGAGAGATGACTTGAATAGGATGAAGACTAAGGTGATGGACCTAGACAAGAAGGTCACTAGCATTTCCAAGTTTAGTTTGAGGGTTATGCACAACTATGCCACCTCTATATGCTCGTTGCAAAAGTAGATGTTGGGGCCCAATGTGGAGAAGGGTGGAATTACAAAAAACTCTTCAAGTTCCTCACTGATGATTAGGCTTGGGTTATCAACCAATCGGGTGGAAAGATTAGTTATTTTTGTGTATGGTTTACTCCTTAGTTTTTGGTCTAAGACTCTCTAAGGTTGTTGGTGCCTATAGTGTTTTATTACTATATTGTTTAAAATATTTCTACAATTAATCATTGGTATTAGTTTTCTCCTAGTTAGGATAGTTTTATTTTGTTATAATAATCATATGACTAGTTATACGGTTTCTATGTTTGTGGTTACAAGCTAGATTCTAAACACTTACAGTAATATTGCTATATGTTTTTTATACTTTTGGTATATTTAGCAAAAAAAAAGTGCTATTAATATGCTCCTAGTTATCTCTCTAGTAAACCTCTTGGGATTGATCTGTATAGGTCAGTACCCTTGATTTTGTTGCTTATATATATCAAAAACATTTGTTTCTTATTAAGGGTAAAACAAGTGTTGAAGGGACCTGAAACACTGTACAAATAGGTTTTGTTGGGATCTAAAGCCCAGTTACAAATTTATACAAGAAAATATGGCACATAGACAAACAAACCAACTATAGAATAATATAAGAATCTAAACATAAGGAAATCATTTACAATAGGATACATATCAAAGCCACCTAACAACTTACCTTAGGAAACATAATATCAATGGGTTTTGAAGAGGCTCTCATAACCTTCAAGTAATACATCAATAAGATCTATTTTCCTTCCTTAGTCTCCACCTTAGTAGGAGATAGAGTAAAAAAATATAGATTAATGGCGTCATTAGAAACATTGAAACCAAAAACTAGAGAAAGGGCAATAACAACCTATAATAACCTTGTTAATTTTGTCCTAAATTTTTAGTTTGGGTTGTTTGACATTCCGTCAAATAATTAGCATGCTATCTATCTAAGATTTGTTTTATGAGTTTTGTATTAGTGTTTGATGCATGATGTGTTAGAATTCAAGATTTGTGAATTCGTACAAGCCCAATAATCACCTCTATGAAAATAACCTACCTCATATAAGACAAAATCATCAAACAAGAAAGTGCATGAACAATGGAATTGAAGGAATGAATGAGAATTGAATTAATTAGAATGAGTTATTGCAATGAGATCAATCCTTAATAAAGGAGATCAAAACCCCTAATGCAAACCGTAAAGGATGCATGCATAAAATAAAATAATTATTAAATACCTAAAAAAGCTTCCTAATATTAGCTTAAGTGTGAAAATAGAAAAAGGTGACTTAATTAATTGATCAATATGATTAAATTAATTAAGTTAAATAACTTTTTTACTCTAACATAATGGGTTTGTTTGTTTTGAAACATATCATGTAGATTTGATATTTAGAAATAAATATATAACAAGTAGGAAATGGGACTCTATTAAAAACATAACATGGCAGACATTTACAAGGTATTGTTGTTATGAATGTTAGATTACTTTTTGCTAATACAAATTAGAATATAATCCTAGAGTCAATTTTTTTCACATAACCATTGACATTACATCTTTAACATAGTTGATATCTAACTCAAAGTTTACTATTATCATCTATAAATTGACATATCCACACATATTATATGTGGTTCATATTGTAATGGATTATCAAAAGTCATTGTGAAAGAAACAACACCTAGTTTTTCTGTAGATATATTTGTAGCTATGATTTGGTATGGATAAGATGAAAAGACTTCCCTTGTAAACTTTATGCCCTTAGCAACATACTTCATCTTAACTAATGTTGTATCTCAATTCAACTCCCTTTCATAACTATTAGCATCATAACCTTTATGAAAAATACTAAAATCAATCTTGATATCACCTAGTAGCTGATAAACATGTACATAGGAATGTTACAATCATTTGTAATGCACTAAAGGAGGAGTCCAACTTGTGGATGATAAAATAAGAAGAGAACTTGAAGGGAATCTGTATGTGATGAGGTGTGAGGACTCCACACGCAAGAAGCATAAAAAAATGGCATAAAAAATATCTTGTCAAAGTCTCAAAACTTGCTTCACACCTTGTGCATGACTTTTGCAATTGAAAAGATTGAAACTATCTTATAATCAAGCCTTAAACTATGAATATGGATTCTAGAATGAAACCATAAAGATGTGTGATCCGGGTGGTCATCAAATCAATAATACCACTGGGGATTTCATCCTAGGGTTTGGAGAGCTCATGTACTATAGATGCTTAGAGTAATATGTGATAAAAATATATATAATGACAATGCCCCTAAGTCTTCAATGAAGCTTCTTTATATGATTTTCTTTTTTCCCCCGACTTCCACCCTCAAAGATTTATATTTTATTTCTCTTCATTAACTTGCATCATGAAATATTAACATTTAAATGTTAATAGGCTCAACTTATGCCCATGACATAAATATTTTAACCTTGGCTAAAATAATTAATTCTCCCAATTAAATGTTTCAATTTTAACTTAGGATAGGAATTTCCCAAGTAGCTTAGGTGTTCAGCATTATCAAGGGGCCTACTTATTGGAAATATATGTTTAGTTGTTATTGTTTGTTGTCATTGATGCCAAATATTGTTGCCAAATGGTGTTTGAGATGTTTGCTCAAATATTGTGGTCTAGAAGTATTTGATGGTGGCATGTTCATATATATTTAAATATGTAAGGTTGTGTGCTAGACATGTTACCATGCTACTGAACATATAGAACAATGAAAGATAGGTGTGTATTTAGTTCTATAGAATAGTGAAAGAAAAGTATGTATTCACTACTATAGAATAGTGGAGATAGGTATGTATTCAGTGCTACAAAATAGTTGAAGATAGGTATATATTCTAGAGATTATGTGAATGATGTTTGTCAGTGCTTCAAAGTTATTTTCTTAGGGCTGAAAGTCAATGGCTATGGCTATGTTTGGGTGCTAGTGATTTACTAACAGAGTTATGTAGTTGAAGATGACAAATGTTCAATTTTATTTTCTAGAAGGTTTATGCTCCGAAAATCAAGGTTGAAGATGTGAAAATGTGTATGTAAATGTGATTTGAATTGAATTTGGGTTTTTGTCTTGGTTGTGGTGTTTCCCGATGATCTAAAAACTATTCTTGGTGATCCAAAAATAGTGTTATCAAGTGATGTAGTTAAGATCAATTTGTGGTTTGGTCCGAAAAAGAATTGTGACGGCTTCTGACATTGACTATTGGAAAGTGATATACTTTTTGATGTGGCATATGAATCTCACCATGGTGTCTGGAGGTCCAGATATTGCTAGAAAGTGATGTGGTTATTTGGGCAATGTGTTACTACACATTTGAGATGGCTATAGGAGTTCCTCCAGTACTTGTGGATTTGGTATTGGGCTATGTGTAATGTGATCATGGTCCATCTCTCTCCTGGAGTGGATCATGCTTCATGTTTTTGGTTTGGGTAGTGTATTTAATGTTTATCTCTTATTTGGATGGGTTTGTGCTATGTGTGACCTATGTATTTATTGTTTATCTCTTGTCTTATTAGGTCCATGTTATGTGTAATCTATGTTTTTGTCTAGATACTTCTGGCATGGGACCTTATTGTAATTTGATATGGTCAACTTGTAACTTATTTGTAATTTTTTTTGAGCATGATCAACCTTGTTGTAAACTCCAATGATCTATCTTATATATAAGTATAGTGTGTGCTTTGGAAAAATTAAGAGTGAATGATGAGAAAAACATTGAAGATGCATAAGCAGAGTTTTAGAAGCCTAGAGTTCAAAGTTTCACAAGAGAAGAGTTTAGTCTATGAGGTTTTTGTTTTATGAAGAATAAAAGGTAGAGACAATCTACTGCTAATTTTGGGAGATTTGTACACGACAATTGCATTATTAGGAGAACTATTATTTATCTATTGTGATAAGAAGTATGTACTTTGTCCCTAGGACAATGTGCCTTGGGTGTACTTGAGTTATTTTCTATATCTTCCTACTTTGGTAATGAGCCTCTATTGGCAAGTCTAGACTAGTGATCTCCTATCTATCCTAGTGTTGTATATGCAATGAGCCTCTGTTTACAAATATGGATCGATGATCTCATACTATCTTTGTAATCAGACTATATATATCAGTGATTTATCTTTGTGAGTAAGTTCTCACCATGGTTTTTCCCATTTTGGGTTCCCACGTATAAAAATTGTAGTGTTCATGTGTTGATATTTCAATTCATGTTTTCATAATGTTTTATGTGGTGAATATCGAAGATAGTTGATTACTCAAGTGATATTTTAGTTTAAGTTGATTCACCCCCCTCTCAACATCCAAAGTGTGTGATTTCCAAAGTAACTTAGGAGTTCAACATTATCAAGGGTCCCACCTTATTAATTAAATATGAACCCATTATAATTTGTGCATCATATTAATTTCATATTTAATTAATAATATAATTCCCTTGTAAGTTATTTTCTCTAGGCTTTGAGAATAATAAGGCTAGAAAAATTGTTCATGTTTGTGCACTAAGTGGGAGGGGACATTACAATCCTCCCTTCCTAAAATTGCTTGTCCTTAAGCAATCACAAATTGGAATGCTGCATAATTTTTTATACATCCCAAGTTGCATCATCAACTGATAAGTCTCTCCACCTAATGAGATATTCACGAATCACTCTATTCCTTAACTAGCTCTCCCTCATATCCACAAAATTGTTAGGAACTAACACCAACTTTCCTTCCTCATCAAGGGGAGGTAATTTTGGAGATTAAATTGCATGATATCCTAGTGTCTTCTCGAGGCATGAAACATGAAATACATTATGGATTTTACTACCTTTTGTAGACACTCAAAAATGGCTCAAGCTTGCTAGTCCGCGTGTTAACATTTTTGGCATTGCAATTGAAACATTGTTTTGCATTCTAATTATTCATGTATGTTGTGCATATGGTTTTCACTATATGTTAGCACTATGTATTTCATCATCAATTGAACATTGAATTTTTTTTAATTTATTATTAACATTTCCCTCATCTTGCATCACAACCTCGATCTCGTTGGTTTAATTGATCAAGTTTGAATTTATCATTGGAGTACATCAAAATGTTCCTAAATCATGTCAATGTCATCGAAGTCGATCCTAATCGATCCTAAACCATATCAAATATTCCTAAATCAATCCAAATTAGGCATAATCTCTTCCTAATCAGTCCAAGATCATTTCAAACACATTTAATCATTCTCAAGTCAATTTTAGGGCATTGTCAAAGTTCATTGATGCATCATCAATCATCAATTCATTTAATGACATTGTCAAAGTTTATCAATGTTGTTTCAAATCAACCTTATCAACCAGTTTCAAACCAATAAATTCGAGCACATTTTCAAATTTCATTGATGCCTCGTCATCTTCAAATTGATCCAAGTTGATTCAATAGCATTGTCAAAGTTCATCAATGCTATTTTAAATCAACATCATCAATCATTTTTATCATTATTTGAGCGCATTGTCAAAGTTCATCGATGCCTTGTAATCATCAGAATTGTTCCTAATTTTCATCAAGATCATCAAATTCAATTTAATTTAATTTCATCATCATCATTCGATTGACAATCCACTAATTTGTCCCTTTGGGATAAGTAACCCATAGTTTATCTCTATGTCCTAATCAATTAATCAAACTAATTCTCCTTTTCTTATGTCTCCCACAACTAATTAGTTTTGAATTAATTAATTGGTCACCTTTTTTAATTATGGGATTTCCTAAATTCCTATATTCCTAATTCCTAATTTGGAGGGAATAATGAGTTTTCAAAATTCAAAATTCTAACTCTTACACCCTTTCCCCTAATTGTGCCTCGTCTCCTACTAATTATCTTTTTCATTTCTTCTATCTTTCTTCATCCATTTTCACCCTAACTATGCTTCCTAATTGCCTATTAATTTGCGTCATACTTCTCTTCTCCTTTTCCCTTAATTGGTGGCATTGATTATGCTTCCAATTTGTGCAACCAGTCATGTCATAATTATGACATTCTTCCATTTTGCACATCTTTCCATTTCTGCATTTTGGCTCTCAATCTCTATAAATTGAGTCCAATTTACCTTCAAACCTAACCAAACTCCTAGTATTCTCATTATAATCATTTTTATTTCAATAATAAGTGCATTTGTTTTCAAAACCAAGAGCTACATCCATACATTTCAATGGATAAGAAAGGATAACATGGAAGCTACATTTGAAGGGGGTTTTTGAGTCTTTATGCTTTGTTTTTATACTCTCTTTTCAAATGGATTTTGTGATAGATTGGATAGGTTTGAATAGTGTTTTGATGTTTTTTGGTTGCCTCTATTATGAATTCTAACCCCTTTTATGGTCTTACATTTGGTGAACCCAATGTGAACATGCTTATCTAATTGGTTTTTTGTTGTTTTGATGCATTTGCAGGTCCTAGAAGACACTTACACACTTGGGTCTTTGTTCTACGTAGTTAGAGAGGGTTTTTGTGCACTTGGAACTCTATTCTATGCACTTGGTGCCCAGATTTACATAGTTGGTCATGTTTTTTGTGCAGTTGATCATGATAACTGCACACTTGGTGTTTTAAATGGCTATGTTGGGGTTTAGGGTTTAGATATGCATTTTAGTGCTTTTTGCTTTTATTTCATTCTATTTAATGGCTAAATGAACCCTAGTAAGGCTCAATGAACATAAAATTAACTTCACATATTGATTTGGGCATCTAAAAAGAACCCTCACACTTAGTTTGGTTCTCTTAAAATGAACTTCACTTTGGGCTAATTAATCTGCTTTCTTTCAATTTAGTTCAAGTTCAAAATCTAGCCTAATTAGGGTTCCTAATTGATTCAAATACTTCAAATCAATTTGATTAGGTGAAAAAGGACCTTAAAATGAACATTTACCTAGTTTAGGGTTCATTGCTAATATGCTTAGTTAAGGTGTTTTCAAGTCAATTCAAATATGCATCTAATTTAATTAGGGTTTCATATTGGTTCAAAATAATTTCAAATAAAGTTGTTAATATATGAATTAACCATAGTCATGGCAATAAATATTATTATTAGTATAAATTTGGTTAGTATAGGTGTCCTAGTAGCCTTTCGAGTCATTCTAGCCCTTTGTTTCAGGTCCTGTGCACTTGGTTGTTGATCCTACACACTTTGACAGAGTTTATGCGCACTTGGTAAGATTTTATGGGCACTTGGTCAACACTTATGTGCACTTAGTTCACTATTATGCATAGTTGGTAAATTTTAGGGTTTTATTGCTTAATCTTGTAATTCTACATTCATACTTATGTTCTGAGCCTAGAATATGGGGTTTATGTGTTACTGATGATTTGTGCAACACCTTGGAAATCATGGGATGATGCCTACTAACAAGTTTTATGCATGTTTTAATAGTTAGAAAACACTTCAATTTGGTGCATAAAATGAACATCTTTTCTTAAGTATTTAAAATGTTCTTTATATTATAATCCTAAGATTGAATGAACGAGTCCTCTCCCCTCACCTTCACAGATCTTGGGTGACAAGAAATTCATTTAGTATTTTAGAGGGCTTGCCTCTTGAATACTTTAGCATAGTCGGTGAGAGGTACCAACCCAAGTGGGAGTAAGGAAAAGCCAACCTCTTCCAACGCACTATATGTAATACCCCAAAAATGGGCTATAGGTTCATTAACCTCTATATCAACATATCGAACGAAATCGACATCGAAGTCCTAACCTAAGGCACATCTGAACATCATCGAATCCTAATTGATTATCCTAAATTCTACATCGGGAAATATTCCTAGTAATATTCCTAATTATCATAATTATCTTTAACTTAATGATTATTTGGCGATAAATCCTATTTATCCTAAAGTTTGATTAATTGAATATTCTCAATATTTAATTAATTAGATTTAATTATGCCACTTAATTGTTTAATTGAAGTTAATTATATTTATTCCTAAATTATATTATTTAATTTTGACAATAAATCCAAAATCCTATGAATAATTGATTAAATTCTTATTTAATTAATTAAAGCAAGTTGTCAATTTTTAATAATATTTTTTTTGAATAAAAGTTTGAAAAATAGTTGATTAACCCATAAATCAATTGTTTTATTTCAAAAATCAGTTAAGTTGAGAATAAATCACTTTATTTATTTATTAATTCATAATTATCCATGTGCACAATCAAAGAGCAGTTAAACTCCAAATCAGAAAATCAATGCAAGTTATTGACTTTTTGGAACTCGACATCATTTTTGAGTTTTAAAGTTGATCTAAACTTCTAATTTGAGTTAAAAAGCTATTTTTGCATGATTTGCATGTTTTTGTGAGTTAATTACTCTTTATAATCAGATAACTCAAAAATCAAGTTGAGTTTATTTGAGTGATTTATGGCTTTCTTCCATGCATCCCCAAAGCCCTGGATTTCTATAAATCAAGGCTCAGCTCTTCATATCAACATCTCATAATTTTGCGAGCTTACTCTACCCAAATCGTCTACGACTTGCACAACTATTTTGAAGAATTGGAATTTGGAGAATCAAAGCTTATTGCGAATCAAGGCTATTGTGAGATCAATTTGGTTTTTACATTCATTTAGATTCATTTTCATATCATTATTGGATCAATTTCATATCAATTTCATCTTAGATTCTAAATTCATATCAGATTTATCATAATTGCATAGAAAATCCAAAAAAAATAGATTAATTGCATACATCTCATATCTAGATCAATTGCATTCAAATCCTTCATTTAGGTGTCGTCAAGGTCATTGATCTCGATAACAATATGAGAACATCATACTCGCACCTATTAGAAGGCAGTAAATCACCTAGTTAGTTTAGCTTTCAATTTATTGCACGATTTTGTTTTGCTAACCTCTAATGTTTTACTGAAGTGTTGTGTCTACAAATCAGGTACAAAATTCACACACATTTTTGGCGCCCACCGTGGGGCCCTGAAATGGGTTTCCAATTCAATTCTATCAATTTCTATCTTTTTCTCCTTGATTTCTGTGCAAAACTATGATGTTTAATTTCTGTCCGTACAATCTTTGTACGAGTTTCTGACAAAAGTCATTTCACACTATACCCACTATCGTACGAAAGTCTATCAAATCGAGGATCATGTCATGCAGTACACACTGTCATTTGAAAGTTCAACTGTCGTTTCACAGCACACCCAGTGTCGTACGAGTTTCTGGACTGTCGTCTAGGAGCACACCCACTGTTGAATGAGTTTCAGACTATCGTTTGTTAACAGAGCCACTGTCGTATGAGTTTTGGCATTAGATTTACACTGTCATTTCATTTTTCAGGGCAATTTGTCATATTTGGTTTTCAGATTTTGACTAACGGCTAATCTTAACAATTGAAATTCTCTATTTTTTATTGACTTCTGCTGGTTTTGATTGGAAAAAGTGCAAGAATTGCTAAAAGCAGGTAAACGTCTACTAAGCATGTTGCGAGGATTCTAGGTATTCTCCTTAATCTGATAACATTTCAATTTGGATCCTAAAATGAATCTCTCATGTGTTTGACTTGAGTGTTTTCTTTGCATGCTTTTCTTCAAAATTGCATAATTGAATACTAGGTTGTAACACCTTAAGTATTGATAAGCAGTTTTAGGATATTTTTTATTGATCTTATTAGCGAAATTGGGATATTGGACTCACTTATTCTTACTCACCCCTCATTTCACCCCGTGGTTGCAAGGTCAGCACCATATTCAGGGGTGGGGTCTACTTAGAAAGAGCGTTAATTGTTCCACCAGTTCTTTCCCATTTTGTGCTTTTCAGATCTCATTAGTATTCTAGGGTGTGGACTTGCTTTTAAATTTGTGTGAGGAGTTAAATGCACCACTTTGTGGACTCACCTCATGTTTATTTGGAGCATTAAGTGTACCACCTTTTTGTGCTTTTGAATTCTTTTGGATAGATTTTCTTTTTGATATATATGTGAAAACATAGTAATTAGGCCCTATGAACACTATTTGTGGTTCTTGAGAGATTGGATTCCTAGTGAAATCCTTCTTGATGATAGAATCCTTATAGGTAGGGAGGATACTTAGTGCATCTCACATTCTACTTGGTTTGTGCATCTTCCCTTATTGATTGATACATTCTCTCTCCAGAGAGGTTGATAGGTCACGTGGGGTTGATATCATAAACCTTGGTGAGATAATCTTCATCTTAGCGTGTCGGATTTATCTGCCTGCTTTGTCTGGGTTAAAAGTGAAAAGGCGTCAAACCCTTGGATCTGGAGCCAAGTCCCTTTGTGGTATACTATTGTGAGTCACCTTTAGAAAGGGTTAACCATAGTGGACACTCCCTTCACAGGGAAAACTGCATTGACGGAACCTCGAGTGGTAATAGCCATTTTCACCATGGTAGTGACAATCGCTATATAAATGTCCTGTTGGAAGAAATCTCCACAGGTGTGGTCTCTTGTTGGGCTGTCAGATCTCCCTAGCAGATCCTGAAGATTAAGTTCTCGGACTGTGTCAAAACCCTAGTGCACTGGGTTTGGAGTTTGCCCTCTTGGATCATAAAAGTTGCAGAGTCAAACCATTACTAAAAACCCTAGCGAGGCCAAAATTTCATTTTCTAGGGTATATGTGCATTATTGCAAAACATTTTTGGAACATACACAATTAGCACTTCTAAGGATTAGAACGAATAAGTCACTTGATTGTTCATGCACAAGGTTGCTTTTGCCCTTGTTCATTATTTTTAGACATGCTTGAAATCACTTGTTTGCTATTTTGCATGCTTGTTTATCTATCTGGTTATTGAAAATAGACAAATCTGTTACAATCCTCAAATCTAGACATTGAAATTTGCAAACAATCTGAATCTAAAAACTCAAAATTTGCAAAATCTGAAGTAAAATTCTTTTTTGGAGTCAAAAGTCATCTCAGGAGGTTAGAAAGTCATACGAGTTTCTATCAAGTGTCATTTCATTACTGCCCATTTGTCGTATGATAGAGAACCCAGTGTCGTATGAGTCTTTCTGCCAGTCAAATTCCAAAAGTTAAATCCTACTAGCAATTGTCGTGTGAGCTTTTCAACTGTCATTTCATAGCATACCCACTGTCATACGAGTTTTGCAACTATCGTATGAGCTTTTCAACTATCATTTCATAGCATACCCACTGTCATACGAGTCTGTAGAGTGTCGTTTGGGAAAATTTTGAAAGTTGTCAGAAAATTGTCATAATTGCTAGATATTTAGCTTTTTCAGCCTATTTCCAGAATCTATCGAACAAATCACTGTGTCAAGAACATAGCAGTAGCTATTGAGAATCCTATCATTATCCCAAAGTGGTCTTTTGAATCTAATTCAGCCTTCTATTTAATCAATTTGAGTCCTTTTCATCTTGTGTCAAAACCTTGTCATAACTATTAATCTTCAATCAATCATCAAAATGACTAAGTGTTGTGATATCTTGTCCGCTATCTTTTGGGCAATCTACCCATACATCCAGGGCACAGTATCCTTTACTCATGTCTAATCAAATCTTCAAATCAATCAAACCTTGACAAGGTTGCGTCATATGATCATCTTGATTCAATTCATTCTTTAGTCATTTGGATCTTATTCTTTGTTTCACTCAAAGTTGATGGTGGAAACTAGAGCTTCCTCACACAAAAAATCTGGAGAAGCATCCCAGACCTTACCTATAACCGCTACTAGGGGTCCAACTCTTGAGCAACTCATCAATTTTGGTCTTTAAGAGGATGACGGTCTTGGCAACTTTTGATTAAAAACTGGTTACATTCCTCCTTCATCAACTCATAGAGGTACCCAACAAACCCCACATCACTCTGTTCTAGGGAGTCCACAAACTCCTACCATGTCTCAAGCAGGGACAAACTTGGGCTCTCAAAGAACTCACTCTCAACATGGTGCGGATTAGGAACCCACACCTGAAGAAATTACTCAATATCAAAATGATGATTACTTCAAATGAATGATGAAGCATTTCTTGAAAGAAGATAGAGAGGCATACTTTTTACAATTAGCTCATCAAGGAGCTAAGCTTCCTCCTAATTTTAATGTCAAAGCTATCATCACACATGAGGAAGAAACTCCAATAACAGCCATGACAAAATAGACACATGCTTTACAATGAATCAACTAAAAAAAGAGAAGGAACCCAAAGAGTTCTCCATGGAGGCTCTATGTCCTTTTCCATTTGACAAAGACTTGTACATGCCACCATTTCCAAAAAGAGTGGAGATGCTGAAGTATGATAAGTATGATGGACACTCAGATCCTCAAGATCATGTCAGAGAATTCTATACACAATCAATGGAGTTCATGCATGAACCAACCTATCTGATGTGTCTCTTCCCTCGATCTCTAGGGGGAGCAACCATCCAATGGTTCTCTAGACTACCTTCTACTATCAAAACTTTTGAGGAGTTGATCAAATTGTTTTATCAGCAATACTCCTACAATATTCAACATCCAGTCACCATGATTAATATCTATAATCTCAAGCAATATCCAGGGGAACCATTCCTAACATTTCTCAAGAGATGGAGGAAGAAGTTCTCTCTATATGCCAGACCTGTTCCAGAAATAGAAAAACTGGAAATCTTCATCAATAACCTTGTTCCAGAAATCAATTATCCTCTACAAATGCAAGATCATACATCTTTTGATAAGATGGTGGACAATGTTATTAAAATAAAAAAAGTGCTTGTGAAAAAAGGAGAAATCACACTTCAAAAAGACAAGTACGAATTAGGATCTAGTTCTAAAGACAAGAAAAAAAATTTGAACAAGAATAAAGGCATCATCATAGATGGTGTTGTTGACACTATCCATGCCCCATCAAAGGCACCAGCCTACAACCTAACTCTTGGTTCCCAAGCTATTAAAGCTTCAGAACAAAAGTCATTCGAACCATTTCAAAAGAAGCCAGAGTACAAATCTTGGGATAAACAGAAAAAGTTCACTCCTATTGGAGAATCTTTAGAATCAGCTATGAAAACTATACTGGCTAATAACATCATCTCTTTGCTAGCAATCCGACCACCTGATTCTGATCCTAAGCCAAAATGGTGGAGAGAAAATGAATTCTATGATTTCCATCAAGGTAAAGGTCACAAAATGAATAACTTCTTCCGGTTGAAACACACCATTCAAGATTTGATCAATAGTGGAGACATCACAGTTGACAATCCTAAGAGCAATAATGATCATATGGCATTTACAGAACCATTTCTGCAACATGGTCAAGGAGTTTCAACTTCTCAGCCTAATATGGGGGCAAAAGTCAACTATGCCTACCTTGGAAATAATGTTGTCATCAATATGGTTGAACCATGTCTCTCTGAAAGTTGCAATGTCATCACAATTGTAAGAAGAGATAGACAAAATCAATCCACCAATGCAATTACTCGATCACAAGCTTAGGCACATCTGAAAGGACAACTCCCAGATTCATCTAATGTCCCTAAGATACCCTTCAATCTTTCATCTGCTTCCAAACAGAAGTCTGCTTCCAAATCTTCCAATCCAAAGGATACAAGGCCTACATCTTATAGCATTGTCCAACAACTCTAGCACACTAATGCAAAAATCTCCATGTTTGAGTTGCTTCGAATATCTCCAGCTCACAGAGCCATTCTAGACAAAGCTTTGCTCGGTTCCAATGTTCCTGATGACCTTGATTTAGACAGGTTCCAGACTATGGTTGGACATCTTACATCTCCATAATATATCTCCTTTTCAGAGGAAGATGACAACTCCTTGAGTCACCCACATAATCAGCCTTTGCATATAGAAGTCTTGATCCAGAACCGTAGAGTCAAATGTGTGTTGATAGATGGAGGCACTGGCCTAAACATTTGTTCTTACAGCTTGATCACACAATTGGGATTTTTAGAATTGGCTATTGATCCTCGAAAGAAGATAACTATCAAAGCCTATGATGAACAAGAAAGATCTTCTAAAGGCACCATTGTCTTACCTATCAGAGCAGGTCTAGTTATCAAAGATACCATTTGTCAAGTGCTTGATCTACCTTTGGCCTACAACATTCTTCTAGGGAGACCATGGATACATGAAATGCAAGCTATTCCTTCTACATACCATCAATGTTTGAAGTTTCCTTATGAAGGAATAGAGGTTACTATCCCCGTAGATCTGAATACAACTTGCAACACCTTGAAGGAAAGTGCAGATAAGCTTGTGCCTAATAACAAAGAATCTTCCACTGAACCAACTAAAGAAGCATCCACATCTAAAATGGAAGATCTTGCAAAAGAGGTTAATATAAAAGAAAATAGTATGGGAGAATATACTATAGAGCCAGTCTTATCTTTGACATCTCTCCCTATCTCACCTAAGTCTTATGGACAATCTTTGAAACAGTCCAAGTCCGAACCTAGGGAACCTCTTGAAGCATATAAAAAGAATTTCATAGCAGAACAAGTATCCAAGCAAGAGTTTGAAGAGGATGAAGCTGTGCTATCATGGCTATACAAAGACAAACTTGAATCTCAAGTTGTTCAAACTAGTGACTCTATAGTATCCAAACTCCCTTCTAAGTCATACGGTCCAAGAAATAAATTGATAGCTAAGATGGGATATCCAGGTCAAGGACCTCTAGGAGTCCAAGGAAAAGGTCTTGTGGCACCTCTCCCACATACTGGTAGAGAAAATAAAGACAAAGTTGGCTTAGGCTTTAAAAAGAAACCCTTCCACCTCAAAGGTAATTGTTCTCATGTCATAGAATAGATCGCACCAAGAGAACCTCTTCTTAAGAAAGAAGAAACAGAACCATCAGATAGTGATTCAGACAGCTCAAAACTCATCCCCTATGAAAAATTGCCTAAAGAGATCAAAGACCTTCTTGATGATAAAGATGATCCAATCAAAAGAATTAATGCAGTAGAAACACAAGAACCTACTATCAACCAAGAGATAGTTGCAACATAAGAACCAGCTAATCTCGAAAACAATCAAGAAGAGGGAGGTGGTAGTGATTCAGAGATAGATTCCCATGAGTATGAATTCAAATCAGAATCTGAGGGTAACCCTTCTTGGGGTATTCACCCTGACTTTACTCATGTTCTAAGATTTCCTAGAGATCTTGAATCAGAAGATGAATCTAATGACTATGAATGGGGAGACATTCCAGAACCAGATGAGCTTATTATAGAGAAACATGTTGATGTTATTCACCAATATGCACCTAATCCCAACGTAAGTCTAGAATGAAATGATGAACCTATCGAGTCTGATCCACCTATGGTTGAATTGGACTCCCACGATGACATTGAGCCTATTCACGAATTGAATGTCTTAAGTTGTAATATCACCTTTGAACTCGATCATTGGGTTAGGACCAATGATGACAGATCCATATTCGTAAACACTATCTCCTAATCTTTACCCACTTTGACTATCCAATATCTAGAACTTATTGATCAAACCTCCACAAATCCAAGCCATGGTATTTATACCTTCCCAAATGAATATGCCCTTGCTTGCTACCTCCATGTAGTTGAGCCTATGAGTACTTCCATCAGTGAACCAAGCGTTAGCATGACAGAGTCAGACATCAAATATCTTAGTCAGAAAAATAAAAAGAAAAAGAAAAAGAGAGCCTGAGGGTGAAAACCACTTTGTGGCAGTCTCAAAACCTACAAAAGTAAAAATAAAAGATGTATTCGAAGGTGAAAACCTCTCTGAGGCACCTAAGGATGAGATATTTGATGTCCTTCCGAGTCATTTATAGGACAGATCTCCAGTTCTAATTGAGCCCACTCAATCTATCAATTTGGGAACAACAGAAGAACCATAGTTGATTCATGTAGCACAATCTTTATCAGAAGAAGAGAAGCAAAAATTTACAACATTCCTCATAGATAAAAAGATCAAATTTGCATGGAAATACTTAGATATGCTAGGGTTGGATCCTAATCTTATCATGCACCATTTATCTATAGCTCCTAATGTAAAACCTGTCAAGCAAAAATTGTGAAAGATGCATCCTCATGTTGCACTCTTGGTAAAAGTTGAATTAGAGAAGCTCCTGAAAGTTGGATTCATCCAAGTTATTGACTATGCAAAGTGGATCTCTAATATTGTACCTATTTCTAAACCAGATGGTTCAATAAGAGTGTGCATAGACTTTAGAGATGTGAATAGAGTGTGCCCTAAGGATGATTTTCCACTACCTAACATTGATATGATAGTGGACATGACTGCAGGTTTCGAGATGTATTCCTTAATGGATGGTTTCTTTGGATATAATCAAATAAAAATTGCTCCAGAGGATCAAGAGAAAACTGCTTTCACATGTACATGGGGCACCTTATGTTGGAATGTCATGCCATTTGGGCTTAAAAATGCTGGTGCTACATATCAAAGAGCCATGACATCTATTTTCCATGACATGATGCATCAAACTATGGAAGATTATGTTGATGATACTTTAGCAAAATCTATGATTAGAACTGAACATCTAAAGGACTTGAGCATGATCCTAGACAAAATGGAAAAGTTTAGTCTCTGACTAAATCCTAAGAAGTGTGCTTTTGGTGTCACTTCTGGAAAGCTCTTAGGATACATAGTTTCAAAGAAGGGCATTGAGGTTGATCCAGCTAAAGTAAAGGTTATAATGGAGATGCAACCCCCTAAGAATATCAGTCAAATGAGGACATTGCAAGGAAGAGTTCAATCTATCAGAAGATTCATATCACAGCTAGCGGACATATCACAACCTTTTACAAAAACATTACATAAAGGTGTGACCTTTGCATGGAATGAAGAATGTGAGAACAACTTTAACCATATCAAGAAGTATCTATCAAATCCTCCTATCTTGATGCCTCTTATTCATGGGAAGCCATTGATCTTATATGTCTCCACAACAGATACATCACTGGGGGCATTGCTAGCACAACACAATGAGAACAAAAAGGAAAGAGCTATATACTATATCAGTAGAACATTGGTTGCATATGAGAAGAACTATTCAATGATTGAGAAAGCTTGTCTAGCTATGATCTTTGCATCATAGAAACTGAGACATTACATGTTAGCTCATACAACACAATTAGTAGCTAAGATTGATCCGCTCAAGTACCTCCTAAGCAAAGCTGCCCTCACAGGTAGATTAGCTAAATGGTTTATGATCTTAAGTGAATTTGACATTGAATATGTGGAACGAAAAGCTATCAAAGGGTAGGTTATTGCTGATCAATTAGCAGATGCACCTATGATTGATAATACACCAATGCAAATGGAATTTCCAGATTCCTCTATCATGACTCTTTCTTCTAGAGAATGGCAGTTATTCTTTGATGGCTCCTATACACAGAATAGATCTAGAGCAGGCATATTGTTCATAACTCCTCAAGGATACTCAATCCCAAAAGCATTCAGATTAAAATTCCCTTGCACAAACAATATTGCAGAATATGAAGCCCTTTTGAATGGTATGAAAATAGCAATTGAATGGAGAGTAACAGAGCTACACATTCATGGAGACTCACAACTTGTTATCCATCAAGTCAATGATGTGTACCAAACTAAAGATAAAAAGCTCATTCCTTACAAGAGAATGGTAGATGATCTTAAGAAATATTTCATATCTATCACATTTGAGCAAATTCCTAGAATGGAGAACAAGGCTGCCGATGCAATGGCAACATTATCTACTTTATTACAATAGCCTAAACATGAGCTATGCTACGATTTCCTGGTGGAAGCACTATCTTATCCTACATATGATTCCCCTGAAACCCGCATGATCTGCACTATTGTTGGTCATGATTCATCCATATATAAAAACCTATTTTCCTATCTCCAAGACCAAATCATTCCTGATACCTTCAACCGCCATGAAAAGAGATACCTTATCCGTAATGCCTCCCGATATGTCATCATTGGTCATGATCTGTACAAATAAGGTCTAGATGGTATGCTACTTAGATGTTTAAAATGGGAAGAGTCTCAACGTGCATTAGAGGAAGTCCATGATGGTATTTGTGGGTCACACTCAAACGGTTTAACACTAGCTTGAAAACTTATTAGGGCTGGGTACTATTGGCCTAAGATGGAGAAAGAGGCTATCAAATTTGCTAAGAATTGTCAAAAGTGCCAAGTGTATGGCAACTTAATTCATGCTCCAGGGAGAAATCTAATTCCCTTTACAACACAATGGGCTTTGCATCAATGGGCATTTGATCTTATCAGGATGATTCATCCTCATTCTTCTAATGGACATACCCATATAATCCCAGCTACAGATTATTTTACAAAATGGGTAGAAGCAGTCCCTTTGACACAGGCAACTGGAAAGCAAATATCTATGTTCATATTAAACTATATCATATGCAGATATGGGATACCTCATTCCATAATCACAGATAATGGTAGACAATTCAAGAACAAAGACCTAGATGATCTATGTGCCAAATTCAAGATCACACAACATTGGTCTTCTATCTACTATCCTCAAGGGAATGGCCAAGCTAAGGCCTCTAACAAAAATCTATTGAAAATCTTGCACCGAGCAGTTAATAAAATAGGAAGAGACTAGCATCTCATGATCAATCCAGCTCTCTGGGCCTATAAAACAAGTATCAGAACACCTACTGGGGCTACACCTTTCACTTTAGTTTATGGGTCTGAAGCGGTACTACCTATTGAGGTTGAAATCCCATCACTAAGAATCAGAATGCATGGTCTGATAACTGATGATGACTACAGAGTGTCTAGGTTGCAAGAACTTGAACTACTAGATTAGCGCAGACAAGTAGCATATGATCATCTCAGAGTATATCAGAAGAGAATGTCTAGAGGTTACAACAAGAAAGTCAAACATAGAGAATTTTAGGTTGGTGATCTAGTCTTGAGAGAGAATCCTAAAAATCAATCACATCGAGAACACAAGGGGAAGTTTGAACCCAACTGGCTGGGTCCCTTTGTAATCACTGCTACTTTTGGCTCTGGTGCCTATCAACTCTCAACGATTGAAGGAGAACAACTCCAAGAACCAATCAACGTTCTCCATCTAAAGAAATTCTATGCCTAAAGCATTCAGTGTATGGTAAAATGTCCTGAAAAAATCTTAAAAATTGGAAAAAGTCCTGAAAAAATGAACATCTTGGTGAAAACCTAGCAATAGGCGCCTTGATGATTCACAAAAAAAGTAAAAAAATATCAAAAATTCAAAATTCAAAAAATCAAAAATTCAAAAAAATTGAAAAAATGAAAAATACAAAAAAATGAGAAAAAGAAAAAAGTGCCTTGGTGAAAACCTAGAAACAGGCGCCTTGGTAGCAAAAATAGAATCTCTACCAAGATGGTGAAAACTCAGCAAACAGGCACCACTTGTTTCAAAATGCTCCATCTATCAGCGCAATCTTGGTCTTTCCCAATTTTCAGTCTTGCTTTAGTTTGTACATATCTCCCGGTTTATTTCTGCATTCCTATTTTCAATAAGTCGGTCTGTACACCAATCAACTCAAGCGTCTGTATCCTATCAATGTTTACACTTGGGGGCAATCAATGTCAAATCCTATGGTCTCCAGTATATCTTAGACGTATCATATCCAGTTAGAGTCCTTTGAAGCTTCATGTGAGTGAGTGAGTCAGTCTTGTCTCCAGAAAGGATTTTGCATCTACAACAACGCAATCAAACATCAAACAACAAACTGAAAACAATCTGTGCTTTTTACATGCTTTTATCTCCTTGTATGCTTATTGATTTGCATTAAGATTTTTGCATATTGTGTCTCTTTGAGCTCTTCGATGATGTCCTTTATAGGATTTAGAGAGTGATGACTGGGGGCATAATCTTTTCTTTGTCTTCTGCTTGTATGTGAAAATCTAACAACTTTGGAAATTCTAGATTGAAATGGTGTCCGACTGTAAGAGCCTCTATCTTGAATTGGATGGCCATGTGTACCTCGACCATTGATACCCAAAAAATTCAAGGAAGTTTGATCTAACTATTGTCTTTTCAAGTGAGTTCTTTCTCCTATTGTGAAACGTGATCTTACCTAAGGATGTGAACGATAAAGGGTCACTACGGGTAATTCACATTGGATTTAGAATGATCTCTTGACTGTTTGATGTGTTTACAATGCAAGGTGTATTCTGGTCATCACGATGTTTATGTTTTGATGCTTATACAAATTGCTATATCAAAATGGACATGATATATAGGTCATCCTGACGCTTGTGCCTTGGTGCTTATATCTAATCTGACATTCCAAAAACAAAATCAATATTCATATATCCATGGTTGTTGACCAGTGGGTATTGTATTGATTCTTGCACATACAAATCGATATTCATATGTCTATGGTTTCATAGCTAGTGGGCATTGTATTGATTTATCCAGTTACCTAAAAGTTCAATGATGATAACAAATCGACACATGATCAGTGACTAGGTCCTAGGTCTTAGGTTGCATTTAATTATGCATGTCTCTTTGCATTTTGCATGTCTGCATGATCTCACAAATGTTTGGAAACACTTCAAAGCTTAAACAATTCTTCATATCAATTCTTCATATCTAACAAGAGTTGAGTCTCACTCGAAGGTCTCTTCATCGAACCACAAGTAGTAACTCTCCTAGGTTAAATATCCTTTTGACATAAGACTGAGTACTTGTCTTCATCAACATGCAAAAACATATCATGTGTATCGTTGCATTTACATCTTATATCATTACCATTTGTTGCATTACATTACATCCAGTGCATAAGCATAAAACATACATACATCTTCTTATAATCAATTACATTTGCGTAACATCCATACATATGAGAGAAATCATTGCATTGCATTGATCCATACATTCATTCTACACTAATCATAGCATAAGCATAGCATGATATCATCATAAATCCAAACATGACAAGTACAAATGAAGTCACGATCCAAAATATCAATCTCATATATATCATCAACTCGAAATGTGTCAAGGGTGCACTACTAGCACAATGTACAAAAGAATGAGCTCCAAAGAGCTATCAGAGTCAAAACAATATATCAGTGATAAAAAAGAACAGAGTATATCAACACATAAGAACATGAATCAACTATTGGCATGCTCCTCCATATCTGGTGGAGGAGGGGGTGGTGCATCTGGTATCACCTCCACTCTCGGTGCCCTAGCTCCCTTTGAGGCTGCCATATAATTTGAATAAGTGGGTACTCTCTGCGCAGTAGGGACAACAACATAGTATGTAGACACATAATACAAAGCCTGTGAGGTTTGATGGGTCACCTCTGTCTGTAATCTCTGAACCTCTAAGTGAAACTTTGCACAAAGCTCTGTGTACTACCTATCTACCTCTAGATACCTCTCCTCCCACCTAGTACTCTGTACCTTTAGGTCCCGGACCTGAGCTCTAAGATGTTTGATAGTCTCTGATGAAGTGAGAGGAACAGTAGGATCGACCTTAGCTACTGGCATCTTTGTGTCCTGTGTTGGCTACTCTGGCTACTAATTAGTGGTATCTGCTCTATGTGCCTTACGACGTCCAACCTCAGCTCCTAGATCAAACATGGTATCTGCTTGTAAGGGATCTACATCACCACCTACAAACTGCTCAGTTGCTAAGACATCATCCACAGAACCAACACTGCCCAAAGTGCCCCTCTCACCCTTGGTCCATCTCTGTGAACCTATGGATGTACCTACTAAAGAAGTAGAAGGACGAGGGGGCCTCATATGTCTTGATGGTCTCTACAGTGGAGTCGTCACTCTTTGTCTAGGTGGTGTAGGATGCACTACCTGCGGTCTCGGGCCCTGTACCCTAGGAGCACCTGTAACATCCATCGCCTCCTCCATGGAGGGTATCAACTCAATGGGATCTGAGAATTTGTGAACGGGATGATCATCAAGCCAAGAAATGTATCCATCTGCGACCCCTGCATCAACAACTTGTGGACGGTAGTCCCAGTCTCTACCTATGATAGCACTGTACTCCTCTGAACATAGAGAATAAGTGAGCCTCTGTGTCCATCCAAGCCCAATCTCACGAATAATGTGAGCATATGCAGTATACTCCTATGGGGAATCCTATCTGCGTCCATACTAATGCCACACTCTAGTAATCAAGAATCTCTCCAAAATGGTGGGAGACCGGCCAATAAGTACCCGACTTTGAAAAAGAAAACTATACTGCTCCCTCGCAGTAGGCCATGCCTCTATCTGCAAGTAGGGTCTCTAATGCACAAATGTCATATCATCTAAACATCGTCTAAAATACTCAATATGACCCATGCAGACTTGTGTGACATAACTAGCATACGTATATATCACTGGCTCTTATGGCTGACGCTGTGTCTGAAAAATCGGTCTCAAAACTGGGATATGCTCCCAAGCCCATATCTGTAACACAAGAGATCCAGAAGTGAAACTCTTGCAATCTTGATACACAATCTCGTGCATCTTTGATAACATATGTGCCAACAGGCATTGACCCTAGGCAAGCTCAGTGGGAGTGGCCATAAGAAGGGCTACCATCAGAGCCCATCCCATCAAAAAGCCGTTCTGGTGACGGCTTGGCATGATGAGCTCACTGATCATCCCAGTAATAATGCACTCTAAACAGTGCATCTGACCATATCTCTGTACAAGGGTCTCTGAGGAAATGGACCCCGTCAACTATGTATCATCCCCAAACAGACACCTAAAGGCATGAAGACCAGTCTAGCTGGAACTCACATACTCAGGACGCCGACTGCTATGGAATGGAATGCGTAGTATGCTATAAATATCCTTTGGAGTCATAGTCATCTCTCTAGTCGGTAAATGAAACGTCTGTGTCTCAGAGTGGAATCTCTTGATAAGTGTAGTCAATAGGCCATGGTTTACCCTAATATCGGGTAAATGGATCAAATACTCGAACCCACATGTAGCAAGATGAACCCTCATAGGGTCAGGGAGTGAGACACATAATCTCTGGGTCACTAGGTATGAATGTTGGACATGAACATCTGGATATGTGACCTATATCATACAAAAATAGGGAATTCTATCAGAAATTGGGTTCAATAATAGGCTAATAGTACATAAATTAGACAGTTGGGTACTTCAGAAGGTAGGTTAAGAGGTTAGCTATCAGCATCAGAAATCAGAAAAGTCAAAATTTGGCCCTAAATATTAGTTTTAAGCTCACTATTTTTCATACGACAGTCCAGACTAGCACCGAAAGTCGTACGACACTCTACAATAGCCCATACGATAATCCATGGTCATACGACACTGGATTCAGTATCATACAAGTTTCTAAGGACCCGATGAAATGTCGTATGACACACGGGTCCCCTTCATACGACACTGGGTTATGCATGAAACGACAAAGAAAATGCAAATGGAATGTCGTACGAGTTTGGGATGGGACTCATACGAGTTTTCAAACATGCGACATTCAAAAATAAAAACGCGTATGGAAAAATTCAAAAATGCTAAAAAATATGAAAATTTTGAATTTTCAAAGAGGCATAAAGGTCCACATACCGGATGTCCATACTGTCAAGGTCTATCATGTCTCCAGTTGCGCTCAAATCAATGCGAACTCACAGGTACCTTTGGTTCTCACTGTTCTGCCATTTTCTTGCACAGAGGGCTCCACAAGATCTCAAAAGTAAAATGGTTGAAATGATTTGAAAATGACCCTTCTGGCCCTTATATAGCTTTTGACCTAATTTTCAAAAGTGCTCTGTTTTCCATGAAAATTGCACCCCTGGCTAATTTCGATGTTCTGAATCCATTTTCAGAATCAAAATTAAAATCTGAGATCGTTTACTATGTCAAAATCATGATTTAAAATTTTTGGGCCCAAGATGGTCTACTGCTTGCATATTCAACCTTCCATCATCACAGAAATCTAGAATTCAACTTAACTGATTATCTTACATTAAACTATCGAAATTTCAACTATGGTTAACTCATGGTTTATCTTAGTCAGACTTGGTCTTCAGGACCTCTAAACGATGTAGAATGCATTCTCGAATGTGTTTAACCAATTCTTAAATCAATTAACATGCTTCTGAACTATCAACGCTAACTTTTCTTGTCAAATTTCAATTTTAATCCCGAAGGGGGCATGGTATTGCATATCATTCAAAGTCTGTAATCTAATTTGAAATCATATCTTTGTTGAAATCATATCTTTCCTCAATAATCAAGACAACAACCATATCTAATTGCTGATTCATCAAAAGTCCTCATTGCTCGGGGCAAATCTATCATCGCTTGGGGCATATCGGATTCATCAAGATCCATATCAATCTGATATTCTCCTAATCTTGTAAATTGTATCAGTTTTTTGCAACTATCGGTTCAATTGTGTTATTTCCTTGGTTCTTCGGTAACTGAAGGGTTCAAATGTGATACCTACGTGATTCTTCTAAGGACAATCGAGTCTGGAATCGGTCACTCACTTCTTTGCAATCATAAGGTTTGGAATCAGGTGTTTTGACACTTTTTCGCAATCATTGGTTCATCGCTGCTATAGTAAACATTATCTTTGGTCATTCAAGACCTAGCATCATCATATCTTTCAATTGGTTTTTGTCTTAGAATCGATTAATCTTTCATATCAGTTTCATATCTTTATCGTACACAGACTATCTTTGAACCACTGCGCTTCACACAATAATTCAAAGAGGGGCAAAATGTAATACCCCAAAAATGGGCTATAGGTTCATTAACCTCTATATCAACATATCGAATGAAATCGACATCAAAGTCCTATCCTAAGGCACATCTGAACATCATCGAATCCTAATTGATTATCCTAAATTTTGCATCGGGGAATATTCCTAGTAATATTCCTAATTATCATAATTATCTTTAATTTAATGATTATTTGGCGATAAATCCTATTTATCCTAAAGTTTGATTAATTGAATATTCTCAATATTTAATTAATTAGATTTAATTCTGCCACTTAATTGTTTAATTGAAGTTAATTCTATTTATTCCTAAATTATATTATTTAATTTTGACAATAAATCCAAAATCCTATGAATAATTGATTAAATTCTTATTTAATTAATTAAAGCAAGTTGTCAATTTTTAATAATATTATTTTTTAATAAAAGTTTGAAAAATAGTTGATTAACCCATAAATCAATTGTTTTATTTCAAAAATCAATTAAGTTGAGAATAAATCACTATATTTATTTATTAATTCATAATTATCCATGTGCACAATCAAAGAGCAGTTAAACTCCAAATCAGAAAATCAATGCAAGTTATTGACTTTTTGGAACTCAACATCATTTTTGAGTTTTAAAGTTGATCTAAACTTCTAATTTGAGTTAAAAAGCTATTTTTGCATGATTTGCATGTTTTTGTGAGTTAATTATTCTTTATAATCAGATAACTCAAAAATCAAGTTGAGTTTATTTGAGTGATTTATGGCTTTCTTCCATGCATCCCCAAAGCCCTGGATTTCTATAAATCAAGGCTCAACTCTTCATATCAACATCTCATAATTTTGCGAGCTTACTCTACCCAAATCGTTTGCGACTTGCACAACTATTTTGAAGAATTGGAATTTGGAGAATCAAAGCTTATTGTGAATCAAGGCTATTGTGAGATCAATTTGGTTTTTACATTCATTTAGATTAATTTTCATATCATTGTTGGATCAATTTCATCTTAGATTCTAAATTCATATCAGATTTATCATAATTGCATAGAAAATCCAAAAAAAAAAAGATTAATTGCATACATCTCATATCTAGATCAATTGCATTCAAATCCTTCATTTAGGTGTCATCAAGGTCATTGATCTCGATAACAATCTGAGAACATCATACTCGCACCTATTAGAAGGTAGTACATCACCTGGTTAGTTTAGCTTTCAATTTATTGCACGATTTCATTTTGCTAACCTCTAATGTTTTACTGAAGTGTTGTGTCTACAGATCAGGTATGAAATTCACACACACACACTATGGTGCAAGTGCACTAAGGGCCTAAGAAGGCCTATAATGCCATCAAGGCACACAAGATGTAAGTAAAGGTCCATGATGACCTAAATAGATGTAATAAGGCCCTTAAAGGCTCTTGGATGTAATAGGTAGGTTCATTTAGTCCAAAGGTCCTAATTGGTCTAGTAAGGGTCATAGGACCAATCTATGTAACAAGTGCATTTATAGGAGCCATGAGGTGGATTAGTTGTCTTTAAGTATATTTTATATAATAAGGCCAAACTACATGCCTTTGAATTGGTGGGAAATGTTAAAAGGTAATATGTTAAAAGTTAGCAAATTTGAATTCAAATCCTAGCGACTAGTTAGACCTAAAGGGTAGTTTGATAGTTTAGTTGGTTATGGATGGGTTTGAATTAGAAATGAGTTTGTAATGCTTTTGTAACACCTATAATAGGCTGTGGAATATGTACATGGACAAGGGATTATGTAATGGTTCTATTTGACAATAAAACATATAGATTTCCAACACATTTTAATGAATTTATGAGTTTTTTAATCATTAGATCAATTAACTCTTTGTTATATGAGATATAATATTTTCCTAAATGTATTGAAATGTATTTATCATATTTTCCAATTCTTTTGAGAGTCCTTTCAATCTATTTTCATTGATTTTAATTCACTGGTCTGTATATGACCAGTGACTGATCAAATTTCCTTATTTTTAAGGGTCCCATGAGAAATTTGACCTAATCTAATTTAAATCTCTATTGTAACTTGTAGAATGAGTCTTATCTAATTTATATTAATGTTTACTAACATGAAGAATGAAAGAGTACATGTTTGAAGGAAGGTGATCACCAATTGAAACAAAAGTGCTTGTTGAGAGGTTTAGTGCATATGGTGCCATGTATTAGTTTAGAGTGTTTCTCTGAATGAGGGTGTATTTTTCTATTGGAAAGTGATAAGGTATGTTTATTCCATGGTGTGAGATCCCTTGAATGGAAGTGATTGGAATGCTTAGATTTAGGAAGCCCTAGTTTCATGTTCCTAAAAAGGGGGGTTTGTTATTTGGGGTATCAAATGGGCATGACACCTTGAATGGGTATGGAAATAGTTTGATTTGGAAGTTAACTCAAGACTTTTTCATAGTTTGGGGTCTTGGAGTGAAGTAGTTTTAGTAGTTACTTTGTAAATGAGGTCTCATTAGGACTAATTTGAGAGTTGTGGGGTATTGGACTGAGTGTTTGGTCCAATGGAATCATAGGAAATTTTGAGATATGTTATGAAAGAATGAAAAGGGTATCTAAATACATAAAAAAAAAATTATATTTTTTTGAAGAAGTTGGGAGAAAAGTTTAAAATACCCGTTGGATAGGACTAGTAGACTTTAGGCCTAAAGTGTGAAGTTTTGAGTTAGAAGTTGCAACTCTACTAAAGGTAGGTACAAAAACTTTGAGATAAGGTATTTGGAGTGTGTTGAGGAAATTAGAAGATTTGTAACAAGTCTCTTGAATTATGAACCATGTTTGTGTGGTTTGGTGCAATCTAGTGAAGAAGGGTAAACAAGGCACCCTTGGGGTTTGAAGACATAGGTGTGGAAACTAGTAATATTTTGTTGTGAAAGGATTAAAGTCTAGATACCTCTACATCATGTAGTGGCATCAGATCCACTAGCAGGTTCTTGCGGGGATAAGAGGAGGAATCTTGTGTTGAGAGTTGTGGTAGGGTACAAGGACACCTCCAAAGAGTCAAATGGCAAGGGAGAACCAAGAGTTGAGAGAGATCTTGGAAAATAGAGAAAGAGAGTTGAGGGAAAGGAGAGAACAAGAGGAAAAAAGAGACAAGGAGATGAGACAAATGAGAAGGGAGAATGAAGCATTACAAGAAAGGTTGGAAGCCTTAGAAACAAGTTCTAGAAAAAGACCACAAAGTGAACATGAAGAAGAAGAGAATGAAGCAGATGGGAGGGAAGAATAAAACCCTCCTACAAGAGAGGAAGATGAGTTTGATTCCAATGAGAGGAGAGAAATAATATTTCTTAAGTAAATACAAGGTGGGGGTAGTAGAGCACATGTAGATCTACCTATCTAGAGTGGAAAGATGGATAGTGAGGAATTCTTAGGGTGGGTTGATGCCCTAGAAAACTACTTTGAATATGAAGACATGAATGAGGACAAGAAGGTAAAGTTTGCTAAGAAAAAGTTGAGATGGACTACTCTAACATGGTGGAGCAGTGTGAAAACAGATAGAGTGGCTAGGGGAGTAGCCAATATTGCTTCTTAAAGCAGGATGGTGACTATGATGAAGGATCAATTCCTTCCATCAGATTATGCAATTCAAACAAAGAGGATGAGACAAAATTTGAAGCAAAAAGATATGGATGTTATGACACATATTGAAAAATTTCACAAGTTAAGTATAAGGGGTGGATTAGAGGATGAAGATGAGAAGGTATCAAGGTATATAAATGGTCTTAGATACAACTTGCAAGATGAGATTGAGTTAAGAGTTCCTAAAACACTAGGTGAATGTTTTCAGTTGGGTATAAGAGAAGATGAAAAAGTAAAGAGGAAGCAAGAGAGAGGAGGAAGTGGTAGGGGTAATGGAGGTAGAGGAAGAGGAAGAAAACCTAATAGTGAAGGAAAAGGGTAAGGAAGTAGTGATAAAGGCAAATAAACCATTTCTAATCAAAGAGGAGGATATAGAGGCGGAGGAAGGTTTGGATCAAACAGAGAAGCGAGGTTGTTTACAAGAAGATGTTACCAAAGCAATGAGGTTGGGAACATTTCACTCAAGTGTCCAATCAATGAAAAAGGTGGAAAGAGGGTCGATAAAAGAGTTTAGTTAGTATAAGAAGAAGAGACTCAAGAGGTCAAAGTCCATGGATATGCAAACCCAAAGCTTGAGGGAGAAGCATTAATGTTTAGAAAAGCACCACCACAACAAGTACAACCAAAGGTATCCATTTTTAGAAACCAATAGAAGATCCAAGGTAAAATATGCAAAATGATCATTGATTCAGGTTCACATGATAATTTGGTTTCACAAGAAATGGTAGACAAATCACATCTAGAAAGGTTACCACATAGTAGGCCTTATAGAGCATGTTGGGTGAATGACACTTAAACTATTTTGATTGAAGAGCAAGCATATGTGGAATTTTATATTGGTGATTATAATGATAAGGTCTTGTGTGGTATTGTTCCTATGAATTTTCATCACATCCTATTAGGGGGGCCTTGGTAGTACATGAGATGAACTTTGCATGACGAGTTTCACAACACTTATGTTGTTAACAAGAATGGAAAAACTTTTGATTCAAGGATCATATTCATGAGGAGAAAAAGAATATTTGAAAGTGTAAGAGAGAACCAAGGACAAAGGTTAGAAGGAAGTAAAGAAATCAATGGTGCTACAAAAAGATGGGTTTGATAGTAAGCAAAAGATGATGAAAGGTCTACAATATATAAGTTTTAAGATTGGGAAAGATGGTGTGATTGTTGGGGACATAATGTGTCCTTTGAGTGTGTAGGTTGTAGACATGAAAGGACATCAAATTTTCAAAGGGGGGGAATTTCAAATGGACCTCAAGAATCAGATTGCAGAGGTTGTGGGATAGTCAAGACATGACTATAGTTGGCAAAGAATAACCACATTATTTTTTAGTACTAATGCTACGAGCAAGTTTGTTGCAGGTTAGAGGTGGAAAAAAGACAAAAGAACTCACAATGAGTTGTTATTGCAATAGAATCAAGGGAGAATACCTAAAAGAGGGATGGATGACATGAAGACAAAGACCCTATGCAATGCATTCTCTTGCGACAAGATATTTTTCTTAGGGGGGGTATGGTGCATGAGCACCTAAGGGCCCAAGAAGGCCTATAATTCCATAAAGGAATGAAATATGTAATCAAAGGTCCATGATGAATTAAATAAATGTAATAAATCCTTTAAAGGCTCTTATATGTAATAGGTAGGGTCATTTGGTCCAAATGTCCTAATTAGTCTAATAAGGATCATGAGACCAATTTATGTAATAAGTGCATTAATGGGCACCATGAGGTGGATTATTTGTCTTTAAGTACATTTGATATAATAATTCCAAAATACACACCTTTGAATTGTTGGGAAAGGTTAAAAGGTAATATGTTAAAAGTTAGCAAATTTGAATTCAAATCCTAATGGCTAGTTAGGCCTAAAGGGTAGTTTGATAGTTTAGTTGGCTATGGACAAGTTTGAATTAGAAATGAGTTTGTAATGATTTGTTCATTCCTATAATAGGTTTTTTTAATATGTATATGGACTGGGGATGATGTAATGGTTTTGTTTGACACTAAAATATACAGATTTCCTACACATTTTAATGAATTTATGAGTTTTTTGTCATTACATCAGTTGCATATTTGTTCTATTAGATATAATATATTCCTAAATGTACTAAAAATTATTTATCATACTTTCCAATTCTTTTGAGAGTCCTTTCAATATATTTGCATTGATTTTAATTCATTGGTCTATATTTGACCCTTGACTGATCAGATTTCCTTATTTTTTAGGGCCCCATGATAAATTTGACCCATCCTACTTTGTGTCTCTACAATAACTTTTATAATGGGAATTTCATAATGTATATTAATGTTTACTAACATGAAGAATGCAGGAGTACAAGTTTGAAGGAAGGTGATCACCAATTGAAACAAAAGTGATTGTTGAGAGGGTTAGTGCATATGGTGCCATGTATTAGTTTGGAGTGTTTCTCTAAATGAGAGTGTCTTTTTTTGTTGTAAGGTGTTAAGGCATGTTTATTACATGGTTTGGGATCCCTTGAATAGTTCTAGAAGTGATTGAAAAGCTTAGATTTAGGAAGCCCTAGTTTCATGTTCCTAAAAATGAGGGTTTTTTATTTGGGGTATCAAATGGGCATAAAACATTGAATGGATATGGAAATTGTAGGATTTGAGCAATACAAATCCACAAAACCTGAAGATCACCTACATACAAAAACCTATTACAAGGAAGTAGAGACAAGAAGAGGGCAAAGGTTTGACCTAAAAAATGAAGAAGAAAATATCCTCAATTAATGAACAATGGATCAACCTTATAAAGGAGATCGAAAGCCTTGAAAGGCAAACCCTAAAAAGAAGAAGTGCATGTAATAATTAGTTAAATTATTACAAGATTGATGCATGCAAGTTTATATTTAAAACAACTAGTGCATAAGTTTAAATCAACTTAGTGCATGTGTGTTTAAATATAAACAACTAAAAATAAAAGTGTTGACATCTTAAGAAGGGAGTAAAGTTAATTAACATAATTAATACTTTACTCTAACACCCCCCCTTAAGATGAGTAAGAATGCAGCTACAAACAATGCAAGAAGAAAGCAAAGGAAACTTCAGTGTTGAAAGCATAAAATGGGTCCCGACAACATGGCCTGATGAGGTACCCAGCACAACCAAATCTCTGTAAAATGGAGAAATAGAGAAAACCCAGTGGGAAAAAACCCTACTCCAAAAAGAGATTGAAAAAATGCAGAAAAAGAAATGGCTCAAGAGACTCTCTCAAAACCATAAGTACAACCAACCCCCCCATGAGAGAGGGATGAGACACCAAAGCCCCCCGGAATGAAAGAACCCATGGATCAATGAACAAACCACTGTGACTCCAATGTAGAGGAGTGAAAGTCAGTGGACACTAAAGAGGTAACCTTGAAAGATGAGGTTTTACTGGAAGGCTGAGTTGATGCTCAAAGGAGTAAACATGAGGATCCTGAAAGGGAATCCCCAATGTAGGTGGTGTGACAGGTGTGCTGACACTGTCGTGAAAGAGGAGATGAATGTCCTTTGTAGAATCCTCAAAAAGTGCACCTAGTGGCTCAATTAATGGAGCCGGAGGGTTAGGCAGTGCTGAAGAAGAATCCTACTGAAGAGAAAAGACCTCAATAGGATGTGGTGTGGTAGTCATAGCAGTGATCTCCGGAACAATACAAAGGCTCAAGCGACCTGACTACACCACATGATGCTCTCACAAAAGAGGAGAGTTTTGCTCTAACAATGGAGATGATGGACCAGAGTGTGAGAAGGTGTAGAGATGAGTGAAATGATCAATTGTCCCTTTAGCAACAATGCCTCCTGTCACACTATCCCGAATGAAGACTGAATCTGCAATGAACTCAACTGTCTTCCCTGATCCACTGTGTGTAATCTGATAAATTGAGAGAAGGTTTACAGATAGAGATGGAACATACAATACATCATTGAATGTGCCATCCTGAATGCCTACTGAACCTTTCCGGTAGACTGTCAGGACAATGTTGTTCCCCATGAGAATATGAGGAATGAGAGAAGCCTCCACAGTAGAGAAGACCCCTTGAGAAGATGCCATATGGTGAGAAGCACCTGAATCTAGTATCCAAGGGACTTGTGAAGGGGATGAAATGGATGCTCATAATGCATGACCCTATCCAAAATCCTGTCCAGATGTCGAAGATGTGGAAGAAGACTGAAAAGTAGACCCTTGTGAGGTAGAAGAGGATGGAGAGGAAATAGTGCTCTTTTGAAGAAGAGCTTGCAAATCTGCAATCTATTTCTCATAGCCATAAAATCTCTTTTGAAAATAATGTGACTCATCATGAGGTCCCTTCTGATAATAGGAACATATAGGTCTCTCAGTCTTTTGTTTCTCCTTCTTAGAAGAAGATGGTGGGCCAGTTTAGTGCTGAGAAGAGGAATCTGATATTTTCTTCAGCGTCTGCTTCTTTCCTTTGGATGGCTGGGCAACCAATGCTTGGTTCTTTGATCCTATTAGAGAGTCTAACTGAGTAAGCTTGGCCTGCTCTCTAGTCAAATGGTCACAAAACACCTCAAAAGTGGGCATGGTGAATGTAGGTCCCAAAGCGTCCATGGTAGAATGAAAGGTAGAAGAGAAGATCTGAAAGTTTCCCCTAAGCTTAGACAGAATCAGATAAATGCACTCTTTATTAGTCTTTCACTTTCCACATCCATGTAACAAAGATCTCTATTGTTTGAACTTCATCAGAAAGTCCTCAATAGAGGGAAAAGAATCAGGTACAAGAGAGGTAAGCTCTACCTCAATTTGAAGTGCTCTAAACTCATTGATGGTACCGAATAATGTCTCAAATTTAGCCCACATTTGTAGAGGGGTAGTACACCCATCAAGATGAAACTGCAAGCTGTCTGATACCTATAAAGCAAACAACCCCATAGCCTCATCCATCTTGTTTTGATGCTGCATGATCTCAAAGGGCCTCTGTAATACTGACTGCACTGCATCTAGACCAGACCAGAGCCCTTTTGAATGAAGAAGCCATATCATCAGAGTTTTCCATGTGTGATAATTATGTAGGGTCAAAATTTCTAGACAAGAAGAGGTCTCGGCCATATTTTTTGGAAGGGATTTTGTTTTGATAAATATCTGGTTTAACTAATAGAAACAAGAAAATAACACCCCCCATAATCCAAATATCGAACCCCTAAGCCTAGAATGATATGCTTTATCAAGAGAAGAGCAAAAAAGCTTCAGATATGAATCTTGTGTACCTTGAAAAAATTCTGATGAAAATATGTAGAAATCTGGATGGTGCTTGAGAAGAGCTTTCTGATGCTTCTTTCGGATCGAAAAATAGAGCTAATTTGAACAAATTAGCCCCCCTGGAATGCAAGAAAGAGAATCTAGCTTTAATAGAAAGCTAGATGACAAAAAACACCAGATTAACATCCATGAGAGCATTGAGCTTGGAACCAGCTTTCTGATGATATCTCATTTGTCAAAAAATGATGCCTGGAGCTCCCAGAACGCCAATTTCAGTGAAGATGCTCCAAAAGAGAAAAAAAAAACCCCCCAAAAAATTGGGTGAAAGCTTTGGCCCCTGGTCACATGCAGGGCCCTTGGCACTAGTGGTAAGGGCTGGTCGAGGTGGTTTAAAACTAATCGCTAGCGGTTTGGCTTGCCATCGACGGTCAAGCTTGTCACTGGCAGTTTAAGGCTTGTTGTCGGTGATTTGGCAGCTCCCCGGTGGTGCGCGACTTCCCTTGGTGGTTTCCCTTCGCGGTGGTGGTGCCTGGGCTGAGCGCGGGTGGCGCGTGGTCTGTGCTAAGTTTTTTTTATTTTTTTACCTAAAAAATTGGTACGGAAGCCTGCCTCAGGGTGCGTGCACATCCATACAGCCCTGGGGCAAATTTTTTTTGCCTATCCCTGCAATGTTGTCCAAATTGGATGTATTCTATATCGAAATAGGGGTTTTTGGGTGCTGCGAGCTCAACGGTGAGGTCTGTTTGAGCTCAAAGTGCACCAAAATTTAGGGACCCCCTAATTTCAATAAAAAAACATAAAAAAGCCCTAATATGAAACAGATGAATTTTTGATCTCTTAATCCTTTAAAAATGAACAAGCTGTAGCAAATAAAGCTCTAATACCATGTAGGATTTGAGCAATATAAATCCACAAAACTCAAAGATCACCTGCATACAAAAACCTATTACAATGAAGTAGAGACAAGAAGAGGGCAAAGGTTTGACCCAAAAAATGAAGAAGAAAATATCCTCAATTAATGAATAAATAAAATATACAATGGATCAACCTTATAAAGAAGATCGAAATCCTTGAAAGGAAAACCCTAAAAAATAGAAGTGCATGTAATAATTAGTTAAATTATTACAAGACTAATGCATGCAAGTTTATATTTAAAACAACTAGTGCATAAATTTAAATCAACTTAGTGCATGTGTGTTTAAATATAAACAACTAAAAATAAAAGTGTTGACATCTTAAGAAGGGAGTAAAGTTAATTAATATAATTAATACTTTACTCTAATAGAAATCCTTTTATTTTAAAGGCAAATCAAGACTATTTCATGGTTTGGAGTCTTGGAGTGAAGTATTTTTAGTAGTTACTTTGTAAATGAGGACTCATTAGGGCTAATTTGAGGGTTGCAAGGTATTCGACTGAGTGTTTGGTCCAAAGGAATCATAGGTAAGTTTGATATATGTTAAGAAAGACTAAAAAGGGTATCTTAATGCATAATGTTTTTGTCTATTGTTTTGAATAAGCTGGGAGAAAAGTTGAAATACCCGTTGGATAGGGCTAGTAGGTTTTAGGTCTAAAGTATGCAATTTTGAGTTAGAAGTTGCAATTCCACAAAATGCAGGTAAAAAACCTTTGAGATAAGGTGTTTGGAGTGTTTTGAGGACCTTAGAAGAGTTGGGACAAGTCTCTTTAAGTAGGAACCGTGTTTGTGTGGTTTGGTGCAATCTAGTGAAGAAGGGTAAACAAGTCAACCTTGGGGTTTGAAGACATAGTTATAGAAACCCGTAAGACTTTATTATGAAAGGATTAAATTCCATATACTTTTTCATCACACTATAATCAAATCCCTTTTTGAGATTAAAGTCTTGGAGGACAAAGATCGCTTCTGCTTGGTATTCATGGGACTATAGGTCTCAATAGTGCTTACGCTACCACGTTGCCTTGTATGATTCACAAGTTATCTTTGAAATGAACAAAATGAATAAACACCTCTTATTATAGTGCCCAAATAAAATCTTTCTATTCACTAGTGTAAGGGGAAACCCCAAAGACATCCCACACTTTTGTGGCTCTTAGTAGAGACATTGATCCCTTGGGAGGTGATGACCCTTGGGATTCAAAGCTTAGTATGCCTAAGAAGTGAGTGCACTGCAAGGGGGAGCCCATGCTACTGAGCTTCTAGGTTTTCCAATATGAGTAGGCATGAATGAACTTGTTTAAGTGGGAACTCAGTGAATATTTTCCTTTCCAACCTAGGTTGTGAAGTGTTTATTTATTTTACAATAGCCTTCCTGTCTAATGTGTTTTGCGTGAGAGCTAAATATTCAAACATTCCAAAATTTTCATGGAAAAATTCAAACATTCAAAACATTTCAATACCCCTTGAAAACACTTACAAAACATTCAAAATCTTATCGAGATCATTTAAAAAATGTTCGATCCTTGCAAGAACATGGAATCTTAAAAAATTCACCTTGGAGCCTTTTGACATGCTTAGAATCCTCATTGCATACTAGAGTTTGCACTTAGTCCTCATTTTGCATCCTCATACCAATTTTTTTGTAATCTTGACTTATCCCTTGCCATTTTGCACCTCCAAAATCCTTGCATTATTTGCATATTGTCATTTTTCATTTAGAAACCCTTTCAAAAATTTGCAAAAATCCTAAACATTCAAATGCTAGAGTCTTTCCTTGTGTTAATGGAAGAGCATCTTGACTTTGCATAAATATTTTATCTTTGTCCTTATATCATTAAAGTCAATACCTAATCTTTGTCATGATAGGTTTGACCATGACATTTATCATTTAATTTTGTCCTTTTGATCCTTAAAAGTCAAGGTCTTGTTTCAATTTCCTAAGGTTATATTCTTAGGTTTGCATTTGAAAGATTTTTCCAAAGTCCAAAATCCAAAAAAACCATAGTTTTCATTCTTGCATAATCATCCTTTAGGTTGCATATCATTCCAAAATCTTCAAAATATAAAAACAAGTGCATTTTTTCATACCCGTCATATTTAGGTGCATTTAGACATCATGCTAATTGCAACAAGGTCCCAAAGGCAAGGTTCCTATCAACCCAAGTACACACAAGCACACTTTGACCCAAGACAAGTCATACCCTATAAAACACAAAATTTTTAACCAAACATGATGTACACCTCAAACGATATAACCCAAACATATTTGGAACCAAGACAAATGGCATTCTCCCATTCAAATAATCAATCACATCAAGCCCACACATACTTGATCCAAAAATTACAAGAAAAATTGGATCAAGAAAAGAAGACCTTAGAAGAAAAGGTGTAAAAGATGATAAGGAATAACAAAGAGATGACCAAATTCCTTAAATGTCCAAATAATTTTTTTGGTGAAATTGACATACAATCTCTCATTAAAAAATCTAGAATACCAAAAATTATTTTACAACAAAATGAGGCAAATGAAAACTTCAACAAAGCCCAATTCAATCATATCCAAGATAAAACTTTATTTGATCAAACTTCAGATCATTTCTCAAATCAAGTCCCTAAACAATTTCCAAATTGAAACTTTCAACTAGAGCATGCCATTATTCATTTGGGGAAAATTTAAGTCTTATCCACACCATCTTCTAATCTTCTACTTTTGGCTAAGGAGCACCATCATAATCTTTGGACTTTAATCATCATCCAAATAAAATAAAATAAAATCCAGCCTTGAGGTACTTCCCTCCCAAATCCAAAATCAAATCAATCAAAATTCTTGAGGCCTTTCCCTCTACATCAATCAAATCCATCATCCAATTAGATCAAAATCCTTGAGGCCCTGGCCTTTAAAAAAGAAGGTCCAAACTTTCTCCCAGTCCTAAGTTCATGTTTTGTCCATCATGAAATATTTCACTCTTAACTCAAATATTCCTCTACATCATATTCTAATTCAAATCCAAAATCTCTAATCCAAGCATCATGAACATGGATTGGTTTCACAAAATGGTCGAGGACTTCCAAATGCCAAATCCCAATCCTTAAGTCATATCCAATCCCAATCCATATCACATTCATTATTCTTCCTCTAACTTTGAGAAGGTAAATGCACCTAGTTATCCTTCATCCATATATGATTCCCTCCCTCACCAATATCACTCTTCCAACATGCCCAACATTTCCCAAGAGATTGAATAAATTAGAAACATTATCTAAAGTTTACAAAATGGTAGTCAAAAGAAAAAGAAAACCTTTGAAGACATATGTCCTCCTACATTTATCCAAATCCATAATCCACATCTTCTATCTAACCCCAATCCTCTACCTAATCTCATATACTTTATGCTTGGTTCCCAATACCATCATCCCATTCCCCCACCTAAGCCTCAACCTCCTCACAATCTTAATCCTCCAAAACCCACATAATTCCTACCTTCCAAAGTTGTGAAATCACCCAAAGCTAGACAATACAATCCCCTTGCAGACCCTCTTGATGTCATATTCCAACTAATTTTTGACTAAAACATTATGGTGTTTCCAAACACTATTCCCCTTAATGAGAGTCAACCCAAACCTACTTGGTATAAGGAAAATGAATACTGTGACTATCATCACAACAAGGGTCATGATATCAAGAATTTCTTAAAGTTTAGAAAACTTATCCAAAACCTTATTGAAAAAGGAGAGATAGAAGTTGAAGATCCCAACCCCTCCATCACATCATCCTCACAAGTCCCTATATGTCAAATTTTTTTTCAAAAGCATACTAGCATGGATTCTTATTTCCCTTTAGATCAAAACGTTCCTCTATCTCAAGATCAATTTATCCCTCTTGATTCACTTCATAGTCCCATTCCTAATCAAGAGCAAGGCATCCCCTCCACCTCTGTCAATGAGCCCCTTCCATTGTAGGGCTTATCATCAACTCCCCCTCCATCATTTGAAGATATTTCTTGTACCCAATCCCCTACTTCCCCTTTGTGTCAAGATCAAATTAATCCATTTCTTGATCCCTACCCCTTTACTTTATTTCATGATATCCCTCCATCTCAAGATCCAATCATCCCTTCCATTCCACCACAAACTAATCCCCAGATTCAAGATCAAAGTACCCTTTCATCTCCATGTCATGATCCCAATCCATCTTAATATCCAATTATTCTACATAATACCTCTCACGATCCTAATCCCTCTCATGATCCTTTTCCTCCACAAGATCCCATCACACCTATCCAATCCATCTACAAATACATATAAACTTGGTTCCTCCCCCTCTATACAACATGGCTTCCTTCAAGAGCTTATCTTTCCTTCCACCTCTCCTCCTGATTTACATGGACTCACATCTTGTGTTGAAAATAATAAGTACCCCATTGAAGAAACAATGTCTCAAGATGTTGGTACACCTTCCACTCCTTCCATATCCATAATCCCTCCATCTAAATTTAAAATTTCCCATCGCCCATCCTCAAAGCTAAACCTTTCATCCCTTCCATCCTTTTTGGGTCCATATATCCAAAACTCCATCTCTTCCTCACCTACCTCCATTTTGGGCCCTTATATCCCAATGCTAAACTCTTCATCCCTTCCATCCATTTTGGGTTGTTACATCCATCCATCCATCCATCATATCCAAGTCCCTTCATCACCTCAAATCCCTAAGAAAGATCAACAAAGGCACACATCCTTGAATCCCTTCCAACATTCACTCTCCATCATTCCATCTATAAACTCTCCATATCATCCATCCTCATGCACCTATACCATGGCTAATGGAAGCACATGGGATGACAAAGATAAAATGCATAAAGCTAAAAATCCACAACAATCCAAGGATCAACATGTCCCATCTAAAAGACGTGTTCATAAAAAGAAAAATATGATCTGAAAGAAAGAAAAATCCAAATTGGCATCCAACCTTGCTAATTCACAAGCTTCCTCCAATCATAAATCCTTCAAATCTCCATCTTCTAACTCCATTTTGTGTCCTTATGTCCCAAAATCCACTAGCCTAAGTCCACTATTTCCTTCATTTATTTTGGGTCTTTACATCCCAAAATCTATGCTTTCTCCTCCATCTCCTTCAAAATCCCCTTCTCCACTAATCCACCACCCTTCACGGTGCATGCCAATGATTTTATTTCATCTCCCTCAACCATTTATTCATAATTATTCCAACCTCCCATTCCTTATCCACCAATCCTTCCCCACCCTTTCACCCCTTTTATTCAATCTTTTGCCTAAATCATTATCCTGCATCCCCCAATCCATTCCATCTCCCTTCCCACCATCATACCAATGTCTATGAGAATATTAGCAAAGGGATACCATATATGGAACTAGATGCTTAAGTCCTCCTTACATTTCCCCATTATCATTCCTCCCATAAAAGGTAAAAAAAAAAGGAAAAAAAAAGAGAAAAAAAAATTGTCCAATGGTGAAAACTTGGTAATTAGACACCTTGGACAAGTACCATGATGAAAACTTAGAAAATAGGCATCATGTGTAATCCATCCTTCTAGTTTTTCTTCATACTTGAGGGAAATTCCTTCTCGCTATTCATCTATAATATCTTCCCTATCATATACTTCACATACATATCATATCTTTTCCATTATTTTATCCACCTCCCCTTACACTCTATACTTGGGGGGGGCAAGCTCCATCCATACTATGCTACCATAAATATCTTCCACATTCCCTATCCACCATCCATTTTACTATCTAAGTTCATTACCATTTCCTTTCCCTTCTTTGATCTTGACTATCCTATGCATCCCCTCTATCCATATGTACCTTCCATAACCCTTACTCCTTATCCATCCATTTTCCTACATAATTGCCATCCATTTTGACATATTTGATCTTGATATCCCTATCCTCCATCTCATAAGTCCTTGTCTTATTCATTTCATTTCCTTTATTCTCCATCCATAGTTATATATATATATATATATATATATATATATATATATATATATATATATATATATATATATATATATATATATATATATATATATATATATCTTCCTTTCCTATGTCTTTGATCTTGATTATCCTATACATTTCATCCATCCATTATCTATTATCCAATTCCATCTATATCCTCCATATCATTATCACCTATCCTCCTCATACCCTCCATTTTATATCTCTTATCCATCTACATTCCACTTTCATACCTTTTCCCTTCATAAAAAACTAGAGGTACTGCAATACAAATAAAATATCCTTGCATGCTTTGGACAATAAACCAAGCCTTCATCTCTTTCACGTGTCCTTTACACACCATCTTTCCATTTTGTACATCCTTATCCCTCGTCTTTCCATTCTTCATTTTCCTACCTATGGTCTTGGGAATTTAACTCATTTGCAACATAGTCCTTGGAGCCTCACCCACCTCCTCCCCATCATCCCCAAAATCCTTTTCCATGTAGTTCTTGGATGTCCATCCCTATACCCCCCATCCTATAGTCTTCCATATCCTACCCTTACCTATCCATTAATCTCATCTATCTCCTATCCAATCCCTCCCTTCCATCCATTCATCTTCTAACCAAACATATTTATATCCTTCCATCCTATATCATTCCTTGGTTATCCCTTGTCATTGGTCCCAATCCACTTGTCATTTTTTCTATCCCATCCTATCCAATCCCTTAATAATCCTTTCATCTTATTCAAACCATCTTATCTATCAAATCTATTTATCTTCTAATCTAATCCATTTATTCCCCTCACATGCTTTCCAATCTCATCTTATCCAAGCATCTTCTCTTCCAATCTCATTCTATCCAATCCACTCATACAAAATAAATAAATAAATCCTTATAATCTAAAAGATCCCAAAAGGGTCTAATAAAGTGCAATCAATACTAATCCATGCAATCCAATCTAGCATGTTAATCTTTAATCAAGTCATCATCTTAAACCAAATCAGCTGATAATACATTGATCTATTTCAAATCCAATCATCATCATGGGATGTATCATTCCCAATCCTTGAGGCCCTACCCTCCCAATCACTCAATCAATTGGTTTTCATCTTGACTAGGGGAAATATGTTGGTTTGCTTTTGGTTTGTTGTGCTTGCTTGCTTGTTGCTTGTATGTATTAGTATTTTTTGCATCTATCACGGTCTTTACATCCTATTATCATAGGGGCATCATGGTATTCTATATCATGGTGTCATAAGACATATGGTTGTATTTGATCTTTTTTTATCACGTACTTGGCACATGGTGATCTTGGTTCCTCATACCTTGGTGCATAACGTCAAGTACAACATCAAAATATGATATTCTCTCATATGTTGACACAATGATAATCTTCATTTAGGTTCATTTTACATTGGAGGCTTTCTTTTATTCATTTTTCCTCTTCCATCCCCCACCCTAGTCATCTTCTTCAGTCTAACACACTCCTTGATCCCCCAAAGCATATAAGTTATCATTTTTTCTCCACTTCCACTATCCTTGCCCTTCCTTTTCAAGAAAATTGTCAAAATTAACTTTTTTCCCAATTTTCTCGAGGGGGCACATCCTCTTCCTATCATCACTTAAGCATGATTCTTGGGACATCTCATTTTCTTCTTCTTTGACGTGATGCCGATTTCAACATTGCATCAAAGAGGGGCAAAATGTAAACACCTAAAATTATCTGTTCACATTCTAATATTAATTTTTATTAATATTGGCCCTTAACATTATAGTTGATTTTTATTAATTAACTATATTGTTATATTTATCTATTTATTAAATTAAATTAAATTAAATTTAATAAATTCATTTTCCCTTTTTATTTAAATACTATAATATATTAAATTCAATTTAATATATTGTCCCTCTATTTCCCTTTAAAAAATAAATTTTATTTATTTTATTCCTCTACTAGCCTAAAGTTCTTTTAAATTGCGATTAAATTACATTTATTTTAATTTAATTCATTTTCCCTTTTTCCTATTCTTACCCTTTTTTAATATTACTTTAATATTAATTAAAATGTGGATTACCTCTAATCATGTGCACAATCACCTTTTCCAAGGTAGCCACCTCTCCATCTCTTTTCTACACCAATAATTTTTAAATTTCTCTTTCCCTCTAAAAGTGAAGTTTGACTTTTGCATATTTTGCCTTTCAAACCCTATCTAACATTCTTTTGCCTCTTAATCCTATCCACTCATTTCTTTTGTCTCTTCATTTTTGTCACTCCTATTTTTCCTCTTAATCTTGGTCATCCATTCTTTTGCCTCTTAATCTCCTCCATCTAGTCCTATTCACTTTATATAAAAGAAAGCCTCTCTTTCATTTGTAGGCAAATCTTGTAAGGATAATCATCAAGCATTCTAGAGCACTTGTGCACTCACTTGAGCATATAGCATTCTAGCATTTTTTTAACATTTCAATTTCTTAGCATAGTTGTTGCAGCTAAGAATTTCAAATCTTGTATGGTAGAGTAGTTTTGATTTCATAGCTTAGTTGGACTCTTGCATTTTCATTCTTAGTTAGCTTGCATTGCATTTCTTATTTTAAAAAAATAAAAAATATCTTCCATCATCTTTCTCAAGTGCACTATCTTCTTCATAGATCTTGCACTTACACATCATTGTGAGATTTGGGGTAGTTCCTCATACTTATTTCCAAAAACCTCATTTTGTATCTTATAGTTTTTGCATTAGATTGTATTCTATTGTGTTGGGAGAACATACCCACAATAATCTTGAAGAGAAAATCAAAGAAGGTTATTGGGTGCCCTTGTTTTAGCTCATTGAGGTTGTAGTGAAAGATACTTTTTTGTTGCATTTGAAATGACTAACATCCAATGAGATTTTGTTTGGTGTTTTGATGTTTTTCATTTGTAGCAAATAGGTCCATATTTTTACTACATACAATATTTAATGTATATCTTCTTATAACTTCAAACTTTCAAAATATGGAAAATATAAGAAGAGATATATCAAAAAAATCCCTTGGTTGCCCCAAACACATTCATGAGGTCGTTTTCATGATTTTTGAATTTTTGTAGAAATTTACCTTCAAGTGATTCTCCACCTACTATTGGATTTGATGAGTAAACAACCCACAACTCCCAAGAACATCTGTATGCAAACACCTGTCACAGAAAGAGAGAGAAGAAGCAAGAAGCTATGGAGGCTTGAATGCATTGATCCACGAGAGAGGAGAAATCATTCTTGATGTGCAAAAATAAAAGTTACAATTCAATAATGAATAATCTGTTACAAATTTATGAATACAAAAGAGAGCAATCCTTATAAAAGGAGATCTGAAAACCTAAAAAGGTAAAACCTAGGTTGCACAATAATAATTAATAAAGAAATTAATTATTATATGCCTAAAGTTTAGCTTAAGTAGAAAGAGATAATAAGTGACTTAGTAATTAAATCAAACATGATTTAATTAATAAGAAAACACTTTATTACTCTAACACCCCCCTTAAGATGAACTTTGAGAGAAGCTAAAAACCTAGAAAGAACTACTGAAAGCAAATGGGTCCTGGCAACAAAAGGCCTGATCAGGTACCCAAAAAAAAGAGTCTTTGAAAAGCATAGAAATAGAGAAAACCACATGGGAAAAGCTCTACTCCAAAAAGAGACGAAGACTAGTCTGAAGGACTGAAGAAGCCTCCAAAACTAGGAATGTTCCAGAAAATAGGAACACAGATGAACATGTACAACATCATTGAAGCAAGAAGCTACAAACTCTGTTAAGAAGTAACTATTGATATGAAGATCCTCCATTGAAATATGACCAGGTAGAGAAGACTATAATCTGCATGAGTGCCCTCAAGTGACATTACTTGAATCAAGAGGCAAACAAAGGCAAACAACTGAAGTTGAAGATACATAATACTATAATCTGAAGGAGTGCCCTCAAATGAGACTACTCGAATTAGGAGGCAAACAAAGGAAAACACTTGAACTCAAAAATATAAATGGCATAAAAACACCAAAAGTCTGAAGAGTTGATCAATCAAAGCTGGAAGAGTGCATCCAAAAATAGGAAAGAAAGAGTGTCCACATGGTAAATGATCCATCTCACCGAAATGCATAGGTACAAATAGGTACCCAACCACTGCATCCACCTAGTACATAGAATCAAATACTGAATACATAGCTCACACTATCAAACCAAGGAAGCAGTAGAACCAACAGTAGAAACCCCCCCATAATGCTGACAAGGGAGTAATGATAGATACACTGAAAAAGATCATCCAATATGAACTGCAGGATGGAGATGAATCTGAAACATCGAAGGTGTAGAGAGAGTACAAACACAAATAAAGATACATGAGGCTAATGTCATTGGAGGAACGATCACATGACAAAAATAGATGGAAAATAAAGGAAAATATTAAACCCCCCTAGCATTTTATAATGTAGTACATAAAGCATGAACATGTGCAAGACCCCATACATGCAATAGAATGACACTTTATCTCAGTGCGTGTGCATAAAAGAATGCTACAAAAGTGAAGTATACATTGCTCAAAGAAGAGCAAAGGTTGCTGAAACAAAAGAATAGCCTAAGATGAGCCATCCCTCAAAAGGAAAAGATCCAAGGACTTGAAACATCCAAGATATCCACCAGATTGAAAAAATGCAAAAAATTGAATAAAATGTACCTGGAGCAGATTCTGGAAAAATGACTCACAACACTAGAAATCTCTCAGAACAAGCTTTCCAACGATATATCATTTTCCCAAAATGGAGTCCAGATGCACAAGATAGAGCTCCCAAAGTGCAAAATTGAACATCTAGCTTTGATAGTAAAAAAAACCATTAAAAAATAAAAATCAGAAATTCAAACCTCCAGATCTAGAAAGATCTCAAAACTAGCTTTCTGACAATATCTCGTTTGCCGGATTTCGACACCGTATGCTCAAGTTATGAGAAAAACACTACCGAGTGCTCTGGAGGGCCCAAAATGGTGTCAAAAACTTGTTGATGTCATCAATCGACCGACTTAAATTTGATAGCCAAATAGTCGTCACGACCAAAATCCACCCTAGGGCTAAAAAACTGGGCCCCTGGTCACCATATGGTGAAGGGTTGAAGCTACCGCCACCATGGGATTAAATTTGATAGCCAAATGGCCATCACCAAAAAAAAAAAAAAATAATTATTATTTTTGCAAAATCACACATTTTGCCTTAGGAAGCGTGCCAGGGTCATCCGGTACCAAAAAAATTACCCCAAAATGCAAAGTTGTCCAAATTGAATGTACCTTACATGAAAACATGGGTTTTTGGGTGCTACAGACGCAACCATGAGGTTTGTTTGGGCTAGAAATACTCCAAAAAATAGTGACTACCTTGGGATCCATGCTGGGGCTAGTTATAATTTTTTTTTTGCCACAGATTCCAACTTTATGCAAAATTGATAAATTTTGTATGGATGTGGGGGTTCTTGGGCTCTCTAAACACAATGGTGAGGTCTGTTTGAGCCCAAGGTGGCCAGAAAAAGAGGTCCCCCTAGATCTGACAGAAAACCCTCTGAAAAACTCAGATCTGACAAACATGACTGAATCTCTCAAGAAGAGGACAAGGGAAAATAGAGCTAAAACTCTGATACCATATTGGAGTTGATGAGGAAACAACCCACAGCTCCCAAGAACATTTGTATGAAAATACCTATCATAGAAAGAGAGAGAAGAAGCAAGAAGCTATGGAGGCCTAAAGGCATTGATCCATGAGATAGGAGAAATCATTCTTGATGTGTAAAAAAAAAGTTGCAATTCAATAATGAATAATTTGTTACAAAGTTATGAATACAAAAGAGATCAATCCTTAAATAAAAGGAGATCTAAAAACCTAAAAAGGTAAAACCTAGGTCGCACAATAATAATTTTAATAAAGTAATTAATTATTATATGCCTAAAGTTTAGCTTAAGTAGAAAAAGATTATAATTGACTTAGTAATTAAATCAAACATGATTTAATTAATAAACAAACACTTTATTACTCTAACACCTACAAGCTTAAAAACTCACAAGAAACACTCAAAAACTATTAGAAGGTAAGTATGAACCTGTGAAGCGAGTCCCACCATGCGTGTTGGAATATATTGCATAAAAATGTAACTAAAAGAATGAACTTAAGAAACTAAGTCCTATTCTTACATATCTATGAAAACCTCAAACTATAATGGAAAGACAAGCATGCAAATATGAAGAAATGAAATAAGAAGCAGTTCTAAATTATTTAAACATAAACATGCAAACCTCCAAAATGAAAGTGTGTAAATGTTGTTGTTAGTTGAATGTGCTTTCTCACATTCCTACAACATAACTATGCATAAGAAGTGGATGTGGAATGAGGAGATGAGCTCTCAATTTATAGTATTTTTAAGGAAATGGTTAGTTGAGATTGAAAGTTGGATGAAGGGTCAAGATTTATCAAGATTGATGATGTGGCCATGAGGTGGAGGCCATCTGGGTTAGGGTTTTGACCATTCAAAGGGATAAATATTCTCACACATGTGTGAGAAACCTTTGAAAGTGACATGTTAATGACAATGTGTAAGAGGGTTGGAAGACCAAGGTTTCTCACACATGTGTGAGCAACTTGAGAAAGTGATGACTCAATGACAAATGCCAAAAGATGTAAGAGGATGAGAGAACCAAGATTTCTCACACATGTGTGAGGAAATTTGGAAAGGGATAGGTCAATGACAAGTATGAGACAAATGTGTAAGGGTGGGTAAGATGTGTAAGAGCCAAATGTGCCTTGTGTAAGAGTCACATGTGACTTGGGTTTTCTAATCCATTGATTAGGATTGGGCAAATGATTAGGATAGGATTAGGTGGGAGATTAGGATTAATTAATGAGAAAGTGGGTCAACTTGGGTTAGAAGGATGGGTTAGGTTAGGGAAGTGAGGTCAGGTGAGAGTTAATGTTAGGAGCCATGTACTCAAATAGAATTAAATGCAATATTTAATTCCAAGTGGGATAAAGAGGATTAATTAAGTAAACTAGGTCATTTATTTAATTAAATAAAGGATTAAGATGAGGGGAAATGAGATAGAATAAAATTAAATAAATGCAAATTTATTTAATCAAGGGTAGGATAAAGGCTAAATTCTAATTAACTAAATTTAATTAGGGATAAGATGAGGATTATTAAATAAATGATGAACATTTATTTAATTGGATAGGATAAGGGCAATTGTGTTCATGTTGGGACAAATTTTTGTGTCTACAAGTCTTTAGTTAACAAGCTTCTTAGTATGGGATATTATTAGAAAATAATGGAGCAAGATTCCTTTTCCTTTTTCAAGAAATTTCCTCAATGTCAACATCACAATAGGCTTTGTTGGTGTGCAAAATGGATTTTATGCTTTGAAAGCTACCAATATACCTATAGATAAATTTTCAGGAGTGGTGAATTCCAGATGTAGGGAAATCTAAGGCAATTGGACCTTCTATAGGGACAAGTATTCCCTCTACACTTTTGGTTCTGCAAGACCAAGGCTGGTGCACATAATCTATCTCAACATACAACATTTTACATTTCTCTGGACTTTAATAGCAGAAAATGATGAGAAAATACTAAATGATAACCAATCATTCATTGATTCTCAATTATCATTAAGGACATACAACTTGATAACCACAATACTCAAAGAATTTTGAATGGTTATTTAAAATTTGTAGAATACAACAAAACCCAACCAAACATATATCACTGTAGAAAATACTTGTTCTTGACCAGTGACTTATCCATTGGGTAATATCTCTATTGCAAAAGAAAAATACAGAAACCAACTGATGTCAATGATTCATGACCTAAAATATTACCATTTTTTGATAGTATTAATCCATTCAATCTAGACCCATATTTCTTATGAAAAATCCTTGTGCAAACCAGATGAATTTATGTTCTATCTAGAGCAATTTAATTTGATCCCAGATCAAAACTAAGGAAAAGAAACATACACATAGATAAACTCTATGCAATAAATCAGAAAATTCATAACTCAAGAAATAAACACATAGGAGAGACTTGAATTTGGAATATTTGTATTATGTATGTTGAATCATGTTCTTGTATACACCTTGCTTCAAAATATGAACCACTACAATAATAGCCAAAGATACAAAACTTTCTATTTTTATATTGATATAGTCTAATATATTCCTGATTGAAAACTTATATGCAACAATGCTATCTCTATTTTCCAGCCCTTATAAATGATCCTGGGAATCCTTTTATAGAGAAAGGATTGCAACAAGCTTCAGATCATTTAGGCAAAAGAAAAAATAGATGACACATCACAAAAGAAAAAAAATAACATAATCAATAATTGAGTTGTTACAAGATTTCAAATGACAATTTCTAATTGGACCGCAGGGCCTCCACAACAACTTCAAACCTGCTTTGCTCTTAACAGGTGGTGGCTTCATCTTTACTGCTCTCATGCACAAAAATTGTTACAAACTGTCGATTGCTTCAAGGTGCTAGAGAATTGCCACTTGTTGTAACAAAAATGGGGTGTTCTTGTTCCCTTGGTACATCTGAGATATACTTGTCTTTCCATGCTTTGAACACCTCATCATTAGGCCAAGGAAAGCTAACAATTTCAGCCTTCTTTTTTTTCAAAACATCCCATTTTGTCCTTAGTTTCTCAACCTCCTTTCCCGAAAACCCAAAATGAGACTTAGCATTTTCAATTGATTCTATAGGTTGAACAAACAGGATTGTACTCTCAAGATTTATAATACTATTTATCCTTATGGATAATTCACTATCTATCTCTCTGATCCATCTCCTCCTACCCTTTAATTTAACAACCATGTTGAAAATACTAGGAAACATCTCAAAACAAATCTTGGAGTATTCCTTCTTAAGTAACATTGCTTTCCTTTCAATGTTATCTCTTTTTGCTGCAAATTCTAATAAGCTTTTAACAAACTTGTGAGTAGACTTAAATGTAACATCAACATTCTCCTCAATTTTAGACAATGAATAAAAGAATTTTAAATCAGCTGCATTACAATCCATGTATCCAAAATTGGCTCCAATGTAGCCTTGTTCTCCTCAAAATAATTCAAAATGCTCACTAATCTTTCTCCAATCAAATGAACAATTTTCAGCTCAATATTCTCAGCAAATTGCAAAATTATGTCTCTAATATTTTCCTCATACTTGTTAAGCACTGCCAATTTTCCTCTTCTAAATTCTTCCATTTTCTCTTTCAAGTCATCCCCTTCCTTTTTTAATCTTTTTCTTTCCTCTTCTAATTTATCTCTTTCCTAACTGAGATATGCTTCAACCTGAGAACTAGGAAGCAAAGGGGAAAGGGGAAATTCAATAATCAGACTAGATGATGAGGGCTTAGAAGAAGAATAAGTAGTCAAATTCTAAGAATTCTCTCCAATTTTTTGTTTTCCTACCAATTATCTTCTTAGGTTTGCAATTATTTTATCCTTCTCACTAGTCTCCCTCTTCATCTCACCATATGCTTTGAGGACTATTTCTAATTTGACTGTGAGCTCTTCCTTTTCCTTGGCTTCCTTTTCTTCCACCTTTATGTTAAACTTAGAAGACTTTAGAATCATACTAGATGCTTCCACACCTTAGGTCTCACTAACCCTTCTCACCATTAAGCTACTAGAATAATCAGACTTGGAAGCCTCATTTCTCTTTCTATTTTCTTCCCTTTTAAGGGACCACATAATTAGAGCCTCATAATCCTCACTTAAAACAACCCCCTTTATTTCTTCTTCAGCCACTTCTTTAGTCACATGCATAGGCTTTATACATTTCCTTATAGCATTAAAAACAATAGCATCTACAATATCTCATTTTGGAAGAATGAGAACCCTTGCATTTTTAATCATTTCTCTTCCCTCCTCTGGAGTAATTGCTTCAAATCTCTTTAGTATTTCTTTCTTAACTTCAGCCTCAATCACATTAGGATCTTTATCTAGCTGCTCTTCATGTTTCTTCTCACATGTTTCCTTCAATTAACTGATATGTGTTCTCTAGAGAAATTTCACAAAGGCCCTAGCTTTAACAAAATTATCATTTGCCAAAAATTCATTACAATCCTGCTTGGCGATAGGATCCAATTCTTTTCCAATGAATTCCTCAATAGTAAAATCCATTTCAGCCCCTTCAGGCTCTTTTGGCACTCCCTCTTGGAATTCTTGGTATGTTACACAAATTTGTCTCAGGCTCCCCATTTGTAGCAATTTATTTGCTACTACCTATCATCACCCACGTGTAATGGAGACTGAGAGGGTGAATACATACCTCCACCTTATTGTGATTCTTCTTCCAATCTTTGCCTTTTTGGGGAAGGCTGAGACTTAGGATCAACATCAATTGGCCTCTTGTCTTTTGATGTGGAAGGCTCCTCAACATGTATATCTTCTCCAACCCCTTTAGAGGATGAAGGCATACTTTCTACTCTATGACCTTTTTGATGTGTATCCCCTTTGGGAATTACCACACTATATACTAATATCTTATGTAATACATATTCACCTGTAGGAACAAATCTGACAAATGTTGGCTTGCTTAAGACAAGCTTAGCTTTCTCTATATCTGATTTCATAACAACATCCTTCTTTTGATTTAAGGCTTGCATTATGCCTTGAAAATAATTCATTAGAGAATATATTTTCTTTTCAAAAGGCTTGAAATCCCTCAATGGATCATAATCCTTATTAAAATGTTGCACAAAATCCAGTCTTTTTGTATACAAACTATTCTCTTTCTTGACCTCTTGTTCTTGCAAATCAAATTCATTCCTAGTGATGTCCTCTAGAAAATGAAACCAATGATCCATGGCAGCACATCTGGTCCTCTTTTTGAACATATCACCATAGAATCCTTCTAGGCAAGCACACCTTACAACTGATGTGGCCAATCTATAAGGCTCCAATACATTATCGATATGAAACCATCCTCCATTTGTGATAACAAACTGATGTGAAATGGTAATAGTGGGAAAGATGGATCCTCTTTTCTTCCCTGATAATGCAACATCTTGCAAACCACCAATCTACCTGATGATTTATGCAATGCCAACTTTGAGTGGAATGTGATAAGGGAGAAAATAAGGAGTGCCTTTGAAACCATGAACTCTGAAAATAGTAGAAACATGGTAGAAAATGATAACCCCCCAAGTGTTCACTATCTTAATATCCTTAGCATATTGCTTTGGCCTTATAAATGCCAATAAAGCTTTCAGAATCCTTTGATTCTCTAGAAACAACAAGGCCTTGATTCTGGATGCAAAGCATCTATTAAGAGTTATGAAGATGGCATCATTTCTATCCCAACACAAGTCCAAACTCCATAGCTGCACTGCATATCCTCACCATCTTTTACTTTCATCAAATTTATGTCCTTTGCAAAATAATCTGAGCCTTTATAAAGAAACGTATGCATTAACATGGAATACCACCCAAATGACCTATCCACCTTGGACTTCTGAATACCAATCAATGCATTGTGAATTAAATCAACAACAAAAGGTGAGAAATCAAAAGTGACTACAAGGAAAGGATGAAGAACCCGAGCCATCATGAACATGTAGTGAATGGGCATCTCTTCTTCTACATCTTCCCAAAATATTTGATATAGAGACCAATATAAACCCTTTGCCTTCAAATTAAAATAATCCAATTTAATGGGTTATGGTGTGTTAGGCCCTACTACTATTAACCCCCCAACTCTATCAAAAAATTCCCTCAAAGGTCCACTCCTAAGATAATCCCTTTATGATTTATAAATCTCCTTAAGTATTTCAAAATCAATCTTCTCTAAAAAATTAGAGGGCTCACTCAACCAAAACACCTCTCAAATTTCATCTGTAGTAATGCTCATCAAAGGGTTTGCATTTATATCCCTCACAACTCTAGCAACAAGGTCATAATTGTTTGCAACCTAGAGCAATATATCAACATCCATGAATACATTTGGGACTATCATCTTCCCTACATCAAATTGCCATACATTGCTACTAGGAGTGAATGCATTTCTTTGACTGAATCCCACTCTAAACAAAACCAGGCCAGATACGCCAATTTTAGCATCTCTCATCCAATTTCCTTTATCATACAAGCCATCCTCTATTTTCAAACGAGGGTTTTTAGGCACCATCTCTTTTATCTTTGACGAATCATTAGTAGACCTATCTAGCTTCTCAAGAAAATCATCACAAACTACTCTTTCTTGATAATCTACCTTTCCCTTTAACTCTCTATGCGATGACATCTCAGAAACTTAGGGTTTTATCATAAAACTACTAGATTCAGACAATTCCTTACTTTCTTCAAACCCTAACAATTCTAGAACTCAATTTGTAGAACTTTTAAAGCAAACCAGATGGAGAATAACTTGCCTACTCAATTTATACCAGAAAATGCACCAAACACTTTGAATCTTGACTCCTCTTAATCTCTCTAAGTCTCATTGCATTTGAAATTTCAAAAGGATCTCTTTATGATATAAATTATGCCAACATTCTACATTAATTCTTAATAGCATGGCTGCACGCTCTGTAATTACTTCATCAAATTTCAAAAACAGCAACTCAGCGGTAAAACAAAGCAATTCACATCATAAAATGAACTTCAAAATAGAGCTGTTGATACTAACCATCATGCAATCTACAAAAATTTGAAGGACTAATGACCTCCACATCACTCCACATGGCTACGAAATCAACCAATCAAAAAGAAACATCTCAACTCCACATGGCACCTAGGCCCCACTTTTTTTTCTCTTTATCAAATTAGGTAGCGTCACTTAGGTGTGATGCCTTGATCAGTATCCTTTTTCCAAGTTTTGATTACGGGATTACGCCTACTATGCGATCAAAACTGATCTCTCCATACTTTACCACCTTTCAACCTGCGCTATGTGATGTCATCCCAAACACGCATCATCGAGGCATGATGCCTTGATCTTGAAATAATTAGTGAGCAACTCTCAATCACTGGATTATGCCTACCATCTGATAAAACTTGATCTAACTTCCCTTTATCTTCTTCTACAACAATCCTACATTCTCATGTCAAACACTTGTCACTTAGGCATGATCTCGCGAAGGCTAAAATGTATGTAACTTTGGTTAGCGCCATCATACCTGCCATTAGATTGAACTTAATCTTCTTGACACTTGTCTTCTCCTTTAGCCCCATCCAGGTCCCACCATCATCTATGCGTCACTCAGGTAGGATGCCTTGAAGGGTAATCTCCTCACATATTTTGATCATGGGATTGCACCCACCGTTGGATCTAAATGGATCTGTCTTTCTTTTAAAACATCACAGAGACTTTAGACTTAGGAAAAATTAATACACGGGTCCCGCTAGGATTCATAACTTAATAAGATTTGGGCCCCTTCACTGACAACTTAACACACATATTTTAAAACTGACTCAAGTGACTCCCAAAAAGTAACAAAGAAATATAAAATCCAAGGGATACTTAAGTTTTAAAATAAGACGAACACTTAGGGCTTGGAGAAAATAACACCTAGGGCTCACATGAATAAGATTTAGACACAACTTAAACAAACAAGATTTAAACCAAGATAACCAAGATTTAGAAATGAACATGGAACTCCAGCGAAGAAAGAAAACCTTAAAAACAAAGAGGTTTTGAACCCAAAAAATATTAGCAGTCCTAATAGTAGCTCTAATTGGGGATGTATGTCTCTTGCAGGCATAACAAGATTCCAGGATCTCAGGGTTAAGTAGACCACCTACAGAAAGAAAACTACTCTACAACACACAACTGAAACAAACACACAATAGAAGGAGACACACTATAAACAAATATACATGTCTAAAAATCTACTATTCATGGATACTGAAGACTTCATAAGAAGTAAAATTTTAGGAATTGTCCATGAATTGGAAATTCCAAAATATTTCCAGTCAAATCTTTAAGAATGTAAGAATCATAACCCCACTTACTATCAATGATATATGGTCCCATCCAAATAGGATCAAATTTTCCATGTTTTCCTTTATCCTCTAGTCTAGCATTCCACATCAAGACCAAATCATCAAACTCAAAAATCCTTACAGTGGTTCTTTTGTCATATAAATTCTTATATTGGAGCTGTAACTTGACATTTCTATCATGTGCCTCTCTCCTTGAGTCATCCAACTATATCAAGTCATCCATTTTGATTCTCATTTCATCTTCCAACTCATCATCATAAATCTGGATAAACTTGTACATCTGTAGAAAATTATTTTGTGGCAACCTAGCACGTATACCATATACCAAATCAAAGGGTGCACAACCAATAGCCTTTTTCACTGTTACTCTATCAGCCCATAGTGCTTGTTACAATTTTGAATCCCAAGCCCTTTTATTCTTGTCCAACACTCTTTTCAAAATTTTTATCAAGCTTTTATTACTAGATTCAACTTGACCATTCCCTTGTGGGTGGTATGGAGATGAATAAGAAATTTGGATCCCATATAGTTGGTAGAAATCATTAAATTCTTTAGACCTAAAACACATTGCATTATCTACCACTAAAGTTTCTGGACAACCAAACCTTGTGAGGATATTTTGCAATACAAAGTCAATCACAACCTTACCGGTGGCTCTCTTAGTGGGAATAGCTTCAACCCACTTGGTAAAATAATCAGTTGCCACCAAAATCCATGAATGACCTCCACTAGATTTTTTGGGAATTTCTCCAATGAAATCCACACCCCACTTCTAAAAAGGTGCTTCAAATGTCATAGACTTTAAAGGCAAATTTCCATCAAACTTCAACTTACGTGCAAATCTTTGGCATACATCACATTTCTTGAAAAAAATGTGAGCATCTTTAAAAATAGTAGGCCACCAAAAACCAGACCTCAAAATCTTATGTGCAGTGGTTTTAGCCATGTAATGGCCACCACATACACCATTGTGTATTTCTTCTAATAAATCCCTAGATTTGTCATTGTCTACACATTTGAGAAAAAATCCTTCATTGCTCCTCCACCACAACTCACCTTTAAAAATAGCATACTTAATAACATGCAACTTGATTGTTCTCTTTTTACTGTCATCCATTTCAGGAGGAAAAGTCATTTTTTGCAAGTATCCAATAACATCTTTATACCATTCACAACAATCCAGATCACAAATGTAAGGCCTTTTCTCTTCTTCAAAAATGTTTATATGATTTGTATCTAAGTTTCTTTGAGCCATAAGATTCACCAACCCTAGGCCTCTAACCAACTTTATGATTTGAATATCTATGTTGAATTCTATTTATCCACCTACATCTTCTTCTCGAAACTTCTTGTTGTACTAAAATATCCTTCACAACAACACTAGGCACATAAGCAATTATGGTTGCTCCAACCAAGTAACATCTAAAAGCCTTGAAATCCTTGACCAAAGCATAACTTGCTTCTCATTAATATCATATTTCGATTCTATTGCATGTAAGGACTTGCTAAAGAAGGAAATAGGCTGCTCAAAACCCTCTGAATTATTTTTTAACAAGACTGTAACAATAGTATGGTATGAAGAAAAGGAAAAAATTTGCATGGGCTTACCATAGTCATGTGTCCTCAATATAGGGGCATATTTGATAGCTTGCTTAATATTCGAGAAAGCCTTAGATGCTTCTTCACTCCATTCTACTTTAGCTCCCTTCTTTAACATTTTAGAGATAGGAATATTGGCTTCAACAAAATTTATAATGAACCTTATTAAAAAATTTACCTGCCCAAAGAAAGACTAAATTCCTTTGACATTCTTGGGCTGAGGCTCTTTATCAATAGTAGAAACCCTTTCAGGATGAATCCTAACTCCATCCTTAGACACAATATTCTCTAAAAGCTTACCTTTTATGATCCCAAAAGCACACTTCTTTGGGTTAAGTGAAACCCCATAATCCAAAGCTCTTACAAAAATCTTTTCAAGATGACCACAATGTTGATCTTCCTTTGCTGAATAAGTTGTAAGGTCATCCTGGTAAATCACTAAAAATTTATTTATGAAATCTGCAAACGCCGCATCCATGGCTCTCTAAAAGGTTGCTCCAACATTTGTTAAGATGAAAGGAATTTTGACATATACATAATTACCCCATGGTGTGGTAAATGTAGTTTTGAACTACTCAGATTCCTTGACCATAGCTTGAGTATATCCTGAAAACCTATCCATCATTGACATCAATTTAGATCTAGTAACTCTATGTAGCATGACTTCCATGTTTGACAAACTATAGTTGTCTTTTAATGAATTAATGTTCAAATTTATGAAGTTCACACAAAGTCTGATATCTCCATTCTTTTTTCTCACTGGGACCAAGTTAGACACCCATGTTGAATGTCTGATGGGTTTTATAATTCCAACATCTCTCATTTTTTTCAATTCTTCTTGCATCTTTGGTGCCAGTGTGGGATTTACAGGTCTTAATTTTTGTCTAAAAGGTTTTGTGTCTTCCTTCAAAGGAGTTTCATATTGAAAGAGATCTTCTCTATAGGCCTTCAAATCATCATAAGACCATGAAAAACATGTCTATACTTTCTAAGAAGATCAATCAATGACTTTCTAATTTTAGGAGACAACTTCTTAGCAATATATACATTTTTAGGAGGTTCAGTTGTTCCTAAGTTCACTTCTTCCAAATCCTTTCATTTATTTACAATCTTTGCAAGAAAAGACTTATCCTTATTGTCAAATGCTCTCTCAAGAACAACTAATCCCCTTGTAACTCTGTTTGATTTCAGTTTCAAAACTTCTTTACCAAAAATAGTGTCCTTATCATCCAAGGTTTCCACATAACCATTGAAATCCATCTCTTTATTTCCAAAGTTTGCTTCATAATGAAAAAACCTCAGAATATCCAAATCATCTTTAAAAACTTGCCAACTCTCAGCATTATCTAGTATGGAAGGCATGGATTGAACCTCTATCTTAGAGATTCCTACAAATGTGATGTCTTTTGGCCTCAAAGTAATGTTATCTAGAAAATCTACCATTCTATTTTGGCCTCTATCCATCCAATCAATACCAAATGCATCATAAGTTTCTAATTCATCCCAAACCAAATTTTTGTATTGCTTTAGTCTTTTGTTCTTTGAAGTATATTTGGATCTAATCTAAGATAACACCAGTTCAGAGTCTCCAATCACTTTGAGATCTCTTATTCCATGTCTTGAGGCCAACCTCAATCTAATCAACAGAGTCTCTTACTATGCACTGTTATTTGTACATGTAAACATTAAAGTGAAAGAAAACTTGAAAGTCTTACCACTAGGAGCTATCAACAAAACTCTTGCACCAGCTCCTTCCTTAGAGCTTGCACCATCAAAATACATGGTCCATAAGCCACTCTAGTTTGTCAGGTTATCCTAGTCCTCAAATAAAAGCATAGGTTTAGCTTTTCCTTCAACCTTTCTATCTTGCACTTGAAAAGAATCAATGTCAGTGTCAAGGAAACAATTCATATTATCATCTTCAGTTTTCTTAATCATGTGGGAGGTTCTAGTTTCTCAGGATACTTTGAGATTCTCACCAGAAATATTGAAAATTGAAAAGGATAAATCACATTAAATACTACCTCGCATTGCATCACTTCATTTTCTAGACAACATCATTCCATATTGGGGAGGAATTTCAACAACCAAATCATTCATTGTTAACAATCTATTAGGGTATGTAGCCATCCTATAAGGCAAAGCTTTGATAGTACCAATGATAGGTACTTCTCTGGAATCCATTGCCTGACACATTCCATGAGGAGCATCAACTTGCAACCCGATTGACTTAATTACCTCTACATGCATAACAATATTAGATGCTCTAGAATCAATCATGCAATTTCTTAACATCTTTCCCTTTATAAATAAAGTCAAGAAAAAAGGATCTACAAATCCCAAGGAAGTATTTACAACATTAGTATCCAAATAAATCTAAGGGATCTTTGAAACAATTTCTTCTAATTCCTTTCCCTTGTTTTTAGATTTTTCCTCTACACTTTCCAACTTCTAACTATCTTTTGATTTCTAAATTTTTGAGGAAAATACACCATTTACCCATGTTAGGGCCTTTTCCTTATGTTCCCCAATTCTCATCATCTCCAATAATGAGACCTTGACAATAATCTATGATAACAACTGCCCCATATCAATAGGGGTGTACTTTACATCAGAGAAAACTTGGTTCATAGTAACAACATTTCCATCTTCAACCTGAATGGCCAGATTCAACTTAGTTTTCTTTTGTTGCTTATTGTCTCCTTGGGGAGGGGGTACACTTGTTTATGGTGTCTTTACTTTTACCTTATATACAATGTTTGGACCATTTAGCTTTTTTTTTTCTTTACCTTGATCTTCTTGACACCTTCAACAGGTTTTCCCTTCTCTTGGGTCTTCTTTGGTTTCCTTAATGAAAATACTAGTTGGTTTACCATTTGGATTTGTGTGATGATGGATATCACCTTCATGAAATTAAGATCTAATAGCATCAATTTAAAGAAAATACAATGCAAATCTAATTTAAAATGAAACTATAATCTAGAACATCTCATGGTTCTCTAGAAAGAAGTGGTAAATGAAGCTCTCAGCTTAGATCCTCACTAGTGACACCTCTAAAATGAGAATTATGCTGCTATATGCTTCTACTATGCTTCTATTATGCTTCTATTATGCTTAATCTAGCTCAAAGTGACACAATTATTATGCTAAAATGCTCACAATGCTCTTAGAATGCTTTCAATTGCCTATAGTAACAATGCTTTGCAAATGAAATTCTAAGATGGAAATGCTCTCCAAAATGCCTCATATTTATAGTAAATGTCCAAGGATAGGGGGTGGAGTGAAGTAATCATGGTTATCCCTTGGTTGAGTCAAATACTTTGCATTGTTCATAAATGGGGGGACAAGCCTTTAAATGGTTTCAAAGCTTTGGACAATTTAAATGTTTGAGTGATTTATGTCTTTTTGTCCTCAATTCTCATTGGTCAATCACTTTGTTGAAAGAAAATAGGATTTATTAAATTCAATTAATTAATTAAATTTAGCCATGTATGGGTAATGGGTTCATTTTGATTTTTGATTAAAACAACTATACAATTAATTGATTAAAATCAATTATATATTATTTTTGGCCCCTTTAAGCTTTGATTTAATTATTTAATATCATTATTTAATTTATCCTTTGCTTTAATTGATTTTGTCCCTCTTTATTTAATTATGTCCATTTTTACTTGATTTAATCCCTTTAATGATTTTACTGATTTTTGAGCCATTTATTGATTTTTACCATTTTAAAAGCACTTGTCCAATTTTGTGTGTCTACAAATGCCCCTTTGAATTGATGTACAAAGAACATTAATTCAAAGATTCTTATGAGTCCTGATTGCTGGTTCACTGCTATGATCTGATATTGATTGATTGCTGCCTCTGATGATACAAATTTTTTTATGATGCCCCCCTGATTCCATGATGTTTGATTGCAACTTCCATTTGATACCCTGATGCCCACTTAGAAATTAAAACATATTAACTTCTTGATTTGAAAAAATTGATGATGTTTGATTTCTCGAATATGTTTTCATTTTTGAAAATTTGATTATCTATCATGATTTAAGAATATGTCCCATTTATTTTGATTAGTCAATATAGGTCCATGTCCATGTTCACCTCCAAAATTAGGTCAAAATACCTTAAATAGGTTGATAAACCTTGTTTTTCTATTCATTTTTACTTTTCATCTTTGGTAATTTTGCTCTAATCCTCTGGTGAATTTCAAGATGGTTGTGCCGATTTGTGAGCATAGATTTGAGAGGTGCCAGAGATATGCGAGGCCACCTGAGTATGGACCTCCGGTAAGTCATTCCCAACTCCATCTTTACATTTATGGTGCATTTATTAGCATTTTCCTTGTTTCATCGTTGCATGTAATGTGCAAAATCTCGCCTAGGATTAATTGAATGTCGCCTAGACCGTTTAACTATTGCCTCCGTGCTTTTCTCTCCCACTTCCATGTGTTTTAATACCGCTTAAGAAACTTTCATTCTTGCCTAGGAATAATATATTCACACCTAAAGCTAGGTTAAAATTCCCCTTTTCCTATATGCTGTCGCGTATGAAAACCCTAGCCATTTTACTGTTGCCTAAGCTAACATTCTCTATTGCGTAATGTGATTCATTGTCGCATATCAGGTAAACTATCACCTAACACCAAAATATTGTCGCGTTGCCTATTTTCATTATCACCTAGGGTAAAATGTCACTTGACATAGGTAAAATCATGCCTACTGATGTTTTTGAATAATTGTCACTTATACCTGATTGCGTTTGATGAAGAATTTGATAACTTTTGATGATAGGTGCGAATGATTAGGTTAGGTCGGTTGCTTGTCAACAAAACAATTGGTTTAGGATATTAGGATAGTAGTACCATAGAATATGATTTGTCAATCTGATGAGGATAGTTATTGATAGGATAAATCAATCAGTGTGAAAACTGATATGATTTTGATACTAAGTTCGTTCTCAGGATACAAAGACACAAACAAATGGTACTGAGTGTGATTACTTGATATTGTTGATAAAATTGAGTTGAGATAATTCCTTGATATGATATACTGATATGATTCCTTTGCTTTGCCAATAGGCTCACTTGCCTACCTTATATATCCATTCAGTTGCATCATGGGTTATTGATTTAGGTTAGGCACTGACCATGGCCGAGTATCGTATGGTTGAGTGATGTGGTTTGAGTTTCCTACTTGATCTCCCACAGTTTCAGCTGAACCATGGGTTACTTACTATAGTGGTAGAGTGATGGCACTTCGACCACAACACCTTTCATTTACCATATGGAGAGATGACGATCACGCCTGAGGACGTGTATCGATTACTATGGATCCCTTGCAGAGGTGAGTTGGTATACTATGACTCCATCTATGATTCTACTATCTGCCGATGAGTGTTCGGGGACAACACTATAGGTGATGGGGATACTATCACATGGCCTCAGTTTGCTTCTTTTCTGAGATTGCTAGTCGTACTTGGTGCCTTGATTGGTGGTTTGCTCCTTCCTGACCAACGAGGTCACGATTTTTCTATCAGATGGGGTAGGATATTGGAGGATTTGCTTGCTCATCCTTGATGGTTTGATTGGGGTTCTTGCATCCTTGCTCAACTTTATCATGATTTACATGAGGTAGTGTACAGACAGAGTTTTTCTTTATCAGCTGGTGCTATTGTTCTTCAATTATGGATATGGGAGCATCTTCCCATTACTAGGCCCATTTCTGATAGGAGACAGCTGCGGGGATATCCTTATGTTTTTCTATATATTGGGAAGGTTACTCAGCATCATTTGGGTCATTTGGACTACTAGCACTGAAAGATAGATGATATTGATTAGGTGATATGGTGTCCCTACCTTGGTTGTGATTGATGGAGGGAGGATGAGGATGAGTTATCTTATATGTTTTCCCCTCGATGGGTAATTGGGCGCACTACTACTACTATTGAGCACTTCTACTTCAGCAGAGTTTTGAGATAGTATGGTCAGATGCAGGGTATGCCTCAGGGAAATGCTTCATATGAATGAGTACAGGTAGAGACATCTATGTGGGGGCCTTGCATTGATTATGAGTTTGCCTTGGATTAGATTGCGGGTATGACTATGTGCAGATGGGAGATGCTTGCTAGTATGGCAGATGCCAGTATGTCTTGTGAGTATGAGGACTGGTGGGCTTGTAACAGGTTCATTCATTTTACTGATCCCTTAGAGACTATTCCTGGTTGACATGATGGTGGTGGTGGTAGACATAAGAGAGGACGTGGACGTAGAGATCCTCATGATGATAGTCATGGTCAGGGTGATGGCAGAGATATATAGGTTGATGCAGTCCTGACGGTTCATTGTAGAGCATTAGTTAGGTAGGATAGAGCTCATAGACAACAAAGAGCTCGGAGATAGGCTCACATTGATGTTTCTAGATAGATTCCTAGAGGTTTAGATCTGTTGGTGCAGTTACAACAAGTAGCTTTGGCACATCAGGATGATGATGTTCAGTAGGATCAGGCACAACAGGTACCTCCACCCATTCAGCAACCACAGGATCAGGGGCAGGATGCACAAGATGTTCCCACGATTGGTTCCTTAGCCTGAGATATGCAGTTACTAAGGACTGATATGTCCACTGTTGTTGGGCAATTATCTTAGGTTTCTTCCTTGATGCAGCAGTTTGTTTCAGCCATGGTTGTTCCAAGATAGGACGAAGCGAGCACTTCTCAGGCTCCTCCTCCACCAGATGGTAGAGATCTAGGTGCCATAGGATTGTGATTGACTTCTGACTGACTCATCCCTCATTGATGTCTTCTGTTTCATATTTTATGCTCTATGATTGATCAAGACCTTTGATGTACTCCTTTTGATGATATTATAGCTTGATATACTTGATGTACTGGATCATTGATGAACACTTTTTTGATGATATATGATGATATACTCCTTGTTCTCTTGATGAGTTTGTTTATGAGATTATCTTTTATGCAACTATATGATGTGTTATGCATTTACGAGTTATGCTATGGATGCAGTTATCTTATGTTATGATATAGATAAGTGAGTGCAATGATGTATGCTTTTCTATTTTTAAATGTATGGATGCAAAATGTTTGATGGAAATGCACATGTATGTTCCTATGTTTTTGATGATTTTTCAAGTATTTAGATGTATGCAATGTGAACTCTTATGTATATGAATGTATGATGTATGGAACATAATTTCTTTTCTTTTCTTTTTTCTGATATATGAGTAATGAATAATGATTAATGCTATGTATGAATGCAAAAGATAATCTCACTTGCGTTGTTTGAAATCAAGAATTATGATGAATGTTTGAATTTAACCTTCCCCCATTTATTTGATGTTTAAAACAACTCAAGTTTTATTGATGTGCCCCCCTTTATCCTTGGAAATTAACCATAAATAAATGCAATTAACTTAACATGATAATGCAATGCAATTAATCTAACATGATAATGCAACCTAAGTGTCACCAGCTTTTAGCAAATAAATGCCATGAGGATAAATTTTTATCATTGAGCATTTTGGGACCAGAAAGCTAGTACAATCATCACTGACCACATCATGATGATATGAATACCAATTTTTATCACTTTTTGGTAACCTCATTTTGAAATTGGTACAACCCTCACTAGTTGGATGACCAAATTATGGGAGTCTGAATACCAGTGTCAATGGATTCAATGTTGCAAGTGGATTTTTGGTATTAAGATATGGAAGATCTAAATAGCCAAGGGATCCATTTGTGTAGACAAGAAAAGGTTAATCTTTCCTCTTATGAGATAGTCCTCAATGGTTCTTTGATGACCATGTCGTTAGATGAATTCTCATAAGTTGATGAATCTTCCTCAAAATAGTCACTCAAAGGTAAGAAAATATCACACCTCTATCATGGCCAATCTAGTCGAAACATCATCGATTAGCTAAAGAGATGTGATAAAAAGTCAATTTCCTAAAATTTTTTTTATCAAAAGCTTTAAGTGTTTTGCCATGTTTTCATGATTTTCAAAAAGTATTTCAAAGCATTATGATCTTTAAGATGTTTTTGTCAATTTTTAATCTCGAATAATAAAGTCAATGAAGGCTCATGGATTAGGTTGTAGGATCAAATACTTGGGTGGTGAACAATGATAGCCATCAAAGGTTCACGAAAATCGCTATCTCTCTAAAGTTTTGATAAATCTCTCTTTGACATGACTGATTGTAGCACTTATTGAATCCGTATGGTACCAAAATTCCAATCCTTTCTTGCCCCCAAGTGATAAATGTGATCACGGGACAAACTTAGGGCTGTAGGCAATGCAACAATGTGACTGAAATCTTTATTATGACTATATACAAATGACAGATACAATGAAGGTTTACAAATGAGATGTTGAAAATGCAATATGTACACATGTGACTAGGAAAGACAAACTTAAGGGAACAAAAGGCACTTGTTTACCAAGTTTTAACCCTTTGGATAGATCAAGCTCTTTTTTTAATTTTTTAAAGCTTTTCTCTTTTTTTGCTACCAAGGTGCCTATTTGCTAGGTTTTCACCAAGGCACTTTTTCTTTTTCCAATTTTTTTGTATTTTTCTTTTTTTTTTCAATTTTTTTCTTTTTTATCATCAAGGTGCCTATTTGCTAGGTTTTCACCAAGACAACATCTTATTTGAATGTTTTTGATCTTTTGTGTTTTTCCATTTTTATTTTTTTTTGGTATTTTCAAGATCTCTTTTGAACTATGTACAATAAATATGATGCTCTCTCATCTGATACTCTTTATACTCTTTCATCTGACTCATGTGTAGAACCTTTTGAGATGAATACTATTGATGGGTTCTTGGAGTTCCTCTCCATCACAATCTGATAACTTATAGGTTCCTGTGCTAAATGAAGATACTATGATGAATGGGCCAAGCCAATTAGCTTCCCATTTTCCTTTCTTCTCTCTTTCAACCTGATTCTTTGGGTTCTCTTGCAGCACTAAGTCTCCTAACTGAAAGACTCTTGATTTGATATGTTTATTATAGTTTCTCAAGATTCTATTTTGATACACTTTCAGGTGCTCATAAGCTTGTGTTTGATGTTCTTCAAGTAACTCCAATTTTTGAAGTCTAGCGACTCTATAGTCTTCATCTATGATCAATCCTCATAATGACACTCGTAGAGATGGTATTTCAACCTCTAATGGTAGATCTAATTCGGCCCCATAGACTAATGAGAATGGTGTGGCTCCCATAGGGGTTCTTATGCTAGTTCTATAGGCCCACAATGCTAGATTATTTTGTACATGCCAATCCCTTCCTAATTTATTGACCGACCTCTTCAAGATTTTCAAGATATTCTTATTCATGGCTTTACTTGCCCATTTCCCTAAGGGTAATAGATTGATGAGGAGTGGTGCATGATATGAAATGTCGCACAAAGTTCATCAACATCCTTGTTTTTGAATTGTTTTCCATTATCTGTTATTATGACATGAGGAATACCATATCAGCAAATGATGTGATTTAAGATAAACATGGAAATTTGTTTGCCTATTGCCATTATGAAAGGAACTGCTTCTACCCACTTAGTGAAATATTCCATTACGGTTATGATGTATTTGTGCCCATTTGAAGAAGGTGGGTAGATCACCCCAATCAAGTCAAATCCCCATTGGTAAAAAGGCCATGGTGTAACAAATGGGTGTAATTCCTATGCCAGTGCATGTATCATGTCACCATGATATTGACATTTGCTACATATCTTTACAAAATGGCAAGCATCCTTTTCTAATGTCTTCCAGCAATACCCTATGCGAAGGATTTTCTTGGCTAGGTTTAAACCGCTTGAGTGTGACCCGCAAATGCCTTCGTGAATCTCGTGTAAAGCTAACTTAGACTCTTCTTCCTCTAGACATCTAAGTAACATCCCATCAAGACCCTTACAATACAATGTTTCTGAAAGGATTATATAACGGGCTGATTGGTGTATGAAATTGCATTTTTGGACTCGGGATTGGTCTAAAGGTAGAACTTTGTCTTTGAGATATGTGTATATAGGGCTGTACCAAGGGGAGTCATGTCCATGTAATAGGGCAACAATTTGGGTTTCAGGAAGGTCGAATGCCGGTTTCACCAACTCTTCCACCAAGAACTCATACTTCTCATTTTGATCTGGTTTTTGTAACAAGGAAGCCAAGGTGGCCATGGCGTCAGCTGCTCTATTTTTCTCTCTAGGAATCTGCTCAAAAGTGATCAAGGCAAAATACTTCTTCCATCCATCAATCATAGTCTTATATGGCATCAACTTTTCATCTTTGGTGTTATATTCATTATTGACTTGATTGATGATGAGTTGAGAATCTCCATAAACTTGTAGCTCCACAATGTTCCATTCTAAGGCCATTTTGATGCCTATGACTAGTGCCTCATATTCCGCTATATTATTTGTGCATGGAAATAATAGCTTGTAGGACTTAGGAATAGTGTAACCTTGAGGAGTGACCAATAGTATGCTGGCCCTGGAACCTCCTTGAGTATAAGAGCCATCAAAGTATAACTTCCATGTTTTTGCTTCTATGGTTACAATGGCGAAATCTGGAAATTCCACTTGAATAGTTTGTGTAGAAGTTATGGGATTCTCAGCTAAATGATCCAGTATCACTTGCCCTTTTATTGCCTTTCTATTGACATACTCAATGTCAAATTCACTCAATATCATAACCCACTTGGCTATCCTACCCGTTAAGGCAGTTTTGCTTAACAAATACTTGAGAGGGTTGATTTTGGCAATTAACTTGACCTTATGCATCAACATATAATGTCTCAACTTTTGAGATGCAAACACCACTGCTAGGAAAGCTCATTCCATGAATGTGTAATTAAGTTCATATTTGATCAAAGTCCTACTCAAATAGTAGATAGCTCTTTCCTTTCCTTGTTCATCCTCTTGTGCCAAAAGCACTCCTAGGGATCTTTTGGTAGCAGATATGTATAGAAGCAATGCTTTGCCTTTGATTGGTGGCATGAGAATAGGTGAATTTATCAAATAGGTCTTCAATAATGTGAAATCTTGATCACATTCCTCATCCCACATGAATATAGTATCCTTATGTAGCAATCTGGTGAAGGAATGACACTTTTCAACCAATTGAGAAATAAACCTTCTTATGGATTGTATTTTGCCTTGTAAGGATCTCATTTGGTTGATGTTCTTAGGTATCTCCATGTCCATTATGGCTTGTACTTTCTCTAGGTCCACTTCAATTCCTTTAGTAGAAACTATATAGCCTAATAGCTTGCCGGATTGGACACCAAAGGCACATTTCTTTGGGTTTAATCTAACTTTGAATTGTTCCAACCGAATGAATATCTTTCTTAGAATTTGGAGGTGTTCTTCTCTTTTGTGAGACTTTGCTAGTATGTCGTCCACATAATCCTCTAAAAAGGTGTGCATCATGTCATGGAAGATAGTTGTCATGGCCCTTTGATATGTGGCTCTGACATTTTTAAGGCCGAAGGGCATGACGTTCCAACAAAAGGTGCCCCAAGGGAAAGTAAAAGCTATCTTTTCTTGGTCTTCTGGTGTAATTTTTATTTGGTTGTAACCACTAAAACCATCCATTAATGAGTACATGGAGTGACCTGCTGTCAAATCCACTATGGCATCTATGCTCGGGAGTGGGAAATCATCCTTAGGGCATGCAAGATTCAAGTCTCTAAAATCCATATACACATGAATAGATTTATCATGTTTTGTGACCAGTACAATGTTAGAGATCCATTCAGCATATGCTATTGCTCTTATGAATCCAACCTTTAACAATTTTTCCAATTCTACCTTCACTAGGAGAGCCACATGTGGATGCATTTTTTGTAACTTTTGCTTCACGGGTTTAACCCCAGGTCTAACATACAAATGATGCATTATGAAATCGGGATCCAATCTGGGCATGTCAACATATGACCTTGCAAAGTTCACTTGTTGTTCTTGGAAAAACTTGATGAAATCTTCTCTTTCTAGAGGTGTAAGTGATGCTACCAGGTGTATAAACTTTGGATCCAATTCTATCCCAATGTTGACCTTTTCTATCAGTTCCATAAGAATAGGTGACCTTTCTTCCTCATGTTCAGGCAAGGTATCCAATCTCTCTTCCTTTGGTGCCACAGTTGGGTTTTCACCATAGGAAACATCTTTTATCTTCATTTTTTTTGGTTCTAATGGTGCCACATAGTGGTTTTCATCACTAAAACTTTTCATTTTTTTTTCATTTTTTTCTTTTGACTAAGAGAATGGACCCCCGTTGTTCTCATCATGTCTGTATCAAATTCGTTGGTGGAAGAGGGTTCAACCGCATTAAAGTATTGGCTCATTGCTTGGTCATTTGGAAAATAAAGTAAGTCATTTGGCTCGGTTTGGTCCCAATCAATGAGGTCTGGATGCATCAAAAGTAAGGATTCATTGGGTAAAATGTCATCAATAGGGTTTATGGACATGACTTCACTTGAGGGTTCATACATTGTATCATTTAGATCTATGATGTGAGCTTCCTTGAGATGGTCTATGGAAGAAGGGTCAAAATCCCCTTCACTTGAGTCCTCTTCGACTTCTACGAGAAACAACATGGGAAAAGCCATGAGTAGATTAAAACTAATGTTTGAATTTCCCTCCTCCGAAGGCATCCAAAATGTCTCTATCCATGCTTGATTGGTAGGTGCATGCCCTATGTTAATATCTTGGATATTAGGTTCTTCATTGATTTGAATTTCCTACCTTGGGATTTTTGCATAAGCATGTATTGCAATCACCTCCTTATCTTGACATGATTCATCCGATAGGGTATCCCACTCATAATCTCAGGAGTCATCACTATCTCCATCAGATTCTAAGGCATTTACTTGAGGATAAAAGTCTTGCATTGGGCTAGAGCTTTCACCTTTGTATTGGTAGCCTACTCCAGATTTTTCTTCTTTCGCCCTCCAAGTAGGTTCAATGGGTTCTAGTAATCCTCTATTCCTTTGGCCTAAGGGTCCTCTTCCCTTGTATCCCATCTTTTGCATTATCTCAAACCCTTTCCCATATTGCTTGGTTTGTATATTAACATGCTAAATTCTTTCCATGGGAGTGTTTGAAATATCTTCCTCATCATGATAAAGCCATTGAAGGACTTCATTCTCCTCTTTTTTGAATGCTACTTTGTCACTTTCTCTTATGAAGTAAGAGTTGTATTTATGAGGTAAGTGTTCTTTAGATGGTTTTCCATGTGTCCTTGGAGATGTGGGCATGTCAAATAGGGAAATAGAGTATTCCCCTACTCCTTTTGAACTAACTTTGCATTCTTTGTCAAATGCCTCCATCATCTTATCCATTTTCTTGTAGTTTTCCTTTTTAGCTTCATCTTTTTCTTCTCTAGTAGGTTTGTAGGGTACTATCTCTAGTTTTGGATTTTGATATGAACCCTCATTAGTAATTGGACCCTCGTAGCTCATCTTTTCCTTTCCCTTAGTTGATGTCGTTGAGCTAGCTTGAGGAGGGTTTTGAGTAGCATTTAATGTTATGACTGGATCATCTATTTTGGTATCTTCAATGGTGACTCTTTGAATGATTCCTTCCCAGTTATGTGGAATATATAACTCATGAAGGGGTTTGAGTGCATTGCAATATTGGAATGGGTTTGAGTCCCCTCCAATTGTGATTTCTTCACCCATGTACGAAAATTTGATGCATTGGTGGTACGTGGATGGGATTGCTTGCATCTCATGAATCTATGGTCTCCCCAACAAAATATTATAAGTTAACTTCATGTCCAATACTTGGAAATTGGTGTCCTTCTTAACGGGTCCCACTTGTATGGGCAATACGATCATGCCTTTAGAGGCCCTTTCGACTTCATCATAAGCCTTGATAGTGATTTTTTTCATAGGGTTAATGCAAGACTCAGACAACCCTAAGGATTTAACAAGACTTAATGTACAAATATTAAGGCCAACTCCTCCATCAATGAGGGCTCTTTTGACTCTATGCCTTTCTATTAGAACCTCTATACGTAATGGTAGATTTTGAGGATGGGTTATAGACATGTCATCTTGGTTGGAAAATGAGAGACAATGAGGTGCCACAAGATGACCTACCATTTTTTGGAACTTTTCCTCTTCTAAGTTAGTAGGAACGTTTGTCTCTATTAGAGCTTTTTCCAAAATATCCTTATGGTTAGGGGATAACTTCAACAATTCCAAGATAGAGATTTGTGTTGGAGTTCTTTGCAACTGATCAACCAAGCTATAAGGTTTTGCTGCTGTAGAAGGTTGTTGGACCACGATGTTGGACTGCGGAGTGCTAATAACTTTAGGAGCAGCCCCTTGTAGGGTCATTCTAGAATTCTACCCTCTTGTAATGACATTTGATGCCTCTTTTTTGGGCTGTTCATTAATTATTATAGCATTCACAATGTTATCATAAGGTGGTGCAAAGTTAATGTTATTGGTGCTTTGTCTCTTGCTATTAGATGACTTCCCTTTGTCATGTTTGTAAAAAGGCCATTTGAATGCTATATGATCTTCATTGCTTTGAGGTCCATCAATGGTGATTGTGCCATTATCCATTAAGTCCTGCACTATATTCTTTAGCTCCAAGCATTCATTTTTTGTGTGCCCTCAAATCCTATGGTACTCACAATGGCTATTGGAACTCCACCAACTAGGCTTGTTATTTGGCTCATAAGGCTGGATGTTGGGTAAAGTAATAACATTATTAGCCATGAGAGTCTTTAATTCCTTTTTGAGGGGTTCACCCAAGGGTGTGAAGTTACTTTGAGGAGTGGGCACCAAATATTTATCAAATTTATTATTTCTTGCATTATTTCCTTGGTTGCCCTTATTGGTATTGTTGTTATTGGAAGGTGCATTAGATGTCTGATTAGTATTATTCACCTGATTAGGTGTCCTTGTAAGAGTAAATGGGACCACCTTCAAGTTGCTAGACTCCACCACACCATCATTAACAATTCCCTTATTGTTTTTGTTATACCGACTATTATTATTGAACCAATTATTCTTCTGATTGTTGCCATTGTTGGAGTTATTGTTGTTGGATTTATTCTTATTATCTTTATACAATTTTAATTTTCCACTTTTGACCAACACTTCCTTCATTGTTACTCCATTTTCAATTAAATCCTAGAAGGTCTTGGGACATTGCATTCATAATCGGTAGTTCAACTCATTGCTTAAACTATTTATGAAGATATCCATCTTCTCTTTTTTAGGCACGCTCCTAGGATATCTTGCAAAAAATGTCCTCCATCTTTGTAGAAAAGTGAGGAATGCCTCTCCATCCTTTTGTTTAGTGTTGCATAATGTTATCATCGTGACCTCATGCTTGATATTATATGAGTAATGGGCCACAAATTTTGAAGCTAACTCTTCGAAGGTCTTAATGCCGGAGGGTAACTTAGAAAACCACTCCATAGCCATGCCTCCTAAGCTTCACGAGAATAGCCTCATTAAATATGTTGTATCATGCATGAATTCTAAGCTCAATGCACAAAACTCACGTAAGTGGTCTTGGGGATCCGACGTTCCCTCATACTTGTCATACTTGGGAAACACCACATTGATTGGGAATGGCACCATGACCAAGCTTTTATCAAATGGGAATGGACACAATGCTTCGATGGAAAAAGGCTTGGGAGCTACACTTTTCTTAATGGTATCCAATTGCATTTGAAACATCTTGAACTAATTATTCATGATGTCTAAGGTACTCTCCTCAACTTCTAGTAGTTTGAGTTGGTTAACATCGTAGTCACGGGGAAGCTTGAGGCCTTTTTGTGCTAAGTCTAGAAATTACTTTTCTCTATCTCTATCCATTGCCTTTTCCATGAGCTTTTAGAAATAGGGACATTAGATAGCCTCACTAACCTTTTCATCCATGGAATCTTCTATCGTTGCTTCAGTGTTAGTTTTATTGTGAGTGTTGTCAATCCCTTGAGCATTTTGATTTGTCCCTCCATTATTGGTATTGCCTTGGTTATTTATGCCACTGCCCCCATTATTGGAATCACCTTGGTTAGTGAGATCAATACCACTATTATCTTTACCACCCAAACTACCGTAATACATCATGTTGTCTTCCACTTCTTGTTTGGGTGATTTTTGGGGTACTCTAGGAGTGGTAGACTCGTCTCCTGGGTAAGGAAGCTCTTGTCTCAAATAGGTCCCATATGCTTGCAAGGTTTGTTTAATATAGTAAGATCTAGTGAAAGCAAGCATGAACCTTGGAGAGTAAGAGTTGATATTACTCAGGGTTTAATCCTTTGTATGATTTGCAACAATGATGTAGAAACAAGATTTTTGACCAAACTAAAAGTTGGAGTAGTAAGAACATGAAAAAGGGTACTCAAATATGTGATCAAAATTTTCTGACCTCTCTTGTAAATACTCTCTATTTTCCCTTTTAGATTTTTGGGTGTCACTAGCCTGAGTGTAGGCATGACCAAAACTTCTGTACGCGTGAACTGGTTTCTCGTTAGGTGGTAGACTGTAGATGTACAGGTGACACTTTGCTATTATTAAGTGACTTTCCAGTTTTAACAAGTGTGTTTGAAAATTATCTAGGTGTGACTTAACTGTGTCTATGCATTTTTAAACAAGTCACAGGTGTGACTGAACCTCTGATAGATGAGTTTATTTTGTGCATAGGTGGCACCTCTCTAACCAGTTTGTAAGATTTTGGATTTTTAAAAGTTTAAGATCAGTCTTTGGAAATTTATTTGTTTGAAAATAGAAAAACAATCACAACACACACATCACTTTGTCATCATGTCCCTAAAAACACTCTAATGTGTATGTTCTCCAATGTTTTTCACAAGTATATCACAAAGAATTCCAAACAGCCTACCTAAAGTCAATTTTGGCTTGTAAAAATGGCTCTAAAAGGTGGCCTTGCTATTTTATCTAGGTTTTAATAAATATTCTGTTCAAATAGACTTCAATCTCTCATCCTCTAAGGAGGCTTCCCACACACACCGAAGTATGATTTTGTGCAATCCATTAAGACTACTAGAGGAAGGTTGAAAAATTAAAATCCATTTGTCATGCACCCCATTAAGGATACATGCGTTTCATTTTAGAGTGGGTTGGATTCCTGTGGCAAAAGCAAGTGTATCCCACTTTGGGCTGTCCCTCTCACTGGCCTTGTTAAGGAAAACTTGGGAGGTGAGCCCACTATTGCTCTAGCATATATATGAAAAATAAGAAATGAACTTAGGCCGACAAGTTTGGGAATTTGGTTCACTCAAAGAGTGAAGAGCATATCCCTATTATCTTTCTTTGTTCCACACTCTTAAAAACATGTTTGTTCTTTCCCAATCTCTTGACAAGGAGATTCTTAGAATTGAAGTGTGAAATTCATTTCCTATTTTATCCCAAGCTTATATCAAAATGAAATGCCGCAATTTAATCAAATGCAAGCTTGATTAGGATAATACCTTTTTCTTGTAGCTAGAATAAAGCTAGGGGCATTTTTGAGAGAATTTTATCATTTTTCACTCACCTTGGCAATAGCTCTTTCCAATGTGCTTATACTCCAGCAAGTTAGTCAACACTAACAATCAAAGTGAGGGGAAACCAAAATTGAAATTAACAACACAAAGATTTATGAAATGAATTTTTAAGCACTCTAATTGCAAATTTTTAAACAAAAATTTGAACTAAGGGCTAAAGATCCAATTTAAAGAGACAATTTTCTGTTTATAAGCTTCAATTATAGCAAGGTATTTTTGATATACCTGATTGTCTTCATCTTGTGTTAACTCAAGAACAACTTTGATGTGTGCTTTGTTTTCCCTTTTGATTTTCTTAGCTAGTGCCTTCTCTTCTTTGTTGAACTTGGTTTCTAGCTTCTGCGCTTTTGGATGCCTATTCGTTTACCATCAAAATGTACAATCAGAAAGTTAAATGATAGAATTAATCAATCTGCAAACAAATTCTAATAGAAAACTGAAGGTGACATTGTCCAGCAAATAGGCGATAACAAAATGTTCACAGGAGTAATTTTACAAATACCGAGCGACACTTTGTAGTGCCACAAGTGATACTGAAAATCACAAAAGTGTGTACAAATTATTCCTAAGCATGAACAAAACTTTTAAATTGCTGAAAATTATTACTACAAGGTGACATTTTAACTAACAGAAAGCGGAAATTGAAATATCCAAAGCGTGATAGTAATTTGAAAATTGTGACGAAAAGCTTGGACTTAAGCGACAACAAATTTCAGCAAAGTGATATTTCAAGCATCACAAGCATAACTATTAATTAAAAATGCGGAGCAAAGCTTTAAGATAAGCGACACTAAAATGAAGCCAGGCGATACTACCTGAGTCATAGGCATGACTTGAAGAGACAAAGGCTAAATGCTTTGTGGTCACAGGCGTGAATCTCCAGTTAATCCGCGTGAGTACAGAGATTGTAGGTGGTAGTAAAATAACTGTAGGCATGAATGGACCTCTTGCAAGCGTGATTTCACCGATTTCCTGCAAGATAAACACTAAAAATAGAGAATACAAGCATGTAAATGAAGATCTAAATGATGAAATGAGGCTTAGAGCCCCACGGTGGGTGCCATTTGTGTGATGATGGATATCACCTTCATGAAATTAAGATCTAATAGCATCAATTTAAAGAAAATACAATGCAAATCTAATTTAAAATGAAACTATAATCTAGAACATCTCATGGTTCTCTAGAAAGAAGTGGTAAATGAAGCTCTCAGCTTAGATCCTCACTAGTGACACCTCTAAAATGAGAATTATGCTGCTATATGCTTCTACTATGCTTCTATTATGCTTCTATTATGCTTAATCTAGCTCAAATTGACACAATTATTATGCGAAAATGCTCAAAATGCTCTTAGAATGCTTTTAATTGCCTATGGTAACAATGCTTTGCAAATGAAATTCTAAGATGGAAATGCTCTCCAAAATGCCTCATATTTATAGTAAATGTCCAAGGATAGGGGGTGGAGTGAAGTAATCATGGTTATCCCTTGGTTGAGTCAAATACTTTGCATTGTTCATAAATGGGGGGACAAATGAGGGGACAAGCCTTTGAATGGTTTCAAAGCTTTGGACAATTTAAATGTTTGAGTGATTTATGTCTTTTTGTCCTCAATTCTCATTGGTCAATCACTTTGTTGAAAGAAAATAAGATTTATTAAATTTAATTAATTAATTAAATTTAGCCATGTATGGGTATTGGGTTCATTTTGATTTTTGATGAAAACAACTATACAATTAATTGATTAAAATCAATTATATATTATATTTGGCCCCTTTAAGCTTTGATTTAATTGTTTAACATCATTATTTAATTTCTCCTTTGCTTTAATTGATTTTGTCCCTCTTTATTTAATTATGTCTATTTTTACTTGATTTAATCCCTTTAATGATTTTATTAATTTTTGAGCCATTTATTGATTTTTACCATTTTAAAAGCACTTGTCCAATTTTGTGTGTCTACAAGATTACCAACTGTTCTATTTCTCAAAACATAGTTACTCCTTGCTTGAGTAACCACATCAACAGTAATTTGTGCTATTTCTTCATTAGAGGGTCTTCTTAGCATAATGGGTTCTTCATCATTTTTTGCATTACATCTTACATCATTTATTTTTTCTTCTTCATCATTAGAAAAAACTTGTCGATGATATACTTCTTTTCTGCTTTGTGATCCAGACACATCTTGGTTCTCATCATCATCTGTAGAATCTACTTCATCACACAAATTTGAAGAAGTCATAGCACAACCACTATCATCATATGAATCATCTTCTCCATCCCCTTATCCCTCATTTGCAAATACACTCAAAACAACAACACAATAATCATGATTATGTGGGGATTGATAAGCTACACACCATGGAACATCATCACTCATATTAATAGAGTTCTTTTGTAAAGGATCAAAGGTTTTATCATTAGATTTATCTTTCTTAACTGGGATAACAGGCTTCCCATCCTTCCATTGGGTACTGTAAGGGTAATTTTGTAGCCTTGGTTGCTTGTTAAAATTACTAAAGGAAGGTTTATCATTATTGACAACCCTGTTGTTACTATTTTCTCTAGGATTCAAATATTTAAAGCATTTAAAATATATTTCAAATTTTCCTCCTCCTTGGGTTTCACATTAGAGGACTTATCTGATTCTTTCTTATTTAACCTAGGAGGCTTCCAATTGTCCCTTCTACCCAATTTCCATGATACTATTATATTACTCTCAATGTTAACAGCTAACCTATAAGCTTCCCTAAGGGTCCGTTTGGGTGTTGGAATACAAAATGTTGGATATAGTCAATTCTGGAAGATGCTACAACTTAGGAAGATACAAATCCTGAAAATGATTTTTGAAATATGGGCTGACCCCTTTGGTTCACCCGGAAGATGACTGAGAAGATGCATAAGGAATTTTAATTCTTTATTTTAATTTCTTTGAATATGGTGTATATATTGTTGGAAATTTGGCTAAGTTGATTGCATAGATGTTGTCATTATGGCAACATATGATCCACATGAAGATCGCACAAGTCAGAGAGCAAGTATGATAGAGCGCATTGCATATTTGGCTAAGTGTGAGACAATATTTGTACCAGTGTACCCAGACATAGTTTTTGTTTACGACATTGATTGGAGTGATTTTAGTGCTTGCACACTTGAACATAGACTCTTTGGTGACTAATGATGACCCATCTCAGAGTGAAAGTTTGTACGGCATGTACGAAATTAGTTATGACATTTTTACCAAAGACAGTGTGAAGCTGACAGGACAGAATATGAAGACAAAACTAGTAAAGAGTTAAGGGATTATTTTGTTTATCAAAATAATGTTTTAACAATATAAAGGGATGACATCCTAGATGTTTACTCTTGGATAAAAATATTGGTATAAATGTAATTGTAATTGTAAAGTGTAGTGAGGTAATTGTAACAAGTAGTAAGTAATATGATGCGAAGTATATGAAGCATATGTAATAGCGATAGTGAAAGATCAACGAAGAGATATTGATGCAAGTAGTATAAGGTTATGTACCTTGACCTATTTTGTCATCAGTGTATATTGTACATTACTTGTTTGGGTAGTGGGCTCAGCTGGTAATCACATTTTGTACTACAACTCCTAACAGGGTTGAGGCTTCTAACAAGGCCTATAGTCCCTTAATCAGGACTGATACACTATATGCTTGGAATAGACTCTTAACAGGGTCAACATCCTTAACAAGATACTTTTGATTAGTGGATCTTTGTGGGTACCATCCCCACCAGGGTTTCCTTGAGAACAATTAATGTGTTATGAATTCTTTATTGTTATGCATATTGTTTAGTTTCTTATGCTATTCATGTATAAAGATAATCTATTACATCCATAATTGGGAAAAAGATAAATTTTGTAGAATACTGATTCACCCCCCCCTCTCAGTATTCCCTATTTCTAACAATTGGTATCAGAGCCTAGTTACTCGGAAAAGAAACATTCAAGGAAAGCCTAGTAGTTTGAGTAAGATCTCTATGGATATGGATCAACTACAGAAGAATCTTGAAGAAGCTCTTGAATAGATTGAATTGCTTACTATTGAAAAAGATACTTTGAAAAGAAAGTATGATGATGCAAATAACCTTATTGAGAAACTTAAAAACAAATTGGAAGATCTAAGATTTGAAAAGGAATCCGAAATTCTTATTGAAGATTATGATGACAATATGGAAAAAGAAAATGAGATCCTTAAGCATGAATTGAAGATAGCAAATTTGAAGCTTAGTTTCAAAGATGGAAATGGAAAAAATGAAGTGAATTTGAAATCTGAGAATGAAAGTCTGAAGACTGAAAATGAAGAACTAAAATCTAAACTTGAAAATGTTACATCTGAACTTTAGAAAGTCAATTTGCAGTATGCTAAACTTGAGAAATACAATAAGATTGTGAAAGGTGAACTGACTCAATCCAAGCAACAACTTGAAAGGCTATATTCAACTAGTGAGAAGATTGATGAACAAATATCCTATCAGAAACCATTCTATGATAAGACTGGTCTTGGATTTAACACTCTTAAAGCAAATGATGAAAGCAAAGAACAAGATCTGAAGATATCTGAAAGCTAAGATGAGAAGAAGTCTGATAAGATCAACAAATCTAAAGATACACCTAAAAAAGAAGAATCACCAAAGCAAGAGGAATCATTCAAAGGTATGCAAAGAGAATTCAAAGGTAGATGTTTTTCTTGTAATACTATTGGTCATATGAAGAGAGATTGCATAGGTAAGCAATTTAAACATCTGAATGGTTATTGTTATAATTGTCATGGTTTTGGACATAGAGCTATTGAATGTAGGAAACCTAAATTTATTGAGAATAATGATGGTAGTAGAATGTTTAGGAATACTAACAATGCAGATAAGAAACCTACTGAAGGTATGAACAGAAGAAGTGGAGTAGTATGTTATAGATGCAACAAGGTTGGACACATTGCTAGAAACTACAGATCACAAATCAATCAACTTGGACCAAGATATGGAAACAATGGAATTGTTTGTCAGACATGCAACAAGATTGGACATACAACAAGGTTTTGCAGAATGAACAATGGAGTTTTTCATCCTAATCCTAATCCCAGGAATCATGAAAGAAGAAATGAAGATGCAAGTAATAGTCATAAAGGATGCTGTAGTAATTCAGATGAAGTAAAGTTTACTAAAAGCACAGATCAAGGAGACATATTCAACATTGAAGGTAATCAGAAAGGTGAAGTATCAAGTGGTAAGAATGAATCCTTACTTGACCTATCTCAAAGCACTTAATTCATGTAAATTATAGTAGATTAGGAACTTATATTTAGTGTAGAAGTATATTTATGATGAATTGAGTCTTGCATAGTTAATGGAAGGTAGTTTATGATATTCTAATGCTATGGTTAAGAGTGCAAAGAAAATATTATGTTTTGCGAGATCGCAAGAAGTTTTAAGTTTTGTAGGATAGCAGAGACAACTTTTTGGAAAGAAGCAGCAAAAGAATTGAATGCGATGTCAGATCTAAGTGAGATTGTAGTAATAAAAGGTTATGATCGATGTTATTTGATCATCAAAATGAATACAAGTGTTAAGGAGATCAAAGAGAAGTGATTGGAAGGTTTTTGAAATGATTTGGTGAAGGATTTGAGCATCGAATCTCCACAAGCCCTAAAATCGTGAAATCAAGGTATTTTACTTGACAGATCTGTGAATCGGTAAAAGGAATTTGAAGTAATCATGGATGTATCTTTAATTCACAATATCAGAGATAAAAATAGACCTAGAATGAAGAGGGAACTAGTAAAACCCTTGGAAGAAGACCCTAAGTTAGCTTTATCATCTGTACCAGATGAAGTTTTGCATTTAGAGAATGTAAAAAGTTATCTTGGATGCAAGTTGGAAACTGGCAGTGATAGTGATTTTATAAATGAGTATGAGAAGATTTACAACTAGGACATGTCATTGAAGAGAGAATATGATCATTTGAAAGACAATGAGATTGTTAAGTATGCATTGCAGTATGAGTTTGATAATGAAGAATGCACTAAGATAATCCTTAGCAGAATTCATAATGGGAAGTTTTGGCTAGAAGATAGAGTGATAGACATTACAACTGATTTGATTCATGAAGTCACTGGACTATCTAAATCTGGAGCTATTCCTTTAAATGAGAAGAACATGAGAAAGATAGTCATTGATAACACTAATTCATCCTATAATGGCAGAGGAATTGTAATCAGTAAGATCCAACAACATGATGTTAGATACTTATGCAAATTCCTAACAACTAAGTTTTGTGCAAATTCAAGAGAGGATGACATGGCAGCTGGAATGGTACACATAGCTTATTTGATGTGTGTTGACAAAGTTCCAGTTGATATGTGTGAAATTTTGAGAATTCAGTTGTTTGAGAACTTGGAGAAGATTAAGAAGACAAAGTATGCACAATTTAGATTTTCATCTTTGATCACTTATATGTTTTTTCATCTTTTGAGGAGATTTCCTTACACCAAAGGAAATGATTGGAATGATGGACAAAATACAATGGAAAAGATTAATGTAGTATACATAAAGCATGTTATTGATAGTGTAGTACTTGTTATTAAGACATTTCAGAATATTGTGTCTAGCAGATCAAGGATTCCATAGTCTCTTGTGGATAAATACAAGAATGAAATATGTTTTATGGTTGACACTAACTTTACATACATTGAAGTAGTTGAACCTAGAATTGAGTTCATAGACCCTCTTGGCTATGAAATATCTAAAACTGAGACAGAAGAATATGTGAACAGGCTACTTAAATGCAAGGTTGACACCCACAATAATAGATTTGGAACTTTTGAAGAAAATTTTAACTCCGCAAAGGCTATACTTGAGGAGAAATAGTCTAAGAAAAGAGTTGAGAGCACTATTAAGAAAATATTGAAGGATACAAGATTGACAAACAGAGAATTCTTAGTGGCAAAATAGATAGTAGCAAAAATTAGAGATATTGGACAGAAAGAGATTTTGTCTGTACCTCCCTTATCATCTAGTGCAACACCAGTCAAGGTGAGAAAGTAGAGGAACCTGAGAAGGAACAAGTAGTGAGCAGACCTACTAGATCTACCTCCTCCACGCCGAGCAAGAGAGTGAAAGAAATTGCTATTGGAACTGGTAAGAGGCATAAAACTTTGGTGCCACCAATACCTAGGAAAATTGTAGAAGTTAAAGATGATGACACTTCTGTGAAGAAGAAAGCATGGAAACCTAGAGTTGAGAGAGTGAATGAAGAAATCATAAAAGATGGAGACTTCACTAAAATGAATAAATACTACGACCTTTATGACTATTTTGATAAATCAAATCTTGAAAATGCAGTGGTCAAGCATTTGATTCTGGCTAATAAGAAGTTTGACACTATTCAGGGAAAGATACTTGATGAATTATTGAAGAAACTTGTTAACAGGAAGATGAGAGCACAAGAAGAAGACAAAAATATCAGAGAGAATCTTGTGAAGAAACTATGTGATGTAAGAAATGATGAACATCTAAATTTTTTTTTGAAGGCCCTTAGCACCCATTTAAGGACAAAAATGAGAACCATTCAGATTATGGCAGGACAATATGAACAAGTGAATGTAGAAACTAAGAAAGCAATAATTAAAGTTATGGCAAAAATTGTTGGAGAGACATCAATTGTAGTAGAGCAAGTAGAAGGAGTAGAACAAGAGGATATTCCCTCTCCACTGGCTATTAACATTGAAGAAGAATTTATGAATGTTGAAGGTATAAGGATCACCTTGGATACTAATGAGAACGTATTCAAGAATCTAGAAAACATTGTTGACAATTTGGCTCTTGATGAATTGGATAGAACTGCATAAGCAGAGCAAACCCAATTTACTGTTGAAGAACCCAAAGTATCAAAAGTACAAGCATCTATACCCTCTAAAGAAGAAATCAGTCTTACTCCTGAGACTGGAAAGAAGAAGCAAACTAGATCTTTGTTTGAGGATTTGGGAAAAGAAGTGGATGATGATGATCAAATGGAATTGATCACATCTTTGAACAAAATCATTGGGAAGAATAAGAAAGTCAAAAGTCTAGAAGGATGTCTGAAGGACCTAACTGAAAAGCTACAAAGTATTGTGACCACACAGATTGTAGAAGCAAACCCTATGGACAAAGAAAAGAAAGTGATGAGCACTTTTGATGATGAGTTCACTAACCTAGCTGATATTGCAAAAGTGAAAGCATAGGTAGACTATGAGGCTAAAATGTTATTAAACATCAGTCAGTACATCAGCAATGATATCGATACTCTTGATATCTGTATCAAAGATTTGAGGAAACATTTGGAGACAGGAAAAGCTTTGTACATACAGTGTACAAAATTAGAAACTTTGACAACTGAGGAAGATCATAAGATAAAATTAAAGGAAACCGAGATCCTGAATGAAACAAACCTTCTATCTAACCCTAATGTGAAGGTCAGTAATGTTGAAAAGAAAGTTAGGAAACTTTTTGATGAAATCAGAATTTTACAAGATGAGAAAGATAGGAAGTTGAGGAGATATACTCTTTTAAGAGAACATGTTTCTATGAAGTTAAGTGTTATTGAAGAGTAGTTAGAAGATTGTCTTACAGCTAAGACATCTTTTCAGAAATTTAACTTTGACAACCTCCAAGCTTACCAAATAGCATCTTATGGACTGAGCGCACTACTCAATGTGGCTGATTCCATTAAGAAGTCATGGGAGAAGGAGATTGAAGCCATGAAAATAGATTTTGCAGATTGTGTTGCAAGCCTACCGGCTTTGCAATAAATAGATTAAGGTATAACTCTTTTTTGATACAATTTTGTAGTCCTCCCTACAGTTAATTTATCATTGTTGTCAAAGGGGGAGAGATATTTAGCATAAAAATGATAGTATATGATATGGATTGATACTCTTAGGGGGAGTATTGTATTAGAGATAAGATTTTTAAGGAGTTATAAGGATAGTATATATATGTTATACTATGGCCACAGTTTTGAACAAATTTTGAGATTTTGGAATTGCACACTTAGCCAATTTTCTCATATGTTGCCACCAATGACAATGGGGGAGATTGTTGGAAATTTGGCTGAGTTGATTGCATAGTTGTTGTCATTATGGAAATATATGATCCACATGAAGATTGTACAAGTCAAAGAGCAAGTATGACAGAGCACATTGCATATTTGTCTAAGTGTGAGATAGTATTTGTACCAGTGTACTCAAATAGTTTTTGTTTGCGATGTTGACTAGAGTGAGTTCAGTGCTTGTGCACTTGAAAATAGACTCTATGGTGACTAATGATGACCCATCTCAGAGTGCAAGTCTATATGACATGTACAGAATTAGTTATGACAGTTTTACAGAAGACAATGTGAAGTCGACAAGAGAGAATATGAAGACAAAACTAGTAAAGAGTTAAGGGATTATTTTGTTTATCAAAATAATGTCTTAACAATATAAAGCGATGACATCCTAGATTTTTACTCTTGGATAAAAATATTGGTATAAATGTAATTGTAATTGTAAAGTGTAGTGAGTTAATTGTAACAAGCAGTAAGTAATATGATGCGAAGTATATGAAGCATATGTAATAGTGATAGTTAAAGATCAGTGAAGAGATATTGATGCAAGCAGTATAAGGTTATGTACCTTGACCTATTTTGTAATCAGTGTATATTGTACATTACTTGTTTGGGTAGTGGGCTCAGCTAGTAATCACATTTTGTACTACAACTCCTAACAGGGTTGAGGCTTCTAACAAGGCCTATAGTCCCTTAATCAGGACTGATACACTATATGCTTGTAATAGACTCCTAATAGGGTCAACATCCTTAACAATATACTTTTGATTAGTGGATCTTTGTGGGTACCATCCTCACCGGGGTTTTCCCTTGGCCAGGGTTTCCTCGAGAATAATTAATGTGTTATGAGTTCTTTATTGTTATGCATATTGTTTAGTTTCTTATGCTATGCATGTATAAAGATAATCTGTTATATCCATAATTGGGAAAAAGATAAAGTTTGTAGAATACTGATTCACCCCCCCCTCTTAGTATTCCCTATTTCTAACATATATGTCTATCTATATATACACACATACATGTGTATATATATACACATATGCACACTATGTATATATACACATACACACATGTATACATATATGCACACATGTGTATATATACACACATACACACATGTGTGTACATGTGTGTGTATACACATACATATAGACATATTGACATATTCACATATACATATACACACATGTGTTTATATACACACACATGTGTATATATACATACACATATATATATACATGTTTGTATATACACACACATATATACACACACACACATACACACATATATACACACACACACATACACACATATATACACACATACATGTGTATACACACACACATGTATACACATATACAAACATGTGTATATATATATACATATACACACATTTGTATATATATACACATATACACACATGTTGGTATATACACACATGTATGTATATATACACATATATACACACATGCATATATATATATATGTGTGTGTGTGTGTGTGTGTGTGTGTGTGTGTACATACATGTATATATATGCACATGTATATATATACGTCCATATAGCAATATAATATACATCCTTATAGTCATAGATCCCACAAAATATTAAATTTGGTTTTATAAAGATTGGAATTGGAATTCAAAATTCCAATTCCACCTATTTGAGTGGAAGATGCAAATGCCCATTTTGGGGCAAAATTGGAATTTTGAAATTCCAATTCCAATTTTTTGGATGGACACAAACATGGAATTGACATTATCCATAATTAGATAGTGCCAATTCCAGTCTAATTCCAGCCCCCAAACGGGCCCTAATGGTTCTAGGATTCTTATCCCTGAGAAGATATCCCATTTTGGAATCAAAAGCATTTAAAAAAGTACCACGACATACCTTCTCATCAAGCCTCAATAAATTGGAAAAGGTTATGCATGGCCTTTTGGAATCTTACATTGAATTGAAGCACTTCCTCATTTTGATTTTTCTTGATATTGTTGAATTCATTTAGCATGAATACTTCATCGGTCTTGTCACCATACTGATCCTAGAAACAATTTATGAATTCATCCTAGGATCCCACACAATCATGTGGTAGTCCTCTAAACCAATCCCTGACATCCTTAGTTAGTGATTGGACAAATAATTTCATAATCACATCTTCATGTTCAATTTCATAGTCATCCATCATGTCAATAAACTTCTTTAAATGTTCTTCACATGTAATGACATTATTTATAGCAAATTTAGGAAGTTTATCACTAATTTCATGTGGAATTGCATTAGGATAACTAGGAATACCAAGAAAAAGGAGTTGTCTATACCTTTCTACATGAACTAGTCTCCTTTGGAATGAGCCATCATTTTGGGAAGTAGATGCTTTTGAATTTGATGTAGTAGCAATGTTAGCACCAACTGGTGGTAGAATAGTGGTTGTTTGTTTAGCAGAGTTTACAAAATTCCCACCAGGTGCTGAGGAAGAAGTAACCACATTAGAAGGCCCTAAGGACTGCCTAAGAAAATCAATCTTCTTCTTCATCTCTAGAGCAGTAGCCTCCAATTTTTCCTTCTCAAGTTCCTTGGTTTAGATTTATTTCTCCCTCTTATCCCTCTCAAGATCAGTATCCAACTTAGACACTTGATTCATTGGAACCGTGTCATTGACAGGTTCATTTATTGAAATTCTTGTTGCCTTTTTCTTTCCTTTATCCTTAAGGTTTTTTAGTGTCAAAAACTTGACGAATGACATGTTCTTCCTCAATTTTCTTAGGTGTTGAAACATAATTTATTACTTCCAGGCTTAGTAATTTCCTTCTCAACTGATTGGATCTAATTTGAGCTTGTCTTATCTCATCCTATTTTTCTTTTTCTTTCTATTGTCTGATGGTAATTTTCTCCTGGATTCTTCTCTCCAACTCACAAACTTCTTCAAAGATATATGGCTCTCAAATACAAAGAGTTATGTGTCTATGTTTTTGTTTCAAGTTAAACAACTAGACACCTAATGGGCTTACAAACTCCCAAATTTTCCAGTGTAGAAACTCATGATGTAATACCAAGTGTAACACCTCGCTAGAGAACCTGAGAGAAATTAACCTAAAACATGTTACTAAGTTTATTGAATAATTTTTTTCTTAAGAGTTTGTAGTCAATAATGGATAAAAATGCGAAATAAATATAACATAATACAATACATACTCATAACTGTAACTCATTTATAGATTACAAGTCTCAAGGGTTCCATGACATATAATTATGTATAAGTCAACTAATCTACTAAGAACAATCTATAACATAATTACATAATATATCTTACACTCATTTTAAAACCCAAATTGAAGTATTTGTAATCCTTTACTTAATCATAATGATAAAAAACACAAATCATAAAGTACACTAACATATTCATTTCAACTGAATAATAAGATACATTCATTACATCAACATAATCAAAGGTACATACAACAAGGTACAAACTGATACATCACAATCTTCAAGATAATACATCTTCCACCCCACATGACAAAATGATAACAATAATACAATATAAATACCTTTACATCTCTAGAATCAATGTCACTAACCAATACATAAAATAGAACACAAGAAATACATCTCATGATGATAATAAGAAAGTCTCCAAGCAATGAACAAGGAGATAGAAGCAACATCAAGGATCATCCAAGCATAAAGTCATGAATGTTAGATCTCAATGGAAATAGAATCACTACCACCTAACCACATGGAACCAAGAAGTCTACTCCCACTGTGTTGAGGAGATAAAACAAGACCTCACTCAAGGAAACACCAAAATAAGCAACTCTAATTCCAAGGTACACTAGATAAAATAGTAGTAATGGTTATGAGGTTATCAAGAATAAATTATCAAGACACTAATTAAGTGTACCAAATACAATGTAGGAATCTAGGAAATATATAGGGAAGTGCCATCACATAAGTCAACTCTATGGTTATCCTAGAAGTCTCTCTGGACCCCATCCCCCTAGTGAATCTATGTGGTATCAGTAATCCTCTCATATAGACAAGAAAAACCAACTATGCTAGACCTCAACGTCTCTCTGGACAGACAAGCATATTCTCCCAATCCCATTCTTAGCCTATACTAGAACTCAAGGCATGTGCAAGGAACAATTATCTTATTAATGTTTCTATCCTAATAAATTTATTAAGTTATCACTTTATTAAGCTACTTACAAAGGATACCCAAGCAACCACTGTAGGGCTTTGGTACCTCCAAAGTAAGCCACTTCCCTTCTATGCTCCTAGATAACTTACCCTAATGCTCCTAGTGAAAGAACTAAACAGAAAGAAAAACCATAAGTGTAAAAGGACTTCCCATAAATTAGTAAACCATGAATGTCATCAAATACAAGTGCTAGAGCATAATAATTAATATACCATCCTATAAAGGATCTAAACTTTCCATCTCATACTAGACATCTCAATAAATAATTACCAATTCTCATAGTTAATATTGCAAGATAAAATGATCATCAAAAGCATCAAGCATCTCTCTCCAAACATAGAGTAAAACATAATCCTCAAAGGTCATCACTTAGAACAAAAAATAATCGTAATAGTAGAAAATAAGGTGACCAGGGTAATTACGAATCAACACAAATAATGGTTGTCACCTTTTTGTGGTTAAATAAATACTAATCAAGGTCTCAGAGAACACATGACATCACATTACAAATGCACACACGACAACACATTGAGCCAATCATGTAACAAAAAAAGTTATGAACTTTCCACAGAATAAACCCAAAAGTATACAAATATAAATCCAATAATCAAGGACAAAGTCCACCTATGGCAATACTCTACCCATATAGACAAATAATTAGAACAAGATCAACAAAGAAAAACTCCAATCACAAATCACTATGACATAAAATATAGACATATGAGGTGTATTTAATATATTATCAAAATTAATTTTTGTTATTAATTTAGATAATCTTAAGTCATAATCATAATCAACTTAGTTAGTAACATTGTTGGGTTAACTCTACATACTAATTTCATTAATTTATTATCAATTTAACTTTTATAAATTAATTTATAACACTCTTTGTACAAATTAACATATTGAGTAAAATTACTAAATAACATTATAATTAAATTTTAATATAATTATAACCTTTTATAATGAACCTCTATAAATTCATTTATAAAAATCCTTGATATAAATTAATTTATTATAAATAAACAGTAAATACAATATAATTAAACTAATTAAGAGAACCTTATCTTTTAATTAATAATTAATATTATTAATTAATAAATATTAACATTTAATATTAATTAATGTTAAATAAAATTTAAATTAATAAAATTTATTAAATATAAAAAAAACTTTCAAATTATGTATATGTATATGTGTGTGTGTGTGTGTGTGTGTGTGTGCGCGGTGTAATGCCCCGCGAGGGAACCCATGAGAAATTAACCTAAACATGCAACTAAGTTTACAGAATAATTTTTTTTATGTTTTTACAAACAACAACAATGTTTAACAATGCGGAAGTAATACAATATAATTTACATCTCACATATAAATAAAACTCAACATAGATTACAAATCTCAAGGGTTCCTTGATGTAGATTACGTAAATATTAATTAATTACTTTAGATTGGATATAACTACAAATCTCATGTATACAAATGAATGGTAAACATGACATCATAAAAAAAATAACATAAGTACAATTGGTACCATAAGGTATCCATAATAATCCACATCCACTGCACATGTCGCAAGGTATGTATTACAATAACCAAGATAGAGTACAACATGATATCACCTGAATAAATGATACAAGGATACAATGAAACATAGAATAAGAAAGATAAGAACACATCTCCATCAATGAAGAATAAGAAGAAACAACTGCGACAGGGATCATCCAACACTGGTACATGAATGTTAGAATCTCAAATGGTAAAAGAATCACTACCACCTGACCTCGTAGAACCTAAATGGTCCACTCCCACCATGCTGAGGAGATAACAACATATCCCAATTGGATAAAAAACATTACCAATAAACATAACACAAACTAAGGAAGAGATCTTGAAAGCTTTCTATCTCAAAGGTACAATAGGATAACTAGGTAACATGTACACAACTAGAGGAAACCAACACACGTAGGAAACCTAAGATGCATAAAGGGAAGTGTTATCACATGAACCAAATCTAAGGTTATCCTGGCAGTCTCTGAAGACCTCAGCGCCCTAGTGATTCTATGTGGTATTAGTGACGTCTCGTGTAGACAAGGTACGAACTATGCTATATCTAGTCCATGTAGGCAGAAAGCATCTTCCCACTCCCATCCTAGTCAAAACTCAATCAGGAACTCAGGTATGGGCAAGGCACACACTATCTTATTAATTCATTTTAAACTCTCAATTTCATTTAATTTTCACTTATTAAGTTACTTGCAATAGGTTACCTTGGTAGCCACTTGCGGGCTTTGACGCCAATTACAAGCCACTTCCCACTTATACACTTAGTTAACCTACCTAGGCTCACAAATTGAATAACATCCAAAGATCTCAATAAAGTCATCGCAATGGTTCCACAAAATCATAAGGGACATGCACTGATCATAAATCATAATACTACAAGACCATTCTCCAAGCCTCCATATAAACCATTTAAAAACAATTATTGAGTAAACTAAATTAGGCTATAAAACATCACAAAATTACACATCTCGAGCCTCTAGTATCTGTTCCCAAAAAGGTCAACTAAATATCCCCAATAAACAAATTAAAATAAATTATCCAAATAACGACTAAAAAATTCCATCAATAACTCATGTCCATACATTAAAACATCTTTACCCTAACAAAACAAAATAATTAATTAAAATAGCCATGAAACTTAAATATCAATTAATAATATAACTAATATTATTAATTATAAATTAACAAGCTAAATTAAATACCAAATAATCTTATCTAAAAATAAATTAAAATTAAATTAAACTAAATTAAAAATAAATATTATTTAAATTTAAGACCAATTAATAAATAAGTTTTAATAAATTTAAAAAACTTTAAATAAAACAAAATTCAAACTAAAAATTCTGCATGGGGGGGGGGGAACCCACAGCCTGCCGCCACAGTCCCAAGGACTACACACACCAATCCTTTGGGCTGCCATGATAGTCCTTTTGAGACTTCTCATGACAGGACCCAGTTGGCTGCCATAACAGTCCTTAGGGATTGCACACGACAGTCCATGGGGACCCATGTGTTAGTCTCATTGGGGGCTACACACGGCCCCATAGGGCTACCACATGGTGCAAGGGGGGGGGGGGGGGTGGGTTAGATACGCCTCCCCTTTTAAACTTATAGAAAAATTTCATTAAAATTTTTCATAAATAACTTCTAACCAACATTTAAATTTTTTATTTTATTTAACAAAAATAATATTTTTTTAATAAAAAAGAATCAATATACCATAAATTAATTTTGGGAAAAACATAAATCTAAAATATAAATATTTTTAAAACTAAATAGAAAATTTAATCCAATCCCTTAAACATTTAAACATGCAAAACAAAATAATTACAATTTGATTTTCTTCAATCGAAACTAGGTTTTTTGACAAATTAACATCTATTAATTTCTAATTAAATCTTTTAGCAACGTATTTGAGAAAAAGATATTATTTTTTCCTAAGAATTATTCTAAGGTTTTCAAAGCCCCTAAACAAAATTCTAGATCAATCTAACATCAGTTTAATCAAATTTTCATAACAACAACCCAACAATAAAATATAAGCAAATTTTAGAACAATCTCAGACACGAAGTATTCAAACACGAAGCCAAGAAAGACCAAATTCAACCTTCAAAATCAAAGCTTTCAAACAATCATGAAACTATGTCCACCAAAACAAGCTTTCTCACGAATCTCCACACTCTTCCAAAGTTCCTCCGAAACCTGATAGACGTAATGAAAATACTACCCAAAATCCTGACATAAAGAAAACCTATTCCCCCTAGGGTTTCCAAAACATACAAACTCAGAAGCAGAACTCAACTCTAAATCCCTAGTTGCATGATAAAATAAGTCAATAAATAATGCACTTTTAAAATAAAACTCGAACTCAACTTTTAACTTTAATTATAATTTCAATTTCACTTAAACCAAAAGTGCAACTTAAATTGCATTTCAATTATTTAATTAAACAATAAATACTTTAGCACATAGTTAACTATGCAAACCAATAAATTTAAATATTAAATAAATCAACTAGGCCTTTTAATTTACATTAGGATTTAATAATTAATTAAACCCTTTAATTCCAAATTTAAATCTTTTAATTTAATCAAAGGTATTTAATCAACCTTAATAATTAAATGTTCTCTATATCAAATATTTCCCCATCATAAAATATAGCATATTGCAATACCATAATTACTCCTAATTAATTATTTAAATCAAATAATTCACACAAGCAAACACACTTGACTCCCAAAATCTGAAAATCAACTAACTCCATAACACACAAACACTAAGGAAGGGTTCACGAATTCATGTCATCTTGACGCATTTAGATAGAGAACTCAATTAGAAACTTGTCCCTTAATTTAGGACAATATTGGCTTGGGTTTGGGGTTTGGACCTATGTGTTATCTCCCCTCTCTTACCATTTGATATATTGTGATAGGGCACGCTCATCCTGACAATTCAGGGAAGTCAATGCCCGATACCTAAAATCCTGTGTAAAAGTGGTGCAGGAGCACCCTTCTAAGGACTCCCACCATCCAATTTTGGTTGTGAAAAGCACTTCTTTAGTGAAGGTTGTAAGTACAATAAGAGTTGTTGACTCATTTGTGTGTGAAGGCCTAAATAGAGGTCTTAGTTTTGTTGTGTAATTCCTTACTTGGCTGTACAGTGACTCAGGACAAGTTAGTCTCCTGAGGTCATTTCTTTTCTAGAGTTGTATAAGTCTTAACATGGAGCTTAGGAGAGTTGTTTTCAATATCTAAGCATGTAAAAGACCTTAGAAAGGTCTTAGGAGTGAAGTGAGAAAAAAGCTACTTGAGCAAGAAAAATTGCTCCAAAAGTTTCTTAGCAACTTTTCTTTTGTAAAGACTAAACCTTACCAAGGAGGCTCCTAACCCTAACTAGGCTCTAATCCCAAGGAGAAGCCTACATTAGACTTGAAAAACCCTAATGCAAGGGTTGGTTATCATTCTATGTATGGCTAATGTACGGAAGACTAGACTGTGTATGAAAAACTAGTGTGACATTCATTTTAATGGCTTGAAGTGTTGAATCAGAGTGTTGCTATTGTTAACTTGTGATTATGTGATAGTGTTGTGTTTTATCTTACTTCATTTATCAACATCTAGATTAGGTTTGATTGTTTAGTTTGTATATTTCTTAGTTTGATTAGTTTGACAGTCCACTGTTCAGTTTGAAGGGACTGATGAAGTAGGGCCTGTAGCTCCTATCCCCACGGTGGAAACACCATGGCACTTTGGGATAAGGTAGTACAGACCCTACCCTATAAAACTATGCAAGCAGGGCCCAAGCTAATAGGTGCAAACAATGGTTTGAGGAAGCCCTAGGAGAGTTTAGCAGAGCCTAGCTAGGAGCAAGCAGCAGTGTAGAAGCTCTTGAGAGTAGAGGAATGAGTTCCATGACTTGCCCTTTGGAGGGAGTCAAGAAGGATGTTTGAAGGCCTAGTTTTTTGAAGGAGAGGGTTTGAAAAACCTTGGAGAGGTACTGTTGGAGACTAGTTTACTAGGTGACAGTGAAGAGACAAAAAAGGCCCTAAAACCCTCATATTTGGCACAGGTGTTGTACGGATAGATGGAGGCTTGAGACCCTAAAAATCCTTGATTTTTGGCCATTTTTAGTAGATTTTCTTTAGAACAAGAGTTTTGAATCTTTGAGGGGAAGGTGTTAAAAGCCTATAAAACCGGAAGGAGGGATAATTAGGCCTCTTCTTGGTAGCCCTAAATTGCAAAGTAACCCTCAAATTGGGTGATGACCCAACCATGCCAATGCAATTAAAAGTTGTCAAATGCCCTAAAAAAATCTTAGAACTCATGAAATCCTCTATTGGAGCTTGGGAATGGAGTTGAACCCTAGAAGACCCTTGTAAGCCTATGTAAGGGATGAAGCTAGAAGTTAGAGCTTGGAGTGTTGCAAGGTCAAATAGCTAAACTTGATGGTCAGGCTAGGTAGGTTAAGGGGTCCTTGAATGTATAAGGTATCCTATAGATCAATCATAGGTGTTAGGAGTACACTTGGGTCCTTGGGTAAGGATCAGAGCATAGACTAGCTAGTCTATCCTAGCCTCCCCATCAGATTGGTATCAGAGCCTCATAAGGCTTGGGAAGTGAATAGTGGATGTTTCAACCATCAGAAGAATCAGTTGGATCATCACACAAGTAGAAAATGGTGACTAATGTAGAGCTTGCTAAGAAGGTGGAAGATCAAGAGGAAGCTAATAGACTCTTGCAGGAAAGATTGTTGCAAATGGAGCAACTCTTGGATGATGTCCAAGAAAAAGTAGATAAGGTGAAAGACATGATGGAGGAGCAAGATGCCAAAGGGAAAGAGAGAACCATTGATGATGATGTACCTACACCTAATCCTCCAACTCAAGATGAGCAATTTCTTAAAGCTCTGAAGGCTATCACATGCAAGGCACTTGAAGGTGTCCCATTACTGATTGGTAGGATGGATACAGAGCTTTTGATGTAATGGATTGAAGGCATGGAGAATCACTTTGAATGTGAAGAGATCTCAGAGGCACAGAAGGTCAAAGTGGCCAAATATAGGTTGAGAGGACAAGCTTCAACCTGGTGGAACTACTTGCAAGATGAAAGGGAGAAAGAGGGAAAGAACCCAATCTCTAATTGGAAAGCAATGGTTAATAAAGTTAGGGAAGCATACCTACTAGCAGATTATGAAATTCAGTAGCATAGGAGAAGGTTGAACCTTAGACATAAGGAGATGGATGTAGCCACCTACGCTGAAGAGTTCCACAAGTTGAGCTTAAGCTACAAGATCAAAGAAGATGAAAGTATCAAAGTGGCAAGGTATCTAAGTGGTTTGAAATGGAGCATAGCAGAGGAAATGATTTTGTTTACTCCCACCACAGTACTTGGATGTCAGTATATGGCACAAAAGCTTGAAGATAAACAAAGAAGAAAGCAAGAACCTAACTCCAAGAATAGGGGAAGAGGTAGAGACTCTAGAGGGGGTCAAAGAGGAGGTTCTAGTAGAGGTGGTGACTCAAGAAGCCAAGGAGAGAGCAGACTCTTGGAACAAAGTTTAGAAATCAGTACAAGAAGATCTTTTGGTAGAGGAAGAGGTTCTCAAGGGAATAGAGGAAGAGAAGCAGGAAGAAGTAGCTCCTACTTTGCCACTATGAAGTGCTATTAGTGTGGACAACTTGGACACCCTGCCTATAGGTGTCCTGATAAGCCATCAGCCTCAAACAATAAGAAGAGGGTAGCCTATACCCAAGAAGATAGCAGCAGTGCATGCACTAATGAAGTTAGCAAGTTAGAATCAGAAATGGGTGAGAACTTGATGTTCAGGAGAGTACTCATAAGGCAGGCCAATCAAGGTGAACCAAAGCAAAGGAGGGCTCTTTTTAGAGTCAGGTGCAAGGTACAAGGAAAATTTTGCAAGGTTATTGTGGATTCAGGGTCCACTGATAACATCATAGTAGAGGAAGCAACAAAGAAGCTCAAACTCACAAAGGTTCCCCATGCAAATCCATACAAGGTGACTTGGTTGAACCAGGAGCAAAGTGTGCTAGTTAATGAGCAGACATGGGTGGAGTTTTCAATTGGAGGCTATAAAGACAAAGTGCTTTGTGATGTCTTTCCCATGGATGAATGCCATCTTCTATTGGGAAGACCTTGGAAATTTGATAGAAAGGTGATCTATGATGGAGAGGAAAAATCCATTTCTTTCAAGAAGGATGGGAGGACTTTCAAAATTCAGTCCTTAATAGAGAATGAAGAGGGAACTTCTAAGACACCTAGTGTGTTGCTAAGTAGTGGTAAAGAGTTTATACAAGCACTACATGATGAGGAGACCATAGGATGTGCTATCATGGTGAAGCCAAAGGAGGAAGACAAGAAGTTGCAGGTAGAAACACCATTGGAAGTGCAGAAAATGCTGAAATAATTTAGAGATATAGTGAGTGATGGAACCCCTGCAACACTACCTCCAAGAAGGGCCATTAGTCATCAAATAGACTTTGTACCTGGTGCATCTCTACCTAATAAAGTGGCATACAAGCTTACCCCTAATCAGAACAAAGAAGTGGCAAGACAAGTGCAAGAGCTATTGGATCAAGGGCTGATCAAGAAGAGTATTAGTCCATGTGCAGTTCCAGTGGTATTAGCATCCAAGAAAGGAGGAAAATGGAGAATTTGCATAGACTCAAGGGCTATCAATAGGATCACTATCAGGTATAGGTTCCCAATTCCAAGAATAGAAGATTTGATGGATTTCTTAGGAGGTACTATGTACTGCACTAAGTTGGATTTAAAGAGTGGTTATAACCAAATCAAAATTAAGGAGGGTGATGAGTGGAAGACCGCTTTAAAAACCACAGATGGATTGTATGAATGGCTTGTAATGCCATTTGGGCTTACCAATGCCCCAAGTACCTTCATGAGGTTAATGAATGAGGTCTTGAAGGACTTCACAGGTAGATTTGTAGTGGTGTATCTAGATGATATCCTCATCTATAGAAAAACAAAAGTAGAGCATCTTGAGCACTTAAGGTTGGTTATGAAGAAGCTACATGAAGATAAATTAGCCATCAATCTAGAAAAGTGTGAGTTCATGCAGCAAGAACTAGTTTACTTAGGATTTGTGGTGTCTAAAGGTACTCTGAAAATGGACCCAAGCAAGGTGGAGGCAATCTTGAATTGGCCTGCCCCTAAAATAGGGACTGAAGTTAGAAGTTTTCATGGCTTGGCACAATTTTATAGAAAGTTTGTGAGGAACTTCAGTGGGATATGTGAACCAGTGCTTGAAACCATCAAAGGAGGACTCAAAACAAAGTTCAAATGGACTGAGGTAGCTGAGAAAGCATTCCAAACATTGAAGCAAGAGGTAGCTACCAAACCTATCTTACTCTTACCTAATTTTCACAAGTTGTTCACCATTGAATGTGATGCAAGTGGTGTAGTAGTAGGGGGTGTATTGAGTCAAGAAGGAAGGCCTATGGCATTCTTTAGTGAAAAAATCAAAGAGGCAAAGAAGAAGTATTCAGCTTATGACTTGGAGTTGTATGCATTATTACAATCTCTCAAGAAGTGGAGGCATTACCTTTTGCCAAAATAATTTGTGGTGTTTACTGATAATTAGGATTTAAGCTACATAAACACTTAGGAGAAGCTTAGTAACAGGCACTTGAAGTGGATGGAGTATGTCCAATCCTTTACCTTCACAATCAAGCACAAGAAAGGGTAGCTCAACAAGGTAGGAGATGCCTTGAGTAGGAAGTTATTGACTGTCCAAGAGGTACAGTTGCAAAGCATTAGAATAACAGGTTTTAAAGACTTATATGAGGAGGATGAAGACTTCTCACAAGCCTACAAGGTGTGCCTAGAGTTTGAGAACCATTTACATGGTGAGTTTGCAGATTACACCCTTCAAAATGGATTGTTGTTTAAAGGTAATCAGCTTTGTGTACCTAGAGGATCCATGAGGGAAAATATGATTCAAGAGAAGCATAATGGTAGTCTTAGTGGTCATTTTGGCATTAAAAAAACATTGGAGTTAGTACAGAGATACTACTTTTGGCCTAAGCTAGCAAGGGATGTAAGGAGGTATGTAGAGAAATGTGGAGTATGTCTAAGGGCTAAAGGAGGTTCAAGCAATGCAGGACTCTATCAACCTCTACCAATTCCAAATAGGCCTTGGGAGTGTGTAAGTATGGACTTTGTGGTTGGACTCCCTAAAACCAAATCAGGTATGGATAGCATCTATGTTGTGGTAGACAGGTTCTCTAAAATGAGTCATTTCATTCCATGTAAAACTACTCATGATGCAAGCTATGTAGCACATCTCTTCTTCAAAGAGATAATTAGGATTCATGGACTCCCTTTGAGTATTGTGTCAGATAGGGATAGCAAGTTCATCAACCATTTTTGGCAAACCTTATGGAAAAGGATGGGAACTAATCTCTCTTTCATTTCAGCATACCATCCTCAAACTGATGGTCAAATTGAGGTCATCAACAGGGTGCTTGGCAACTTGCTAAGGTGTTTGACAAAGGAGTATGGGTAGACTTGGGATCTTGTTATATCTTAGGTTGAATATGCTTACAATGATAGTGTAACCAGGACCATAGGAAGAAGTCCTTTTGAGATAGTGTATGGAAGACACCCTAGAGGAGTGTGTGAGTTGAGAGACTTAGGTTCTATGGAGTTGAAGAGTGGACAAGCTGAATATTTCACTCAAACTATCAAGGAGGTTCAAGAGAAAGTGAAGAAAACCATTTTGGAGTCTACTCAAAGACTCAAGGCTAAAGTGGATGAAAAGAGGAAAGAAGTATAGTTTTAGATTGGGGACTATGTCATGGTCCATCTTAGCAAAGCAAGGATGCAGAAGGGCATGCCCACCAAGCTACAGATGAGGAGAGTAGACCCATGCAAGATTTTAGCCAAATATGGAGAGAATGCCTACAAAGTGTACTTGCCATTAGACTTAGCCATCTCACTGGTGTTCAATGTTGCAGACTTGGTCATGTTCAAGGGAGATCTCAGTCAGCAAGGTACAACTCCACCAAAGGTACTGCAAGACATAGACATCAATGCAATGCCCAAGAAGAAGCCAGCCAAAGCAAAGAAGGTCTTAGAATCCAGAGTGAAGAAGACTACTAGACACCAAGTATAAATGGAACATCTGATCAAATGGATGGATCAGCTTGAATCTGAAGCCACCTAGATTAAGGAAGGACAGTTCAAGAAGTTTGGTATTGATTTGGCTCTTCTTGACCCCAAAGTGCCTTAGTTTGTGCTGAGGGGGAGTATGGTGTAGGAGCACCCTTCTAAGGACTCCCACCATCCAATTTTGGTTGTGAAAAGAACTTCTTCAGTGAAGGTTGTAAGTACAATAAGAGTTGTTGACTCATTTGTGTGTGAAGGCCTAAATAGAGGTCTTAGTTTTGTTGTGTAATTCCTTACTTGGCTATACAGTGACTCAAGACAGGTTAGTTTCCTGAGGTCATTTCTTTTCTAGAGTTGTATAAGTCTTATCATGGAGGTTAGGAGAGTTTTTTTCAATATCTAAGCATGTAAAAGACCTTAGAAAGGTCTTAGGAGTGAAGTGAGCAAAAAGTTTCTCGAGCAAGAAAAATTGCTCCAAAAGTTGCTAGCAACTTCTCAAAAGTTTCTTAGCAACTTTTCTTTTGTAAAGACTAAACCTTACCAAGGAGGCTCCTAACCCTAAATAGGCTCTAATCCCAAGGAGAAGCCTATATTAGACTTGAAAAACCCTAATGCAAGGGTTGGTTATCATTCTATGTACGGCTAATGTACAGAAGACCAGATTGTGTATGAAAAACCTGTGTGACAGTCATTTTAATGGCTTGAAGTGTTGAATCAGAGTGTTGCTATTGTTAACTTGTGATTGTGTGATATTATTGTGTTTTATCTTACTTCATTTATCAACATCTAGATTAGGTTTGATTGTTTAGTTTGTATATTTCTTAGTTTGATTAGTTTGACAGTCCACTGTTCAGTTTGAAGGGACTAATGAAGTAGGGCCTGTAGCTCCTATCCCCACTGTGGAAACACCATGGAACTTTGGGATAAGGTAGTATAGACCCTACCTTATAAAACTATGCAAGTAGGGTCCAAGCTAACAAGTGCAAACAATGGTTTGAGGAAGCCCTAGGTGAGTTTAGTAGAGCCCGGCTAGGAGCAAGCAGTAGTGTAGAAGCTCTTGAGAGAAGAGGAATGAGTTACATGAATTTCCCTTTGGAGGGATTCAAGAAGGATGTTTGAAGGCCTAGTGTTGTGAAGGAGAGGGTTTGAACAACCTTGGAGAGGTACTATTGGAGACTAGTTTACTAGGTGACAGTGAAGAGACAAAAAAGGCCCTAAAACCCTCTTATTTGGTACAGGTGTTGTACGGACAGATGGAGGATTGAGACCCTAAAAATCCTTGAGTGTTGGCCATTTGTAGTAGATGTTCTTTAGAACAAGAGTTTTGAATCTTTGAGGGGAAGGTGTTAAAAGCCTATAAAACTGGAAGGAGGGCTAATTAGGCCTCTTCCTTGTAGCCTTAAATTGCAAAGGAACCCTTAAATCGGGTGATGACCCAACCATGCCAATGTAATGAAAAGTTTTCAAATGCCCTAAAAACATCTCAGAACTCATGAAATCCATTGTTGGAGCTTGGGAATGGAGTTGAACCCTAGAAGACCCTTATAAGCCTATGTAAGGGATGAAGCTAGAAGTTAGAGCTTGGAGTGTTGCAAGGTCAAATAGCTAAACTTGGTGGTCAGGCTAGGTAGGTTAAGGGGTCCTTGAATGTATAAGGTATCCTATAGATCAATCATAGGTGTTAGGAGTACACTTGGGTCCTTGGGTAAGGATCAGAGCATAGACTAGCTAGTCTATCCTAGCCTCCCCATCAAAAACACAAGCTGCATGTACATACATATATAACAAAAAATAGTGGGGATCAACTGATCATGTGGATCTCACAAGAAATTAACTACAACTCCATCCCTCAACCACATCAAGCACATCAAACATAAATATAAAACACACGTGTGAACCATACACATGCAAGTATGGGATTAGTGGCACCATAAATGTAAATAACATCCTAACATATAAATTATCATCAAAATATAACCATAACTTATACATCATCATAAGAATTTAAATTAACATGAAAATAACCATATTCATCTATTTGAAAACACATGATATAACACACAATCCAAAGGTTCATATTTAATTAAATTAATAATCCAAATATCACTGAAATAATCAACGTACACATAAAAGTGGCCTAAAAGAGTTTGGAAAAGATAACTAAAAACAAACTATGGAGGGGCACTACAGGCGAGGTGGGAGGGGGGGGGGCGTCCAATAGCCTCCCACATGCTTCCACCGACAACCATGCTACTATATGATAGCCATGAGCTGCCACTGGTAGCCATGCTACTGTTTGACAACCATGCTATGGTGCAACAATCATGTTGGTGTGTGGAAACCTAGTTGTCATCGACAACCATGCCATCGTACGACAACATTGGTGCCACTGCGAGGTGTGGGGGAATGAACCCCCTGTTTATCAAAAATAATATTTTTAATTTAATTTTATTTTTATAAATAATTACTATCATCCCTTTTTTTTACTACTATCTCAAAACAACGACTCTCTCTCTCTCTCTCTCTCTCTCAATAAACAAGAACCCAAATTTATAAAAAATGATATATATAATTTCCTCAAACGACCAAATATACATATTTTCCAAATTCTTTCCAAAAGACTACTTGGTTAAATGAATATATCTGAGTTGTCTATATCTACACAAATATAATATTCATAGATTTTCTCTAGGAATTTCATTTCAAACAATTTATGTAATAAGGTTTAATTGGTTATGGTGAATTCAATTTCTAGCCAGAGTTTAACCAAACCCTAATCAATTTGATGTGTTTGTTTACCCATTATTTTGAAATACAACTAGGGTTTATAGATCTAAAATAATCAAGAATTTATTCACACAAATAAAACTCCAAGAACCTTCCATTCAAGAGTTCAATCAAATGACAAAACCATAAAACAACCATTCCAAAACTACAACCAAACTTGGAAGACACAATGCCAATAATATTTTCAAAAGAATAGATCCACAAGGTTTTCAAAACCCTGCCTTAATCCAACAATTGACAAAAGCCACGAAGAACAATCCAAAAACCCTAGAAATCCTAAGCTTTCACACTTTTCTTCAATCCAAAACTAGAGCGAAAACCTATAAATCTGTCTCCCTAAAACCTATGTGTGAGATAACGACCAAAAGGATTCTAATATAGAAAACCCAACAATCCAAACTAAAGCATGCAACCCTCAATCAACAATTAGAACTCAACTCTTAACTTTGTTTTTATCAACCCTTAAATTAATAAAGAGAATTATTATTTAATAATTAATCATTCAGTTAAGTCTCTTAACTCAACCTTTTAATTTAGAATTGATAAATCAATTCCTTTTATTAAGTGTGCATATAGTTTGCATATTTATAATTTAATTAATATATTTAGCACAACTTAATATGCAACTTTAATAATTAATATAAATTTATATTATGTATGCATTCAATTCGGATTTTGACTTTAATATTTAATTAAATCTCCAATTTTTATAATTTAAACTTTTTAATTAAGTCTTTTTAAATAACCAATATATTTAATTAATTTGCATTAATTAAATACCCTCATATTTAATATTTCTAAATTTTAAATAATTTAAATTAATTAATCATATAGTTATTTTTAGTTAAATCCATTATCTATTTTAACACAAAAAATCACATCAAACCAACATGCATGCAAACCTGAAGGCATCAACATCAAAATACACTAATCAAGCACAAAAGGGAGGGTTCATGAATTCACATCACCTTAATGAATTTAGAGGTAGCAATAAGATACTTGTCCACTATTTCAAGACAATAAATGGCTTAGGTTGGGGTTTAGAGTTGGATACTATCTCCCCTCTCTTACTATTGAGATATTACAATAGGGTCTATTCATCTTGGCAATTCAGGAAAGTCGATGCCTGATACCAAAAATCATGCATAAAAGACAAGCATGTACACACACACACACAACAAAAAATAGTTGGGATCAACCGATTGTGTGGATCTCGTAAGAATCTACAACTCCATACCTCAACCACATCATGTACATCAAATAGGAATATAAAACATACACACCTACCATACATGTGCAAGTATGGGGCAAATAAAACCATAAACATAAATAAAATCCTCATATGAAAATAACCATCATCATCTTACTAACATGATATAAATTAGATGATTAAAGTACCATAGCACTTAATCATTAAATACAATTGAATATATAATATACATAAAAAAATGGTCTAAAAGGGTTGGCATCATTAATATAAATGGTAGTAAAGGGGTGGGTATTATTGGTTCCATCTGGTTTTTCAATATCTCTTTTCTCCTCCAATTCTTCTTCTAGAAGGGTTGATTTGATATGTATCAGAATACTTGAATTTCTTGTGAGAAGCATATAAAAGAAATAATATTACTACCTCCTTTCTTGTTGCTAGCACAAGGGTCTCACTATAATCAGTTTCATTATTCTGTGAATTGTGTGCCAAGTTTTCCTTATTCTTTATGACTTATCCTTCTTCATTAGACTTGTTTTTGAATATCCATTTGGTGTCATTTATACTTCCTTAGGTCTTGGAAAAATAATCTATTTTTATTTTTATCAATCCCTAATATTTCTTCTTCCATTCCTTTAGTCTAAAGTCATCTTGATAGGATTCCATTACATTCTTAGACTTTATATGTGACATGAAGCATGTCTAATCCTACATAGTTCCTCTTCTTGTTTGATATCTTTTGTTTCTTCTACTATTGGTCTATTATTTTCTATGATTTAACCTTATACACCTTGGTATCATTTACTCGAAAACAAACCTTGATCCTTCTCTAGCAGTCACTGATATACTTGAGACTTGGGCTTGAACCAATTTTTCTTTTCCCTGCTTGTCACTATTAATGTCTTTCTTCATTATAATTGATGGATTCAATCATTTTTTCAGGATCCTCTTTCACCCTAACATGTTTACATTCTATCAATTCCCTCAATCTCATATTACAACACCTATATCTTCTACCCATGGTAGAGTATCCAAGGAAAATGCCTTCACTACTTCTTACACCAAACTTTCTTATATTTTTATCTGGGCTTATGCAATATTTACCACCATTTTTTTGAAATAATTAATAGTAGGTGCATGACCATACCAAAGTTAATAGGGCGTCTTACCAATTCCATCTTTGATTTTCACTTGGTTAAGAGTGTATACCGAAATGTTAACACCCTCTCTCCAAAACATCTATGGTACATTCTTCTCAAGCATCATGGTTCTAACAGCCTCCAAGATTGATTTGTTCCTTTTCTTGACTATATCATCCTGCTATGGATTTAGAGAGTCATAAAACTATCTTTCAATTCCATGCATTCCACATATTGGATGTAAATTCTATGGCTCTTTTTGTTCTCACTTTCTTTAGTTTCAGTCCACTCTCATTTTCTAGGATTGTCTTGAGAGTTTTGAGTTTGACAGGGGCTTCTTTTTTCTCCCTAAAAAAGGTCACCCATAATATCTGAGAGTAATCATCAATTATTAGTTCATAAAGTACTTATCTCCTTGTAGGATTTTAACCTTGGTAGGTCCACACAAGTTTATGTAAGAAAGATCAAGAAAGCCTTTTGAATTTACTTGTCTAGAGAAAAAAAAGATATTTGATTTCCTTCCCAATTGACAAATCTTACAAAAAATGTTAGATTGGCATATTTATTTTAGGTAAATCTCTAACAACAAAAGTAGATATTATGGTAACAATATTTTCAAAGTTATCATGACATAATATCTTGTGCCACAACCAACTTTCATGTCTTGAAGATGACAAATAGGTGTCTGGTCCATTATCGAAGAGAAATACATTACCTCTAGTCTTGAATCCAGTAGCAATATCTCTTGTAAGTTTATTCAAGATCTTGAACATGCCATTTTTAAAATGTAGATCACACCCTTTATCCATTAACTAACCAACACTAAGAATATTGTGTATTATACCAACAACATTTAACACATCATCTGGTGTAGTTTTTCCATCTAGAGAAACAATACCTTTTCCTTTGATTTTTCCCCTAGTGTTGTCACCCCATCCGATAACTCTTCCATTATACTCAAGTCATAATTAATAAACTTTATTATGTCTCCAGTCATGCGATGAGAGCATCCACTATCTATTAACCAATTATACCTCTTATCTAGTTGTGCTACTATGGTCTTATCTTCTATATCAACACAACTTATGGTATTTTCATAAATAACTTCACCAATACTACTACAAGAAGAAGTATTCCAAGCATGAATAACCCTAGTTTTGGTTTCTTTACAACCATTTTGAGTAATAACCATAATATCCTTAACAACACTTATAGTAGAGGTGTTGATCATAGAATTCTTACCTTTGGATTTCTCTTCCTCTTTATCATTGCTTCCTTTAAGCTCCTTGTGGTCCAAAGATTTATTTGAGTTTCTTGTCAAGATACATGAGTAGTTACTATCAGTGCCCTTATTTTATTCTTTGCACCCCTATGTATCTTCTTCAATAACAACAATGAGAAAGAAAGAAAATGTGGAGCCTACATAATTGGTTTTCTTTGTTTTGACAACTACCATGAGCTTGTCAACATTTGTATTAATATTGGAAACATTAGATACAATATTAGACATTGCAGGTGAATTCTTTGGTTTTCTCTTATAAATTATTGCTTCTAATCTCTTGACCTCTCTTTCTTCTTCTTCAAGTTCCTTCATGATTCTTTTCACCCCTTCCCATACCTAGACACTTTCTTTAGGGATTTTTGTAGTTTCGTTCTTTTGGCTACCATACTCGTATGCCCCTTAAGCTGTTAGGCTTCCTCCAAAGGGACCAATTCTCTAATACCACTTATTTATATTATGAAAGAAACAAAAAAGAGGGGGGGGGGGGGGGGGGGGTGAATTAGTTGTTACCAATACCTTAAACCCCAAAACCCTTAAATTTGTGCACCATTAAATCTGATTTGAATAAAATGAATGTGAAACATGCATGCTTAAACAAATTAGAAACACATCCACACAATTTGACACAATATTTTTATCATGGAAACCTTATTAAGGGAAAAATCATGGTGGGGTTAATTACCCACAATAAGAAAATACCTTGTTAGAAGTATAAAATTATTACAATAATGGGGAGAGCACCTTCATTCAGGATAACTACCTATAGCTCACTTCTCAAACAAAAACCCTCAAGCTCTAACCCTTAGGAAGACTCACTTTCTTACAATCTAATCACTCCAATGATCTCAGCCTTTTGTGAATTATGAAAATGACATCTACCTCATGTATGATACAAATACAATGTAGCACAATGTAGATCACTGTTCAACCTCTTGGTAAACCTCTTCTCATCATCTCCCAATCTATCTCTTCCTTTGCTAGCACCCTCTAGCATCTGCATCCATGATTCACAACTAGATTTCCCTAATTCATCACCTTATATTAATAACTTAGTCTACAAACCCTAACTTATCTTCTTTTCAAATCATTGTGCCAAATATATCATTAAAAATAATCTTTGACCATCAAATCCAAATAATAAGACTTATCAATCATCTAGAGATCACAAATCTCTTATATTTCATGACTTACCACTTGCGCAACATGATTTATCAACCTAGTCGGCCAAAAACAAGAATAATAATAAAAATATTATTGTTGACAAAAAATTCCACCAATATGATCCTTTGGATCCATAAATATTACCAACTCATCAAGCACATACTTCAAGAACATCCTATAGAATCATTAAAAACACTCAACCATACAAATCCATCACAACCATTGGATTTGTCAGCCCTTTTCAACTATTCCTCTTGAATGCTCACTCCAACCTATAAGACAATAGAATTATGCCATGCAAACCTCTAGATTACTAACCCTTTGAGTTGAAGACACCTAAGTATGTCCAAAACATACTCCTAAGTCTTCTCCTAAAGATTCATTCTTGATTCAGCACACCAGACCCTTTTTTGTCTTCCTATCAACACTATTTGTCACTTTGTTTGTTGGTCACCAACTCCAACCTTGAATTATATTCAAATATTCATATCTTCCTCCAAAACTTAGAGTGAAAAAAGTATTGACCTTCATCAACTATCTCCCATGTGCACAACTTTATATCTTCAATAGCTGGGCCTCACCAAACCTCTGAATAACCTTTTTCTCCTGGCTATCCCGCAACAGTTCAGTTAACATTCAACAAATAAATCTTCTAATCAATTATTTTGAACTTTTATGCCATATTAAAATCCCTATGACTCCTTTGATATATTTACATCAATGAAAACACATCCAACATTCTAATTTCCAACAATATTTTCATTTTTCCTACCCAGTGAGGTCAGCCTTCATGAATTTGGAGCCCAAAATTGCTATAAAAGTAACTCATTTGCTTCATTTTGAGAGAGACAATTATGATCAAGCAAGGTGGACATCCCAATTTGACAACAAGCACTTTCAAGGTGGAATCCCTAGTTTGATGTTATCTATTTTAAGAAAGGGTTAATCATTCAAGCTTTTCAATCAAGCATTCAATATATCTTTTTTTACATCATGGAGTCACAAACGGATTATGAAGATGGCTAGGTGTACTTTTTTGCTTGGGGGCTTGGTATGATTTCCTTATTATTTTCATATCTATGCCTTGTTCATATTTACATGATTATATTTACAATCATTCAAACACACATTATTTTCATTTACATGCTAGGGTTTCACTCTTAGGGTTAGATCTTTGCGTTTATATTTACTAACTCCTTTGCATTCTAGACATACAATATAGATACATGAGAACTTCACACTTTTTACATTTCCTAACAACTATTTGTGGAGATGGAAATCACCAAAATAGGGGGTTGACTAAGGCAAACCTCTGTATAGCCACCCACACACACACTTTTCTAGATTTACAAGTTTTGGAATACAGATTTATCTATAGATCCAGGAACCCAATTAGACAAACTCTCCAAATACACTTTTCTATTTTGAATCCTAAAAACATCAGGTATAGGTCAAATTTTTGACCTATATCTAGGTATTTAGAGTACATTTCATGTTGGAGAGTCAGAAAGAGATCCATAAGACTTTCCTAGAATCACCTTTCTATTCTTGACTTTGTCAGTTTCAGGTATAGGTAAAATTTTTACCTATACTAATATAAGTTGAAACACTTTCGACTTGTTTCTAGAGAAAAATGGAGAGTTGCAGGTTACAGATTGCCAGATTCAAAAATTAGATCATTATGAGACTTTGATAGACAAAAAATCAGCCTCCACATGCCTTCTTCCTCTTTCATTGTTTAGGTGCACACATTCCTATTTCTCCTTGCATCTACTTTCATAGATCATATTTGTACATCTCTCTTTTACATCACAATTTAGAATCAAACACACACATAAATATGATCCTATAAGGCCTAGATGTCATTCTCATACGCTATATCATTTGGTGGTACTAGTTAGATCTATCCTATTAGGTGAGGGTTTCCTTCTTGATTCCAATTGTATAGTAGGGCATCCCATCACAAGTATATGCCATAAGTTAATTTGGCAAGTAATCTACATCTGACTCTTTCTCACCTTTTTCCACTATACAACTAGGATAACCATCTTTCTTTTGTTTATCTCCACCTTCCTCTTCTAGGGAGCCACCTTTAACATTATTCAAGTCTATTACATTACCATTTCCATTAGTATCTAGAGACAATATTTCTTCCTTCTTGAAATATATGATAATCTTGGTTGCCAATTCATTAGTTTCACTTAATACCTCTTCCCTTGATTCATTATATGGGGCTTCACTCAATGAATCTAGGTAATATGACAATAATTCAAGGCATACTAAAGAATAATCCTTTTTTCAAAAAATATTTCTCCACACTCCTTTTTTTCACCCCCTCCAATACCCACCCAATACCCCACACACCCCTTTTACTCTATAAACCCTCTTAATACACCCCCCTCTCCCCCCAGAAATATGGGCAATATGTTGCCCTATTTTTTACCCATTTTGAACCCCCCAATATGAATGTACATGATAGGGTATATCCCCATCAATGATGACCCCATGCTTCATGAGTCTCCTTCATTAGAATATTTACTCTCTAATTTATTTTCAAACATCAATATCTTCTTTAAATAGGATATATTCATCAAAAGTCTGCTTCCTTATTTTATCTTCAAGTATGATTTCCTCAACTATCCTTTCAGTTAGTACCTCTACAAGATGATCTATAAGCTCCTCTATAATATCATCTAATGTCAAGTTGTGTTCTAGTGTATACAAAATAATGGCTTGTACAATATTATCTTGGCTATATGAAGGCAATATTGAGTATACTTCAATAAATTTCTTTATATGTCCATGATGAATCAAACTAAATTGAAAAAATTAACAATTTCATAAGGATCTTTATCTTCTTAGAATCCCCAGGAAGTTTTTTTTTCTTAATCCCTTATCTTTCTTTTTTTTTCAACCGGTTTCTTAAGGGTTTTATCTTCTTCCTCCTCATTTTCATCAATACACACAAGTTTTATCTTCTTCTTTGAATCCACTAGTAAGCATTTTCTACTTTTTCTATTTGACTAAGGAGTAGTGGTATAAATATACATTCTTCTAAATCTTCTATGTCGAGAGGATTCAATAGTACTTTCTTCCATCCCCACTTTGGTCTTCTCAAATTTAACATTCCTTTTCTTTTGCAACTTATTCGCAACAATCTTCTCATATGTACCAAACCTATCTCCATCTTGACCAACTGATTTTTCTAGAAGCATGTCGTCTACATAACAAATTTATCTTGCACTAAGGAGCTCATAGGATAACCTATAGAGCCAATGGGTTCTAGGAACCACAACCTCCATGTAAAAATAATCCTTGTTGACCATGAAAGTGATATCATTAATGTGGCTCTCCATAACTTCACTAGGGGTCCTATACATTCTACACATCTTCTCTTATAAATTTATCATGAAACCCTAGTAAGCATATTCACATTCCTCAACACTCAAGAAAAGCTATACATGTGTCTTTTTATTTATGCACCAATGAAAGGATTCTCATCACACATAATGTTATGACTACTAAGTAATTCTTTTAGAAAATAAAACATGAGACAAAATATGAAATAACCATAGAAAAAGGGGTAATGTGTTTCCCAGGTCTTCTTCTAATGTTTGATCAAGTTCTACCTCATTACCTCACCCAATTCAAAGTCCTTTCCATTTTTTACCATTAAATATGTCATATGAATAACTATCACAGTAACATTCCCTTCTAAGTTAGTGAAGTAAAATTTGTAAGAAATTCCCATGGTGGAAAAGATGACATCTAGATTGTTGGAAAGTTGGCTATACTAGTATATATGACTTGTCATAGTGTTTTCATTATGGAAACAAATTCATATAGTAGTTTGGAGTCAGTGCACTTGATGAGAAGATCAGAAATTGGCTAAGTGTTGAATATTGGACAGTGTACAGAGTACCTGAAGCTCAGAGCATCAGCGCATGTGCGTATGACTGAGTTATGGTATGCACCCTAGAAGATAAGTTGGTTAGACTATATTCATGCTTAGTCTATGAGCGCATGATCAGATATGCAAGTATGAGAAAGATACAGACAGTTGAAGTTACATAGCCAATGTACATCAGAGAAGAACAGAGTAAGCAACCGACTATTAGTATTTTGAGTTACAGTTATATTCTAATGATGTAAAGGCTATGAACCTATTATACTTAATTTTTTGACATGTAAATATGTTTTTTTGTAAACACGCTTGAGCCAATTCATTTGGAAGCGTTGTATGTAATAGGTTTAAGGGCCAACCTAGTTGTTTGTTTTGTATGCGCATATAAATATGAGATGCACCCATTGTAATAGGCATGGAAGTTGATATAGAGCTATGAGAAGAAAAGAAGAAGTATGCAAAGAGACTATAAGATGTATTAGAGCTTTTCAAGAGGTCAAAGCATTAGCACATCAAAGGAACTGATCTGACAAGCAGTGTCACAGTGGCAGCTCATTCAACAGATATAGTGTGTATCTGAGATCAGAAGGTTGTAGCCTTCACCACTTGAGTAGTGAGCTCTAGGACAGTGCGTCCACTCCCCTAATAGGGACTATTGTAAAAGAATCCTAACAGGGTCTGACCCTTGACAAGGTCTATTGTACTTAATACATTGTAAAGCAACTCCTAACAGGGTAAAGGATCTTCTAACAAGGATAATAAAACACTAGTACAGAATATTAGTGGGTGTCAATTCCCACTGAGGTTTTTACCTATTTGGGTTTCCCCGTAACCATATTGGTATTATGTGTTGATTTCATGTTTCATGTTTATGTGTATATTCATTTCAGTACTTAAGCATTTAAGTTCAGTTTAAAGATTAAGGGAAAAGATAAAATACACTGAACACTGATTCACCCCCCCCCTCTCAGTGTTCCCATTCCTAACAATTGGTATCAGAGCTCTAGTCCTTAGCAAAGAAGTTTAACCACTTGAGGAGATCATGGACAAAGTAGAAATGAAACATCTAAAAAGAAATCTTGAAGCTACTCTTGAAGACCTGGACAAATCTGAAAGATAAATTGAAGAACTAAAAGAAAAACTTAGTGATGCTCAATTAGTCATCAAAAGGCTAAGAAAAGATTTGAAAGAATGGTCTACCAATGATCTAGGGAAAATGGTCAAGAAGCTAAATGAAGAAAATACATCCTTAAAAGAACAACTTGAAGAATTTGATGATAAGTTGACTAACAATCATGAAGTCTATGATAAACAGATCAAAGAGAACCTTCAACTGAATGAAGAATTGAGGCAAGCAAACATGAAAATCTTGGAACTAAGGAACAAAAAAGAAAGCTTGGAATTTGAATTGAAAGATGCTAAGAATCAAATTGATAAATTACAAACCAGTTTTGATTTGATAGAATCTCAGTTATGTGCAAGAAGAGCTAAATGAGATACTAGCTGCATTGGATACAATGAAGCACAAAATCAGATTGACAACATGCGAGCAAGAATGAAAGCACCATAAGGCACCTCTGATGCTAAGGAGACTGGAAGTTAGACTAAGGATCATATTGAACCACCTAAGAATGAGTGCAAGCTAGTAGACCACACTTTTTATGCATGTAATAAGAATGGACACATAGCAAGGAATTGTACAGAGGTAAGACCTTTCAATGGTTATTGTTATTCATGAAATAAATTTGGTCATAGAGCTATGAATTGCAAGACAAGTCAAATCAAAGAAATCAGAATTAGTCAAATAAAATTTCTTCGAATGTTACATGTCAGATATGTAACTATAATGGTCACTCAACTAGACAATGTAAAATGGTGATTCATGTCAATGCGTTGAGGAATATAAGGCCTCCAGTCATTTGTCACTCTTGTAACAAGGTTGGACACATCTCAAAGTTTTGCAAATCAAGGACACAAGGTTAGGAAAGCCCTAAAAATCTTGAAGAACCAATTTTGGATCCCAAAGGAGAAGTCAATTTTGTGAAAGCTTCAGAGGATGCGAGCTTGATTTGGTTAGAAAAAAAGAAGGACAAGGTTGATGAGTATGTATTGGATGCATCCACAGTGGATGCACCCTCTACATTTGGATGAATGGCCCTCAAGGTCATAGGGGAAGATATTTTAGCTCTAGCCCCCTGCACAGCTAGTATACTCACTCTCAGAGTATGCACCTTTGGAATTAAGCTTTTGGAGACTAGTAGAATCTATGTGCAAGAGCACACTAGATGATTGTTTGCAAAATGAAAGATAGAAAATTTCAAGTGATAGCCTGGTTTACGCGGCAACAATTAATGGCAAATTTTCCACTTTAAAGTACATGGAAGTTTGAAGATCTCTCATTGCATTCAAATTGAGAGTGATTAAAGAGAAAAAGATCCTTAGCATTTGATTGAGAAGGACTGCAGTTTGATTCATCAAGTGATTTGCTATGCATTTGATCGGTTGCAAAAACCCTAGTTCATTGCGTTGATTCAAGAAGTCTTCAAGATCATTCAGAAAGCAATATCCAAGTAAGTGATGGCTACTCCTATAGTATTTGATGTTGCAGAGAAGAAAATATATGTGTTTAAGCTGTATCCATTTAAATCAAAACTTGATGACCTAGAAGGGGCATTCTCCCACATGCCTATGGGAATTATGCATGTCGAGGACATTAGGGCATACACCTAATGTAAGAAAGAACTGGTAGGATTGGACAGATTAAGGGTGCACATGGAAACTATGCTAAAAACAGACAAAATCTTCATGGATGAGTATGCGCGGTGGAATAATCACCCTATAGTGGAATATGCTACGACATATGAGTTCTATGAATCAGAATGGATCAAGATTCTACTGAGTAGGATTCATGATGACCTATTTTGGATAGGTGAAGTGCCGGTCAGAATTACTGGTGACCTAATTCATGAGATGACAGGTTTGTCAAATATAGGCATTGTCCTTCTAGTGGGAAAAGATGTGAGGAAGATTGTTGAACAAACTTGCAAGTCAAGGAGTGATAGGAGTAGAATGACCATAGAGCATATTAAGCAAGGTGACATCAAATTGATGTCTATGATACTTGGATATAGGTTTCAACATACCAGCAGGGTAAACAGTGTGTCTACGGCCATAATTATTGCAGCCATAATAATTGTAAATGAGAATGGAGAGTTCAACCTATGTGAAATATTTCCTGCATAACTAATTGACAACATCAAGGCAATCAAGCATGATAAGACCAAAATATTCAGATTTGGGTCTTTGATCATTTATATGTACTTTCACATTGTTGGAAAAGTATCTGATTTGTATCTAGACAAATCCATTCCCACAATGCCATAGATATGTCTCAAGGCATGTACTAAGAGCACTTTGAAGGACTACATAACATTAGAGTTGAAGACATTCAGAGCTAAGATGCAGATGAGGTATAGGATACCAGAGAAGATAGTTGAAAAGTACAAGGATACTATTTGCTTCATGGTTGAGACAGACACAACATGCATGGAGAAAGTTGAACCAAGAACAAAGTGGATTCATCCACTAGGATATGAAGTGGAAGAGCCCATTCTAGAGGCTTATGCTCAAGTTCTATTAGCAGCACCTAAAGACCCTAATGAGCCAAGATGGGGAACCTATGAGGAGAAAACAAGAGAAGTTGATGCAGTGTTAAACAATGCAGCAACAAAAATGAAGGTTGCTAAGGTTACCTCAGAGATCTTGAGAATTCATGCAGTGTCTCAAGTAGACCTAGACAAAGCAAGGGAACAAAAGATTGCTTTGGAATTAGAGAGCGTAGATGCATAATTAGATGATCCTAAGTTGAAGAAGGTGAAGATAGAAAAATATAGGTAAAACTGATGTTACTCCTTCTGCGCCCAATGAAACCATTGACCTTATTGCTCCTCCTAAGTATAAGGCAATGCCTAAGAGGAAGAAAGAAATCAGCATTGGTCATCCATCCTCGAGAGTAACAAGGAACATAAAGAACTCACAAGCACCTCCTGAAGTAAGTTTTAAACCTAGTCTCAGTGTGCTAAGTGTAAGAATAATTGATGAAGGCAGAATTGATCAAGTAGGAAAGTTTTATGGAAAATATAGTGAAATAGACAAATCAGAGATACATGGAATGATAGTCAAACATATGTTGAAGTTCAATAAGATAGTCTTGGAACTAAAGACCATGATTCCTGATAATGTATGGAATATCTTAGAATTCCAAAAGAGACAGGCCATTGAAGAGGATTTAAGGATAAGGGAAAAAATTCTAGATGATACCCTTCTAGTATGTTCCTTAGAAGAGAAATCCTTGTTGTTAGAGTTGGTGAAGCCACATCTTAGAACTAAATCAAGGACCCTGCACATAATGGACAAGAACTATGATCTTGTTACAAAAGAAATAGAGAAGACTTTTGAAAAGGTTTTCATGAATAGGCACATGTATCCATCTACTGTGCCTACAACACAAGTACCCTCAAAGGAAGTTAAGGTGGCAAATCCCACTAATGCATCAAAGATAGGTCCTTAGGACTTAGCGCCTCCAGTTGAAACATAAACATAGGTAGATAAGTTTGTGCCCATGATTGAGTCACTAAAGGATAACACCATTATCATTGATAATGTAGAGATAGCCATGGTGGCCACTGACACTGAATTGGACAAATTTGAAGAAGCTTTTGTAAGCGCACAAGAAGCTGAAATTTTATGTGGTAACAATTCTCCCAATCCACAAGAAGTAATGGTTGAAGATATGATAAATGTGGAAGAAGAAAAAGAAAAAATAGAAAAAGAAGAAGAAAGGAAAGGAAAAGAAAAGATGGAAGAAAAGAAAGAAGAAGGAAAAGAAAAAGAAATAGAAAAAGAAGTAGACAAAAATGAACCATTAGTTGTACTAATCAAGGTAAAATAAGAAGTGATGGATAACACTCCCATCATTCCCTCAATAGCATTGTTGTCAAGTTTGACACCTGACACAACTAGTTTGGACTCATGGGGAGAAGAAGACCTAATTAAGTTCAGCGTCTTAGCTATGGATAAAACCAAGGAGAAATTGGTGATGAGGAATCCCCTCCTTGTAGAATCAGTAAACATTCTAAACAACTTGTTACCAGCAGACAAGAAAGTGTCCAAGGTACACTCCATTGATGATGTCAGCTCAGTGATATCACAGTTCAAGAATAGTTTCTCTAGCTTGGAAGAATCTGCATCCTTAGTTGCAAAGGAGAAGTACTTGAAGAAGAGATTGAGTGAATTGGTTAGAAATTATACACGTGACCTGAGGTCACTAAAGGATGGTCAAGCATCCTTGAAGGAGTTTGCAACAAAGGGCAGAAAGATCATTGCTAACTATATGAACCAGGACAAGTTGACTGGTGATCTATACAAGAAGATTCAAGAGGCAGAAGCCATGAAAGATAGCATAAGGAAATTAGTGGAAGATCCATCTGTTGATGTAATCATGTGTAATAATGTCTACCAAGGATAGATAGAGAAGATTGAGAAGGCAGAAAAAGAGATGACCAAGATAAGGGCTAGGCAGATTCAGCTAAGGAATGCTCTTGCACCCTCATTAGACATACTTAATCAGAATATCAAGGAGATCAATGTCACCATGGTGACATATGATCAAGATCCTAACAAAGATTTGGAGAAGATGGAGAAGATACAGTATGCATTATGCGCCCATCTCCAAATTGTGAATTCACTAATCACATTTTGGAAGAAGGAGATCCAAAACCTGCAGATAGAATATCCAGATGTTTTATCATAGTAAGTAGTTGTATATACAGTTTTGAAGCACCTTTGTCATTAATGTCAAAGGGGGAGTACATATAGAATATGGTATAGTTATGTATAAGGGAGATATAAGACAAAAGTTTTTTGTATTAAGGAACAAGTAGCAACTTGGCCATATTCCTTTGTTGCCATCAATGACAAAGGGGGAGATTGTTGGCAAGTTGGCTATACTGGTATATATGACTTGGTATAGTGTTGTCATTATGGCAACAAAGTCATATAGTAGTTTGGAGTCAACACACTTGATGAGAAGATAAAAAATTGGCTAAGTGTTGAAGACTGGACATTCACTAATACATTTGGGGTGAAATTGCGACGACAATTTGCGACGACAGGCAAATGTCATGCAGTTTTGGCTTTTTTTTTTCAAATATAGCCCGACACCGTTGCAATTTGTGATGACAATACATTTGGCAACGTTGCCATTGCGACGTTGTCAGGATATAAGGACAAAAAAAAAAAGGAACGTTGTCATTTGTGTTTTCAACAGCGCTGTAACCCTCTGCGAAATCACATCAGGATATAAGGGCAAAAAAAACAAGAACGTTGTCATTTGTGTTTTCAACAGCGTCGTAACCCTCCACGAAATCACATTGGGATATAAGGGCAAAAAAAACAAGAATGTTGTCATTTGTATTTTCAACAGCGCCGTAACCCTCCGTGAAATCACAGCTACAATTTCTGAGTACGTTGGGTTTATTTTTCTTTTGTCATTATTATGTAATCTGGTATTCAGCTGTTAGAGAGCTAAAATACCCAGAAATGAGGACATATCTATGTTGAATTTATTATTAGCGGCTTTGGTTATTTAGAAGTTTAATTTTATTTGTTCATCTTTCAAGCACAAACATTTTGTGGACCGTAACGTCTTCATTGTTTCGGGTATGCAGTGAAACAGCCCTAACTTGCAATTGCGATGTTGTCAGGATATAAGGGCAAAAAAAAAAAGGAACATTGTCATTTGTGTTTTCAACAGCACTGTAACCCTCCGTGAAATCACATCGGGATATAACGGCAAAAAAAACAAGAACGTTGTCATTTGTGTTTTCAACAGCGCCGAGAGAGATTCCCTCCACGAAATCACAGCTACAATTTCTGAGTACGTTGGGTTTATTTTTCTTTTGTCATTATTATGTAATCTGGTATTCAGCTATTAGAGAGCTAAAATACCCAGAAATGAGGACATATCTGTGTTGAATTTATTGTTAGCGGCTTTGGTTATTTAGAAGTTTAATTTTATTTGTTCATCTTTCAAGCACAAACATTTTGTGGACTGTAATGTCTTCATTGTTTCGGGTATGCAATGAAACAGCCCTAACTTGTGACTACCTTCATGGTACTTGTGTACATTATCATGTTGTCTTTACAGTGACTGTCCTCATTCAAGTGGCAATTACACAAGGGACAGTCACTGTGAGATGTCCTCATTTGTGACAAGGACAGTCACACTTAGGACATCTCATAGTGATATTCCCTTGTGTAATTTCCACTTGAATGTATTGCTATTGAACCACATTAATGCTTTTCTTCTTCAACAAATGAGGACAGTCACTGTAAAGACAACATGATAATGTACACAATTACCAAAAAATGATCTTGTTAATTGATGTAACACTTTGTCTTGCTCACTCCCTATCCTTCACTAGGGTCTCTTTAGGCCAATGTTTTGACTTGATAGGGTACTTAACTATCCCTACACTCTTTAGGTATCTCTACCCAAGATCCCACTCCTTCAACTAGTGCACACCAACAAGAAATACAACGAACTCTGCTCAATACCAATCTAGCTACTAGGACACTCCTAGTCTTGTCTTCACAAATTGAAACACATTCAACTAGAACTTTACTCCATGGAGAGGCTGGCCACTAGGACCTCTATTGGTTTCAATAGTACTCCTTCACCTATACTTTTCATCAGTACTTCAATCCGGTTCATCAAACCATGCCAATTGCACCCAAAAATAGGCTGCTAGCAATTAGGCCTTTGTCAAGCCTTTTTGTTTATATTAAGCCACCTAAAGGGCTTAGGATTCAGATGCCCTTTATTGAGAACTCCAAGATATCTAAGGTCTTCTCCTCCTAGATTTTTTGTACACCAACTGCTACAGCCATGCCTGAAAACAAGTATTTTGACACAACTTGGACAGTCTGACTAAGAGTTTGTTTTCTTAGTAGCCAAAGAAACTCACCCAATCTTCTAATTTGACTTGGGGCTTCTTTAGATGTGGGTCTACCTCTCCATGAGATTTTAGTTGAAGCAACCAATGCATTCAACTTGTTGTAATCTTCTTGTAATGATTTGTCATCCCTAACTATGCTCAACTGACTCACCTAGGACATCATTGCAAACATAGAAAATGAGCTTCCCAGGGCCCCTCCTTCCAAACATATAGTACATGGAGTCTCCTCACCCATTCCAAGAGCCCATACAAAATTGACAATGGAATGATGAGCTAAGACTCCATTTGTTCAACCTGCCTGGTTCAAACCAATGATAGGGTACTTAACAAAAGAATTAACAAACTAGTTGGAATGCTTCAAAACTCAAAAAAAACACAACACAGAATAAAAAAACAACTTGTACTAACTTTTCCAATAGACACTGCGAGCTATCTAATCCATTAATCAACTGAAAACAAAGAAACAAAAAAACTCAAGAATTCACTAAAACCGTGTTACTCTACAAATCTTCTTAATTCCAAATGTTTTTCCCCCCAACCTTTTGCACAGATCGATGGAGGCCTCTTATAGTTGATCTGATGCCTAATTTAATGGTTTCATATAGTTACATAACCATCTTACTCGAAAATGCTCCCTTGCACAAATGTTGTCAATGTTGTGAATGACAACATTGACAACTTGTTACAACCTTTGGGATTTTGGTTCAAAAATTATTGTTCAAACACCATAAGACCCTAACCATGACTTAGTTAGGCTATTTAGACCTCACATAGGCCACTTCTACACTTCTTTGCCCAATTTGACCCCTAAATGCTTCATTCCCACTTTTGCCACAATATTGGTAACTTGGGTACAAATTGGCACTTGCCTTCACAAAGGTCACACATGAGGACATCTCACAGTGATCGATTGTCCCTTGTGTAATTGCCACTTGAATGTATTGCTATTGAACCACATTAATGCTTTTCTTCTTCAACAAATGAGGACAGTCACTCTAAAGACAACATGATAATGTACACTCACTGTAAGGACAGTCACAAATGAGGACATCTCACAGTGACTGTCCCTTGTGTAATTGCCGCTTGAATGTATTGCTATTGAACCACATTAATGCTTTTCTTCTTCAACAAATGAGGACAGTCACTCTAAAGACAACATGATAATGTACACTCACTGTAAGGATAGTCACAAATGAGGACATCTCACAGTGACTGTCCCTTGTGTAATTGCTGTTTGAATTACACAAGGGATAGTCATTGTGAGATGTCCTCATTTGTGACAAGGATAGTCACACATGAGGACATCTCACAGTGATTTTCCCTTGTGTAATTGCCACTTGAATGTATTGCTATTGAACCACATTAATGCTTTTCTTCTTCAACAAATGAGGACAGTCACTCTAAAGACAACATGATAATGTACACTCACTGTAAGGACAGTCACAAATGAGGACATCTCACAGTGACTGTCCCTTGTGTAATTTCCACTTGAATTACATAAGGGACAGTCATTGTGAGATGTCCTCATTTGTGACAAGGATAGTCACACATGAGGACATCTCACAGTGATTGTCCCTTGTGTAATTATCACTTGAATGTATTGCTATTGAACCACATTAATGCTTTTCTTCTTCAACAAATGAGGACAGTCACTCTAAAGACAACATAATAATGTACACTCACTGTAAGGACAGTCACAAATGAGGACATCTCACAGTGACTGTCCCTTGTGTAATTGCCGCTTGAATTACACAAGGGATAGTCATTGTGAGATGTCCTCATTTGTGACAAGGACAGTCACACATGAGGACATCTCACAGTGATTGTCTGTAATGTCCCCTTTTTGGCTAACTTGGAAAACAGGAACAATTACTCCACTTCTCAGACTTACTCTATCAGATACTTACAATTAAACTAAGTAATGGAGGTTACTTAAGATATCAACCGCTATTTCAGATTCAATCACAATATGTGTGCAAGATGATATTGATACCAATATGTTTAATAGCACTGTCGGATATAATGATATGAAATATGCTATGAATATGATGTTTCCTATCACTTATAGTGATAGTATAATGATGCTATGTCTGATATAAACAATATCGATATACAATCAATAAGTATTGCTTACAGCAATGTATTTGCTATGTCTGATATGATGATGTAATTATGCAAATGTGTAATATCGCTATGAGTGATATGTTGCTATTTCAGATTCTAAATTATATGCTTGCAACTTCAAATATTGATGCTGTTTCTGACTATCCTTTCTATCTGTGCAATCATGGTGTTGTCTCTGATCTGCAATGATAAACTTGAAACCAAACTGCCAAAGGCAGATGCTCTATTGAGTATATCCAAATATGGATAAGTAAATAAAGTTCTAATGATGCCTTGAGTGACTGACGAGAATGCATTCTTATATTGTCTTTAACAAATGAAGAGATGCTATGAATGAGACGTGTCTTGTTTCTTCCTCCATGTCCCTTTTTTAATCACACCTTTCCATAATCCGACAGTTCACATAATATTATTTCATTATTTTCTGATCATAGATAACTCCCAGATTGACTCAATATCAAATCTTTTTATGAAGGTAATCTTCCCTAATTGGTAGTGCAACCAGTAGTTAACATCCATTGTGTTTGTATTAGTTTGGTCTAACTATCATTAGTATTTAGTCAATCGATATTAACTCTTGCCTTATCCCATATTGTTATGATTATATCCAATCTTTCTACTCTGATATAAGTCGATATCATTTTCTGATAATTGTCCATTTATTGGTTGATTGCTGGTAATGGAGTTTGATCTTCAAATTGACTTCCATTCCTGTTAATACTTAAGGATACATTGTACTTATTATCCATGACTGATGCCTCATTCATCAATAGCTTGTGATATAATCACTGATGATTTTGTGTTTCTACAAGATGTGGTTTATCTCAGACAATCGATAATCTTTCAATCCTTTAGTCGATATCCTCCTATGTGGTGTCTATTGATATAGATAGTAGAATTCAATCTAGTTTATGTTATTGTCATGATAACATAGGAAGTGATGGTGCATATTTGCTAGCGGGTCTTCATGTTTGATATTTCTTTATCGGATATGTCATTGTCTAAACTTGTGCAATTAATGATTATTTATAATATATGAATGGTTATCCTTCTTGCTTATCAATACATCTTCTGAAACACATAGCGACCTATCCCTTATTCATATCATGTTGATCTTGACTTCATAGTATTTGGTTCATTAATCATCCTCTCATGGTATCGATGTGTAATGACTAGTGATTGTTGTATCACTTCTTCATTCCTCATCGTGATAGATAATGCAGATGTTTAATGTAGATGTATATCGATTACAGATATTCGATATTGCTTTAAACGTTATTATTATTATTATTATTATTAATGTTATTGTTATTATTAAATATTATAATTAATGATGTTAGTAATATTAATAATATTATAATAAATATTATTATAGTGATAACATATTGTTTTATATTGAGAGGTTTATTAATATTATTTATATATTAAAATTATTATATCAATAATTGATTTAATATTATTACTTAATATATTATTATAATATAATATATATAATTTATTAATAATTATTTATTATTAATTTATATTATAATTATAATCATAATTATATTATTTATTAATATTTTAATATTATTTAATTAACATATTACTTATTATGCTAACTATATATTATTATTATCTTTTGATAATAATTATATATTATTGTTATATACCGTTAATAATAGATTATTATATATCATCTAATCATTTTATTATTATACTAAGTTCAATATGTCACGGCTCATGACATTGTCCCTTGTGTAATTGCCACTTGAATGTATTGCTATTGAACCACATTAATGCTTTTCTTCTTCAACAAATGAGGACAGTCACTCTAAAGACAACATGATAATGTACACTCATTGTAAGGACAGTCACAAATGAGGACATCTCACAGTGACTGTCCCTTGTGTAATTGCCACTTGAATTACACAAGGGACAGTCATTGTGAGATGTCCTCATTTGTGACAAGGACAGTCACACATGAGGACATCTCACAGTGATTGTCCCTTGTGTAATTCCCACTTGAATGTATTGCTATTGAACCACATTAATGCTTTTCTTCTTCAACAAATGAGGACAGTCACTCTAAAGACACCATGATAATGTACACTCACTGTAAGGACAGTCACAAATGAGGACATCTCATAGTGACTGTCCCTTGTGTAATTGCCACTTGAATGTATTGCTATTCAGCCACATTAATGCTTTTCTTCTTCAACAAATGAGGATAGTCACTCTAAGGTCAACATGATAATGTACACTCACTGTAAGTGTACATTATCATGTTGTATTACAAATGGACCTTATGTTGGTCGGGATATAAGTGCAAAAAAAAAGAAGGAACGTTGTCATTTGTGTTTTCAACAGCGCCGAGAGAGATTCCCTCCGCGAAATCAAGCGGGTTATCATTTGTGTTTTGAACAAAGTGGGTTGTCATTTGTGTTTTGAACAGCACCGAGAGAGATTCCCTCCGTGAAATCAAGCGGGTTGTCATTTGTGTTTTCAACAGCGCCGAGAGAGATTCCCTCCACAAAATCACAGCTACAATTTCTGAGTACGTTGGGTTTATTTTTCTTTTGTCATTAATATTTAATCTGGTATTCAGCTGTTAGAGAGCTAAAATACCCAGAAATGAGGACATATCTGTGTCCAACACATTTTAAAATGATCACCCCCCTATTATTGTATCACTTCCTCCTTGTTCCTCATTCAAGTGGCAATTACACAAGGGACAGTCACTGTGAGATGTCCTCATTTGTGACAAGGACAGTCACACATGAGGACATCTCACAGTGACTGTCCCTTGTGTAATTGCCACTTGAATGTATTGCTATTCAACCACATTTATGGGCCCGTTTGGACCACGACACATAGTAGCATCTACAGAGAAGAATATCCCAGGTGTAACAAGTTGTAAGAATATACCAATAGTTCTAAGAAGTTCCCTAGCACGTAGTAGCATCTATAGAGAAGAATATACAACATGAGGGCAGCCACTGTAAAGACAACATGATAATGTACACTCATTGTATGTGTACATTATCATGTTGTGTTTACAGTGACTGACCTCATTCAAGTGGCAATTACACAAGGGACAGTCACTGTGAGATGTCCTCATTTGTGACAAGGACAGTCACACATGAGGATATCTCACAGTGACTGTCCCTTGTGTAATTGCCACTTGAATGTATTTCTATTCAACCACATTTATGGGCCCGTTTGGACCATGGCACACAGTAGCATCTATAGAGAAGAATATCCTAGGTGTAACAAGTTGTAAGAATATACCAACAGTTCTAAGAAGTTCCCTAGCACATAGTAGCATCTTCTAATTGTCTATACCACTTCACAAGGTATTGTTTGCACACATTGTTTTTGGTTCTTTTGATGACCCTTGTTTTGAAATTGCTATTAGGCCTTGTAGCTTATATGTTTTGATTGCTGGAGAGCTTCTAAAGCTAAGCAAGAAGACCATTGCACGAGTTATAGCCGCGCGCTCAGGTTTGAAAATTGTATATTTTTTAATCTAATGAATATTTTAACTAGACTTTTAGCTTATTTTTGCTGTATATTTTAATCTAAAGGGAATCATGGATGTGAACTTGAAAGAATTTTGTACTTAGTTCTTATGGAGAGAATAGTAGTAGTTTACGGTCTAATATCAAATAGAGTTTTCCAATTACAGAAAGTTAATGAATTCTAATAGCTTATATGTTTTGATTGCTGGAGAGCTTCTAGAGCTAAGCAAGAAGACCATTGCATGAGTTATAGCCCCGCGCTCAGGTTTGAAAATTGTATATATTTTAATCTAATGTATATTTTAATCCTTTTGCCATGTCATGTAATATGTCTTGCCTTGTAGCTTATATGTTTTGAAATTGCTGTTAGGCCTTGTAGCTTATATGTTTTGATTGCTAGAGAGCTTCTAGAGCTAAGCAAGAAGACCATTGCACTAGTCGTAGCCACGCGCTCAGGCATGAAAATTGTATATTTTTTAATCTAATGTATATTTTAACTAGACTTTTAAAATATTAAAGGATTTAACTAGGTCTAAGAAGATTTGTGTACTTTTGACAATTTTGCTTAGTCACTGAAAGTTGTAGACCGAAGTTTTCATAGCCCAATTTTTGCTTCCTGCGAAGAATGATCATGTCAGATAATATAAGTGAAGAACAAAATAGGGAGACAATCGCTAGATTGTGGTCTAACTTGAAAAGAAAAGGTGATGGAAAATGTTATTGTCCCTGCAAAATTTGTAAGGGCTTAAACCGTAGAAGACTGCTAATCAAAACAGTTAGGAGACATTGTAGGGAGAATGGTCACATTGAAGGGGGGCATGACTATCATCCACTGGTAAGTTGTTCATTATATCATTTTAACAATTTATATACATATGAAATCACTTGATGATGAGTTGAAGATCATGGTTTATTTATGTTAATCAATTTTATATAGGTTGATCTCCCCAGGGAAGTACATGATATGGAGGAACATGGGGGTGCGAATATCCAAGGTGAAGATAATGATCCCATGGAAGATGATGATCATGCGCCAGAAAACACAATTGAAGATGATGGTATAAATACATTGATCCATGACACATTTAGTCCAAGCGGATCTGATCATGATGATGATGATAGCCTCGATGTACCTCTACTTGAGAAGGCATACGAGCCCCTATACAAAGACTCCCAAACAACTCTTCTCTCTGCTGTATTGTTGTTGTTGAACTTGAAGGTTATGAATGGTTTATCCAACATAACAATGTCACGTATGTTAAGGTATGTCATATATGTCTTTATAGTTAACAAAGGGTGAATAATGTACCACTAATATTGTTTATATTAACAACTTATATTTTTTGCTGTAGATTGATAGGCGAGTTTTTGTTACCACCATCAAATATTCTACCTCGCTCATATTGAGAATTATCTACTATTATGAAAGATATTGGAATGGAGTATCAAGCAATACATGCTTGTCCCAATGATCATATTATATATTATAAAGAACATGAATTTGCAACACAATGCCCTGTATGTCATACGAGTAGATATCAAACAGATCGAATAACAAAAAAGGTGCCTCACAAGGTTCTTCGTTACATCCCCATTATTCCACGGATGCGACAATTATTCAGGTGTACTAGCTTGGCACAATTTATGGATTACCATGCACGCAATAGAAGTCGAGATGACATTATTTGAATCCCTACGGATGGTTCGGTATTTATGCACATAGAGGAAAAGTGGCAACACTTCAAAGAAGAACCTCGTAATCTCAGGCTTTCATTGGCAGCGGATGGTGTCAATCCATTTGGAGAGATGAGATCTATTTGCTCGGTGTGGCTTGTTTTTGTTATCAATAATAACATTCCTCCGTGGATGTCAATAAAGAGGGAGCACATTATGTTGGCAATGATTGTTCCAGGTATTTTATCATTTGATAGTTATTAATTTACATGTACTTACAAATCTTACAGTAAAATGGTCACAATAATTATGTAATGTTACTGTTCATTCAAGTAGGTAAATATCAAGTTAAAGATATGAATGTATATATTGAGCCTCTTATTGACGAGTTGGTGGAGTTATGGAATGGTGTCACTATGTATGACGTGTCTAGACCAATAGGACAAAGACAATTTCAATTCCATGCAATACTTGTATGGACAATACATGATGCCCCAGGGCTAACACATTTTTGTGGTATGTTATAGTGAATTCAAGTTGCGCATGATAATTCTAATTATAAAAATCAACATATTTAATAATCCAATTATATCATTATCTTGTAGGTCTTCAAACAAAGGGAAAATTTGCATGTCCAGTTTGTGAATGAATGTTATCATGTGATATTGATTGAATGTTACATTTTATTAATAATTGAAAGAATGAATGAATGTTAGATGTTAACGGGGAGTGTAGAGTGATGTTAGGGGGAGGGGGGTGGGGCCAAATGAGCTTCCACCTTCACGTGGTTGGCCCTGTTTAGTAGAGAATATTAAACTATATTCTCGAAACAAAGTGAAGCTCAATAAGATACTAAATGAGTCAAAATGGTTATCAAGGTCCTCTATCCATAAGATACTTGTAGTAAAAAATGGTTATTAATAAGATACTTGTAGTCAAAATGGTTATCTAGGTCCTCTATCCATTCCATAAGTTCTTCACCATTCAAACTTCCTCCATAACAAGGAATGTGCTCTAGGTTAGTCATGAAGCCTAGCATGGACTCTCTGTCAGATAGAGCCACTATTTCAGAGCCTTTTCTGTGCATTTCCTTCAAGCATTGTACAGTGTACGGATGTGAAAGGGAGGGCAGACCAGTGTGGAAGTTAGAGTATTTATATCTTATGCTTTGAGAGTTTATTTGGTAGATTCAAGACACCTTATATCAAAGTTATTCCTTTTTCTTATTTGTTGTTCTGTCAAACCCTCATTTTTTGGGTTATTGCATTCAAATGGCCTTAACTTGCAAATAAACCATAGGATATCCTCTGTTCTTTGTAAAATGCAAGTTAAGGGGGTTTATTTTCATATTTTAAAAGCTTTGGAACAGGATACTAAGCCAGAGAATTTCGAGAGCAAGCCCTAGGTCAAGAATCTCAATGTTCTTGACTAGGAGTTGATGGATTATGCAAGATCAGAGGGTAGCGGAAAGTAAAGGACCTCAAACCTTGTTGAATCTAGATCTTTAGAGCATGGTGGACATCTTCAAACTCTGATCTTGGTTTCATGCACCCATTTTCAATGCCTTGTTTTGGAACCCACACCCAAAGGCATGCATTACGTCTGCGGACTCAATAAGGATATTGATATGCTGGAGTGGAGTCAGGCTCTGGGAGTTGGAGGATTGTTAGAACATCAAAAAGGGTACTCAAAAAACATATAAGTTCATAAGGTCCTTTGTCAAATTGAAGAGTTATTGCTGCAGAACAAGTTTTGGAGACCTACTAGAGTCACTAGGTCTATTTGTGATTTTGATGTCTTGGGTTGTTTGGAACACAACCAATGCATGATTCTGCATGTTTTAGGGAATCTTAAGAGTTTTCAAATGTTTGATTGGGTTGGCAAAGCCTAGGATCAATAAAGTCTCTTTTGGTAGAAAATCAGGGAACTTGTCCCTAAAAGGAAATTTGGTCTTGGTTGGGATTGAGTCAATAAGGTGTTAGAAGTATCTTGAAACCTTTGAAGTCCCTCTAGTACAGAGATTTTAAACTGGTCTGATAAAATCAGAGGCTAAATTTCTTAGGTGTAACATTTTGGTGTCTTGAAGTGGGTTGGGGCTTAAGACCAAGTTTCTTGCTGACCACTCTGCATCACATTGTCTTGCATGAAATTAGTCATTCTGTATACACTGGTCTAGTGTTGTCAATAGACCCAAATAGTTCAAAGATACTCAAACCAATCAGATGTTTTATGGGGTGCATTTTTGTGTTAGGTAGAAAGGATTCTTCATACAGGTGAAAGTCTCGAACCTTTCCCCACTCCCAAAAAAATATCACTTGTACTGTTATGAGCAGTCATGAGGACTAGATAGATACATTATAATATATGTAATTTCCACTTGAATGTATTTCTATTCAACCACATTTATAGGCCTGTTTGGACCACGACACACAGTAGCATCTACAGAGAAGAATATCCCAGGTGTAACAAGCTCTAAGAATATACCAATAGTTCTAAGAAGTTCCCTAGCACACAATAGCATCTACAGAGAAGAATATACAACATGAGGGTAGTCACTATAAAGACAACATGATAATGTACACTCATTGTATGTGTACATTGTCATGTTGTCTTTACAGTGACTGTCCTCATTCAAGTGGCAATTACACAAGGGACAGTCACTGTGAGATGTCCTCATTTGTGACAAGGACAGTCACACATGAGGACATCTCACAGTCACTGTCCCTTGTGTAATTCCCACTTGAATGTATTGTTATTCAACCACATTTATGGGCCCGTTTGGACCACGACACACAGTAGCATCTACAGAGAAGAAGTTTGGTATGCAATGGTCTTGAAACCTCCTGAGAAATTCTTGGTATGCATTTGTGTGGTGCAAAAGCTTCGTTGAAAGAGAAAAAGAAGAAAAGAATAGAAATGATTTTTTTTCTTTTTATGTCATATACTGTAACCAGCTACTTATAACTTGCAAAAATTATTATAACCATTTGAAATTGAAACTTAGTTTAATGTGAAACTGAGAACTGCTTTATTAGAGCTTTCTGTGATTTAGATTCAGACATCAAGAACATTGTTTGCCTAATATTGTGATTAATGTTTATTTATTAATATCTCATACTGACAAACAATTGATAATTGTAGGGAAAACGTCATTGGGGGTCTTTGAGGATCCACCAGAAGCCAAGGAGAAAATGTATTCAAATGCTAAAGATGGTGTAACAGTCCTTACAGCTGTTGAACCTTGCTGTGTAGATCATCTCCGATTCTCCAAGTTCAACAGTACTGTGGTATTCCTTTGGATACTTCTAATGGTAAATTTCAGACATCAAGTTCTTTTCTTATGAAACTACTACATTTGTAATCTGTAGTTTTAAACTTTTAGTTTATAAATGTTCATCAGCTTTAGTTCGTATGCTGCCATTTCAAGTATGATTAATGAAGTTACCTTTATCACAGGATGAAAGTGAGCAGTCAGCATACTGGTACGGAGCTGGCAGCATTGATACCGTGACTAGGGCATCATTTAATGGTGGTATTGTGTTTTCCTGTGTTTAGGGCATCGGCCTTTTGAAGCATTGCCTTCATCTTTCATAAGTTTGAGTTTTAAGTTTGTTTATCTCTCTCGGCGCTGTTGAAAATACAAATGACAACGTTCTTGTTTGTTTTTCCCTTATATCTTGATGTGATTTCGCGGAGGGTTACGGCGCTGTTGAAAACAAAAATGAAAACACAAATCCCTTGTGTAATTGCCACTTGAAGGAGGACAGTCACTGTAAAGACAACATGATAATGTACACTTACAGTGAGTGTACATTATCATGTTGTCTTTAGAGTGACTATCCTCATTTGTTGAAGAAGAAAAGCATTAATGTGGCTGAATAGCAATACATTCAAGTGACAATCACACAAGGGACAGTCACTGTGAGATGTCCTCATTTGTGACTGTCCTTACAGTGAGTGTACATTATCATGTTGTCTTTAGAGTGACTGTCCTCATTTGTTGAAGAAGAAAAGCATTAATGTGGTTCAATAGCAATACATTCAAGTGGCAATTACACAAGGGACAATCGATCACTGTGAGATGTCCTCATGTGTGACTGTCCTTGTCACAAATGAGGACATCTCACAGTGACTGTCCCTTGTGTAATTGCCACTTGAATGAGGTCAGTTACTGTAAAGACAACATGATAATGTACACATACAATGAGTGTACATTATCATGTTGTCTTTACAGTGGCTGCCCTCATGTTGTATATTCTTCTCTGTAGATGCTACTACGTGCTAGGGAACTTCTTAGAACTGTTGGTATATTCTTACAACTTGTTACACCTGGGATATTCTTCTCTGTAGATGCTACTGTGTGTCATGGTCCAAACGGGCCCATAAATGTGGTTGAATAGCAATACATTCAAGTGGCAATTACACAAGGGACAGTCACTGTGAGATGTCCTCATGTGTGACTGTCCTTGTCACAAATGAGGACATCTCACAGTGACTGTCCCTTGTGTAATTGCCACTTGAAGGAAAAAAGCATTAATGTGGTTCAATAGCAATGTATCAAGCGGCAATTACACAAGGGATAATCACTCTGAGATTTCCTCATTTGTGACTATCCTTACAGTGAGTGTACATTATCATGTTGTCTTTACAGTGACTGTCCTCATTTGTTGAAGGAAAAAAGCATTAATGTGGTTCAATAGTGATGCAGAGTAGTCAGCAAGAAACTTGGATCTATGTCCCAACCCACTTCAAGACACCAAAATGACTCAACCAATCAATTAGGCTCTGATTTCTATAGGTTAATGTTTAAACTCTGCAAAGTAATGAATTTGAAGGTTTCAAGGATCACACAACAACTTATGGACTCAATCCCATTCAATAACAAATTTCCTTTTAGGGACAAGTTCCCTGATTTTCTATCAAAAGAGACTTTTAAGGTTCTAGATCTTACTTCCTGCAGCAAAACTTAGAAACCCCTTAGATATCATCTAAATAACAAGAATCATGCATTGGTTGTGATCTAAACAACCCAAGACATCAAAATAACAAACTGACCTAGCGACCCTAGTAGGTCTCCCAAACCTGCTCTGCAGCCATAACTCTGCAACTTGCCAAAGGACTCTAAGAAGTTATATGTTTTCTGAGTGTATGCACCCTAAAATGGTCGCCCAGACTTTGGGCCCCATTTATTCAATTTGTCAAATATCAATTTTCTGAATCAATGTTTTGCAATATTCAAATCAATTTCCTTGATCAAATCATAACTATTTCAATCATTTCAATAATCTCCTAAGGTTTAATCATGTCATCAATAATTTTATTTAATTAAAAGAAATAAATCCCTTTTAAATAAATAAAATAATGTTATTTAATTGAAATTAATATTCCTTAAATGAAATGATGTTATTTAATTAAAATCCATTTTTAATTAAATGATTTTATCTTATTTAATTAATATTCATCTTTAAATTATATAATCTTATTTTATTTTATTAAAAGAGATATTATTCTTTTTAAATAAATAAAATATCTTCTCAAAAGATCTTTTGTGATGGAAAAGGAAATAAATCAAATAAAAATAAAACAAAAATCCTTTTCTTGATTCTTTCAATAAATTTTATTTAATTAAAAGAAATATTCTCTCTTAAATAAATAAAATAACCTTATTTAATTGAAAGAGATATCTTTTAAATGAAATAAAATCTTTTTTAATTAAATGATTTTATCTTATTTAGAATAATATCTCTCTTTTAATTAAATAATGTTATCTTATTTAATTAATAGAGAATCATTCTTTTAAATAAATAAAAAAATCCTCTTAAAGCTCTTTTGTGATGAAAAAGGGAAATAAAAATAAATAAAATAAAGAAAATCCCTTTTCTCTCCACACTTTCTAAAAACTGAGCTTTATTTCCTCTTTTTGGATTTATCCCACATTGCTCTTGGATTTGCATTCAATTCCTCAAATTCTCATATAAGGAGCCCTCTCCTTCTCAATTAGCATCCTAGAATTTTCATGTTATTGTTATGCTGTAGGTTTGGAGAGCAATTTTGGAAGAAGCTTTTGAGCACATTTGGAGCTTGGATATTTGAGACTTCTTTCTTCTTGTCTTCTTCTCTCATGCCTCATGGCAATCCATAGTTTAGATTAATATTGCATTCACATAATAGTTTAAATTTATGTTTCCTTTCATTGTTCTAGCTTAATCCACATAGCATAATTAGCAAGAACTTGTAATACTTTCATCTCAATAGAGTAGTTTATTTCTTGTATGTCAATCATCTAGATTAGTTTCATTTACATGCAATAACTTGAAGATCAATGGAGATTAGCACTCTTGCTTCTCATCCTTGAATCTCTCATTTCTTGGTGTACTTGCATGGGTTTAACAAGGTTAATTTGAGGGCCTCATAATACAACCCCTGCACTCCATGAATAGAGAGCTGTGAATCGATATTTGAGAGCTCATTATTGAGTCTTCTTGAATGCAAGGATTCACAGAAGTGTGACCATTTTCTATCACACATTTTTGGCGCCCACATTGTTTCAATTTCACATATATGGGAGCAATAAGGACTTCATATAATGGTGAATCGTTGCGCCCATATAACTAAGGACTTCATGTCTTCCTTCCATATTGGGTCCTTATGTCCCTTCATTTTCCCCTCCTAACTCTCCTAATTCGTCATCTATCTTGGGTCCTTATGTCCCTCCATCTCCTATCTTTCCTCAAGATCAACATAGATGCATACCTTTGAATCCTTTTCATCCATCCACCCATCTACACCAGTCATATTATCCTTCTTCTTCCACATGTCCCAAGTCTTTTGGAAGTAACTTGAATGTTCAATATAAGAAAAAGAAACAATACAAGAATCCATCAAAGAAAGAAGATCACCATGTCTCCTCTAATCGACATGGGGGCATAAAGTCAAAAGAGATATCTAAGAAGAAAACTACAAGACAAGTATGGGTTCCAAAATCCATCATTCAAGATATTCTCTCTAAGTCATCATAAGGAAATAAAAAGCCTAAGGCTATATGGATTCCAAAGTCTCTCTTGAAAGAGTCTAATGTTGAACAAAAATTAAAGTTGACATTCAAGCTTCCAAAGGCTTCCACTCCATCTTCTTCCAAAAACATTCTTTCATTCCATGCACCTAAACCGCAACCTCTGCTAAACATTCATCATATTCCTTCACGTATTCCTTCATTCAAGTTTCCTCCATCCTCTCACCACCCTCCAAGGTGTGTGTCGATGTTGATCTTACCTTCCTTTCCATCTACTCTTTCACAATCCTTCCATTCATTATTCTCTCACCTTCTATCATTTTTCCTCATTTGCACATTCCTCCTATCTTCCAACTCCACTCGCTTTACATAAAACTGTATCCTCCATTTTTCTCTTCCATCTTCCTTTCCCTATCAGCATCTTTGAGCATATAATTTTGAATCCTTGGCATATCATGGTTTATCCTTTCAAGGAGCATTATCTAAAAGCTTGCCTTCTTCCAAAAATTATAAAATTCAAAAAAAATAGAAAAAAGAGAAAAAAATGAAAAATTTGAAAATGCGCCTTGGTGAAAACCTGGAAACAGGTGCTTTGGTAGCCAAAGTAAAGAGAAATAAATTCATCCTATGGTGAAAACCACTCCCTTGTGGCACCTTGGATAAGTACCATGATGAAAACCTGGCAATTAGGCATCATGCGTAGTTCTTCTACATATCTCATCCATTCCATCTTCTCTCTTTGATCTTGACAAGGTTGATCTATACACGTACATTTGGCTATCTCGAGAGCGGTCTTATGATGATCCTGCTTTCATTTCTTTCATGTCTAGCCTTCATACCTATTTTCCTCCATTCATTCTAGCCTTTCACTATCCTTTCCCCCTTTGGTCTTGATCTAAAAAAAAGAAAAAAAAAGAGTAAAACACGATGCTATGAAGCCTCTTGACATGTCTACTCCTTTGGACTGCATCCTTTCCTTCTTTTGCAGTGCACCTTTGTGACTTATCCTATGCTAACCTTCCATTGCTCGTTCAGATGTACTTTACATGATAATTTTTCCCTAGCTTGGGTACTCTTGAGGAGTTTGTCTTTGAGGATTTCTTCCATTCATTCTCCTTCATTTTGTTGTCTTCCATCTCTCCCACGAGCTTGCTAATCCCTCTTGTTCTCCACCTCACTAGACATTGGGACTGCACGATGTGATCTTGCTTGGGAGTTTGATGCTCATTTTGTCTAGGGGCATCCTTTGTACATACTTATTGAACCTGAAAAAATCCAAAAAAATGATATATTGTTAAAAATCCTAAAAATTGGAAAATGTCCTGAAAAAATGATCAAAAAAATTATATATTCCAAAAATACCAAAAAAAAAAAACAAAAATTTCAAAAATTCAAAAATACAAAAAAAATTGAAAAAGTGCCTTGGTGAAAACCTGGAAACAGGCACCTTGGTAGCAAAAATACAAAAAAATTATAAACAGTCTTGAAAAAAAATAAAAAATAAAAAATTCTTCCAAGTGGTGAAAACCTGGAAACAGGCACTACTTGAGGCCTTCGCACCCCTATTTCTTAACATGCGTCCTAGACACTTAGCCTTTCTCCATCATGCCTCGTCCTTGTTGCCTTGATTTGGAATTGGTCTTTGTCTTTGTCTAGGGGGCATCACTGTGTTATCTTTGGTCTCTTGGATATGCTTGTCTTTAGGACACCTCGCAAAGGGTGTTTTTCAACACCACCCCAACTGTGTTTTTCAACACAACTCCTGACATCAAGTGTTTTTCAAAACTTATCAGTTTGGTCTTATCCAGTTTCGTCATGTGATCTTACCAGCTAGCAAGCATTCGATCCTTATCCTCGGAACTCAGTATCAGTTTACACACTTAAATTTTTAAATGCAACACTTAATGCTTGAGATATGTCATGAAATTTTCTTTGTGTGCTGACTGTTATTAATTTTCATTGAGTGCCTTTGTCTAATAAGTCTCTCCATGATGCATAGCTAGAGGACTTGGGGCATGGGGCACATTTTTATTTTCTTTCTGCTTGTGGGTGTGTTCTTGACTATCTTGAGTGTCTCTTGTTGTCTCCTTGACACACTTCGGAGATTTAAGGCATCATCCTTGACTGTTTTTGCACAACCGTTCTCATGGTCATCCCAGCATTTATGCCTTCATGCGAGCATGGTTTTGCTACATTAAATTGGGTAAGCTAACATTGCAGTCATCTTGACCTTTATGTCTTTGATGCTCATGTTAGAATCTTTCCACATTCCTGATATAAATCACATTCATATCTTCATAGTTGCGTTTGTGACTAGTGTTGATTGTGTGATCGTCCGATGTCTAGTAATAATGGCCCTATGATGAAAATAAGTTCTTTTACATTCTCTAATGAATGATGAACACAACCAAACCTATGTTACCCTATTGCAAGTACACCTTTGCATTTTCATATAGCTTGCATTATTTAGGCTTCATGTTAAATTTGCACTTTTAGGCTGCATTATGAGTTTGAGAGGGTTTCCTTCATCTTTCTTGTGGACTTTTTTATCAACTGTGATCACATTCTTCATTTCCTTATCTTCTTTCGTGATCTCAATCGAAATTCCCTATCTTAAACAGTTGATTGATTTTGATGCGTCCTCTTTCTTGAGGCAAATTCTCTTTCTTCTCTCCATTTCTTTCCATTTCTTCCAAACTTCTATCTTCCATTCTCTTTCACCCCACTTCTTTTCTTCTAATTCAACCTTGGGGCATAATCTTTCTTTCTGATCTACCTTGGTTCTGTGATTTTTTATTTTTTATTTTATCTTTCATCTTATGTCAAGAACCTTATGTTTAGTTCGATTTGATCAAATTTATCAATTTACTGTTTCCCCTTTATCTCATTTCGATTTCGATCACGAGGGGGCAGTACCTATTAACTTCAATGCTTGATTCAGCTTTATCAAATTTATCGATTGCTTCTCTTGGGGCAACCTTTCTTGAGATTCTTATCTCTTATTTGAGACTTGACAATTACCTATTCACAGGTGTTGGCCTTGTCTTTTTCAATCTGTTTATCTATGTCCTGATGTGTTCCCATCCGTCGAACACACATCTGGGTTGTTTTGTGATCCCAAATCGATCTCACACTTCAATTCCATTCTTTGACTGCATGTGATCCCGAGTCTACCTCACATTAGTCAAAGAGGGGCAAATGTATGCACCCTAAAATGGTCGCCCAGACTTTGGGCCCCATTTATTCAATTTGTCAAATATCAATTTTCTGAATCAATGTTTTGCAATATTCAAATCAATTTCCTTGATCAAATCATAACTATTTCAATCATTTCAATAATCTCCTAAGGTTTAATCATGTCATCAATAATTTTATTTAATTAAAAGAAATAAATCCCTTTTAAATAAATAAAATAATGTTATTTAATTGAAATTAATATTCCTTAAATGAAATGATGTTATTTAATTAAAATCCATTTTTAATTAAATGATTTTATCTTATTTAATTAATATTCATCTTTAAATTATATAATCTTATTTTATTTTATTAAAAGAGATATTATTCTTTTTAAATAAATAAAATATCTTCTCAAAAGATCTTTTGTGATGGAAAAGGAAATAAATCAAATAAAAATAAAACAAAAATCCTTTTCTTGATTCTTTCAATAAATTTTATTTAATTAAAAGAAATATTCTCTCTTAAATAAATAAAATAACTTTATTTAATTGAAAGAGATATCTTTTAAATGAAATAAAATCTTTTTTAATTAAATGATTTTATCTTATTTAGAATAATATCTCTCTTTTAATTAAATAATGTTATCTTATTTAATTAATAGAGAATCATTCTTTTAAATAAATAAAAAAATCCTCTTAAAGCTCTTTTGTGATGAAAAAGGGAAATAAAAATAAATAAAATAAAGAAAATCCCTTTTCTCTCCACACTTTCTAAAAACTGAGCTTTATTTCCTCTTTTTGGATTTATCCCACATTGCTCTTGGATTTGCATTCAATTCCTCAAATTCTCATATAAGGAGCCCTCTCCTTCTCAATTAGCATCCTAGAATTTTCATGTTATTGTTATGCTGCAGGTTTGGAGAGCAATTTTGGAAGAAGCTTTTGAGCACATTTGGAGCTTGGATATTTGAGACTTCTTTCTTCTTGTCTTCTTCTCTCATGCCTCATGGCAATCCATAGTTTAGATTAATATTGCATTCACATAATAGTTTAAATTTATGTTTCCTTTCATTGTTCTAGCTTAATCCACATAGCATAATTAGCAAGAACTTGTAATACTTTCATCTCAATAGAGTAGTTTATTTCTTGTATGTCAATCATCTAGATTAGTTTCATTTACATGCAATAACTTGAAGATCAATGGAGATTAGCACTCTTGCTTCTCATCCTTGAATCTCTCGTTTCTTGGTGTACTTGCATGGGTTTAACAAGGTTAATCTGAGGGCCTCATAATACAACCCCTGCACTCCACGAATAGAGAGCTGTGAATCGATATTTGAGAGCTCATTATTGAGTCTTCTTGAATGCAAGGATTCACAGAAGTGTGACCATTTTCTATCACACACTGAGTACCCTTTTTGGATTTCTAACAGACCACCAACTCATCCCAGACCCTGACTCCACTCCAGCATATCAATGTCTTCATTGAGTCCGCAGACCTAATGCATGCTTTTAGGTGTGGGTTCCAAAACAAAGCATTGAAAATTGGTGTATGAAACCAAGATCAGAGTTTTGGAGTGTTCTCCTGATCTAGATAAACAAGAATGCATAAGTTTTCAAGTCCTCAATACGATGCAAGCTTCTGATTTTATTCTGATTACCATCTTCCCAGCCAAAAACATGGTAGTTTTTGATCTAGGGCTCACTCTCAACAAATGCAGATGCAACCCCCTGCCTCAGGGCTTTTAGAATATACAAATATACATCCTTAACTATCATTCCACCAAGGAAGAAGGAATTCCAATGGTTGAAACATGAGTTAAGGTCTTTACATCAGTCAAACCCTGAAAATGAGGGTTTGTAAACAATGCATAGAAAATTTGAAATAACTTAGATATAAAACAAAGAGAATCAATCAAACCAACTTCCAAAGCATCAGATGTCACTATTACAACTTCCAGGCAAATTTTATCATCCAACCACCATCCGTACAGCCGTACAGAGTTCATTTTTCACCAGAAATGCACTAAAACAGGGTTATTTTTATTTTTTATGAAAGCAAAATGATTACAATACTGGTTCTCTGTCTATCTTCGACCATTTGAAGCCTAAAATAGGCTCTCCAAATGTTGGTTCAACCATCTAGGTGGTTAGAACAGTTTATCCAACAAATGTCAACTTTGCTAAGCAACTTTTAAAGTTGCATTACAACTTTGCAAACAACTTTGCCGAGAAGGTTAAAAATGTGTTGTGAAACTTTAGGAGCCTTATTAAAGTTATTTTGTACCTTCAAACTTCTTAACAACATCTAAAAGACACCTAATAAACACTTACTATGCTCATTTCATCCAAGGACTCAAAAGATGCCCAAGGTTTATAAGTCACCAAGGGGTCTTGTGTCCAACAAGTGGATGTTTATAAGGAGATAAAATCAATCCTTAATATTTATTACAAACCAAGAAAACATCTAAAACTCCTATTCTAATTTATTGTCATTCAAAAAGACTCTGATTTGTCATTCAAAAAGACTCTGATTTGTCAATCAAAAGGACCTTTCACCAGTCAATCCTTCAAAGCTCCAAGGTGAAAATCTTATGTTCCAATTGATAGGATTTGACTCCTTGGCTTCATGGCAACTTCCTTCAATCATGGTGTCTTTGGCTTGCATTAGGGATGCCCCTGCATCAAATAGCAATGCATTCAAGTGGCAATTACACAAGGGACAGTACATGCCCATTAAAGTTGGTGTTTTGTTATCCAGCATGACAATGGAGACAACATACTTTGTGTCAATTTTACTGATCAAATTTCCCTCCGCCAGGCAAAGCAACAATCTGGGTATGATAAGGTGAAATTTTGTAGTCCTTTTGGGTATGATAACAGTTCCAGTTTCCAATAAGATGGTTCATTTTTATAATCTAGCTTCAATTTCTCTTGTGAAAATCTTTTTTTCATTTTATGGGTGGTAAAATATAATTATTATGCTAGAGGTGTGTACTTATGGATGATAATGAAACAAAATGATAAGATTTAAGACTCTTGTTTTTTTTTTAAATAGCAATTTAAGTTTCCTTCTATTATAAATTACTGTTTTTCTATTTTTTAATGTATCTTTCCATATCTTTTATATCAATTTTATTTATGAAATATAAATATATTAATAATGTTTTACTATTTTTAGGATTAGTTTATATCAATTCTATGTATCATCATTCGTCATTCAATTGTCAGTATTATTAATTTAGATTGTGCAATTGTAGAACTACTCAAATATGGGTTGGATGGATACTCAAGCAGGGGAACCCTCCTCAAATATCTCAAGTAGTGAACTTGGAAAAATGTGTCCTGAAGGAACCCTTTCCATCAGAGAGATAAAAGTACAAACAAGTAAAAGAAGCAGGCTCTGCAAATATGTTTTTGAGAAGAAAAATGATAGATTATTCGAGTATGGTTCATGAGGTATATCTAAAAAGACATTTTTTTTCTTATTATAATAAAAGAGGAAGTTGTGAATGTCAAAGTTGAGTGAAACAAAAATTATTTTCATCAAATTTTGTTAGGCTTGCTTTTGGGAATAGTTTCTTACAATATTGCTATTAAGATTTTTATTGTGTAGTTTTTAGATTAGGTTTATAAAATTATATTTCATGAGTAGTGATTCATATTAATCAATTAACGATACTTTTGGAAGGTATTTTCAATGTGTCAAATTTTGATATTTTTACAAGAATTAGATTGTGTAATTTTTTTAATTAAAGTCATTGACTCATATTTCATAAATAATAGTTCTCATGAATCCATCTCTTATAAGATTGAATAGTCTATTTAGGAAGTATTTCTGATAGTATGTCAAATTATGATATTACTATTACCATTAGATTGCATGGCTTTGAAGTCAACCTCGTTGACCCATATTCTTCTCTGTAGATGCTACTATGTGCTAGGGAACTTCTTAGAACTATTGGTATATTCTTACAACTTGTTACACCTGGGATATTCTTCTTTGTAGATGCTACTATGTGTCGCAGTCCAAACGGGCCCATAAATGTGGTTGAATAGCAATACATTCAAGTGTCAATTACACAAGGGACAGTCACTGTGAGATGTCCTCATGTGTGACTGTCCTTGTCACAAATGAGGACATCTCACAGTGACTGTCCCTTGTGTAATTTCCAATTGAATGAGGACAGTCACTGTAAAGACAACATGATAATGTACACATACAATGAGTGTACATTATCATGTTGTCTTTACAGTGGCTGCCCTCATGTTGTATATTCTTCTCTGTAGATGCTACTATGTGCTAGGGAACTTCTTAGAACTGTTGGTATATTCTTACAACTTGTTACACCTGGGATATTCTTCTCTGTAGATGCTACTGTGTGCTATGGTCCAAACGGGCCCATAAATGTGGTTGAATAGCAATACATTCAAGTGACAATTACACAAGGGACAGTCACTGTGAGATGTCCTCATGTGTGACTGTCCTTGTCACAAATGAGGACATCTCACAGTGACTGTCCCTTGTGTAATTACCACTTGAATGAGGACAGTCACTGTAAAGACAACATGATAATGTACACAAGTACCGTGAAGGTAGTTGCAAGTTAGGGCTGTTTCATTGCATACCCGAAACAATGAAGATGTTACGGTCCACAAAATGTTTGTGCTTGAAAGATGAACAAATAAAATTAAACTTCTAAATAACCAAAGCTGCTAACAATAAATTCAACACAGATATGTCCTCATTTCTGGGTATTTTAGCTCTGTAACAGCTGAATACCAGATTACATAATAATGATAAAAGAAAAATAAACCCAACGTACTCAGAAATTGTAGCTGTGATTTCACGGAGGGAATCTCTCTCGGCACTGTTGAAAATACAAATGACAATGTTTCTCTACATTATCATGTTGCCTTTACAGTGACTATCCCTTGTGTAATTGCCACTTGAAGGAGGACAGTCACTGTAAAGACAACATGATAATGTACACTTACAGCCCGTGTACATTATCATGTTTTCTTTAGAGTGACTATCCTCATTTGTTGAAGAAGAAAAGCATTAATGTGGCTGAATAGCAATACATTCAAGTGGCAATTACACAAGGGACAGTCACTGTGAGATGTCCTCATTTGTGACTATCCTTACAGTGAGTGTACATTATCATGTTGTCTTTATAGTGACTGTCCTCATTTGTTGAAGGAAAAAAGCATTATTGTGGTTCATTAGCAATGTATTCAAGCGGCAATTACACAAGGGATAGTCACTCTGAGATTTCCTCATTTGTGACTATCCTTACAGTGAGTGTACATTATCATGTTGTCTTTACATTGACTGTCCTCATTTGTTGAAGGAAAAAAGCATTAATGTGGTTCAATAGCAATGTATTCAAGCGGCAATTACACAAGGGATAATCACTCTGAGATTTCCTCATTTGTGACTATCCTTACAGTGAGTGTACATTATCATGTTGTCTTTACAGTGACTGTCCTCATTTGTTGAAGGAAAAAAGCATTAATGTGGTTCAATAGCAATGCATTCAAGTGGCAATTACACAAGGGACAGTACATGCCCATTAAAGTTGGTGTTTTGTTATCCAGCATGACAATGGAGACAGCATACTCTGTGTCAATTTTACTGATCAAATTTCCCTCCGCCAGGCAAAGCAACAATCTGGGTATGATAAGGTAAAGTTTTTGCAATAATTTCTTGCTGCTGCTAAGGTTACCATTGTTTATGGTTTCTATTATATAGTTCTATCTATATTGCTATATGGCCTTTTGTTTAGGATTAAGTAGACGAGGGAAAATATTTCTTTTGTGGATTGTAAACAAAACATTGAATTATTTCAGAGAACAGATCTAAATCTATAAGATGCTACGATGGAGCACATGACCATGTACTTGTGAATATTAGGATCCATGTTAATCAAATGACTGCTTTATGTAAATTACTTTTGAGTAAGTAAAAGGCAATACAATTTTTCAAAGTGTGCAAGGATTTTTATGATATACAAGTGTACGAAGAAATGAATCTGTGTTGTTTTGTATCAATATCAAACATCTCTGATATATTTTCATGTTTTTATAATCTATTTTGCAGATGAAAACTGTCCAACAGATAAAGATTGGGAACTTCTCCCAGCATATGTACCTGCATCTCTCTTATATACTACAAGTTGCTTGCCATCAGAAATTGCAGTTCCCTCACGTGACATTGATGGTGAAGTGTTCTTTTCAAAACCATCATCTGTGGTTACCAATGCTCCTATTTTAGGCAATAAGTTTGTTGCATTCCATGAGCCATTGGTCAAGTTTCTTCTACGAGCTTCTGATGCCTCAAAATCTAAGCAGCGCCTACGCATGCCTCGTTGTGGTTGATTATCATTCTGTACATGAATTATAATGAGTAATCAGTTTTGGGCCTTGGAATCTTGTATGTAACATGCACAGGCATTTCATGGCTAAATGAATCTATTTTAAAAGCATCAACTTTTCTTACATGATGCTGGATACATAAGTAGAACAAGCGTATATCAAATTGGAAGCAATCAGAACTCCACAATGACATATTATTTAGAGTACTCTTCAGTTTAAGTAATAATGCATATATTGACACTGTAAAGACAACATGATAATGTACACTCACTGTAAAGACAACATGATAATGTACACTCACTGTAAGGACAGTCACAAATGAGGACATCTCACAGCGACTGTCCCTTGTGTAATTGCCACTTGAATGTATTGCTATTCAGCCACATTAATGCTTTTCTTCTTCAACAAATGAGGATAGTCACTGTAAAGACAACATGATAATGTACACTCACTGTGAGTGTACATTATCATGTTGTCTTTACAGTGACTATCCTCATTTGTTGAAGAAGAAAAGCATTAATGTGGCTGAATAGCAATACATTCAAGTGGCAATTACACAAGGGACAGTCGCTGTGAGATGTCCTCATTTGTGACTATCCTTACAGTGAGTGTACATTATCATGTTGTCTTTACAGTGGCTGTCCTCATTTGTTGAAAGAAAAAAGCATTAATGTGGTTCATTAGCAATGTATTAAATAATTTTTTTTTTTAATCCACCCACGGGTGTCGCCATTGCGACGGGAGCCCGTCGTAATGCGATGCAGGCACCTGTCGCAATTGCTTGGGAGGACCATCGCAATTGCGACGGCCCTCCGAAGCCATGCGACGAGGGGGCGACGCCCATGCCGCTAACAAATCTTAGCGACATTGCGACGGGAGGGCGCCACAATTGTGACGACTACCCATAGACGTCACAATTTGCGACTAAAAAATAGCGACGTCTATGGGTGTTGCTATTGCGACACATAGCCGTCGCAATTGAGACACATAGCCATCGCAAAATGCCCCCAAATGTATTAGTGATTGTACAAAGTACCTAAAGCTCAGATCATCAACACACGTGTGTATGACCAAGTTATGGTATGCGCCCTAGATGATAAGTTGGTTAGACTATATTCATGCTTAGTATATGATCACATGATCATATATGCAAGTATGAGAAAGATACAGACTAGGGTAATCTTTAAGAAACCCCCCCTTCAAAAAAGGTGTAAAAAAGTGGTGAAAGTTAGAAAGAAAAAAAAAAATTTGGCAAATTTTTTTTCTTTTCAAAGAAAATACTAATAATCTCAATTGGTGAATCATTGATGCTCCCTAAAACTATGTGAAACTATCTTGGTGAATTATGTTTTTGTTTCATAACTACCAAAATATATATTGGTGAATATAAAACAGTATTTATATTATAAAAAATATAAATTGGCGAATATAAAATAGTATTTATATTATAAAAAATGTAAATTGGCGAATATAAAACAACATTTATATTATAAAGAATATAAATTGGCGAATATTCAAAGAATCAAAACATAGTGATAGGATTATGTGTCAAGTTGGGTGCTACGTGTCTTTTGCAAATGACCAGTTTGTGAGGACATTTTGCGTAGCTTCGACAGGCTAAAAGGAGGGTTGATGGCTAACGGTTACGAAGATACGCAATGGTCATGTTGATGGTGTGCGTGACTTCGACTGTTATGTTGGTGGTTTAGAGTTGTAGGCCATGAAGATACACAAAGTTCAAGTAAGTTTGTGGTTGACAATTTGGCATTTACGTAGCTTCAACACAGTTTGTGGTGACTGGTAACAGTGTGTGTAGTTTCAGCAGGCTAAAAGGAGGGTCGATGCTGACAGTTACAAAGATACGTAATGGTCAGGTTGACAACATGCATGACTTCGGCAGTTATGCTAGCAGTTTACAGTTGAAGGCCACAAAGATATGCAAAGGACAGGTTGACAGTGTGCGTGACTTCAAAAGTTATGATCGCAGGTAAGATATGGGGGTTCCAAGGCCACGTTGGCAGTCTACGTAACTTAGCCATGAAGTTATAGTGACATTGAACACTGAAGTACAATTAATATGACTTAACGATGACAAGATTTTGATTAGATGTTAAAAAAGGTTAATTTGTACAAGATCTCAGCTATGAATCATAAACATTCATTATCTTTCTTTTCAGAGCCAAGTCACATTACGTGGAAGTTTAATGTGGCTACCAAGTTGTCAGTTCAAAATTTAAAATCAAGGCAACGCTAGCAGTTTGCATAATTTGAGTGGTACATAATCCAGGCCAGGATTTTGATTAGACATTAAAAAGGATAATTTTATAGGATATGAGCTGTGATTCATGAACATTCATTATTCTTCTTTTCGACTTCGGAGCCAAGTTATGCAGGGTACAATGTTTGCAATTTTTCTTTACCGATATTCATTAATTTCCTTTTCCCAGGCAAGCCACCTTACATGAAACATTCTTTCAAAATTTATTGCGGCTGGCAAGTTGGTGATTATTTTCTTTATATACTCCTCGATAGTGGAATTGCAGAGCATGGACACTTTCTAAATTTCTAAATTTGGATGACAAGTTGGTGATTATTTGTATTTTCTGGGCGCTTTCATAGAATGGATCTTCTAGTAGTTGAGGGATCATCAAATGAGAACCCAGAACCTATTATCCAACCATATTTGGATATGGAGGAGGAGATTCAGCAGGATGTCCTCAGTCATCTAATGTCTGCAGCATGGGATCATGCTACCAGTTATGCCAGTTACCAAAGCGACATGTTTGAACTTGAAGTAGAACATGACAAGGTGGAGATGCGCACCATTTTTGATGATCACAGCTTTGACCAAGAGGTGTTCTAGGAGGAGATGAATCAGATGATCCCATTATTTGCTGGTCTACGCATTGACTAATCTTTTTTTCTTTGTGGATCTTACAAAATTTTTTGTTACTTGGAAGTTGTAATTTGTAAATACGAAATAATTGAATGTACTTTTCATTTTGGTTTTGGAAATGGTTGGAAGCTTGTCACTTCTCCTTCTGGGGAAACCACAACCATTCAATGAAATTGTGAATTAGTGATTCAGTTTAAGTTACTAGTATTATGTTTATAATATATTGTATACCAGTTTTTGAATTTCATAGTAATACTGTAGTCAATGTAGTCTGTAAATTTGTAATACTGTATACAAATGAAACATTGAGAAGTTAGAAGACTCTTTTTCAAATAGTGTTACTATTTTTAGTTTTACGTAATACGCGTTATTTGCTATTACTTTAAATTTGAATAGTCAATACACTAAATTCTAATATAGTAACATGTTACGTGAATCATGAAATTAAACAATAGTTTTATTTTTATAAATTGAAAAATATGTAAATTGTAATTACTAAATCAGAATGTTAAATCATAGTACTAAATAAATTGGAACCCACTCCAAGCTCTAAAGTGACGCCTGATTGTTTTGTAACTTCTCAACATTTAATTTAATATGATGGTGATATGTTCCAAAGTTATGCTTGGCTATTTCGCAACTTCTCAACGGTTAATTTATTATGATAGTGTTCGGTTCTGAAGTTATGCTTGGCTATTTTGTAACTTCTCAATGGTTAATTTATTATGATGGTGATCGGTTCCAAAGTTATGCCTGACTATTTCATAACTTCTCAATAGTTAATTTATTATGATGGTGATCGGTTCTGAAGTTACATTTGGCTGTTTCGTAACTTCTCAATGGTTTATTTATTATGATGGTTAGGGGTTCCAAAGTCCTGACTAAATTCGTGCATAACTTCGTAAGGTGTTGAAAAGTGAGAGATGGAGAGTAAGTTGCATGCCACGTGGAAAGTGTGAAGTACAAGTGTCATGCGGCATGCCAAACTATGTTGTAACATCTTAAGGTTTCATTTTTCTAGTCAGTTTAACAGTCCCAAAGTTTCAAAAAGGAGTTGCGTGACTTCGCAAGTATCAAAGTTTTTGGATTTCAAATTCAAACGGCCAAGGGCCAAGGCCCCTGATTTGCTGGTAGCAATTTAGCAAAGTTGAGATAGGGACCTAGGGTTAGATGTACCATTAGCATCACTTTGGCAACACGCTAATTATTTGCTCTTGGATCGCCATCAAATCTATGCTGGAAGTGACAGTTGACAGTGACACTTTTCTAAAAAAGGTAATTACTAATTTCATGCGTCTGTGCTTGATGAGATTTTAATTTTTAATAGAGTAGGTGGCCTGGTGGCTGGTAGCTTGGTTATACTTGTGAGTTGCTTGTTACTTGTTAGTTATTAAATACAGTTCACAATTTAGTGACTTCATAGAGCATCCATAATTTCCAGAGTTGAAGGGCAACCAGAGAGTTGAAACCTTTGGCTTTAAGTGTAGATAGAAAATGAGCTTACTGCTTAGAGTTTAGTATACTTAAAAGAATGGTAGAACAAGGATCTCCTGATGTTGTTGCAGTATCAGAAAAGAGTGTCATTGTGCATTCAAGAACAAAGAGGCCAAACATATACGCTGAAGAATGGATGATACTATTTCCTGGATCCTCAAATTTGCAATCAGCTAATGCTTATGAATGGAGGGACCCTTATGCATTCTGCAGGGATGCTAACTGCCCAAACATAACCGGGTATGAGCTCTTCATTTTTTTTATAATAATAGAATTAGAGGCCCTCCCGTTTCAAACCCATGGGATAGGAACTTGGGAAAGTTGATAGTACCTGAGGTATTTTTGGATGTAGACCTCATGAAAGCGCTAATTCAAGCATACAATCCAGTGACACAAGCTTTCCTCAAGCATGACAAGTCTATACTCTGCATGTTAGATAGAGCGACTTTTACTCAATCTTTCAACCTTCAGGGACCTATGAGCATGGATATTGACCTAGTAGAAGAGGAGGCCCTATTTAATAGATAGAAAAGTTATTACCATGGAAGGGTTATGAGGAGGCATATTCCTAGAGAAAAGAAAGAGGCAGGGTTGTTACCGAAGAAGGTTGCAAATTCATTTGATATTGAGGTTTTCTTTCCCTATTTCTAGAATACCATCTACGGTCTACACAAAGTTATTGGACTAGATGGAAGTTCGACAGTGACTCCTGACATTTTTTTCATGGCTACAGATGTTCAGGACGTGTACACCAACAAGGAGTATGATTATGTGGGGCACATAATCAATGTAATGCACACTGAGTTGATGAATGCAAAGACTGATTTGAAAAGCTTCAAGTTCAATCACTACTCCATGCTAATGCACCTGATCCTCTATTGCAATATTGTCTACATCAACCCAGGGTTGATCGATGAGACCAAGAATGTAGGCAGAACTATTCCAGTTCAGCTATGGACCAGGTTATGGCATAGAACTTACCATTTCTCTAATTCCATTGTTTTTTATAGTGATTTTGTGGATCCAGTAATGAACATGTTAGGTATTGTGAGGGAAAGATTTCCTTTACTTGTAAGAAAATTGCTTAGACCCTTAGCATTTAATATTGACAATGACATTAAGCACAATTGGGGTGATATGTTTTTTTTTGAGAATTTTATTGTTATAAGAGTGTATGCTTTCCCTCAACCTCCACACATACTGCCAAAATTTGTCCCAGAAAGATTGGCAATAGTAGAATTCATGTGGCAACTTATCATGATGGATGGAGATCACTTAGGCCCCAAAATACATAAGGGAACCTTTCTAGCAAGGATGTTCCAAATAGGGGATTTCTCTATAGGTAAAGATGGTGTGGACCAAATCCATGAATTCCTAAGACAATTGAGATTTCCCTCTAGTAAAGCAAGGATGTATGACCCTGAAGATGTCGTTAGAGTAGCATTGAGAGAAATGAGGAATCACAATTTGGCTCTAAATCAGCCTATGGTAGAGGAGGATGTTATTAGAAATGTTTATAGTAAAGTTAACTGTGAAGAGAGAACTTGTAAATGGAAAAATATTGTAAGGGTAGATGAACAATTGAAAAAGGCAGACCCTACCTTCCCCAGTTTCTTTCCTGATCTCAAATACATTTAGAGAATTGACATGTGTATAGAGAATTACAAAGATATTATGTCTAAATTGCCAGACATCCCTGAGGAGGAGGAGGAGAGAATAAACCATGAGGAAGTTGAACCTAATGTGGTGTTTATGGTAGAAACAGAACAAGCTGAGCCATCCACATCTGAGTAGGGGCCATCAAAGAAACAAAAGTTGATGAATGTACCACAAAAGGCAAGGCAAAAGGAACTACAAATCTTGCTAGGTAATAGCCATTACTTTGATGACTTAAGACATAATTTTTTGACATCGATGGAAGATGAGGGAGAAAAGGCCCTAGATGAGTTAGAATTGGCTGTAGCTAGATTGGATGACAGGGTCATCCAAGCTAAAGAGTTTATAGATGATGATGAATTCATCAAGTCCGATGATTTTAAAATTTTTCTCTTTAGAGTTAAGCAGAATGAATTAACACTATCTTTGAAACCAGGGGAATCACAGGAAAAAAGTGTTGAAATGATTGAAAAATTACAGGCCTATGATCCCAATAGTGAAACATTAACTATGGAGGAGGAAAGAGATCTTGTAAAGAGAAGTGGCATGTTGCTGATCCCTAGATGGGACTTGGAGTCCTCATTCCTAATTGACCAAATCAAGAGGCAAGATAAAGCTATAGCTTATGAAGCTTTTGGCCCTGATGGACTCACGAGGGGTTCTGGATTCAATATGGACACTAAGACACTAGCAATATGGTGTGTGGCCCCAGAATCTAGTAAGCCCAGATTGGTTGACATCCAAGACATATCATAGGGTAGCCAATTAATATGGAGGTTGCAGGACACTATAGGATCAGAGATAGAAAATCTCCTACATCATGCATCCTCCATGAATAAAGTAGTGGTTGAGGACTTGGAGAACAGGCTAGCCAGGACATTCAGAGATTATGTGGCAATTAGAAAAAAGTTTGAAGAGGAACTGAAGAAGAATTATTTCCTGGATAAGATTGTGAAGGAGCTAAAAGATGAAATAAATACCCTAAAAAATTAGTCCAGGGTGTGTGTGTGTGTGTGAAAATTGTACCTAGCTGCAGACACAACACTTCAGTAAAACATTAGAGGTTAGCAAAATTGAAATTTGCAAATAAATGAAACTAAACTAACTAGGTGATTTACTGCCTTCTAGTAGGTGTGAGTATGATGTTCTCAGATTGAAATCAAAATTAGTGACAGTGCAACACCTAAATGAAGGATTTGAAAGCAAGAGAATGAAAAACTATATGAATGCAGATTAATCTATATTTTTGGATTTTGTATGCAATAATATGAAAAACTTGATATGAAACTAATCTAGATGAATGAAATGATATGCAGATGTAAACTAACAATGATATGAATGAATGAATGCTATGATATGAAAACTATGCAAAAACTATGACCAACAATGAAAGATCTCACAAATCGCCTGTTGCAAGTGCTTAATCTTTCAATTGCCAATTCGCTAGAGTAATTGTGCAAATTCGAGTGTTGATAATTATGAAGAACTTAGCCTTGCTTTTATAGAAATCCAGGGCTTGAGGATGCAGGAGAAAAGCCATAAATCACTCTTGATAAACTCAGGTTGATTTTTGAGTTATCAAAAAATAAGAGATAATTAACTCACAAAAATCATGCAAAAGCAGTGTTTAACTCAAAATAGAGTTTAGATCAAATTTCAACTCATCATCAGATGTTGAGTTTAAATTTAAAATTGGTTGTTGATTTCTAGTTGACTGCTTTTCTGACTCTGCATGATTTAATTATAAATTAATTTTAAAAATAAAGTGATTTATTCTCAACTTAACTGATTTTTGAATTAAAACAATTGATTTATGGGTTAATGAATTATTAAATCAAACTTTTATTCAAAAGCTATATTATTAAATATTGACAACTGACATTAATTAATTAAATAATAATTTAATCAATTAGTCATAAGATTTTTGATTTATTTTCAAAATTAAATAATATAATTTAGGAATAAATAGAATTAAATCTAATTAAATAATTAAGTGGCAAAATTAAATCTAATTAATTAAATATTCATCATATTCAATTAATCAAATTTAGGATAAATGAGATTTATCGCCAAATAATATTTAATTAAAGATAATTAGATAAATTAGGAATATTTAGGAAATATTCCCCAATGCAGAATTAGGATAAAATCAATTAGGGTTTTGATAACTTGATGTGTAGATGTGCCTTAGGTTAGGACTTTTGTGTCGATTTTGATCAATTTGTCGATTTAAGAGGTTAATGAATCTATAGCCCATTTTTGGGGTATTACATTTTGCCCCTCTTTGAATCACTGTGCGAAGCGCAGTGGTTCAAAGATAGTCTATTTTTGATGTATGGAACTAATTTGAAAGATTAACCGATTCTGAGACAGAAACTGATTGAAAGATTTGAAGATGTAAGACTTAGGTCTTGATTGACCAACAATAATGTTAACTATAGCAATAATGAACTGGTGATTACGAAAAAGTATCAAAATGCCTGATTCTGAACCTTATGATTACGAAGAAGTGAGTGACCTGATTCCATACCTGAATGTCTAAAGGAATCAATATTGGTATCACATCTGAATCCTTTAGTTATGAAGAACCAAGGAAATGATGCTAATGAATCGATGGTTACGAAAAGATGATATAGTTTACAAGATAGATTAGGATACCAGATTGATATGGATCTCGATGAATCTGATATGCCCTAAATGATGTGCCCCAAGCGATAAGGTCTTTAGATGACTCAGTAATTAGACGTGGTTGTTGTTGTCTTGATATACTAAGTATAGATTTGATTGACATAATTAGATTGATAGACTTGAAATGATGTGCAATACCATGCCCCCTTCGGGATGAAAATTAAAATTTGACAAGAAAAGTCAGTGTTGAATGGTTTAGAAGCATGTTAATTGATTTGAGAAGTTGTTATACACGTCTGAGAATGCATTCTACATCGTTTGGAGGTCTTGGAGACCAAGTTTGACTAGGTTTGACCATGAGTTGACCATGGGTGACCAGGTTGAAATTTTGATAGTTTGATGTAAGATAATCAATTAAGTTGAATTCTAGATTTCTGTGATGATTGAAGGTCGATTATGCAAGCAGTCGGTCGTCCAGGGTCCAAAAATTTTAAATCAAGATTTTGACAATGTAAACAATCTCAAATTTTGATTTTGATCCCAAAAATGGGTTCAAAACGTCAAAATTAGCCACGGGTGCAATTTTCATGGAAAACAGAGCACTTTTGAAAATTAGGTCAAAAACTATATAAGGACCAAAAGGGTCATTTTCAATTCATTATTCACTTTTGACTTTTGAAATCTTTGTGGAGCCCTCTGAGCAAGAAAATGGCTGAGATGAAGGTACCTATCTCTTCCCACTATTTTGAGCGCAGCCAGCGACATCAGAGACCTCCGCAGTATGGACATCTGGTAAGTGGACCTTTGTGCCTCTTCGTAAATTCCATTTTTGCATGTTTTTAGCATTTTTAGGGATTTTTTTGTACGTTCGTAATTTTTCATTTTCATATGCATGGAAACTCGTATGACTGTCCACTATGACTCGTATGACTTTTCAATTCCATTTAGAGTGTCGTACCATAAGTAGTAGAAACTCGTATGAGAGGGGCCCAAGTGTCGTATGACATTTCATCGGGTCCCTCATATGTCGTATGATAAGATATACTTTATCATATGACCATGATTTGTCATATGGTAAGCTACTAAAACACGTACGAGTTTTCATGCCAGTCTACATTGTTGTATGGAAAACAGTGAGCTAAAAACACCCTTTTAGGTCAAAAATTTGAACTTTCTAATTTCTTAGGCTGTATCCTGAGTATTTAATGTACCTTCTGAGATAGTCAACTTTTCAATTTTTGTACTATTAGCATATTTTTCAACCAAGTTACTGATAGGATTCACTATTTCTATGCTGTGTAGGTCATCTATCCCGATGTCCATGTGCATATCTCACACCCAGCGACTCAGAGATTATGCATTTCATTGCCTGACCCGATGATGGTACTTCTTGCTAGCTATAGATTTGAGTATCTGATTTGATTGCCTGAGATTAGGTTAAACCACTGATTGCTAACTGCACTGATTGAGAGGTTTCACTTAGAGACCTAGACCTTCCACCTCTCGATAGGAGAGATCACAGTTACTCCGGAGGATGTGTATAGGATACTCTGCATTCCTTTCCATGGTCCATGACCTGATTATGTGAGTTCAGGGAACTCCAGATTACATGCATTTAGATGTCTATTTGGAGATGATACAAAACTTACTGGTTCCATTTCATGGGAGACATTAGTTCAGTGCTATGGGGAGACCCATAGATTAGAGTGTATTATAGCTGGCATGATAGGAGGCATCATTATGTCTGACCATCAGCAGAATCGTCTCTTGATGGCCTGGGCCCCGATGGTTGCATGGTTGATGGATACTCTGTCTGAGCTGGGTTGGGGTTAGTGTATGTTGGCTCATATGTTCTCTGAGATGCACGAGATCGTGTATCAGGAGGGCAAGTCTTTTTCTTCTAGTGCGTTGGTTCTTCAAATTTGGGTCTAGGAGCATATCCCAATATGTAGACCAGTATGCCAGGGTCAGCGCCAGCCATAGGAGCTGGTGATATATATTTATTTAGGATATGTTACACAGGTGCGTATGGGCCATATAGAGTACTAGAGACGTTGTCTTGATGATAGCACATTTGTGATTTGGCATCCATATCTTTAGATAGAGGCCTAGCCTATTGCTTGAGAGAATTTTAGTCACTTTTTCCATAGTCGAGTGCTTATTTTGATGCAAGGACATCCAAGGTTAAGGCAGGGCATTCTGTGTCCTTGGTAAAGCTGCATGGAGTGTTTGTATTTTGGCCAATTTTACTCAGTTGTAGCCTTGATCGATGGTCTCGATTATTGAAGGAAGCTCGATCACTGAAGGAACTCGGTAGTCTCTGGTGCTTAGTGAAATTGTTGCTCGGTCATGCCTGTGTTGCTTGGTCGACACTGGTGCTCGGCGATGCTTGGTGTGCTCAGTGATTTTACTGTCACTTGGTAGTTCTGACTTACCGACTGGAGTTCTGTGTGATTTTTTGATCCGACTTGGTGAGTTAATTGTTGGTAGCCATTGTCTTGGGCTGACATGCATAATTAAATGTTTGTATACATTTGTAAGTTGATTTGTATGGCATTTAATTTTTTATTTTTGGGAGTTAAGGGTTTCATCTAGCCAACTTGTGGTTGATGATTAGTATTTAAGGAGGGCTTGGGTATATTTTTAGGGGAAGAACTTTGAGGAGAGATCAGGACTTAGACATTAGAGCAGATCTAAATGTCAGATGCATAGCTTGAGAGTGAAGTTGTGGAAAATTTCTTGATGTTCTTGCAGATTAGATTGTAATCTGATAATCATTTGTAGCAGAGCTAGGGGTTTCCATACTTGGGAACAAGGAGATTGCTTGGAGGCTTTCAAGATCAAGTTTAGATCTGCCTTAGGGTTTCCATCAGCTTCTGATTATCTTCAAAGCTGAACTAGCTGAGATTGTATTGGATCTAGTTGTGGATCTTGTAGAATTGTTTCATTTTATAATTGGCCCTAACCCGTAAGGCCTTACAGCCAAGCATGTTAATGTAAATTACTTGAAACATTTATGGTGTTGTCTATTGTGTTGAGTATTCTGATGTGTAATTTTGTTTGTTGCAAGGTTTGGACTATCCTTCATTGGATCCACCATCCTTGATTGCATAAGGTGGTATCAGAGCAAAAGTTTGTTCCTGTTAGAGTGAAAGGTTTGATCTTGTTGAAGCAGAAGGTTGACCTAGCAAGGCTGATCTTGCGAAGTTGATCTTATTAGAGCAGAGATTGTGCACAATCTGAATTGTAGATCTGAAGCACTGAACTTTTAAAATTGTGCCCTAGTTGTTTACAAGATTGCAGGTTGAGATCTAACTTGTTGCAACTTGGATATTGTCACAAGGTGGTCGGTGAGGGTTTGTTGCAAAGGGTTTCTCTTATTCTTTAAGGATGCCTTCAAGAAGATTGGGCCCTAGAGTTATTTTTGATCTTTGTGATATTGTTGAATCCCAGATCACAGAGAAGGTGAAATCAGATTTCAGATCTGAGATGGAATTGATGAAGAATGATATGGTCACCGAGATCATGAGAACTGTTGCTAGTATACATCAGAATGTTGGTACTAAGGATGGCTATGAAGAAGCTGCTGAAGAATTTGAAACTGCTAGATCTAGTGGTGATGACCAAAGGAACAGATTTGGTGAAAACAAAATTGCTCGATTGCCTAGACCTGCTGCTCGGTTTAGTAATTACCAAATGGAAGTTTCTACTCTCTGGTACTTTGAAGCCCGACAATTTGATTGATTGGATTGGTGAACTTGAAGATTTCTTTGAGCTGGAAGAAATTGAAGATCCTCTTTAGGTGAGACTAACATAGAAAAAGTTGAAAGGACATGTTGCTCTTTGGTGGAAGGAACTACAGAGAGACCGAGAAGATGAAGGTGAAACAAAGATCAATCGGTGGAAATTGATGGTGACTAAGTTGAAAGCTAAGTTCATACTAGCTGACTATGAGCTTGACTTGTTTAAGAAGTTGTAGAATTTGAAACAGAAGGATTTGTTTATTGAAGATTATACCGAGGAGTTCTACAAACTTACTATTCAATCTGGACACCGAGAGCTTGGTAAGGAAAAGGTAGCTCGGTATGTGAATGGTCTGAGATTCAATATTTAGGATGATCTTGGTATGCTGAAGATTGATTCTGTTGAAGATGCTTATCAATATGCTCTGAAGGCAGAAGATAAGTTGAAAAGGAAACAACCTAGTAACTCCAAAGGGAAAGAAAAGATTGATCACTTGGTGAAGGACAAACTGACTGATGCAGAAGATGAACAAAAACTTGTGGAACCAAAGAAGAAGATAGGTAGAGTTATCTTTAAGGGTACTTGCTATGACTATGGCGAGGAAGGACACCGTTCTTTTGAATGCACACAGAAGAAGGTTAACCAAAAAACTACTGTGATGAATGGAACATTCGGAATGAACTTGAATCAAAGAACTTGCTACTTTGACAAACATTGCTCGGTACAAAGGTGTAAGGAAACTCAGGGGTGGAAACTGCTTCCTATGCTAATCTCTATAGGAGAGTATTGTGCAAATTCTTATAAATCCTTACAATTTCAGATTCATTAACTACTTTAACAAAGATATTGCAACCACATACCATACATACAGAAAAATAGAGAATGACACAACGATATACCCTGGGGAAAACCTTTCGGTAAAAAACCCCAGCACTCCAAAACTTGCACAATGTATTATCTTCAACACAAAGATTACAATACACTTGCAATGCAAGTTCTTTTAGGAGATGAGAGACAAAGCCAAGAAGACTTAAACTTCTGTTATATCTCTCCAATAGGAATAGCATCATATATATAGACTCCTCTGGACCCAAAAATAGGCACAACCACCAAGACCCATGCACAAAGCCACATGTACACAGTTGTTACATGCAATCCCAAGAATAGGCGTCCATCCCTAGAATAGACTATGATAGCTTGTCATAGAATCTGCCAAAAATAATGGTCACAAGAGAAGTGTAAGAGAATCTGTCATATCAACCTATTTTTGGCATATTCTCTTACACACACCAACCACTTCTTCTTGGGCGCCCAAATAGGCCCAAGTCATAAGATTCTCTTACACCTGTCATAGCACATTCCTTAAATAGTTCTTACGCATCATAGGAATCTATCATGACCATTTCAGTCATGATCTCCTTACGCACAAGATGCCGACACATCAAGTGGAGTGACACATCAACATGCCAACTAGACATGTACACTCACACTTAATTACATTATTTGCAAAAAATACATTTACAAAACAAATAATAAGAATAGGAATTATCCAAGGTTGAGACACCTTATTCCTAACATTCTCCCACTTGTCGAACACCTTGCAAGAGCAACATGAACATAACAGGAACTTTAACTGCTATAGGCCAAAGGGCCCATAGAATCTAAACACCATCTGAACTTCTCAGTGCCCACTGGTTTCGTTAATGCATCTGCAACATTTTTCATAGTATCTACCTTCTCCAAATTTACCTTTCCATCTTCCACCATATCTCTCACAAAGTGAAATTGCACATCAATGTGCTTCATTCTGGCATGGAAAGTTGGATTCTTTGCAAGGCAAATAGCGCTCTGACTGTCACACCAAATAGTAATCTGTTCTGCATCAACACCAACATCAGAACATAATCTTCTAAGCCAAATGGCTTCTTTAAAAGCATGAGTAGCAGCCATGTACTCAGCTTCTGTAGTGGACAAAGCAACCACAGGTTGTCGCTTACTCATCCAACTGATGGCACCACCAAACATAGTGAACACATAAGCACTGGTGGATCTCCTTTTGTCAATATCACTTGCCCAATCTGAATCCACAAACCCATGAATAAAAATTGAATGTGGAGATCCAGAAGAGTTACCATGATAACATATGGAGTAATCTGATGTACCCCTCAAATATCTAAATACTTGCTTAACTGCATCCCAATGTACCCATCCAGGATTAGCCATAAACTGACTCAGGACTCCCACTGCTTGGGCAATGTCTGGTCTAGTACAGACCATAGCATACATAAGACTACCAACTGCACTAGCATAAGGTACTCTACTCATGTCCTCCACCTCACTAGGAGATTTTGGACAATCATCTATAGATAACTTTGTTCCCACAGAAATAGGAACACATAGTGGTCTACAATCTGCCATGCTGAACCTGTCCAACACAGACTTCACATACTTACTCTGACTGAACCAAAGTTTTTTGTTAGACCTGTCTCTACTGATTTCCATACCCAAGATGTACCTAGCTTCCCCAAGATCTTTCATCTCAAACTGTGCTGACAACTAAGATTTAAAATCAGAAACCATACCCTTACCCTTCCCAAACAGCAACATATCATCAACATATAATGCAACAATAAGAAGACGATCATTTTCAACTCTAAAATAAACACAATGATCTGATTTTGATCTTACAAATCCAATTGACAACACAAAGGCATCAAACTTAAGGTACCACATCCTAGGAGATTGCTTCAAACCATATAGAGATTTCTTTAATCTGCAAACTAAGGATTCTTTACCTTTAACAATGTAGTGCTCAGGCTGTGACATATAAATCTCTTCCTCCAAATCACCATGAAGGAAAGCTGTCTTCACATCCATCTGTTCTATCTCTAAATCATATGATGCAGCAAGAGATAACAAAAAACTAATGGATGTCAAATTTGCAACAGGAGATAATATTTCACCATAATCTATTCCCTCTACCTGTGAATACCCCTTTGCAACTAATCTAGCTTTATACCTTTCAACACTGCCATCTGCACATAATTTCTTCTTGAACACCCATTTACAACCAACAGATTTTCTCCCTTTAGGCAAAGGTATAAGGTCCCAAGTTTTGTTTTTCTCCAATGAAGCCATCTCATCATCCATAGCCTCAATCTAGGAACCTGCATCTTCCATGCCCAAAGCCTCTTTCATAGATCTAGGCTCATCAGTGTTAGTAATCAAAGCAAAGGCACAACTGGAATCTAACATAGAATAACCAAACCTTTTTGGTTGCTTTCTTTCTCTCATGGATCTCCTCAAGGGCTACGGTTGAGGTTGTTCTTCCTCTTCTTCTGAACTATCAGAGCTGCTAGAGCTCTCCTCATCATTAGACCCAACATGGTCTCTCTGTTCAGTCTTCTCAGGGGTAGGAGGCAACTGAACAACATCTTTTTCCTTTTCTTTTTCATCAACAAGGGCTGATGTAGGAGATCTATTAACCAGATAGCAAGCAGTGGCCACAGCTTTGGCCCAAAACCTTTGTTCTAAACTAGCTCCACTAAGCATACTCCTAACCTTCTCCATTAGTGTCCTGTTCATTCTCTCTGCAAATCCATTTTGCTGTGGGGTATAAGGAGTTGTCTTATGCCTCTCGATACCTCATTCTTTACAGAACTGTTCAAACTCTGCTGAACAAAACTCACCACCATTGTCAATTCTCACACACTTAATCTTCTTACTAGTCTGATTCTCTACAAGAGCTTTAAATTCCTTGAACTGACTAAAGACTTGTGTCTTACTTTTAAGGAAATAAATCCACGTCCTTCTACTGTAATCATCTATGAAAGATACAAAAAATATAAACTTGGAGATTGAAGGAACTTTTACAGGACCAAATCCATCAGAATGAATAAGATCCAAAACATCAGAAGATTTGTGAGAACTAGAGTAAAAATGAACACGATTTTGTTTACCATAGACACAGTGTTCGCAAAAGTCAAACTTGAGATTGCAATCATTTAACCCCTCAACAAGATTTTTATTTTTCAGGGTTCTGAGACCCTTTTCACCAATGTGGCCAAATCTCATATGCCACAACATTATCTTTTCTGCAGGAAGCTTACCTTCCAAAGTATTTGCACTACCATCAGAACAAATAGCCACAGACTTCTTCACTACTTGTTCAGATGGTGAGGATGAAGAACTATTACATAGAGGAATACATGCATCTAGCTAAAATAAGGTACCTCTCCTAGTACCGCTTGCAAGCACTATCGATCCTCTCATCATCTTGCTTCCTTCTTTCGAAAAAACAACTTGCACACCTACATCATTCAGCATACTTACAGATAATAGGTTTCGTGCCAAACATAGAATGTGCATAACTCCGTTGATTCCCTTTACTCGTCGATCAGGGAATTTGATAGTGACCCTTCCGCATCCAACTATCTTTAGGTGAGAATCATCACCCAAGTACACCTTTCCACCATCGAACTCTTCATATTTTGAGAACCAATTTCGATAAGAGGTCATGTGAAAAGATGCACCCGAGTCAACCAACCACACATCATCAGATGCATGGGCTACCAAAGCTGCGATGAATGCATCACCATCTTCTTGAGATCTTTCTGAAGCTAAATTTGAAGCTTTCTTCTTCTTCTTTGGCTCTTTGCAGTCTTTACGAAAGTGCCCAGATTTATCACAGTTCCAACATTTTGCCTTGGACTTATTGGAAGTCTTTGACTTACCACAGGATTTGGATCTACCCTTATTGTTAGACTTATTGTCATTTTTCTTCCCTCTTTCAGTGGATCTCCCACAAACAGCAATGACTTCTTTTTCTGAAATGGAAGCCTTTCTCCGCATCTCCTCTGATAGCAGTGAAGACACCACATCATCCATTTTGAAGGTGACTAAAGTGCTTCCAAGAGCCATCACAAGATGGTCCCATGAATCTAGTAAAGAACACAAAAGTGTGTAGCAACGATCCTCCTCCTCTAACTTGACACCAGCTGATGTCAATTGTGCAGCTAGTAGATTAAATGCATTTAAATGATCCGTTAAGGATCCACCTTCCTCCATTCGTAGAGAGTACAACTTCTTCCTTAGGAACAACTTGTTCACCAGAGATTTGGCCTGATACACGGCCGCAAGTCTTTCCCACAAACTATTTACAGTTTTCTCATCTAGAACATTTAGAAGGACTGCATCGGTTAAACAGAGTCTTATGAGACCCTTAGCTTTACGGTCTTTGATATCCCAATCTTCTTGAGCTATAATTGCTGGTCTTGTAGCACTTGAAGTCACTTCCCATAGGTCATGATCTTCCAACATGTCTTCCATCTTGAGTTTCCACAACTCAAAATTAGTGCCATTAAATTTCTCCACCTCCATTCTTCCATATGATGAACTTGCCATCTCAATCTGCAAATAAGATTCAGAATGGTCTGCAAAAAATTCTCACTCAAACTTGAGATTAGCTCAAAAAACCCTACCCAACAACTAGGGTCAAAAGTTGATCAAGCTCTGATACAACATGTAAGGAAACTCAGGTGCGAAAACAGCTTCCTACGCTAATCTCTATAGGAGAGTATTGTGCAAATTCTTATAAATCCTTACAATTTCAGATTCGTTAACTACTTTAACAAAGATATTGCAACCACATACCATACATACAGAAAAATAGAGAATGACACAATGATATACCCTGGGGAAAACCTTTCGGTAAAAAACCCCAGCACTCCAAAACCTGCACAATGTATTATCTTCAACACAAAGATTACAATACACTTGCAATGCAAGTTCTTTCAGGAGACGAGAGACAAAGCCAAGAAGACTTAAACTTCTGTTATATCTCTCCCATAGGAGTAGCATCATATATATAAACTCCTCTGGACCCAAAAATAGGCACAACCACCAAGACCCATGCACAAAGCCACATGTACACAGTTGTTACATGCAATCCCAAGAATAGGTGTCCATCCCTAGAATAGACTATGATAGCTTGTCATAGAATCCACCAAAAATAATGGTCACAAGAGAAGTGTAAGAGAATCTGTCATATCAACCTATTTTTGGCATATTCTCTTACACACACCAACCACTTCTTCTTGGGCGCCCAAATAGGCCCAAGTCATAAGATGCTCTTACACCCGTCATAGCACATTCCTTAAATAGTTCTTACGCATCATAGGAATCTGTCATGACCATTTCAGTCATGATCTCCTTATGCACAAGATGCTGACACATCAAGTGGAGTGACACATCAACATGCCAACTAGACATGTACACTCACACTTAATTACATTATTTGCAAAAAATACATTTACAAAACAAATAATAAGAATAGGAATTATCCAAGGTTGAGACACCTTATTCCTAACAAAAGGATGAACCTTGTCAGAGGAGTAACTTGTTTAGGACTTGATGCAAGACTAAAGGTAAACTCTATGATGTTATTGTTGATAGTGGTAGTACTGATAACCTTGTTGCTGAGGACCTGGTTCAGAAACTTTGTTTGGAGAGAATGAAACATCCTTATCCTTATAGGCTTAGCTGGTTATAGGATGTTCATGCTTTGGAAGTTAGAGAACAATGCTTCATTGATGTTCAGATTGGCTAGTACAAGGATCTTGTGCTTTGTGGCATTGTGAAGATGAGTAGTTGTGATATATTACTTGGTAGACCCTGGCAATATGATTGTAGAGCTATTTATGACTGTGTAAGGAATGTGTTTATTGTTGAGAAGAATGACAATAATTTTTCATTGATGCCTCTGATGGATACAACACTCGGTAGAAGAAGCCTGAGTATTGGTAGCCGAGTTGAGATTGTAGATCCTAAGAAAATGAATGATTAGTATGAAGAACCGACTTGTACATTGTCAAGAAAAGACTTGAAGAGATAGAGGAAATTGAAGTGGAAGACTTTGCAAGAAGAAAAGGTGGAGGACTTGTATGTGAAGAACCAGTTCAGGATTTATGTGTTGAATCCTAAAAGATGTTCTTCTCACATATGAACATCTTTTGGAACCTAGGGTGTTTGATGTAGGGGCATCCAAGGTTAAGGCAGGGCATTCTGTGTCCTTGGTAAAACTGCATGGAGTGTTTGTATTTTGGCTAGTTTTACTCAGTTGCAACCTTGACCGATGGTCTTGGTCATTAAAGGAAGCTCGGTCACTGAAGTAACTCGGTAGTCTCTGGCGCTCGGTGAAATTGTTGCTCGGTCATGCCTGCGGTGCTCGGTCAACATTGGTGTTTGACGATGCCTGGCGTGCTTGGTGATTTTACTATCACTCAGTAGTTTTGACTTACCGACTAGAGTTCTGTGTGATTTGTTGAGCCAACTTGGTGAATTAATTGTTGGTAGTCATTGTCTTGGGCCAACATGCAGAATTAAATGTTTGTATACATTGTAAGATGACTTGTATGGCATTTAATTATTTATTTTGGGGAGTTAAGGGTTTCATCCAGCCAACTTGTGGCTGATGATTAGTATTTAAGGAGGGCTTGGGTAGATGTTTAGGGGAAGAACTTTGAGGAGAGATTAGGACTTAGACATCAAAGCAGATATGAATGTCAGATGCATAGCTTGAGAGAAAAGTTGTGGAAAAGTTCCTAATGTTCTTGTAGATCATATTGTAATCTGATAATCATTTGTAGCAGAGCTAGGGGTTTGCATACTTGGGAACAAGGAGATCGCTTGGAGGCTTGCAAGCTCAAGTTTAGATCTGCCTTAGGGTTTCCATCAGCTTCTAATTATCTTCAAACCTGAACTAGCTGAGATTGTATTAGATCTGGTTGTGGATCTTGCAGAATTGTTTCATTTTGTAATTGGCCCTAACCCGGAAGGCCTTACAGCTGGGCATGTTAATGCAAATTACTTGAAACATTTATGGTGTTGTCTATTGTGTTGAGTATTCTGATGTGTAATTCTATTTGCTATAAGGTTTGGACTGTCCTTCATTGGATCCACCATCCTTGACTGCATAATATTGGAAGGTCTACCACAGTGCTGGAGTGTTTCATCATTACCAGGGTGTGGTGACAGTACAACATCATTCAGGATGCACCACAAGATCATGCTTCTTATGCACGGATAGTCAAAGAGCTTGGACTAGGATGGGGTCCTCGCTTATCATATGCTCTTTGTACACAAGAGTATAGTGGCTATGTCGATAGAGACTGGGATTACCGACTAGATGTTCCAGATGCTGAGGTTACAGATGGTTTCATTGCATGGCTTGCAGAGCATCCCATTTATAGGTTTTTAGATCCCACAGTGGGTGCCAAAAATGTGTGTGTGAAAATTGTACCTAGCCGCAGACACAACACTTCAGTAAAACATTAGAGGTTAGCAAAATTGAAATCTACAAATAAATGAAACTAAGCTAACCAGGTGATTTACTGCCTTCTAGTAGGTGCGGGTATGATGTTCTCAGATTGAAATCAAGATCAGTGACAATGCAACACCTAAACGAAGGATTTGAATGCAAGAGAATGAAAAACTGTATGAATGCAGATTAATCTATATTTTTGGATTTTGTATGCAATAATATGAAAAACTTGATATGAAGCTAATCTAGATGAATGAAATGATATGCAGATTTAAACTAAGAATGATATGAATGAATGAATGCTATGATATGAAAACTATGCAAAAACTATGACCAACAATGAAAGATCTCACAAATCGCCTATCGCAAGTGCTTAATCTTTCAATCGCCAATTTGCTAGAGTAATTGTGCAAATTTGAGTGTTGATAATTATGAAGAGTTGAGCCTTGATTTTATAGAAATCCAGGGCTTGAGTATGCAGGAGAAAAGCCATAAATCACTCTTGCTAAACTCAGGTTTATTTTTGAGTTATCAAGAAATTAGAGATAATTAACTCACAAAAATCATGCAAAAGCAGTGTTTAACTCAAAATAGAGTTTAGATCAACTTTCAACTCATCATCAGATGTTGAGTTTAAATTTAAAATTGGTTGCTGATTTCTAGTTGATTGCTTTTCTAATTGTGCATGATTTAATTATAAATTAATTTTAAAAATAAAGTGATTTATTCTCAACTTAACTGATTTTTGAATTAAAACAATTGATTTATGGGTTAATGAATTATTAAATCAAACTTTTATTCAAAAACTATATTATTAAATATTGACAACTGACATTAATTAATTAAATAATAATTTAATCAATTAGTCATAAGATTTTTGATTTATTTTCAAAATTAAATAATATAATTTAGGAATAAATAGAATTACTAATTAAATAATTAAGTGGCAAAATTAAATCTAATTAATTAAATATTCATCATATTCAATTAATCAAATTTAGGATAAATGCGATTTATCACCAAATAATATTTAATTAAAGATAATTAGATAAATTAGGAATATTTAGGAAATATTCCCCGATGCAGAATTAAGATAAAATCAATTAGGGTTTTGATAACTTAATGTGTAGATGTGCCTTAGGTTAGGACTTTTGTGTCGATTTTGATTGATTTGTCGATTTAAGAGGTTAATGAACCTATAGCCCATTTTTGGGGTATTACATAGGGAATTTATAGAGGTTTGTGATGCAGGGGTCCAAACTGAGCATGAGGGGGGCTTAGCTCCAGAACTTGCAACAAAAAAGATAATAATGGACGTTGATCAGCCTGAGCCTGCTAATACTAGAATTTCTGAAAAGGAGACTTTGAAGAAGGTGCTATTGCACAAAGTAAATATTTTAAAAGGGAAGTCTCAAATCCTTCATAGTACTTTCATTTCTTTGCAGGGGACATAATATCAATGTTCTAATGCCTTGTCTATACTAACCCCATTATTTAATACTTGGGGCCCATACTTGCAATTCTTTGATAGGTTAGTTTTACTAATGGGAATAAAAATGGAGTTACCTGACAAAATAATTGATGTTAAGGAAATGGTGTTATTAGTAAAGGATTTTTATGCATTTTTCACTAGCAAGTTACAAAAAGTTCAGGCAAAGCTTAAGGTTTTTGTTGAAGAGTCTGAAGGATATATCCTTGCTATTGTGGACAAAGAGGGACACTTAAAGGAATGGCAGGAGTGGGTTGATTCTTTCAACCAAATTTTGGAATGTAGCAAGGTGGCTTCTTATTTTGTTGGTGATGCTGACATTTCAACTTTTTATGAAGTTGTGGATGAATTGTACAAGTAGGAGATTGACATGAATAAGTTTGTTGTTGAATCTCGAGCCATAACAGATTCCAAGTGGAACAAATGCCTTGAAGACTTGGAGATAGTTAGAGAGGTAACTTGGCCATCAAAGAGGGAAATTGTGGTGTGGGAAAACATTGGAGAGATTCAAGCCTTGCCACATTGACATGGATGATGGAAGTAGTTGAGATAGTTCTAGTATAAGATAAAGAGCCAATAGAGGGAGGTCAATTAATTGATCGAATAGGGTATCTTATGTTTGCGGTTCACCTGTTGTGGATACACCTTTGGTGCAAATCAAGATTGATTCTGAAGAATGTAGGCTGCCAATTGTCACTCTAATAACTATTTCCAAATTTGTTTAATTTTCCAAATGCCAATGTTAATTTTTATTTTCTGATCATTGATCATATTCATTGATCATTGACATTGATATATAAATTTCAAGGAAGTTTTAGTTAATACAAATATACAATGATATTTTGTAATTTTCTGATAGATCATAGAAGTCTGAGACTTCAAGTCTCTGTCCTCTCACCTGTGAGTTTGATTATTGGTACTATGATAATTGATTCTTTAATTTGAAAATTTGATGTATAAATTTCAAGGAAGTTAAATTTAATACATGGATATTTTGTAATTTTCAATTTTTCTGTCACTGTGCCTGTGTAATTTTGTAAAGAGCTCATTGGCTCAAGTCAAGAATCTCAATTCTAATTAAGTAAATGCTTACTATTAGGAAATTGACAAATAATAAATTGACTAATGAGTATGAACTATGAACTATGACAAATAAATTATACTAAATTGACAAATGACAATTTCTAAGAAATTAGGAAGCTTTGACCATGTTGGTACTTAGTAGTATTTTCAGTTTTCACAATTGCTTTGAGAATTTCCTGCAATTTTCCTCCCCAAGGCCTAAATTTTGAATTTTTGATCAAAATGTTAAAACCCTACATGCTAGGTTGAGATATGCTCTGAAAATCCAATAAACCCTAGAAAGGCTCATATCAGTTCTATTTTGTCGTTACTTTTTCAAGTCACTTAAAAGAACCCTTAAGCATGTGCGTGTTACTAACAGACGACCGAAAATGTTCTGAAGTAACGCTGGGTTGTTTCATAACTTCTCAATGGTTAAGTGGTTAGGATGCTAATGGGTTTTGAACTTTCGAGGGACTCCTGACTAATGGCGTGCGTAACTTCAGAAATAAAGAGATGGTTAGTTAAAAGTGACAGTGCGTAACAGTGTTGAAAGTGACAGTTAGTTGCATGCCACATGGAAAGCACAAAGGAATGGACTGTGACATGTGTCAATGGATGGATTAATATTTGACACTTTGTTAGGAATAATTGGTTTACGGAGCTTCGTGAGGGTTTGTTGGCCATTAGTGTTGGCAGTTATGAAGCTGTGATGAAGCATTTGGCAGAAAGGCGTAACTTTGGAAAGGTTGATCAGTTACAAGATTAAATAGTTGAGAGGTTACGAAAGGCTTTGTGCGGGACTTCACAAGATTATATGAGAGCGGAGAATCGGAGATGTTAAGAACTAAGAAGACCGTCAATCCGTCACCGTAACTTCAAAAGGGTTCGAAAGGCCTCTAATTTGCATGTAACAAAGTTGAGACAGGGTTAGATGAACTGTTTGTGTAACTTCGCAACTAGCCCAGCTTAAGTTTTGAATCTTATTCTTGAAGTTGAAACTTGAAATAACATGGCTGCAGCCTGCATGACTATGAGGCATTGAGGGCCAAGGTGTTTAGAGTTGACACTTTATAGTGATGAAAAAGGACATTAATAATTATATGAATTCAAAATTTCAAATTACAAATTTCTTGAACACTCTACATTACAAAAATCATGAATTCAAATTACAAATTACAAAAATCAAAATTCAAATTACAAAAATCATGAACAATACTTATTACTTGTAGTTGAATATGAGTCAAATTGTCAATAATAAATATTTAGAATCAAGTCCATTATCAATTTATCAAACAAGTACAGTAATAATTATACAATGTATAAAATTATAAATACTTATTAACCAAATGCTAATTCTAAATCACTTCACTCTTCACTCAGTGTCAGTGCGCAGTCTACCTCTTCTATATCCAACATGGAATCCAACTCCTGAAATTGACTACTACTACTAGCAAGAGGTTCTTCTTCATTCTGAGTTGGTTAATCAAAATCAAAACATTCTTCATCTTCATTCTGAGTCTGGGACCAAGATCCATCGTTTGTCTCAGAACCACCATGTTTTGAACTAGTGTTCAAAAGCCCTTGTCTTTCACATAGGGAATTCCAAATTGCCAATGCCCTATCATAAGGAAAGTCTCTAACATTGTACTGAGTTACAAACAACCTCAAGCAAGTTTCCAAATTTATGTCTAGTTTGTTTCTGATCTTTGATTTCAAAAACCCCAATGCACTGAAAACTCTTTCATCTTCCACCAACCCCAATATCATTGTTTGACATAAATCAACAAGTTTGAAATATTGTGGTATTGAATCATGCAAAACTTCACTTTTCTCTATCCTTTTCCAAAGCCTGGTTATTGCACCAAGTTCAAATGGATTCTCCAAGTTTTTTAATTGCGATTTCATACATGATGCAAATTATCTACATTGTTTTTTAAGATTAGCTGAATCTATAATTCCATCAATTGGTTGTCCATTGCAATCTGCATGTTTTGAAAACTCTCTGATTAATTCATCAATTTTTTTTATGAAACATATGAGCATCAAGTTGTCTATCTCCAATGTTTTTCCAAAAATGAGGAAACACACAACCCATGGCTTCAAGAATTTTCTTCTCGAGGGAATCTTTCATGAATCTCACTTGAAAGTTGGTAGGAAATTGACTTCAAATTCTCACTAACAGATTTAACAAACCTGTCAAAATCATTCCTTTTAACTGGAAGTAGTCTTCCTCGCTTGATCATCTTAGATTGGTGCATTGGTATTTCATATCCTTTCACAAACACACATAAATGATTTTTTGCATTGAATTGTAAAAAATTCTCAGCACGATTCAAATCTAAAATTATTTGCCACCTAAATAAATTTGGGCTTTGAAGTGTTATCATATCTGACTATAAATTATCTAGGGCAAGGCATGTCATTCTACGTAAATCTGAGTACTCATGGATATACATAGTCCTGTCTTAGGCTTTCTTAACAAGTTTTTTCATTAAATCCAACATGGGGAGAAGACTGGCTAAAGTTAACAGAGTCTCTATATCACTTAACTTATGTAACAAATCAAGAGCTTTGTCTACTATGAGGCATTGCTCATATATTACTCTGATCAAGGATTGATATTCTGTTAGAACTCTTTCTACTGGTCCATGAAAAGAGATCCATCTGGTCTCAACATCCTTGAGAAGCTTGTTTCCTGGTGTTACTCCCTCTTAGAAAATCTTAAATTTTGCAAAAAGTTTAGGACATCTACAGAAGTAAGAGTATATGTCACGAACTAGATCTTCAACTTTTGACACTGTAGGAAAATCGCTTACAATTTTATATGCTAAATTCATTCGATGGGCCATGCAATGTATGCCAAGCATGTAAGGTGCAATACTAGTTTGTAATCTTGCACAAAGACCATTCCTTTGGCCTTGCATTACTGCATCTCCATAAGCTCCAACACAAACTAACTTCTTTCCAATTGTCAAATCATCCATACCAGCAACTTCATTCAAAGCAGTCTTCACTTCAAAATATAAGTTTTCTATTGTTGAATTGCCCCTCATTTTACAAACATAGAGTAGATGAGCTTGGCGGACATATTCTTTTACTATATACACATGCATACAGACCCAAGCAGTGTTATCTACTACAGTAACTTCATCTATGGATAATGAAATGAATCTGGACTGTTTTACTGTCTCCTATAAATTTTGCTTTTCCACCTTAGAAAGACAGTTTGCCATTTCCCATCCAACGTTTGTTCACTAATGTGACATAGGATAGTGAGGAACATTAAAAAAAGATAATAAATTACCATATTCTAAGAAGTCTCTCATAAGACACCCTCTGGACATAATGTGAAAACAACACTCATTTGAATGGTCTTTGCTAGGTTTGCTTCATTGGCTGCATGTTTAAGCCTAGCCTTGATTGGATTTTCACTACTAGCAATTACTGCCATTCTCTTATTATGCTCTTCATATTCTATGGCATACTTAACATGAAGACATTCTTCCTTTGATTTCCATCTCACTACTAATATTTCTTGTTTGTCTATGGTCTGTTTTTCATAAACCTTACCAATATACTTTTCTATAGTGTCAAGCTTTAGCTGCAACTTCTTCTCTCTTTTAAGTTTCGAAGTATAAATCTTACACCTGCATTCTGTTGGTTGTTCATCATTTCTTAGGACTGGTTCAATGAACTAGTACTTTGCTACCCAATCAACCTTAAAATTTCTTGCCATTTACCACTCTTGCCCCATTTTTAATTCCCTTTTTCTTTTCTTCCTACCAACATCATTATTATCTTCATTGCTAGCATTTTCTTCCAACTGGTTCTGTGTATCCCTTATAAAATCTTCTCTCATGCCACCATTGTTATCCTCATTTGATGCATTTTGATTTTCATTTAACTCAATGACAACCCCAGCTTGTGGTATTGGTACTGGTGAGCTACTGTGAATGGCTTTTGCACTTGCAATTGCAGATGTTGATGGAGCAGAAACATTGCCAACTCCAAAGAAAGCCTTTATGGTAGTATCTTTAAGTTTTGGGCATTTTGATGGCCTCCCAAGCCCTTCACTACCCTGAGGAGTCTTACCTTGCCCTTCACTTCCTTGAGGAGTCTTACCCTTGTCTAGCTTTCCAATCTCTTCACTGCCTTGAGCATGGTGAGAAGTTCAAGTCTCAACCTCCCCTGATATCTGAATCCCTTCAGCAGTAGTAGCCTGAGGATACTCAATCTTAGGATAGTCACCCTTGTTCGACATCTTCACCCAATGACCTGAACCTCTCACTAGTCACTAGGATTCTAGTAGGAATTAAAATTAATAGCAATACTGTGAAATGTGAACAAATAATTATTTACCTTTGTCCTGCTTCCATTGAATTCTGACTCTCTGAAATGTTGAATCCTTTGTTTACTGTTGCAAGATTGTTATTTGTAAATCTGGCCCTTCGGCTCCAAAAATTTGTAACGATGCACGATAAGACTACTTTTAAGTTTTCTAAATTTGATTTGAATTTATATCAATCCATGATTCCAAATTCCAAATTTCCAATTTTTATTTTTTTAAATTCTTGGGCTTTTGGCGAAAATGTGCTGAGTGCCGACCTGATCAATGCTATTTTTGGTGAAAAATTAAAAATACTTTGTGGTCAATAAAATAATTAATTAACGGGTTGGTGAAATATGTCGTGGACCAATAACATAATTAATTAACGGGTTGGTGAAATACGTTGTGGACCAATAAAAGAATTAATTAACAGGTGGCAAAATAGGTCATGGTTAAGATAACAATATAAACCATTTGGCTATTTTAAATTTTATATGCAATTCATTATTAATATCGTTGGCGAATAAGAGACCGTTAAAAGAACCACGCCAGATTAGTTATAGGTGAATATGATGGTTAACAACGTTAAACGACAAATCTAATTGGCGATTCCAATGAATATTTAGTAGTTATCGTGTCAAGATTGGGCAAATATGGGCCAACCTATACCTATGTGATTCACCAATTTCATGAAACGTATTCCCCAGAATTCACCAAAAGGTGAATATTCACTAGTAAAAATTACGCTGATACAAACAGTTGAAGTTACACAGCCAGTGTGCGCTAGAGAAGAACAGAGTAAGCAGCCGACTGTTAGCATTTTGAGTTGCGGTTATATTCTAATGATGTAAAGGCTATGCACCTATTGTAATTAAGTTTTTGACATTTAAATATGTTTGTTTGTAAACACATTTGAGCCAATTCATTTGGAAGCATTGTATGTAATAGGTTTAAGGGCCGACCTAATTGTTTATTTTGTATGCGCATATAAATATGAGATGCACCCATTGTAATAAGCATGGAAGTTGATTATAGAGTTGTGAGAAGCAGAGCATAAGTATGCGAAGAGACTATAAGATGTATTAGAGCTTTGCAATAAGTCAAAGCATCAACGCATCAAAGGAACTGATCTGACAAGAAGTGTCACAATGGCAATTCATTTAATAGATATAGTGTGTATCTGAGATCAGAAGGTTGTAGCCTTCACCACTTGAGCAGTGAGCTCTAGGACAGTGCGTCCACTCCCCTAATAGGGACTATTGTAAAAGACTCCTAACAGGGTCCGACCCTTGACAAGGTCTACTGTACATAATACATTGTAAAGCAACTCCTAACATGGTTAAGGATCTTCTAACAAGGATCATAAAACACTAGTACAAAATATTAGTGGGTGTCAATTCCCACTGGGGTTTTTACCTATTTGGGATTCCCCGTAACCATATTGGTATTATGTGTTGATTTCATGTTTCATGTTTATGTGTATATTCATTTCAATACTTAAGCATTTAAGTTCAGTTTAAAGATTAAGGGAAAAGATAAAATATAGTGAACATTGATTCACCCCCCCTCTTAGTGTTCCCATTCCTAACACAGATTTTGAATCCCATCCAAGGTGAGTGACCTATTGTAAAATTTTTCTCTATTTAACTTCATGAATTCATCATTTCATGTAGCTTTTAGAACTAGGACATCTCCATCATCGTATAATCCAATAACATTTTGAATTGCTTCCCTTGTAATTATATAGGGTTTTTCTAACCACATGTTTTTACTGTGAATTCTTCTTAGCATGATTCTTATGATTTATTCTTTATCAAACAATGAGAGGTTGCACCAATCATCTAGCTTCTTCTCACGTATCTATCATAATATTCAATCTTCAGATTCATCTGACCTTCCACAATATTTTCCTTCCAAAAGTCCTCCATTTTTGGGTGACAATATTCTTCCATCGGAACCAAGGTATAGCTATGTAAATCTTCAACAAGAATCACATTTGGTGAAATTAGAGAGAATGTGCCAACTCTTTTGACATTACTTTATTTGCATGGTCTCCTTTTCAACATTGGTCATCACTTGACAGTTACATCAACAACCTTTAAAGTAGCTATGATCTTACTTTAGGTAAAAAGGGTTTCTTGTGGCCACATATATATATTTTGTAGCAAGGGTTTATTCTTTTATTAGCTTTCCTTCCCAAACTTTCAAACCCTCTTTGCAAAAAGATGTATGATACAAGAGAATTTCCAAAAGATAACTAAAATCAAAATTTGTGGAGAGAACACTCACCTTTTTGTACACACAAGCTTTTCAATACATGGAAGACAAAAAGGATTTTCAAACATTACTCTTATAGCTCTTCAATAGATGTGAAAATAGTTGAACCTTTTCCAAAATATGACCTTTTGAAAGTTGGCCCTTTTATAATTGTTATGGTAAACAATTAAATTCCTTATTTTTTGAGTTTATGTAGAGACCTTCACTTCTTTTGAAAAACCTTTCTAACCTTTGTAAGTTAAGAGAAATTCAACATCTAAATCACATGGGGTTCCTTAAGGTCTTCTGTAAAATCTCCCCCTCACTCTTATTTTAATTTTTGGAAGACTAATTAATATCAATAGAGGCACAAATGTATCAAATGAATTTTCTACTAAGATTTCATCAAATTTCTTTGCCAATATATTTTTCATCTTCTCTCTTTCCTCATTTATATCAATTTTCTTTTTCTCCAGAATGAGGCCCTTCACATTATTTTATTTGTAGAATTGAGTTGTATGACTTGATTTATTGTAATTGAAGAATGGGCTACCTTGTTGTAGAACATTCCTTCTTCTTCCATTAGATTTACACTCAGATAATTTGTACCCTGATTGCATGCATAATAGTATTTATTGAAAGATTTAATGTTTCTACCATTGTATGCATTTATGAGATTGGTTATAATCATCCCACTTTTGCACTCATGTCCATACTTATTTCAAGCATAATATTTCCCAATCAAGGATGGTGATCTATTTTGTCTTCTACATTCACTAGCTTTATGACTAAATTGATTGCATGAAAATAATCTACCAACAAAGTATGCAAAATGCTTGGTTTGAGTAGGAATAGGAATTCTAAAGTCCTTCTTCCTCCAGATATGAGTGAAGCTATTTTGATATTCGTTATTTTTATTGGATTTATCTTTGGTTTCCTTTCATCTATCATTTTTATTTGCAAATCCTTTGTCAATGCTAAGTCCTCCTTTGTCTCTTGAAGGCTTTTGCAAGATAAGCATCTCATCAAACATGTCACTCTCATTCTTTAATTTTATATTCTTCTCTAACCGTTCTTTTGCAACTTCAAGTTCATTTCTTAAGGATATAATTTCTTCCTCAAGCTTGACGTGCAGACAAAAACTCTTCTTTGTTCTTTAGCTTCTTCCAACTCCTTTCTTAGTCCAAAAATTTCTTCATTAAGTTTAAGGCATTCATTGGTTTTGATTTGTAGATTTGTTTCAAGAGTTTTTGTGACTCTTCTTCTCTCTTCAATTTTCTTCATTAGGTGAATGATATTGTCTCTAAATTTCTTCCATTTTTATTGAAATTCATCTATCTAAAAAATGACACACTTCAATTTCCCTTCTAAATCTGCTATATCTTCATTGTCCCAATCTTGTGTCTCCATAACATCCAAATCCTTCTCTGAGTCAACCATTATGTTCAAATCCTATATATCTACCTCAACAGTTAATCTATTTGCTTTAGGAACCTAGCTCTAATACCAATTGTTGAACACCACCAAATTTTAAGATGGGGGGGAAAGGTGAATCAACATGCACTTGAAAATTTAACTAACTTTATTCACTTAACCCAATAATCTAATTGCAGAAGTAAATATATGAAGTTAAAAATCCATAAACACTAATATTTTTACATGGAAAACCTAAATTGGGAAAAACTATGGTGAGAATCGTGCATTAGGCTAGAGGCCAAGGAACACATAGCTCATGATACAAAAGGCATACTTCCTTGAATACATTAAAAGCTTGCAATCACTGAATATTATGCCTTCCTCAAGGCAAGGTACACTATATCTTATATCAAGAAGTCAAATGTTTGAATTGATTAAAATTGCCTTCACAAAATACAAATTATAGTTTATTGTTGTAGGCACAATTTCGTCTCTTACAATCTATTTTTTCTTTCTTATTCTTCTATTCCAAATTCTTGCATTGTTTCATATATTTTCATGTTATCTTCGAAGAATATCTTCTATTATATATCCATCACAATTATAGAATTATCCTTGACATGTTAGCCAAAGGATAGAATGTGTGAATTAAGAATTGTTGGCCTGAAAATTCATTCTCTAATGCTTGTAGAGGAAATATATAATGTGTAGAAAATTTCATTAGGTCGACCTGAAATTAATAGTTCCCAAACCACAACCATAGATCTACTGTTTTACCAAATGTGGAGCAAAAATTAAATTTTGGACTATTAGACTATTCACTAAATCAATCATCTTGGAATATAATTCATAATCAAACTTCATAAATCAACTCCAAATTACTGGACAAGAACTGAGATATCCATAAATATTGTAAACCATCACCCTCAACTACCCCTAGTTGCTTGTGACACTCTGACTAGTCCAAACTAATATTGAACATCTAAAAAATCCTTTGTAAAGCAATTGAGGCATTCAAAAGTACCTTATTTAATCCATTCCAATAATATTCAAACTACTATAATGGTATATATATATGTTTACTGCAACTACTATACTACTTCGACACAATCTATTATACCAGCAACTGTACAAAGATTACATCTTCCATATGACAATTTTGACATCAATGAAAACCAATCATTTGTATGTGCAACTATATCGATATAGGGTCAAAATGATAATTACATAATGCAAACATGAGAGACACTACAACATCCTTGGGTATGGCCTTTGGAATCTTATGCAGGTTTTCTTTTCCATTATCTCACCATTAATTTGATACTAGTCACGTTGCTTTGGATTGTGATAATTCCAAATGTAAGTTGACTTGTACAACTTCTTGCTGGCGGCACATGCTTCCCTACCATTTCTACAAAAGTGCCATTAATCATAAAATGAAGATTAATCATTTGAAAAGCTCAACTAGCTTACAAAGAACGTTCAACATCCCATTCTTTCTAAGCTAGTTGTGCATGTTCTTGTAGAGTGAATGGAGAATTGCCTCTAAAGCTATGATTGCTCCTTGGCAAATCATGCATGCTCCTTCTCAGTTAGGGTAGAGTATATTTTGTTTGTTGACCTTGAATACCCTATTTAAGATATTGATTACTACCTTTTATCTAGAAAGACATTTGTCTATTCCTTGCTCACTCATAGTTTCTCGTTATAAAGTTTAATGCTGGCTCTCTTCTATTGTTCTAGTTTTGTTGATGAAAGTATCACAATGTGCCATGAATTGTTGCAAAATAAGAAGAAAGGTCAATCAAAAGTGGTTTGGATCCCCCCACAATTTGTTTCTTCATTCCTAAAATAATTAAATGAAAAAAAACTAGATTTGTTTAAAGTTTTGCTGGGTAGTCTCGATTTTCTTTGGTTGTATGGTTTTATTGAATTTATCCATCAGTGCAACATTATTTGATCTCACTTATTACCTAACTAGACTACTTATTATTTTTTTAATTTTTGGTTGTGTTAAGGATATCCCATGTTCTAACCCAGTGCCTAACCCACCTTACTTTGATCTATTGCTTAATTATAATAAAATTTAAACTATTTACAAAATCCACATTTACCCATAATCCAATTTAAACAATTTATCACAGTGCTTAAGTATCGCAATGTGCCATAGATTGTTGCAAAAGAAGAAGAAAGGTCCATCAAAAGCGGTTTGGATCACCCCACAATTTGTTTCTTCATTCCTAAAATAACTAAATGAAAAAATTTAGATTTGTTTTAAGTATTGTTGGGTAGTCTTGGTTTTCTTTGGTTGTATTGTACTATTGAATTTCTCCATTAGTACAACATTATTTGATCTCACTTATTACCTAACTAGACTACTTATTATTTTTTTAAACCTACCTCACCTTGATCTATTGCTTCTTCATTCCTAAAATAACTAAATGAAAAAATCTAGATTTGTTTTAAGTATTGTTGGATAGTCTTGGTTCTCTTTGATTGTATGGTACTATTGAATTTTTCTATTAGTACAACATTATTTGATCTCACTTATTACCTAACTAGACTACTTATTATTATTATTATTTTTTTAACCTACCTCACCTTAATCTATTGCTTAATTATAATAAAATTTGAACCATTTACAAAATCCACATTTACCCACAATCCAATTTAAACAATTTATTCAAACAATATACAATACTTTTCTCCTCCATATTTAATCCACGTGAATTAAACCTAACACACAAAATAGTGAAAGATCCTAGTGTTCATCATTTCTTTGTGCCCTTCATTTCTTTTCACAGTGGAAGTGGTTATTTTCTACTAGTTTAAAAAACCTGTAGGCCAGAGTTGGTACGACCACTAACGCGACAATCTCAACACTGGTTAACGTGCCGACAGCAAAATCATTCCACGAATCACGACAGATTGATCGAGTTTGAAACAGAGAAAGCTACCTAAAGCTGAAAAATACCTGTCTTGCACATGCAAATGTTCTATCCTTCATGCTGGATGGATGGTTAGTAAACCGTACGGGGACGCGGAAATACTAATCAACAGTTCGGTGGGGAAAGCGATGTTTCTCTTTTCCATTCTTGGGGTTAGATTGATTGATGAATTTATTATGTTCAAATACCCATTTATACTGTAAACATGGTTTATCTGATCGTCCATTTATAAAAAAAATCTAATTTTCAAGCTTGTCCATTTGAGAATTGTAAAGAAATTTTAGAATCGATTCCATTCATATTAAAAAAATTTCTTTTTTAAGCATATCCATTAGAGACTTTTGAAGAAATCTAGGATTTAATTACTGACATATTAAAAAATCTCTATTTTTTGTCGTGTTCCCATTAGAAAACTGCAAAGAAACTTTGGATTCAAATGACATTTTATCATTGAGTGCATGGCTTATGATGACATCGGGGCTCAGTACGAAATCAGTTTGGGAGCAAACAGCATGCACAGCCTATTCGAGGAAGATAAGATCAACCAAACCGCTAGTTTGATTGTCAAGATTCACAGCAGATCCCACTTAGAAAAGAATCTGGAGTTAGCTTACGACTGTGATCCCTTAGGCTGTTTGGTATCATGGATATTATTAAAATCATTAATTCATTCAATCTTCTTATGTTTAAATACCCATTTATACTGTAAATATGGTTAATCCGATTGCCCATTTATAAAAAAGTCTAATTTTCAAGCTTACCCATTTGAGAATTGTAAAGAAATTTTGGAATCGATTCCACCCATATTAAAAAATCTCTTATTTAAGCGTACTCATTAGAGAGTTGTAAAGAAATCTTGGATTTAATTTCTCGCATATTAAAAAGCATCAACCAAACGACTAGTTTGATTGTCAAGATTCACAACCGAAGTCCGACTTAGAAAAGAATCTAGAGTTAGCTTACAACTGTGATCCGATGGTTCCTTAGACTATTTAGTCTGATAGACGTCATTAAAATCATTCATTCATCCTCTCATGTTAAATAAAAATCTCTTTTTTAAAGTAACCGACCAGAGGAAGAGACGGGAAAAAACTGCCGCAGGGCACGGTGATGGTGGTGTACGTGTAAGGATTTGAAATCTGATGTCCCTGTGGCGGTTGGAAAAATGGGAAGAAGTGAAAAGTTGTCAAGGCGTGATTTAAGGTGGGATTTCTCTGTTAGCCCGCATTCCAATTTCCACGCGCTAGAAGTTTCAAATTCTTCTTTAAAAGCCCATTCTATTCAAACTTCAAATCATTTTTGGTGTTGCTCTGTAATTGATGGTTTCTTGACTGCACATTTGGTCTTTTAGTTCTGTGATGAGAGTGATTATGGAGGGAGTTCAGTTGTTATGTCTGTGTTTTTTTGCTTTGCTTTTATGCCTTGCTGCCATGGCTGCCAAGCCCAAGAAGCCAGTGGATATGCCTTTTCATGTCAATTATGCTCCTAGCTGGTCTGCTCACCACCTTAAACTGTTTCATGGTGGGAGAAAGGCAGAGATCCTTCTGGACAAACAATCAGGTGGAGAAATGTTTATCATTTTCTTGTTGTTATACCCATTTTAAGTTCTTGTTGTTTATAAGAGGAAACTGGAATTGTGTGATTAAATCTAAGGCTTGTGAGTTGCAGGGGCGGGCTTTGAGTCAAAGGGCACATATCTGTTTGGGCACTTCAGCATGCAGATAAAGCTGGTCGGCGGTGATTCTGCAGGCACTGTCACAGCGTTTTATGTAAGTGTTTATTGAAATGTGCATCAGTCATGCTTGGTTTTCCCCTTTCACCAAAATGGGTTTTGCATCTAGAACAAATGAATGAAAATTCAAGTGTCAAATTTTCCTTCGTAGACACCAATCTGAAAGAGTTTTTGAATTAATGTTTGCCTCTTTTGCTCAACTTGATCAGTTCTTCTATCATTTTGGATGATAGAGTATTCGAGAAATTAATGGAGAATGATTTATACAGTTGTATTTAGAAATGTTCTTACAATGGATAATGTTTATAAAATTCTCTTGTGGAAATTTTTAAAATTTTGGGGGTATTTGTTTATAATATAGTTTTCAAATTATTTCCAAAATGAACAGTGTATGGTTTTGTATGGATTAAGATTACACTCAACCATTCATCGACAATCCATCAGTAGAAAAAAGAGTAATTGCAGAGATTAAAAATGCTGTTGTTCTTGTATGAATCTTGTCTATATCTATAGAATTGTTATTGTATACAACTATAACAGAAGTGTTTGAAATCGACTGTATCTGTTTATAATATCATTTTGGTATGACTGTTTCTGAAATCAATTGTATATATTTTGTATTAATGTTTTAGAGAAGCAGAAATGGGCATTGCTGAATGGTCTGAGTATTTTCCACAGCTTTCTTCTACGAACGCAGAGCACGACGAAATAGACTTCGAATTTCTGGGGAACAGAAGCGGACAACCTTACATTCTCCAGACAAACGTGTTCACAGGCGGGAAGGGTGACAGGGAGCAGCGCATCTATCTCTGGTTTGATCCCACCAAAGACTACCATTCATACACTGTGCTCTGGAATATGTACCAGATTGTGTAAGACACCCTCCATTTATAACAACAAACTTTTTAAAAATATATTGTTTACAAAATATTCTGTTTATGGAAGTAATTATGAGAGGCAAAAGTAATAACTTTCAATTTGATGTTAGGTGTTTTCTTTTATATTCGAATTTGAATCTCTACATTTAGAACTTACTGTTTTAACTAATTAAACTCAATTTTTTGTAACAACAAATTTCCGTTATGAAGCCCTCTGCCATTTTTATAAGGGTTTTTTCTTAAATTGCTAATTATTTACAAATATCTTATTAATTTCTTTCAAAGAATCACACTAGAAACTACTTCACATTAGAAGCTAACTATGAAAGATGGATAATCATAACTTAGAATTCTGTTATTGCTAATTATTTACAAATATTCTGTTCACATGAGCATCAATTTGAGATCAGTTCAAGTTCTCGTGAATAGATCACGAGACTAATTTTAGTTCCTTTTGATCAATCATACTAGAAACCACCTTCACACTATAAATCAACTATGAAAGACTAAGAATAACAATTTAGAATACCATATTATATATTCTCTTAGAATTTGAATTTAGATCTTCATAATGAAAATTTGATGCTTTAACTAAATTCAACCTTTCAACTACTTAGAAATAGCAACAAAAGATATATACAAGTTCTTGCCAATACTACTACAAGATTGATTTTAGCTCCATTCAAAACAATAAAAATAGAAATCACCTCCATACTAAAAACCAATTATGAAAGATCAAAAACGATAACTTAAAATTCCAACTTTTAGATATCAAATCTCCACAATGATAACTCATGCTTTAAACTATTTGCAAAGTTTCACCAATTGATAGATTGTAGTCAATACAATAATTCTTACGTGAAATTGAATCTGCTACATAAATATCTGATACTCTGATTACAGCCCACAAACCATTGACTGTTCTAACACTTGAATTCTTTGCTGTTACAGACTGTTCATAGACGACGTACCCATAAGGGTGTTCAAGAACTGTAAGGACTTGGGCGTGAGGTTTCCATTCAACCAGCCAATGAAGATGTACTCAAGCCTGTGGAACGGGGACGACTGGGCGACACAAGGGGGAAAGGAGAAGACAGATTGGAGCAAGGCACCGTTCATTGCATCATACAGGGGATTCTACATTGATGGGTGTGAGGCCTCTGTGAATGCGTCTGAGTGCCCCACTGTGGGGCGGCGGTGGTGGGATCAAGAGGCTTTCAGGGATCTGGATGGGCGGCAGTACAGGTTCCTCAAATGGGTCAGACTCCATTACACCATCTACAATTACTGTACTGATAGAGTCCGCTATAAACAAATGCCCCCTGAATGCAAGCGTGATAGGGATGCATAAAGAGATTCAGACATAAACTTGCCCAATCCCATTCCTTGCTTTTTCTCCATTGTTGGTTTTCAATGTAGGCCCTAAGTTCTGCTTCCTAATTTTTTTTATTGCCATGGCTGTCTCTATCTTCCTCTCCAAGGTCTTTTTCCTCTGGAAAAAGTTTAGAAATTTTGATTGAAATTCACAGCAGGATCTGAAGCTTCTGGAAATAAGAAAGGGGAGAGATTTGACTACACATTTTTATCCTTTTTTACAGCTTCCTAGAGATTATTTTGGTCTCATGATCTCTACTTAAATATTTATTATATGAATTTTTTTAATGAAGATGGGTGGGAATCTTTGACAGTTTGTAATGATGTGATAATTTTTTTTTCATATTGGCCCAAATCAAGGAGGTTTAACTTAGATAGGTCTGAGTAATTATTTATTTTAGAAAGTTAATTGATCATCTTTCTTTTTTTTCTTTAAATTTACAAATTTTTAATTTTTTTTTTCATATATTAAAGTTAGGCGATTCTAGTCGTTAAAGATATTCAGTTTCATATGGGCCCAATTCAAGGATGTTTAATTAAAGATGTTAAGTTTCTAAGTATTGAATTTTGATGCTTCTAGATCATAGAGTATCTCTCGAATCATTATAGAGAAAAGATATACCCAATCAAATCTAAAAGTTCTAAATCCTCATAAATTAATTGATCACCCTTTTTTATTTTCTCTTTTCCATAAAATCTAGAAACTTTTGACTTCCTTTTAATTTTTTTTCATAGATTATATTTTATATATTAAAGATCAAATACTAAAAAAATTAATCTTTATCTAAAATTTTTGTAAGTGTCATTGTCATCTTGTAAATTTGTGCACATTAAGAAAAACTCATTTTTTTAATTGAGAGTTCTATTGACGTTTTCATTTAGGTGGTGTTTTGATAGTGCACTAAAAAAATATAATGTTTTATTTGGATTTTAACTTGCTACCCTATTTGTAAAATATACAAGACATTGAAGTAGACTTATAAATTTAGTTAACATCATATAGTAAAAGTGAACATTTGTAAAGATAAATATTCTTGAAGTTTATATTTTTATTATGAAAGGTGTCTCAAGCTCCTTTCATTAAGCATATAAAGAATGTAGTTTTAACTATAAAACAAGACAACTTAATTTTACGGCTATAGTCTTTATTTTTGGAAAGAATAATGATCTTAGGTTGTTTGGCATCACTTTTAGATAATGAAACCGAAATGGAACACTCAAGTTAGTGAGTGGAGAATGCCACATTTATGAAAAGTGGATGGAATGTGTTATTTAAGCCTCCAAACTAATCTTGGGATTTGGGTGTTGGTTTTTAAGCTAGATATTTGGATGCCTCTTTATTTGGTAGTTTTAGCTTATAGTTTTGTAATAATTATCATTTGACTATTTTTTGTATTACTTATCTTACTTATATAAGTTGCTTGAGATGGAGGTATTGATAGTGAGTTTAAAGGTATTGTTATGTTGTCAAAGTTACTCTAAGTTTGTAGTTGGTGGTACTTCTATAAAGAATTTTTTACGTAAGTGTATTGAAACTATGTTTAAATTATTAAACAATACATTGAGTTGCTTTAGAGTGAATTTTTTTCCCAAAAATATTTGTACACTTGTATTGTGGTATAGTTTTATTTATATATTTTACGAATTTCTCTTTTATATAATTATAAAAATCTAAAATTTACACATTGTTGTCCTCTAAAATTAGTGTAGACATTATTTTTGTATATATTGCTTCATTTCATTGTCATCAAAGTCTAATCACCTCAAATTTGACATGTTGGGTAGAACACTAATCTCCATTTGAGAGGGAAGCTATATAAAAGAGTTTGGTCTTATTGTTGAAAATCATGGCTAGTACATGTCTAAAATAGAAACAATATTATCATACATAAACATTGAGCTTTGGAAGCTCAAGATGGAGGATATGCTCATGAATGGAGATCTATGGGCCACAATATGTGGATCCAAATCTACTACTATGTCACAAGAAGATTGAAACAAAATAGATAGGAAATATAAGTGGCTCATTAGACTATGTTTAGCTAATTCAGTAACATGAAGGTACAATTACATCTCTTACTTGAAAGATGGTAGTTGTATAGTTAAATACATGAATATGTTATTGCACGACCTTGTTGTTCTTTTTGTTAGATTCAAGGGGCCACCTTATAATGCTTATTTGGAGAACTACCACCAAGTTGAAAATGGATGTGGTGGTGGTGTTGATGCTTATTAAGTGATACAAAGAAAGAAATTTTATCTACTGAGGAGGTGCTAATTGTTCATGGTAGACATAAAGAAAAAGATGAGATAAAAAAAGAAGTAAGAAAAGTATAGATCTAAATCTTAGGAGAGAGATAAATATTCTAGTAAGCCTAAGAAAAAATGTTGGAACTATAAAATGATTGATCATTTTGAAAGAGAGTGTAAGGAGGAAAATTAAAAAATAGATTTAGCTAATGAATTTGAGAAATTATCTTAGGATGATGGTAATGTATTTGACATGGTGTTGGATACACATGCATTAGAAAGTGCTTGGATAATTAACTTTTTTACCTATTTTTATATAACTTTACGTCCATGTTATTTTATAAAATATGATAAATCTATTGGTGGGAAGGTGTAAATTCGAGATGAGTCTTATATAAAGTTTGTTGTTTGTAAATATTTTTATTTGATTACCTAATGGGCAAGTGAAGATGATAAAAAGTGTTGCATATCCTTAGTTTGTCATGAGACCTACTATTCACAAACAAATTAAAAGATTTAGGTGTACATATTATTTTAATTAGAGGGTGCAAGATAGTCAAATGAGCTATGGTGCCTATGTTTAGATATACGGGTAAGTGTAAAAGATGGGGGATCAAAAATTGGTTTTGTCATTTTTTGTCACATAAAAGACATAAATTGAGTATTTTATAATATAATGCACTCATATTTCCAAGAAGCAAAAATACCTCTCTTTCTCTTTCCATCTCTAGCTCTTTGCCTCCTTACATAGCTCATCAAAGTATAAGTGACATTTACGCATGGATATTTACTTCCTCATACTTTAAACTTTATATTTTATGTATACAGTTTCAAAATATTTGAAATTAGCTTTGGATCCCTTAGAGTTATAATGAAGATTTTAGGTTTTGCGGGATTTTATAATATTTTATATAGTCAAATTTTAGTAATCAACATACTCTCTCTCTCTCTCTCTCCCATCTCCTTGTCTCTCTACCTATGTATCCATCCCAACTTATCCCTCTACTCTCTCTCTCTCTCTCTCCCATCTCCTTGTCTCTCTACCTATGTATCCATCCCTACTTATCCCTCTCTACAAGGGAGAGAGAGAGAGAGAGAGAGAGAGAGAGAGAGAGAGAGAGAGAGAGAGAGAGAGAGAGAGAGAGGTAAGAAAAAATAATGGTAGATTACTCTTGTTTGGGAAAAAGGGAAAGATATAGATTGAGTGAGTGAGTTGAGACAAATGAGTTGCAATGTGGGTACTTAGAGTGTCATGGTGGAGGAAACCAAACTTAGTAGGCTTTCCAATAATTATAAACATAGAAGTAGTACTCTAATAGAAAGATAAATAGGTGTTCTTTACTATGATTCAAGATAATAAAATTCCATCCATCACTAATTTAGTGCATTGCTCCAAGGGAGCACAAGATCATACTAAACTAAGAGAGAGAAAAATTTAGAAACTTAATATAGTCTATTGCTTAAGGGGCCTCAAAATCATCAACTTTATGGACCCTTGAAATGGCCCAAAATATTACTTTTATAGGGTACTACCCTTATACAATCATTTACAACTATTTACAAATATCTACAACTATTTACAAGTCTCTCGAGGAAGAAAGGAGAAAAAAGAAGATGAAGAAGATGAGAATCTAAGGATATGGATCCTGAGAGAATATACTGCTGGCATGAAGGCCCTTTGTCATAATTTTCATCCTATTATCTTTGGATCTAACTCATAAATGTTAGATTAGTGGCACATCCCCTTGCCATCTACCTATCTCGACCTCTTCCTATCAAATCTATCTGAATTTTATACTTTTGCCTCTAATACTAACACCATTTGTACTGCAAGGGCGTCAATACCGATGGTCAAATATTTACGTAGGTAGGTAAGTCCTGATGTTGACACCTAAATGAAATAATAAAGAAAGATAGGGCATTGTAAATCATGGGGATCCAAAATTTTGAAGTTCCACATGAATGAAAAAATAAGGAATGGAGGAATCAAGGGCCATGTGATCTAATCACCCCAGAGCTGCTACTTTGTACACTTCAAACCTCTCAATGCACTTATTTATTGACTCTTCAACGGGTCTATTGATCTAATAGACCTGGAGTGTGGCCTCCTTCAAAGCTGCATATATTTGATTTGAGTGCATCTACATCTTCAAAAAGGTATCTTGGGCCTCATGTTTCTATCATTAACTTTGTACACTCATTTGTGACCTGATTCCCAAAATTTCAAGAAGAGCCATATTTTTCCTCCATCTTCTCCTCAAAACAAGTCATCAAAGAATTAAGAATGATGAACCCTACTATGTTTTCTGGGTGGAAACCTATGGTCTCCTGTATATATTGGAAAAACTAGGTAGCGTACTTTTGTGCTAATGGTGTAAAATGGGTGATTGATCTCTTTGTTGTACCCATAATCTATGCCAAAAAATATAACTTTCGGAGGCTAATAGATCTATAAAACTTACATCCTCATCTCTGAGAATATCAGATGCTACTAACTCATATTTTCCTAAGGCAAGGATCTTCTTTAGGTTCTTTGTTTATAACTCATGTGGGGTGATGTTGGTATCCTAGGTACTCATTTACTGTTGGATTTTTTTGCAAGTGTAGGTTGCTTAAAAATAATGATTGACAGACTTAGAGAGAAAGCCTCAGACCTTCTCCAATTGATCAAAGATCTATTGGTTTATGATTTGGGCCTTTTCTCTTTATTGATTGTAATGAATACATCTCTTCCTACATGATGAATGTTGGGGAAGATGCTTTGGGGGATACAAAGGAAATGGGAGATGCTAACTCCTAGAAAAATTCCTCTCACTAGGCCAATTCAACCCTCAATTTTTTCTTTGACTGATATTCTTTCTTATTCCTTGCTTGCATGGTTAGGGCCACATTTTCAAGATCATCCAACTCTCGCCATTTGGTTCTTTTCCCCTACTTAATCTAGGTGGTCTGGTAATCTACATGGGTAACTTCTAATTGATCCATGTCTAGAGGTGTCGTAGAAATCACAACCACCATCTCTCCTTGTTCATTCCTCTAAGTGGTGAAAATGATCTTTTATTTCTTATCCTTCCTCTGAGGTTCAAAACTCACCATGATGCCCTAGAGGGAGACCTTATGATGCTTTAGGGTTTGCTTTATTTTAAATCCAAACTCCAACCATTATGGCGGGGATGGTGCATTGAGTTATATAGTTGTGGCATCTCGAGAGGTAGACATTGTTCCTCCTGCTACATTGGTGTCTCTGGGAGAAGAGATCTTGGGGGTATCTTCTTCTATCTGTGGTGGAGTTTTTTTATTGGGCTATAGGGTTACAGTTGATCTTGAAGGTCCAATTTTGACTCGACCATTAGTCAGTTTCTCCATATTTTATTTTTCTCTCTCCTCTTTCTTTTTATGGAGATCATCTTCTTTGGAAAGTTCATGTTGACTTCATTTTTCTACAACCTTGGAAAATTTCTTACGAGCATCCTCTTATTGTTTCTTTTCCTCTTCTTATTTTTGGAGGGCTTCTTCATGCTCAATATTTTTCCTTTTCTCTTCTTTAAGGCACAACTTCTTAGATTCTACTCTCTTTTGTTCGTCGGCCTTTTAGGATCTCTTTCTCCCATACTTCCCATTCTTTTCTGGCATGCTCCTCTTCCTATTTTTTTTAGGCTTCTTCTGCTTCCTTGAAGAGGCCGATGTATTCTTATAGGGTGAGAATCATGCTCACATCTTCAAACTCTAGAGGGTCAAGGTCTATGTACTCTTGAGGAAGAAAGGAGAAAAAAGAAGATGAGAATATAAGGATATGGATCCCGAGAGAACATACTGCTGGCATGAAGGCCCTTTGTCATAATTTTCATCCTATTATCTTTGGATCTAACTCATAAATGTTAGATTAGTGGCACATCCCCTTGCCATCTACCTATCTCGATCTCTTCCTATTAAATCTATCTGAATTTTATACTTTTGCCTCTAATACTGACACCATTTGTACTGCAAGGGCATCAATATCGATGGTCAAATATTTACATAGGTAGGTGAGTCCTGATGTTGACACCTAAATGAAATAATAAAGAAAGATAGGGCATTGTAAATCATGGGGATCCAAAATTTTGAAGTTCCACATGAATGAAAAAATAAGGAATGGAGGAATCGGGGGTCATGTGATCTAATCACCCCAGAGCTGCTACTTTGTACACTTCAAACCTCTCAATGCACTTATTTATTGACTCTTCAATGGGTCTATCGACCTAATAGACCTAGAGCGTGGCCTCCTTCAAAGCCGCATCTATTTGATTTGAGTGCATCTACATCTTCAAAAAGGTATCTTGGGCCTCATATGTTTCTATTATTAACTTTGTACACTCATTTGTGACCTGATTCCCAAAATTTCAAGAAGAGCCATATTTTTCCTCCATCTTCTCCTCAAAACAAGTCATCAAAGAATCAAGAATGGTGAACCCTGCTATGTTTTCTGGGTGGAAACCTATGGTCTCCTGTATATATTGGAAAAAATAGGTAGCGTACTTTTGTGTTAATGGTGTAAAATGGGTGATTGATCTCTTTGTTGTACCCATAATCTATGCCCAAAAATATAACTTTTGGAGGCTAATAGATCTACAAAACTTACATCCTCATCTTTGAGAATATCAGATGCTACTAACTCATATTTTCCCAAGGCAAGGATCTTCTTTAGGTTCTTTTTTTATAACTCGTGGGGTGATTTTGGTATCCCAGGTACTCATTTACTGTTGGATTTTTTTGCAAGTGTAGGTTGCTTAAAAATAATGATTGACAGACTTAGAGAGAAAGCCTCAAACCTTCTCCAATTGATCAAAGATCTATTGGTTTATGATTTGGGCCTTTTCTCTTTATTGATTGTAATGAATACATCTCTTCCTACATGATGAATGTTGGGGTGGATTCTTTGGGGGATACAAAGGAAATGGGAGATGCTAACTCCTAGAAAAATTCCTCTCACTAGGCCAATTCAACCCTCAATTTTTTCTTTGATTGATATTATTTCTTATTCCTTGCTTTCATGGTTAGGGCCACATTTTCAAGCTCATCCAACTCTCGCCATTTGGTTCTTGTCCCCTACTTAATCTAGGCGGTCTAGTAATCTACATGGGTAACTTCTAATTGATCCATGTCTAGAGGTGTCATAGAAACCACAAGCACCATCTCTCCTTGTTCATTCCTCTAAGTGGTGAAAATGATCTTTTATTTCTTATCCTTCCTCTGAGGTTCAAAACTCACCATGATGCCCTAGAGGGAGACCTTCTGATGCTTTAGGGTCTGCTTTATTTTAAATCCAAACTCGAACCATTGTGGTGGGGATGGTGCATTGAGTTATATAGTTGTGGCATCTCAAGAGGTAGACATTGTTCCTCCTGCTACATTGGTGTCTCTGGGAGAAGAGATCTTGGGGGTATCTTCTTCTATATGTGGTGGAGTTTTTCTATTGGGCTATAGGATTACAATTGATCTTGAAGGTCCAATTTTGACTTGACCATTAGTCAGTTTCTCCATATTTTATTTTTCTCTCTCCTCTTTCTTTTTATGGAGATCATCTTCTTTGGAAAGTTCATGTTGACTTCATTTTTCTATAGCCTTGGAAAATTTCTTACGAGCATCCTCTTATTGTTTCTTTTCCTCTTCTTATTTCTGGAGGGCTTCTTCATGCTCAATATTTTTCCTTTTCTCTTCTTTAAGGCACAACTTCTTAGATTCTACTCTCTTTTGTTCTTTGGCCTTTTAGGATCTCCTTCTCCCAAACTTCCTATTCTTTTTTGGCATGCTCCTCTTCCTATTTTTTTTAGGCTTCTTCTACTTCCTTGAAGAGGCTGACGTATTCTTATAGGGTGAGAATCATGCTCACATCTTCAAACTCTAGAGGGTCAAGGTCTATGTACTCTTGAGCATCTTGGAAATCCAGGTCCTCGATAGATATAACTTGTTGTGCCAGAGGATACAGGGTTTTTAGAGATGGGATCTATGTTGGGGAGTCTGGAATAATCACATTTCTAATTTTTAGAGGTGGTTAGGCACCTGAGACCTTTTTCAAGAATAGATGAGGTGCGGGTCATCACTAGAAAGGGTATCCTCACTATCCTCATCAACGTTTAATAGAATTATTGGGCCCGACAAGATGAACCTTCACTAACCATGGTAGTTTTTGTGGGGATCGAAGCATTGGGGACCTTCTCTTCAGGGGTGCCTATGCGGATTGCTACCCTTGATGGGGAAATGAATGCTAGGGGTTTAATGAAAAGGTCAGTAGTTACCCCTTTCTCTGTAGTGGAGAGGAGATTCTTTGATTGATGTATTATTCTCCCTAGATCATGTATTAGTTCTTCTGAGGAACATGGTAGGGGTTTTGACATCTTGGATGACTTATCTCCTTTAACTGGTTCCTTCTACCTTTCATACTTCTTTGGAGGGGGCTTGCTCTGCGTCTTCAACTTTGAGCCTCTAGGGAGGCAGAGGTCAAATGCATCATGGATATGTGTAATTGTATTTGTGGTGAGATCTTGTATGTCTAGTTCCTTAGGAGCATTCCACTTGATTGAGGGGAGATCTTTTTTATCTATCTCCTCGACCTCATAGGGTAGGTCTACGATCTCTTCTTTATCCTCAAAATCCTTCAAATTTTTTTGGAGTCCAAACTCTTGCATCTATAGGGCATTCATCCTATAAAATTAACATCGTTGTTCATCAAAATAATCCCCAATTGTTTGCCCAAATATTTTTGAAGTGTGACACATGTGCAGGGTATGCGTTGGGGAGGATCTTCTTTATTTTCTTTTTGGGATCATAAGGATCTAGTAAAAAATCAAACTCCCAAAAGTTCAATCTTTATAGCTCCAAAATTGCCTCTTTTTCTCCAGTGGTGGAGAACTTCTAGTCATTGAGGGTGAAAAGGACTTATGATTTACTGACATTAGTTTTTTCATCTCCGAAATATATCTATAAAATTCTAGTAATACAAATCTATCTATAAAATGTCGAGGAAGTAGGAAGAGCTTCCCTATAAAACTTGGTATCTCAAGCATGTACATATAAGGAACCTCATGAACCTAAATTACCACTAATTTAAAAGGCCCATTGCATCTATAGAGATACAAAATCTAATGTCCCTAGTTATCCTTTGGATTCTATCAAAAATAAATGTGTCATTGGTACAGGTAAAATTTACTGCCTACTGATCAAAATGCAGTTGTAGATAAAAATCCCATGGGGGGAAATCATGATCTTCGTCTCTATAGGTCCCAAGTGTCTGCAAGATTTCCTTCTTATGTTTCAATATAGCCATTAGCTAGACTATGTATGATATCATGTAGAAATTTCATTCACCTTCGTGAATGAAAATGAGCTTCTTGTGAAGCTCATTTGAAATGATATGTGTCCAATCAAAGTGCATAGTCCTAATGTATATGCTAGCTATGAAAAAGAACATCCAGGGATGATAATATTTTGCATCTAGGTTCCCAAAGATGTGGTAGATAATCACAATGATTACCCGAATGGGTGGGATGCAATCAGACCATGGGATCTAGTCAGACATCTTGGTTCCATACTTATGGAGATGAATAAGCTACTTCTTGTTTAGAAACTTATTGTGCATTGATTCCTTCATTGTGTACTCGGATAGTGCTCCCACTTCATCCATAACTGTGGGTTTCTCCAATTATGGGATACAAAGGATGAATATAACTATATTTGGATTTAAATCAGTAACATCCCTACCCTGCATGGTCAAACACATGGTGTTGCTTCACTATAGTGGTTGGAAACTATGAGGACTAGCTCTAGGGACTGGAAAGATTGTGGGAAGGTACTTGCATGCAAGATCCTAAACTCATATCTTAGCAATAGGTAGTAAAGAGTGGATCCTGTAGGAGGATCCTTAGAGTTATCTCTAATGGTTTCTATCCTAGAGGCCTCACACTCGACAACAACCTTGATATATTTCAAACCAAAATCCCCGATGTCAGTATTTGTAATGTTTTGAACTTTAATTTCAAGCTTGGAAGCCCTTATCTTCTCATGATAAATGTATTTCATGGTGGCTGGAGTCTTATTAATATGTTGTTCTACCTTATCCCTCCTATCTTGGGAACTAGAAACAACAGGTCTAGGTTCATATTAGGTGTTTGAGATGATGATGATGCCATTATATTTATATGTATCCTGCAAGAACCAGTGAAAACTATATTTAGTACCTTATTAAGATATTTCCTTATTGAATTAATAATACTCCATGGTCCAAGGTCTGCACATCTTGAGATTGGTCTACTTTAAGCATGAGGGATTTTTGGGAAGGGATCCCTAGGACACAAAGTCCGTAGACACTCCTTGGTTAAGAATTTGGATTGAGGGAAGGAAGGAATGGAAAAATCGGATCATGGATATGTGAAATTCCCTCTAGGGCAAGACAAGGTGGGCTAGAAGCTAGAGTAATGTACCCAAAATTCTAGTTCTCATTAAATATTGGATACTTCTACTCAAATCATGATTTCAACAAAGGACTTGTTCGCACATGTGGGATCTCAAAAGGGAAGCTCGGGTATCTGAGCTCATTAATATGGAAACATGAGTGTTCAAATTGGTGATGAGCTCAGTGGGTATCCCAGGATAAAAAATCTAAAAAAGGGAGACTGGCAACTTAATGAAACAAATACCCCAACCTCAGAGATAATATGATGTGGACTGCTCTCCCGTTGGGTTGGCTCAAAGGAAACTTTGATGGAGCTGCTAAGGGGAATCATGGAAGGGCAGGGGTGGGAGGATTAATAAGAGATTGGCCTGGTAATTGCCTAGGAGCTATGGCAGCCCCACTAGGAATACAAACCAATCACATTGTTGAAGCTGAGGCGGCTTTACATGTTGTGTTGCTAGAAAAAGAGCTAGGTTATGTGAAGTTTTGGCTGGAAGGAGATTATCTTAATATCATTAATTATATAAAAGGAAAAAGTGAGATCTCCTGGACTATAGCCCACATAATTGAAAAAATTAAAAATACTTTACAAAATTTTGATGAAAATTTCCTAACCCACATCTACTGGGAAGGAAATAAGCCTGCAGATAGCATAGCTAATGTGGGGGCCCATAGTGACGTCACAAAAATTTGGAATGGGGAAGTGAATCTCAATTCTGAGATTTTAAGTCTTATCAACTATGATAAACTTAATCACAAGGAGGGAAACATAAGTAAATTTAATGATGACAAGGACAATTAAAATACTGAGGAAAGAAAGATGCCAGGTAAGGTGTGAGAAAATAATTACGGAGTTAATGACACATAGATTGTGGGTGATGTTAAACAAATTCATTTGCAAGAACCAGAAGAACATTATTTTGTTTTGCTTTGGTACTTTGAGAAACCACTGTTGTCTTAGCTCTGAGAATATGGGAGGTGGTCTGAGAAGGGAGGAGCCCCTGGATTGCGAGAAATGGAGGAAGGAGAAAAAATTGTGTAAAAAACTGAAAAGAGGTGATGTTACCCCGTATATGGAAAAGCTTCATGGATTCGATAAAAAGGTAACTAAAAAATTTGCTGAGGGATGGGTTAATGGTAAAGTTAATTTGTTGGGTAAATCCTTTCTACTTACTTTGAGCTTGGTCTCTGAGATTACTGGTTTGTCTCTTGAAGGAATGAATTTCTATAGGGATAATAAATGTATAGGGTCTAAAGCCTTTAAACTTTTTCCTAAAAATGTTGATGAAGAAACCCTGCTGACTAAATGGTCAGGGGATTATGTTGAAATTGTGAAGATTAAGAAAATCTAGACAAAAGTTCTTAGGGTGATGATAGAGTATTTTACTCTAGATGGTTGCTATTCCAAGATTTATAACTTGCATTTCATTTTGGTTAACCATTTTAGGCATAGTAAGGAGGTGTCCTTTCCTTACTTCCTTTTAAGCTCCCTGAATAATAGCATAACTGAGAACATGAAGAAAGCAAGCAACCCTGTGCTTCATGGGGGTTTGATTCTACTCATAGCGGACTATGCCAGGGACATGATTCCAGAATCCATTCCTAAATGGGTTATGGGAAAGAGAAAGAAAAATGAAGAAGAAGAGATCAAGGAGGATACCCAAAAGAAGGGCAGGAAAAATAAAATGAGCCCCCATGTTAGTGCGGACAAAACTAAAGAACCTCACCCTTATTATTAGGAAAGGAATGAGGTTACCCTCCTGGACGAAGAAAAAAAGGAGTCTAAAAATGAGGAGGGAGCCATGGAAACAAAGGGCCTTACATCACGGGACAGTGAGAAGGATGAAGAAAATGAGGAGACAAAGAATGCTGGAGGTGAAGAAGAAGAGGATGAAGAGGAAAATGAAGAAGAAAAGGGGTGAGAAGAGGAAGAGAAAATGGAAGAAGAAAAACAAGAGGAAAGCAAAGAAGAAGCTAGTGATAAGGAGGAGTTGAAGGGACAGTCTAGCCAAGGGGGTGTGGAAAGTCATAACGAGGCTACTGTTAGTTTCAACTTGGATGACAAAGTTCCAGAGGAGGTTAAAAGCAAGGATGACCATGGTATCAACTAGGAGATGCAAGAAATGAAGTGTCACCTGAAGGCTATGGATAATACTATGGAACCCCTAAAAGCAAAGTTGGAAATAGAGTTTTTGATGAAGGTAAAAAGTAATAAAGAGAATGAGGAAAAGATAGCCGAAATCAAAGAAATGGTGGATGAAAAGCTGAAGGACTTGACTGAGAAAATCAGCCATAATGAGCATATCATCAATGAAGTTCTTAAGCATAGCAATGAAGGCCTTAGTGCCTTAGTGATGAATCTTAAGGCCCTTTACAACCATCTGGAGAATAATATGTTGGAGAACATAACCATAACGTTGGATGGTGATGCTGGGAGCTCAGGGCCAAGAACTAGAACTAGAAGTGACCTTAGAAGGAAACGGTCTAATGCCCCTAAGGAGATGAAAGGTCTCAAAGACTCCATTCAAAAGATGGAGGATTTGCAGAAATAGGTGGAGAAGGCAATGAAAAAGATAAAGTAGATTCTGCTGGTTGGTTGTTGGGTGGTTGCTGGTTTTCATGCCAGATTTTATTTTTTGTTCGCTGCTTGTTGTGTCTTTTTTGTTTTCTTTTTGCATTGTTTGGGGTCCTGCTATTTGTAGTTTAGCAGGCATTCAAATTACGTAAGGGATGAATTGAAAATATTTTCTCCTTTATTGTAAATGGTTTTGGGTTACATTCAAAACCTATTTTTACCTTTATAAAAAACTTATTGATGCAATCAAAACAAAACTTGCTAAAGATAGGCCGAGATGCACTAGAAGGGTGGCTCAACTCACGAGATACACCTAAAATGGAAAATCAATTTAGAGTACACAAAAACCATAGCAATTATTTCATTTCATCAGGCTTTATTACAAGTATGCTTGAACTTGGTCATTGTACGAAATAGGGAAAATTGAAACAGGGTTAAAAAAATCCCTAAATCAATGAACCCTACAAAATTCTCATGCCAAAACATGTTACATTATAATTCTAGGGCATGGGAAAAAACAAAATCACAAATTTGAAGAACCCTAACATGATTAGGACATAAATTTCTCTCATAAATCACTTATTCTAAGCTCAGAGAATGGAACCCTAACCTACAAAAAGAAAAAAATGTAAACAAAATGAAGAACATGAAAACACAACATAGGAATTTCAAGAAGGTGATGAGAAAACATTACCTTCTTGAACTCCGCATGAGAAAACACAAAAGACAACCTGAAAGAGCATGAAAAAAGCCACAACAAGCTCTTAAAAATGCATCAGAAGAAACAATAGAAGAAATTGAAAACATTTTCACACTTAGGGCTCACACTTAGCATTTTATCACTTGGTGAGTTCAAAATGAGCTTTAAAATACCTTTTACAACATGTTAAGGTAAGTACATTTAATACACCTTACCCTTAACAACTATTAGGTGTAATTTCACATGTCAAAAACTAAGATTACCTAAGTCCAAACACCCCAAAGAGTCAAGAGACTCTGAGGGAATTATGAAATCTCAGGGGTTTTGGATCTGGCAAAAAATGAGACAAAAGAAGGAAAGACTCTGGAGTACCAAAAAGGAAAACAAGAGAAAATAAAAGAAGAAAAAGGTAATGCAAAAAGGTGGTCCCAACATTTTTCCAAACAAAATGTCCCTTCTGGTGGTGACCCTCCTTTCCCCCCTCATTTATCCATTGCCTACCCTCCCCCTTAGCCTTCCCTTATCGATTAGATTGATTTCTTTGTTGCTTCACCCTCCCCCAAGGACACCACCTCCTCCCCTCCTCCTCCATCTTCTCCCACCCCCTTATATTATTTCTTACCCCCTTGTACCTCCCTTACCTTTTCTAACCACCCATAGATCATTGAATGCCCAACAATTAGCCCTACAAAAGATTAATAACTTTGCTAAAGTTTGAGAAAGAGTTGAAAAATTAGTATATGGGAAAAACATTATTATTAAAGATGCACCCTCTGATGATCAAACCAGTGTGGAGGCCCAAAGCACCCTCACCCTAGATAGGAGTATGGATGTTTCCAAAGTCTTCCCCAGAAGGCTAGAAGGATCACTTGAGGTGATTCCCACTAGGGAGAGCCTCGTGGACAACTGTAGCTTGGAAAAGATGCCTACTTGTATCTCTAATGGGGATCCTGATGCATAATCATTTATGATTAAGAGAGATTATAACCCTGACATCCCCTTTTTTGAGGTTATCCTCATAGTTGGACCTTCCTCCACTCCTCCATTCTTTCATCCTCTCAAGTTAATCGTTGACCTTTTCAATTCAAACTTTGACCCCATCCACTCCCTTTCTCTTAAATATTCTTCATCTATTGTTGAACTTGAAGATGAAGAGATTGAAGAGGATGAGAAACAATATAATTGGAAGTAATGGTCCATTTTACCCTATAGGGGACCAAGTGTTGTTGACCCGGTTGAGGAAGCCATGGATGTCATTGGAAAAAGTAAAGATAATTCTAACATGAAGAAAAGGAAACATAAGAATAAAAAGGGGCATAAGATCCCCCCTCTTGAACTCAAAGATAATATAATTATTGAATTTAAGAAAAAGAGAGGGAGACTCCTCAGGCTAACCAACAATAATCCTATTATCCCAAGACCCTTAGGAAAATTACCCAAATGCTATAATGCATTTAGGATCTCCATGGACATGTCCCCCTAATTTGGTTTATATATGGATCTAAAAATTGAAAGATCTAATTTATTTAAACTAAAAAATTAATCTAAATAAATCATCTAATTATCGCAATCAAATCAACCAACCAGAAATCAACTGAACTTAAAGAACCATAACTATGCTCAAGGAAACTTGACTATAAACTCACATCACCTAGACAAATTTAGGAAGTGTAAAATATCAGAATCTTTTCCACTATTTCAAGGCAATAGAATGGCTTAGGTTAGGATTTTAATTTGAATATTATCTCCCATCTTTTACCATTGAAACTTGAGATAGGGCATGCTCATCTTGACAATTTGGGGAAGTCAATGCCTAGTACCTATAAACCTGCATAAAAGACAAGCATATATATATATATATATATATATGAAAAGTAATGGTGGGGATCGGGACATCGTGTGGATACCACAAGAAGGTGACTTGACTCCTTCCCTCAACCATATCAAACACATCAAATAGAAGAGTAAAAGCATACATGATAACTATACACATGCAAGTATGGGGTAAGTATAATCATAACCATAAACATCATTTTAAACATGTAAATAATCATCATTAAAGTAAACCACGTCATCTAACTACTAATATATAATATCCATAATTATTCAATCCTCAAAATCACCATGTAATGTTATACATCCAAAACCACATAATAGCTAAAATATCAACGTGCACATAAAAGTGGCCTAAAAAAAAATGGCAATATAAAATTGAAAAGAAAACTATGGGTGGGCACCACAACTCACATTCAGAAAAAGTTTCTTTATATTATTGATGGACTTGATTGTATAGAAAATCCTCTTCAGATGTTTCATCTTTCTGAGGTTGATCTGCAACTTCATAAAAAATTTGATACACATGTACTGAATCATTAGTTTGTTTACTTTGATAAAACAAGAAATTTTTTGACCATGTTTCCCAATGCACTTTTGATATTCAGTCTCTAGTAAATTAAAGATTTCTTCTACATTGAGAAGGTCTTCTTTCTCATCACTAATATCTGTTTCAGCACAAGTGTCATCATGAATGGATTCTTCCTCAATCTGATCCAAAATTCCTTCTTCTTTCAAATCTGAAACATCATTAGGTCTTTGTGCCCCCTTATGTAAATTTCTCCCTATATTCATCATCTTCCTCTATCTTTACATTATGGAGATTTTTGAGAAGAAATTTCAAACCTAACTCAAGAATTCTATTTAGTAACTCCCTGTGCAGAGGCCTAATATCTGAAGGTATTTCCCGATAAATTTTTTCCATCCTCATTAACAAATGCACTATGGATTCACCTTCATATCTTTCTAAATTGAAAAATGCATCCAAGGGGGACATATAAGATTGTGATTTTGTAATACAATCTTGATTTTCTTCTAGTGTGTATGGGTACTTATCTTCCTCAACTATGCCATGAAATTCATGCAGGAACCATTGTTCAAATTCCCTCCATGATGAGATGCTTTGTGTTGGTAGTGGTTTATATGCTTCTCTTGCATAATCCCTTAAAGTCATGACAAATAGCTTCATCACCTAATCTTTTGCACAAATCTCATTATCTTCTATAAATGTGTAAAAAGCATCCAAATGGTCAAATGTTGATTCATCCCATTCTCCATGAAACTTTGGTACAAGTTGTGAAAGCTTTTGGAATACATTGAAACCTTCTAAGATCCAATGACCTGATGCCATCTAGAAAAAATGGTTTTCTTTGAAAAAGTTGTTTATTTTGATACATTTTGAAAAATTCTTATCTCTTTCAAAAAGGAAAATTTTCATCTCCTTCTAGATCTTCTCCCTTAGTAGAGTCACTGACTAAAATGTTTATTGAATAGAGGTGCCACCTCTTTAAAAGGAAAATGTTTCTTTACTGCTTTTGAGTTCTTATCTCTAGTAGAGTCTTAATTACATCACCGATAACTATTAAAATCCTCTCGAATTTCAAATTCTAAATAGCAAAAAACCAGTGATTCTAAATGTCTTGTAAACTGTCTTATAGACAACTCCCCAATAGAGTCGCCAATCTATTGTGTGAATCTGATGGAGAAAATTTGAACTTTCAATCTTCTACAAGTTATTACAAGAGATTCTAAGTACTTTTAACAAGTTTTTTATAAACAACTCCCTAGTAGAGTCACCAATTTGTTGTGTGACTCAAATGAGGAAAATTGAAAATATCCAATCTTTGACAAATTAACACTAGAGTTTCTAGGTAAACTTCAATAATATTTTATGAATAACTCCCCAACGGAGTCGTCAATCTATTGGTTCCCAAAGCTGCAAGTTATAATCCTATGAGCCTTGCCAACTCAATGTTGGGATGTCCAACCTGTTATGGCTAACTTGACAAGACTAATCCAAAGATCTGAGTCTTCCGCACTTTTGGCTCTGTAGGACCAAGGCGAGTGCTCCTATTCCTAAGCCTACTCCTTAGGCCTTAGGATTTTTATAGAAGATTAGTTAATCACAATTGCAACTAGGATCACTTCCAAATGGAAAGAACTTGGAGAATCCTTAATATGCAACACTTGGTACAATATGTGAAAATGCTTGAAAATATGTTTGCAAATGAGAGTGCTTGAGAATACTGAATATTGAATACTTGAAAATGAAATTTCTTTGAAAGTATATTGCTTGAAAATTAAAATATTTATATAATATTTATTGATAACTGAAATGATGCTTGCAAGAAGGAGATGTAGAAAAGAGTCAATAACTTCAACTATGAATCCAATGATTACTTATCAATGATCCTAAATATCAATGCCTTATTCATTTGGACAATAGAGTCCACCGCAATGAAGATTCTTATGTACAACTTTATGCGACAATATACATCAGAATATTATCAATTGTTCCTATGCTCTAAATGTAGAAAATCAATCATATATGCAATTCAGTGTTAGTCCAATAGGATTTTAACTTCTTTGGAGGGAAGAACAATAAGACAAGGATGAGGAAACACATGTATATTTCACACTATCCCTATTTATCAAATAAAGAATGCTATGAAGGACTTTAATGCACAAGAATTGTCAGGAAAAATTCACCAATTACCTTGGTGACCACCAAGGACTAATACAACTTGCAATTTATTCCTATGCTTGAAATGAACAAAAACATAAAAACTTTATTAATCATGAAAGAATAATACATAAGTTCATGTTGCAAGCCGTGACTTCTGATCTATAGTCCTAATTAAAAATTGGTATATCTCTCTATTGAATCTTGTCCTCCCAGAGCCTTGTTGATTTTGGTATCCTCATTTATATGCAAATAAAAGGATGTATACAAGCTTCAAATCAACGTGACTCTTTGTGAAGAAAACCTAATCCTATGTCAACGGCTGCAACTGCCATATTACAAAAAGAAAAACTCTAATGATCATAAGAAAAATGATCTGCAAATGTCATTATGTACTAAACTACTCTGTTAGTTTGTAAATAGCCATTGAATTTCATATATGTGACTGTTGGATTTCAAAAATCTATTGCTTTCCCTTTGTAAACATTTGGTGGTCACGATTATATCCTCTTGAATCTACATTATCCCAAATTATATCCTGTGTGACCATGTGGTTATCCATGACAAACCCTTCTTCTAATTCTTCATTAGGCCTTGGTTAAATCTCATACTACTTAACACACCCAATTTTACACATGCGATAAATTAATGGCTTATGATGTATTTGTTAGATGAACATGTCAGTCTTTATGTCACATCATCGACCACCTTGATTAACTACTATAGAGTGTGCCACCGTGTTCACTTCTAATATTTCTATGCGTTGCGATTCTGGAGTTTTTTCTCAATCTTCAAGCTTTTTGTTTGCAAGATCTTGGGCTCTTGCCACTTGTCACCAATACATTCGAGTTATGATAAAATTTCCTTCGTACAACTATAAATTCAAGAAGGTGGGACCCTCCCCATCCGTAATCGACTATCATTTTTTTGGCAATTGTTTTTAAAGGTCTACATTTTTTGGTAATTATTTGTCATCAAAATTATGGATGTGGAGGGTCCCACCGTCGATTACGGATGTAGAGGGTCCCACCTTAAGATTGCAAAGAACAAACCCCCTCTAGAATTTTAAGAGCTTTTTAGAAATATACGGTTTTGTTTTATGAAATATCATAAAAAATTCTATATCTCATTATTAAAAAAAATATAACTTTTGGACCATAGGCTCCTAATATCAACCCCAACTTGCAGTAAACATTTCATAGAAAAATTAAAACTTGTTTGGAAGATATGACCAAATATTTTAAAGCCCTGCATGACAATAAATCAGGAAAGAAAATATGCATGCAAATATAGAAGATAAATTTATCATATTTTTAGCATGTTCACATCGGGTTCACCAAATGTACGTAAGGAAAAATATCTACAAGAGTATAAATAAGATTAAAGCAGCATTGTAATCAAACAACTAAACTACTAACAAAAAACCCTACAGAACAATGAGATATATGCATGATAATTGAAAATTAAAATAAACAAAATCAAAGATAACCAAATGATGCCTAATGTCTTCCATTGCTTCTCTGTACTCCTGTTGAAGTGGCACTCAAAGTTGATTTTGGCAGCACTTGGACTCAGGAGATTCAAGAAATGATATTGATTTCTAAAACTAGAATTGAAACCTACATAAATGATTGCTCTTCAAAATTTTTGGATCTTGATTATGAGAAAGGACATGGTTTATATAGAGATTCAAGGTTGGATGAGCAGTAGAGATCGATTTTGAAAAAAACAAATTGAACGGATGAAATAATTAGAGAACAAAAGGATTTGGATAACCTTCCAAGACTGAGGATTTATTTTCAATTCGAACTCAAAAAGAAAAGAGTTATTTAGGAAATAAAGAAAAAGATAAGATGTGAAGATTTTTGAAGGTAACATTTTAAAAAATGCAAAATTAGAAAAGGGAACACTTTTTGATATAAACATGATTTTGAGAAGATTTAGGATTTTCAGAAATTTGATTATTTCAAAATTTGAATTATGCATTTCAGATTTATGCATATTAAATTTATTTTTAGAGTTTTTAAAATTTGGAGATATTTTGATTTATTTTCATTTTTAAATTTTAGAATTTAGAAATTAGTAATTAGTGAGATATTTTAGATTTTTGAAGATTTTGGGATTTAAAATTGAATTAAAAACTCAATTTTTGAATGAATGTAAAATTAAATCAAAATTAACATGAAATTATTTGGGAATTAATTTGAAATAAAATTAGTTTGAAATCAAGATAAAATTAAATTAATTTAATTAAGAGGAATTAAGTAGATAATTTACATAATTAAAGATAATTATCTAAACTATAGGACTATAGAAATGGAATTTAATTAACTGATAAAGACCAATTAATTAAGGTTAATTAATTAAATAATATTAATTATTTAATTAATATTGAGAGGATGATTAAATGATGAAAAGATTAGGTTTATAGAAGAAAAAGGTAATTAAATAATTACTTAATTAATAGCAGAATAGTTAGTAGTTAATGTGAACTCGCAAGACTAGCCAATTTTGGGTGTCTACATGAGTCTCAGATTACTCCTCTAAGTTTAGGTTTAGCTAATTTTAGAAAAAAAGTCATTTCTTTTCACCCCCCTTTGTTCAACATCTTGGTGCATATACTGTTAGTATTTGATAGTATTGAGGGGGGGGGGGCGGGGAAGGGAGGGGGGGGGGGGGGTGGGGTGGGTAAAATTAGTACAAACATGTAACCTACTAATTCAACCATAGATCTGCATAACTTTAGTAGCAACTTCCAAATAAAAAAAATATAATTGATGCAATGATATAAAAGTAAATAACATCAATCATCCACACATGCATCACACATAGAACACTGATTTTTCACATGGAAACCCTCAGTTGGAGGGAGAAAACCATGGTGGGGATGACACCCACAAGCCCTTCACTGCAATACAAAGTTTTTTCTTGTTAGGAGCTACAAATACCCTTTATGAGGGTTCACCCTATTAGGAGTGACTAGTATACAGCTAGGAGTACAATGAGATATGTTAAGATCTACCTCGCAAGAGGATTTAAGACTCATCCTTTGAGTCCACCCAGTTAATGGATTTACAATAGAAGACTACTTAAAGTCCACCCAGTTAAGGGTTTTTTCCTGGTGCAACTATTAGGGAACAAAAAATAATAATTTGGATGTAGCACTGATTTCCTATAAGATCCAATCTATTATTTTCTCTTTGTAACTACTCTCTAATGTTCATATGCTCAAAACCCTGATCACAACCATAGAAATCACTGTTAGGAATAGTCCCAAGAGATAACTGAGAGGGGGGAGGGGGGATGAATTAGTTATCTACAAGTTTCAATTCTTTATCCAATTAAGTATATAATAACATTAAGCATAAACATAATGAAAGAACACTTAACACAACACCACAATTTTGGTTACGGGGAAACCTAAATACGTAAAAACCCTAGTGGGAATTGATACCCACTAAGAATTGCACTAGTGTATTATGATTCCTGTTAGAAGACCTTACAACCCTGTTAGGAGTTGATCTTTACAATGCAATAAGTACAGTGACCTAGTCAAGGGTTAGACTCTGTTAGGAGTCTTTTACAATTAACCCTGTTAGGGGTGAGGATGCACTATCTGAGAGCTTACTGCTCAAAGGGGTGAAGGCTACAACCTTCTGAATAACATATATACACTATATCTAGATCTTGGTGAACTATGTGTAGAACTCCTATCTTGATCAGTTCCAATGAATAGAATATACTCTCTACTTGGTCAAATAGACCTTCTGCTGATGACTCAACACTTCACACTCTCTTCTCTTCTCTTCATATATAACTTTGAACCATGCTAAGCAATCACAAATGATTGCCTATAAATTTCTTTCCTCTAAATGATATAATCAAGTCAGCCTGTTAGAACCATCTTGAAATCATATCAGAGAAATAATACAACTTTCCAATAACACCTCACTCGGCTCTACTAAGCACGCAACATAAATTAAGATCGCTCAACTCCATATGAGTAGATGTGACTCTTCACACTGTCGACTCTAGCAATTTAAATGATACTTTCCCCTCATGTAGAATTACATCATGCACTCTTAACATAATCTTCTCTTAATAAAAATCCAAGTGCGTATACCAAGATGATAGGTGCAACTACCGCAATCATATAAACTCTTTCATTTCTTCTAGATAAACTCGAGAAACTGTGACAGTTAACTAGAGACTTCATAACTAAGCCTGTACTGCATATCTGACTCTGCCTTCATGAACTTAACATCATACATATGTTTACAACATAACTATAAGGGTGCAAGGCTCTACTGCAACTGTACGACCAATTAACTACAGAACTATTCCTGGGACCTGTCAAGAACACTTACTGATATACGCAACTGTATTACTATCTTCACTTAGAATCAACCTCTACATCTATGATATCATGTTGATAACACATCCATGTAACATATGCTGAAGGCTCTCTCCATCAAGCTTCTATGCATGCTACTTACCATATGTTGTCATCAATGACAAACATACAGTTAGCAATCTGGCTTGTTGGCAAATCTCCAACAATCTCCCCCTTTAACATTGATGGAAACATATGGAATGAAAAATAACACCAATCCAAATTTCCAATTATTTTATAACATTATCCACTTCCTCAACAAAAACTCCCCTAAGGAAGTATCCTCCACCTGCTGCAATATTCCTTAATATTCTTCATTTCCTCAACTGTACTGTTTCTTATGACTATATTTTTACTCCCCCTTTCTACTTAATGTTTATTACTATATATTCCTTCTTTTTATGTTTTTCATGCCTATATATTACTCCCCCTTTGACATCAATGGAAAAAGGTGCCAAAAACATTAAGCGTTGGTACTACTCTTGAGGTAGAGTAGTCAACCTTTCTCCAGTCACTAAGGATTGATGCACTCCTGATATCTCTAAATAGATTCAGGGAAGGGAATTACTCCCAGCTTTTCCTTGAGATACTCAAAAGTATCCTTAGGTAAAGGCTTTGTGAGTATGTTTGCTAGCTGATCTTTTGTACTTACATAATCCACCATTACTTCTTTCTCTATAACTTTCTCTCTTAGGAAGTGATATTTTATCTCAATATGTTTTGTCTTTGCATGCATCACAGGGTTCTTTGACATATTGATAGTGCTAGTGTTATCATAATGAATAACAATAGGGTAGTCAATCTGAATGCCAAAATATTTTATCATCTGCTTGATCCACACAATTGTAGAACAATTTAATGCTGCTACTACATACTTTGCTTCTGCTGTTGACTGTGAGATATAATTATGCTTTTTACTTGTCCAAGTAACAAGTCTATCTCCAAGGAATACAACTCCTCCAGAGGTACTCTTTCTATCATCCATGCATCCTACCCAATCTGCATCTGTAGATACATGAAGCTTTACATTTTCTGAATTAGGATACCATAAACCATAGTCTAAGGTTCCATTCAAGTATCTGAGTATTCTTTTTACTGCCATGAGATGACTTTGATTAGCTTCTGCTGCAAATCTCCCAACAATACCAACTACATTGGAAATGTCTAGTCTAGTTTGAGTAAGATATATAAGTTTTCCAATCATAGACTTATACAAGGTTATGTCTATTGCTGGTGAATCATCTTCTTTTGAAAGCTTACATCCTATTATCATAGAAGTACTTCCGGGTTTGCAATCATCCATCTTGAATGTCTTTAAAATATCTTTCACATACTTAGTCTGATTTATAAATATACCTTTGTCTGTCTACTGCACATTCAATCCCAAAAAGTACTTGATAGGACCAATCATGCTCTTTTCAAATTCTCTTTGCATCTCCTTAGCAAATTTTGCACTAAGCTTATCATTTCCACCAAATATAATGTCATCAATAAATATAGAAACTAACAATAGTCCATCAGATGTCTCTCTTATGAATAAGTTTCAATCTGATGCTCCCTCTTTGAATCCAATCTTAGTCAAGTAACCATCAAGTCTTTCATACCATGCTCTAGGGGCTTGCTTGAGTCCATACAAGGCTTTCTTCAATCTGCATACCATATTAGGTTTGTCTGATAATGTGAATCCTTTTGGCTGCTCAATATATACTTCTTCAGGTTCAATTCTCCATTCAAGAATGCTGACTTAACATCCATCTAGTAAACCTTAAAGTTTTTGTATGTATCATAGGCTAAAAACAACTTTATGGCTTCCAATCTGCTTATTGGGGCAAATGTATCAGAGTAATGAATTCCTTCTCTTTGTGCATACCCTTTACATACTAATCTAGCTTTGTTTCTTATTACTGTACCATCTTTATTCATCTTATTTTTGAATATCCACTTGGTTCCTATTACATTTTTATCACTAGGTCTAGGGACCAATTCCCATGTATCATTCTTAATTATCTGATCTAGTTCTTCTTTCATTTCTTCATGCCAATCTGAGTCTTTGCATGCATCTTCAACACTTACTGGTTCAATCTATGATAGTAAACATACCTCTTCATTTGTTGTGGAACTTTTTGCTTTTGATCTTGTCATGACTTTACTGCTCTAATCTCCAATGATGTCTCCCTTTGAATGATATCTAGATGTGAATTTGGGAATATTAGGTGAGACTCTCTCATCTACCTTTTGAGTTTCTTCTTCACTTGTTTCAGGGGTCATTGAATAGAACATCAATGCTGTCAAACATTTCTTCAACAACTGCTTCGCTACTGGTAGGTCTAGGTTCTTCTTAAATCATAGGTGCATAATCATGATATCTTTCTTGAATCATAAACTTTTCATCAATCCTTACATGAGTACTTTCAATTATTTTCTTCAATCTTAAATTAAAACATCTATAAGCTTTGCTTTTAGTAGAGTAACCAAGAAACATACCTTCATCACTTCTTGCATCAAACTTGCCAATGGCTTCATCTCTCTTAATGTAGCACTTGCTTCCAAAGCTTCTAAAGTATTTCACTAGAGGTACATTAACAAAAAATAGCTCATAAGGTGTCTTATCTTTGCCTGGCCTCAATTGAATTCTATTGATTTTGTAGACTGTAGTATTAACCACATCTATCCAATAGGTGTGTGCCACCTTTCCTTCAATCATGATAGTGTGCACTATGTCAAGAATGATCCTATTCCTTCTTTCTGCTATCCCATTCTACTGATTCTTCATTTGATACTCCATCTCAGACATAGTAACATTCCTATGTGTACTTAGGTTTGTAGTTATTTTTGAACATCTTAACTCTTGTAGGACACTTAGATGCAAAGTGACCAATCTTATTGCATGAAAAGCATTTGAATGGCAATTGACCTTCATATTTTCCTTTTCCTTTCTTTTCTCTTTTAGAAATCATATCAATGAAATCATCTAGATCTCTATCATCATCTTCATCATCAAAATTACCAGAGGTGTTCAAAGATTTCTTACCATGGACTGAAGCTTTGAATGTTGTTTCACTTTTAGGCTCTGTCTTCAATCTTGATATCTCAAAGGCTTTCTGATCAAGGTTTCTCTTTTGAAGTCTTTTGTGGACTACATAGTTTCATCTAGGATGTATATCTTGTTTTCATATTCTGGTGTCAAGGTAGTCATCATTTTGTCCATTATGTCTTCTTCCGAGATCTCTCCACCATTGTTTCTAATTCCAGCAACTACTTCATTAATCCTTTGATTGTAGGCTCTGAAATTCTCATCAGGTAACATTTCTAATGTATTGTATCTTTTCTTCCATGTCTTTATGCATGCATTCTTGGCTTGAATGTCTCCTTCAAACATGTCTTCTAGATATTTCCATATCTTGTAGACTTTATCCATCTTCTTGATTTTTGAAAACCCACTGTCAGATAGGGTGCCGATTAGGGCTTCCATTGCAATAGAATTTGAAGTGAACATTTCCTTTTGCTTCAAAGTTGCATCATCTTTTGCAAGATTTTCTAGGGAGGGAATTTGAACTTCTTTGGTAGCTACTTCAAAAATATCAAAAGCAATGCATTGCAGATGTGTCATCATTTTGTTCTTCCAATCTAGATAGTTTTCTCCATCAAACTTATGATTTTATTTTCTAAAGAATGCCATTTGATCAACCTCAAGATGTTAAAATTTCTCTCCGAGGTACCAAGCTCTGATACCAATTGTTAGGAATAGTCCCAAGAGATAACTGAGAGAGGGGGGGGGGGGGGTGAATCAGTTATCTACAAGTTTCAATTCTTTATCCAATTAAGTATATAATAACATTAAGCATAAACATAATGAAAGAATACTTAACACAACACCGCAATTTTGGTTATGGGGAAACCTAAATAGGTAAAATCCCTGGTGGGAATTGATACTCACTAAGAACTGTACTAGTGTATTATGATCCCTGTTAGAAGACCTTACAACCCTGTTAGAAGTTGATCTTTACAATGCAATAAGTATAGTGACTTGGTCAAGGGTCGGACCCTGTTAGGAGTCTTTGATAATTAATCCTGTTAGGGGTGAGGACGCACTATCCGAGAGCTTACTGCTCAAAGGGTGAAGGCTACAACCTTCTGAATAATAGATATACACTACATCTAGATCTTGGTGAACTGTGTGTAGACCTGTTGTCTTGATTAGTTCCAATTAATAGCATATACTCTTTACTTGGTCAAATAAACCTTCTGCTGATGGCTCAACACTTCACACTCTCTTCTCTTCTCTTCATATATAACTTTGAACCATGCTTAACAATCACAAATGACTACCTATAAATATCTTTCCTCTAAATGATATAATCAAGTCAGCCTATCAGAACCATCTTGAAATCATATCAGAGAAACAATGCAACTTTCCAATAACACCTCACTCAGCTCTACTAAGCATGCAACATAAATTAAGATCGCTCAACTCCATATGAGTAGATGTGACTCTTCACACTGTCAGCTCTAGCAATTTAAATGATACTTTCTCCTCATGTTGAATTATGTCATGCACTCTTAACAAAATCTTCTTAAATATTCTCTTAATACAAATCCAAGTGTGCATACCGAGATGATAGGCGCAACTACCACAATCATATAAACTATGTCGACTCTTCTAGATAAACTCAAGAAATTGTGACTGTTAACTGGAGACTTCATAACTTAGCTTGTACTACATATCTGACTCTGTGTTCATGAACTTAACATCATACATATGTTTACAACATAAATATAAGGGCTCAAGGCTCTACTGTAACCATACGACCAATCAACTACAGAACTATTCCTAGGACCTGTCAAGAACACTTACTGATATACACAACTGTATTACTGTCTTCACTCAAAATCAACCTTCGTGTCTATGATATCATGCTGATAACATATCCATGTAACATATGTTGAAGGCTCTCTCCATCAGGCTTTTCTATGCATGCTACTTACCATATGTTGTCATCAATGACAAACATAAAGTTAGCAATCTGGCTTGCTGGCAAATCTCCAACAATCATAAATTTCACTTCATAAAATCAACCATCAACAACAACTTTGTCATCCTTTTCAATAAGAGCAGCACCAATTATATACACAATTTGCACCGACATCAAATATACCAAAAATGAAATTCAAATACTTTCCCACTCAGGTACCATGCACCAAAATGAACATCTTGATGTAATTTACACATTTTACCATGACCACGTTAGCCCAAAATAAGATATGTAAGTTATATCTCCAAGATAGTCAAACATATTTTAACTTCTCCAAATCATCGCTCTAAATCCACCTCATTTCTTGCCTCGAGTGTATACATTATAGATCATCAAATCTTTATCATCTAAGACACATCACCATAACAACTATATTCACTACACTATCCATACCAGTCACCGATCTAAGATCTACCACTAGTAGCTCAAGAACTTAGACTCATAAACCTGTAACCTCTTCTGGCACTAAAATTCTTGCACACTAATTGTCCAAATGAGTTGCAGTCACAACCATGAAGTGATATGAGTATATCCATGCTATATCTAAGACCACTCCACTTAATTCCTTCTCAAACATTACCGATACCAAAATCTCCATTTGTAGATGTTCTTCAAGTACACCACTCACTGTACTTAGTTGATTCCTTCTTACCAATCGAACATTAACCTTACCAATTTTCCTATTCAACTAATATGCATATGTTTACATCAATAAAAAACAAAATCACAATCACATGTGTGACCGCTCACCAAAATCATTACAATAGGGCAACATATACCATGAGACTAGGAGTTGGGAACCTTGGCCCCACCAAAATAGGCTCTTCAAAAGGTGAATGCGAGAATCTAGTCTTGTCATATTAGATTTGGGCCTAGTTTTTGTGTTTGACAACAAATTAATTACAAGATGAATGACAAATATTTACAATAGAATATATCACATTACCTCAAGTTGGGGTACAAATTCAATGATAGAAATTGTCCTAAAATGATCCAGGGAAATAGAAACTAAATCAATGTCTAAGGAGAGTATAAAATATACCTTGCAATCAAGTATAGTTTATGGCACTATCATATTGTAGTTTAAAATGTCTTCTTTTAGTTTTATCCAACTTGGAGGATACCAACCTTTTTAAAGAAATGTACAATCATGTCATTCACCTAGCCATTTTAAATGTAATTATTGTTAGTTATTCTTATAAAAAATATAAGATAAAATTATATAGGAATCTCTAATACTATGATAAGGTGTTCACATAATTTTTCACGTCTCACAATCTTTATGATCTTGATCTCTATATCATATTCTATGAATTTGGTGATCCACCCAACTCTTTTTGCACTAATATCCCTTCTCAAGAGGAATTATTTGACACTAGTATGAGTGACCATTAGTTCTAGATCCTATTTTTTAATATAGAATATGTTAAAAAAATTTAGTTCCCTAACCATGATAAGGACCTACTTCTCCACATAGATATACTTGAGCTCATAGTTTTGTATCCCTTCACTAAAAAGGAAATGGGTTGTTTTAGGTTGTCATCATTTGGTTGAGGTAAGATAGTTTATATGCTTGATTCTCCTATAAAGGCATAAATGATGAAATCCTCATAATAATTTGGATTGGAAAGTGTATAGGGTCTAGGAAAATTGATCACTTTATGGCCTCAAAGCTAGCCTTCCCATGGTATTGTTGAACACAACATAGAAGTGAGATGTTCTACCTTGGTAGAAAGCTTAGGAATTAACCTATTCATAAAATTGATTCATCTAAGTAAGCTTTGCAATCCTTTCTTGTGGCTGGAAAAGGGAATGGATAAGACACCCTCCACCCGCTCTAGGTCAATGATGACATCTTCCTTAAATACTATGTGTCCAAGTAATTGATAGACAATTTTCTTAGTTTATGTTTTTCTTTCCCTTGATTAAATGTAAACATAAGTTATGATATTTTAATCTAATGTCTAAAAGTTGATAGATTTATTCTAAATCTCTTTTCCCTTGATATTTTGTAATTTATTTAAGAATTATTTAGATTATGATTAGATTAATATTTAATTAGTTCAACAAGTTCTAGAATTGAGTTAGGCGCGTGTCTTTTAATTAAATGATTAAATACTTTTAATTTCTATTCTTAAAAATCATTATTGTATTGTAAAATGAATATGATGCAATTAATATTAAGATTCAAATAAGTTTAAATTGTGAATGCAATTTTTTATATTTGGTTTTAAAAAAAACTAGAATTTTGGTTACTTTTTTTTTCACTATATCCTTTTGGATAGAATAATTATCACAAACTTCTAAATTACCAAATGTGCTAACATTTAGTGATATAAACCTTAGGGGAATTATATCTCCTTCAATTAGGAAAAAGATATTTTAGTCAATTTGATGTATTAAAAAAGAACATCAACATGTTCTATTTAGGATCCTTGTATTATTGTACCTGCCCTAGGAAATATACTATTGCATTTCACCTATGCACAATTAGTGAATTATTTAGCACCAATCATAAATAACTATTTTTTCGTAATATGAATATTTCTAAAGTTAAGATATTTCTTTATTAATTTAATGTATTATTCAAATTACTTAGCTCAAATATGATTGGTTGAAATGGTTTGATGTTATAGGACCCCTTTTTTGGAAGCTTCATCCATATTGTATTTTTTTGGAAAAGATTTTTGAGGTACACATTGTATATGAATTGTTAATGATAATCTATATCACAAATATATAATTATTCAATAAAAGTATATAATTATATAAGTATATCCATTAACAATTCATATAGGTGATTACTTGTAATAACTTTTTTTTCATAATTTGAATATTTTTAAAGTTAAGATATTTCTTTATTAATTTCATATATTCTACAAATTACTTATCTCAAGCTATAATTATATTACAAGTAATCACCAAGCTATGAAATAGGTAAAATTTTAGATAAGTATGAAACATTCAAGAAATGTTGTGCTTCATATAAATAGAAAAACACAATGGTAACAACCATCTTAAAAAAACTATTTAACTAAACTTAGCATGACCAATCCTCACAATAAATACATTATTAATTATTAAAGCACCTTGGACTTTTTTGCTCTACAATTTTTTAAATAATTTTAAAATCATACTATAAATCTAATTAAATTAATTATATATTTTATTGTTTTAAATAATATAATAAAATAATTTTCTTATTATATAATTAATTATATAGTATTAATATATATTTAAGTTTTATACCTTGAAATTATATAAGGATAAATATGACCACTAACTTGTATTTTATTGATCTATTTCTTCCCCTTTTAAGAATTCATAGAAGCCTATATTTTATTTTTTTAAGCTAGCAGAACTATCATCATATTTTTCCTATAGACCTGCAAGATGCTTGTCTATCCCTATCCTCTTCATAAGTAGATCTAAGTTACTATATGATATTTATTTTCAACTATTTGACATTGTGCACACTGAGTGGATATAAATCACTTCAAAACATTAAAACAAGCCAAATAAGTCAAATTGGGCCATCATAATTAGGTCACTTATAAATATGGACTGCCAATATATTGTGTATCTTATTTGTACCTAATTTTAGTATATAATATTGCAATTATAATTGTTTAATTAGCTATTGTTCCTTTAGCTACCATCTACTATTTTACTCCATCCACTCAGACTCCATACTCAATAGAAAATTTGAATTACTCTTAATTATGCTATACATTAAGCTCTAAAATTCTTTAGCATGCACAAAGGCACAAGGGCCCAGGACTGATGCCATACAATCATTCGGCATCTAGGACAGAAACTCCATTAATTTTGGGTTTGGGCCCTCCACTAAAATGACAATATGTGTTGGGCTCAAATTACCCTTTTAGTCTATGGCAGCCTCCACAGATAGTTATGTGCTTTTGAACAAGAAAAGTGGCCCCATTCATGATATGATACAGAATGCATTTTAGATCAGATGGCTTCGTCTGTACTATGAACTCTGCAATCTAGCCAAAAATAAAATAAATCATGTCTACATCGAGTTTATCTATTTTGAATTCAATTTAATTGTGGGCTTTAAGGATATCCAAATCAATGCAAGAGTATTCTGATGCATAAAACAAGTTATGGTTCTTGTGTTTTATCTATACATATTCTTTTAATGCTAGAGTATAATCAATTCTTATGGTCAAGTCAGAAGTCAATTTGATGAAAGGACAATCAACCCTTTAATTCGTTATTGGCTAGGGGCTAATAAGATTGAATCTTACATTTATTGTTTGGAAATTTTTAACTGGCAATTCAAAATTCAAATAAAACTTTCTTAATCTAGGATCATTTTAACCTAATCTTACTGAGAACAAATGAGAGATCAATTTAGAAACTAACCAAATAATAGTTTTATTGATACTATGGTGACGTTACAAAATAAAACAAATATCATTGTTACAATATTTCAAATTAGACCTCAACCTTAATGATTATAATCATTTAATTTCATTCCAATGTATTATTGGACTGACTTTGCGATTTTTTTTGTCATAACTAATCTATTGATTATGTATCAATCTCTGGTTTGATCCGTCCAAAGACTGCCATTCATAGACGGTATTCTGGAATACGTACCAGATTGTGTAAGATACCCTCCATTTATAACAACAAAAACAAAAAAATAGTATGTTACTGCTGTAAATATCTCTATCATACTTGAAGACTTTCACCAATTGGTGGGTTCTTAGTCAGTCAATATGCCGATTTTCCTGTGGGAATGGATTTCTTACGTACTATGTCTACACCCCACCAATTTTCCACTGTTCTAATACTTTAAATTTTGCTGTTACAGATTCTTCATAGATTACAAACCATCAGTGAGTCTCAGTGTCCTACAATGGTTCAGGTTTGTGGGACCAAGAGGTGTTGAGGGACTTGATGGGTGGCAATATAAATGCCCTCTGATTGTCTCAGGTGTAATCAGGAAAGGGAGATCAAGTATTCATGGTGTTGGCAGTTGGGTTGTGTTGGGTTTTTGCATTTATTTATATTGTTGGTTATCGAAAGGTTTTATTTATTTATATATATATAGTTCATATGTGTTTCATTTGATTTCCAAGAGTATACCCATTTGATTCATCTTAAGTCAATTCTCCATTTCTAGATTGGAGGCTAACAACTTAAGTGCCAAAATACTGTGTCTGAAAAATAAGCATTATTTCAAAGATCTCCCTCTATTTTTCTAATAATAATTTAAGCACTTTAGTGAGACTAATAATGTCCTACCTATCTATTGTCTGTAATGTATACGAAAAGAAGGTGGGATCATCTAGAAATAAAGTGAAGGGAGGTTTAATCTCACTCAAACCACTGAATAATTCATCAAACTAGAAGTCTATTTCTTCAAGATGGTTAGAAAGGACAGGAAGTATAGAAGAACCAATCCCATCCAAACTCCAAGCTATTTATGATCTTTTTGGGACTATTCCAGATAGTCATGATACAAATAATACTTCATCACACTCTTTTTTGGAAAAAATGTTGAAAGATGATTTTGTGGAAGAGGAGGATAGATTCATGGATGTGGACAATTCAATCCTTCAATCAGAGATAACAGAAAACTCTCAGGGTATGGTAGAATTTGAGAACAGGGAATCAAACTTTAAAACAGAGTTGGAAGACTCCAATTCTCTACTAGGAATGATGCAGGTGGATCACAAAACAGTTTTAGATTGTGGATCTGGGGATAAGAGAGGGAAAGGTAGAAAATCAGCTGCTACTTTAAGAGAAGAAAGGGGAGAGAATCATGATCAAGCTAAGATCACAATATATCTGAATGTAGGGAAGGGGAAGTTCCTTCCCAATTCTCAATGAGACTCCTCTCTTGGAATGTTAGGGTCTAAATGCCCCTAACAAGCAACGTTTAGTCAAACGCTGCATCTGGACAGCTAAGGTTGATGTCATCTTTTTTCAAGAAACCAAAATGAGTCAAGCACAAATAGAAGTCTTCATTAAATCCTTGGGAGATTGGAAAGCTTCAGTTGTTGAGGCAGTAGGGGCCTCAGGGGGTTTAGCAATCATTTGGAATCCCAGAACTTCATTTTACTCACATGTCAAGGATACTCAAAGCTGGATGGGGGGAAAAATTACTAGCACCCAATCAAACCTATCTATATATCTAATTAATGTTTATGGACCTATAACAAGGAGGAGAAAATTGGAGATATGGGATGACATTAGTAATTGGTTCTCTCTTTTTTCGGATTCTAATTTCATTGTGGGAGGTGATTTCAATGCCATCATCCATTCATCAAAGAAAAAGGGGGGGTCGCAAAGACTTTCACAATCACAATCAGACTTTCAAGAGTGGCTTCAAAAAGAGGATATGTTCGAAATTGAACTGGATAATGGGGCTTTTACTTGGTCCAATAGAAGATTGGGCTTGGATAATATTTCAAAAAAATTGGATAGGTTTCTTTATAAAGGAGACATCACGTCCTTTCCCTTTGGGTTAAAAACATCCATCTGCCCCTCCTCAGGATTGTATCACTTTCCCATTTGTCTTGATATGTTAGAAGAAGATAAGCCACTCAAATGTTCTTTTAAATTTGAAAATATGTGGCTTAAAGAAGAAAAATTCTTAAAATGGATTGAAAAATGGTGGGCTGAAGTGAAGGTGGAGGGGTCCAAAATGTACTGCTTTGTCACAAAACTCAAATTCATCAAACAAAATTTGCTCACTTGAAATAGAACTCATTTTAAAAATATTTTCTCTTCTAAGGAGGAAATTGAGTCAAAATTGGAAGAGTTAAATAATGAGATTATGAAGCAAGGAATGAATCAAGAATTATATTTCAAAGAGAAGGAGTTGCTGAAGGAATTAGAGGATGTGCTTAGTAAGGAGGAAATTTTTTGGAAACAAAAATCAAGAGAATCTTGGTTGGCAGCTGGAGATAAAAATACCAAGTTCTTCCATACCAGTACTAAATGTCACAGGAACACCAATAGGATTCTTCAAATCACTAATCAAGATGGTTCAATTATCTCCAGTCAGAAAGAGATCCAACATGAAATAGTATCCTACTTCTCCAAGGTGTTGAACTCTTCAGATATCTCTCCTCTCACAAGTCAACAAGAACTTCTTTGCAATGTGCCTAAGTTGCTCTCAGACTTGGACAACCGTATGTTAATGAGGTCATTCACATCTGAGGAAATACATCAGACCTTATCTTAAATGGCTCCAGATAAAGCTCCAGGACCGGACAAGTTTCCTCCTACTTTCTTCCTCCATTGCTGGCCGTTGATTGGGATGGAACTCACTGAAGCCCTCGAAACAACAAGATCATCAGGTAGGTTTCTTACTGAAATCAACAACACTTTTATTGCCCTTATTCCCAAATTAGAAAATGCAAATTCGATGGATGAATTTAGGCCCATTGCTTTGTGTAATACCATATATAAGATTCTATCCAAGACACTTGCAAATAGGCTAAAGGTGATTTTAGATAAAATCATTGGAGAAGAAGAAACCGGTTTTGTACCAGGTAGATCTATCTTTGATGGCATTATTATTGCACAAGAGGCTATTCATTCCATACAACTCTCCAAAAAACATAGCATGATCATTAAACTAGATATTAAGAAGGCTTATGATAAGGTGAATTGGAGGTTTCTTTCAAAGTGTATGCAATGCTTTGGCTTCTCCAAAGCATGGATAAATCTGATATTCTATTGCATATCAACACCAAAATATTATATCCTCATTAATGGATCCCCTCATGGCTTCTTTGATGGTTCAAATGGTATTAGACAAGGTGATCCCCTATCTCCCTTCCTATACATTATCATGGCAGAAGCTTTAGGGAGGAGCATCATTAATCTTCAATCTCAGGGAAGCATTAGAGGCATCTCATTCACATCTGCGGTGCCTCCTATTACACATCAGCAATTTGCTGATGATAACTACCTATTTGGCCTTGGATCAGTTAGAGAAGCATCCACTTTCAGAAGTATCCTAAAAAATTATGCTCTAGCTTCAGGACAATCAGTGAATAAAGATAAATCAGTCATATTTTTCTTTCACACAAAAAAGAGAGTCCAATCAAAGATTGAATCCCTCCTAGCCTTCAAGGTAGGCTCTCTTCCATGCAATTATCTGGGAATCCCCATTGATAAAAATCTCAAAACCACAGGAATTTGGAAAACAATAAATGAAAGACTGGACCGAAAATTGGCAAGTTGGAAAGAAAAATGGTTATCATGGGTAGGGAGGATTGTAATGATTAAAGCCACACTTTCAGCCATTCCCATTTACCTCCTCTTCTGCCTTTCTTTGTCATCAACGGGATATGTGGATATAGTGAAAAAATTGAGGACTTTTTTTTGGCATGGCACTGATTAGAATAGGAAATTCAAATTGATCTCTTGGAAGAATATTTGCAAACCAATTTCTGCAGGGGGTACAGGGATCAAGAATCAGTTATGGCAGAACTCAGCATTAGGGGCTAAATTATATTGGAAGGTCATTAAGAATAAGGACTGCAAATGGGTTAGAATTCTCAAGGGCAAATACTTGGGTTCAGTGGGGATGCAAGAAGTATTCAGGATAAAAAATGCTCCAAGAGGATCCAAAATTTGGAATTTTATTGTAAAATCTAGACATGTCGTTGACTCCAATCTTTCTTGGAACATCAGAAGTGGTAATCTGGCTAGATTTTGGGAAGACTCATGGGGACGACTTCAAAGCCTCCATTCTATTCTAGGGCTCCAACGGATCATGCAGGTTAGTCAGGGGGTGTGGGGAACAATGCTGAAAGACTATATCTTTCCTTCTTCATCTTCTCAAGAGGATGGATCTTGGAGATGGAAGGATTTTACAAATATAGGGGCCAATTACCAAGAATTACAGCTGATAAAATCCACTTTACAAAAAAGATCTTTTCTTTTAAAAAATGGCAATGATGAAATTATTTGCTCTGGATCAAAGGATGGTAACTATAAGGTGAAGGAAGGGTATAAATTATTAACACAACATTCTCAAAAAACTTCCTCGATCCCCATTCACCTTTGTTGGAACGAAATGTGTTTGCCTAAAGCTGGCACATTTCTTTGGGCAGCTTTTCAGGACCGTATTCTAACTGCAGAGAAATTTACAAAAATGGGGTTCTTTGGGCCATCTAGATGCACACTATGCCATAATCATGAAGAGAATCTCAATCATTTATTATTCTCTTGTCAGTTTTTAGCGGAATGTTGGGATTGGTTACACTCAAAACTGAATTGGATAGCTGCTTCTCCACAAGATTTGCAATCACACCTTATTGCTTGGCCATCTCTCTTCAAAGAAAGCTTATGTGGAAACCTTTGGATCATATCCCCATCAATACTTCTATGGGAATTATGGAAGGAAAGGAATAGGAGATTATTGCAAGAGAAATCATTGAACATGAATTAGCTATTGAATAGAATTGAGGTAGCTATAGTGGAGATCATGAATTTCAGGAGTCAAACATTCTCAACCATTCATAAATTTTACACCAGTTGGGATGATAGGATGTTAAAAAGTTGGCATGGATTGAAAACGCCTACCATTATTGGTAGAGGCAGCAAGGGCAGCTCTTTCCATAGGTTGACATGTGTCTGGAAATCTCCTTCTCCAGGCTGGGTTAAATTAAATTTTGATGGGGCATCAAGAGGAAATCCGGGTCCTTTTGGGGCAGGTTGTATTATTCATTTAGCAGATGGCCAAATTATTGCTCAATTAGCCCAGCCATTAAACCTGGACACTAACAATGTAGTAGAAATAAAAACTCTTTATCACAGTTTGGTTCTAGCCAGAGAACTTAATCTTAATAGAATTGAAATAGAAGGAGATTCAATGATTAGTATAAATGCAATAAGGACAAGGTCCGTTTCAAATTGGAAACTTCAATCCCATTTAGAAAACATATTAAGCTTGATTTCAAAATTTGAATCTACAAGGGCTAATCACATCTACCACGAAGGCAATGGCAAAGCGGATGAGCTAGCAAATCAGGCCGCAGATGGAATACATGTTAGATCAATCTCCAACGATTGGCTCCCTAGTCAAATCCACCAAAGTTAATGTGTAGAGTACAACTTCAAAATGGATCACTTCGCATATTGGAGTTGGATTAGCTGATGGAGGAAGAAACAGAACAACATGATTTCATCGCTTGCGCCCTCAGCCACTTATTGTTCTTGATATCACCATGCTCCAGTTTAGATCGCACCTCCTAATATGCAGAAAACTAATGAGGGGTACTCCCCTTAATACCACAAACACATGACAGAAATAGGGAAACAACAACAATATGCAAGAACAGAAAATTGGCTTCTTATTATCTCCACAAATGTGAAATTACAAACTTTCAGAATTACAATATGCAAAGCCACATGGGCATTCCCTTACAATATTCTATAGGACAAAGCCTCGAACTATTACCCAGATCTACTACCCAGAACTATTCTGAACTGCCTAAGACAATAATACAGCCTTCCTTATATAGGCAATTTTCCACCGCTTGGAAGGTTCCAAGATTTTAGCCAATAAGGCCGACCAAACTTAGAATTATTTTATTTTACATTTTATTACATCATAGTCGGCTCAAGATAACCTTTGAAACCCGAACAGAAATTTTGAAGAAAATTATTTTTCGCCATTTCAGGTGGCCCAACTTCCGAAGACCATAAGTCATCACCAGTTGACCCGATCGGCTATTATAACCCCATTTCGGAAATGCCACGAAGCGCTCTACAAGCTTGACCCACGCAAGTGCCTGTCACCCAAATTTTTAACCTCATCCGGGGCCTCTAAAGCCTTCAAAACTGAGTTCAAAGTTTCTGTACCCTGCTGCCAATACCGAAAATCTTTAATATCTTCCAATGTACACTTGACCTGGCAATGAAACTTTACTGACAGACTTATATGACCAAAATGAACCTCCAAGAAAGAAATCAGATCATTCTGAGCACATACGAAAATTACCAAAAATAGTAACTTTCCATAAATAGCAACTCTGCACAAAATAGCCCTTATTGAATACAAAAACATGAATATTTTTGGGTGATGCAAGATTGCTCTTACACCCAGGATGCTCCTGCATCAAAAACCCAAGTGAATTGCTTTGCCCTAGTTCTGACATAGTTTTCATCGGCGAGCTAGATTTATGAAGTTTCATGCTTTGTACTCTTAGTATAAAATAGTTCTTTGTGTTTCCAAGGTCAGGTTAATAGCGCATATCCTAAAGTGTTGAAACCAGGGAGATATTCATGTTTCAAGGTCTGCTAGAAATAATTCTTTCATGTCGCAGGGTTCCCAAAACTGTCTAAGCATAAAACCCTCGATGTTTTCACATTTTTTTGTTACCTTTGTGTTAATGTGAAAACCCTGGATATTTTCGATCTCACACTTCTGCCCTATTTGTCGGCATTCCCTATCTACGCAACTACGACTAGTTGGTGGTAGTGATGTGGGCCCTGGGTCTTCAAAACCTTTTAATCTACGGATGACGTATAAGTGTAAGGAATATTCTCATGTCATGAGATCATGTGACGTCCGTTGATCTGGGATCTGGGCACGAAGGATTAAGGTGAGTCTTCTATCAATTTTGATTTGACATGTGCACTCTTCATTGGCTGCGAGTGGTGACATGGATGTTCTCGGTGTGCCAGTTGTCAGTGGGACCTATTTTCTAACGGGTTCACAGTCTGTCGCATGATCTCATGAGCCATTTTCATGCTATGCGATCATGCGACAAACCCTTTGTGTCGAGCTCACAGTGGCGGCAGTTATATGACAAGGTATAGGGGTGAAGTGGCAGTGTATTACATGTTCGCATAGCCCTTTTCCTGGCTATGCGATCATGCGACAACTGTTAAGAGAATGTCGCGGTTGCGAAGTCATGAGGTGGATCCACGGTGCCAATGCTGTTGAGGTGCTAGATTGTGATTGGTTGTTGGCTGGTAATGTGATCGAGGACCTTTCAAGAGTGCTAGAGGCTTGTCGCATGTTCGCATGAGCCAGTTTTGTGTTATGCGATCATGCGACAAGCCCTTTGTGGTAACTTTATGCAGTGGTGATTAACGGTGGTAAAGGGCTACGGTGTGTCGCATGTTCGCATAACCCTTTTCCTGACTATGCGATTATGCGATAACTATTGAAAGATGCTGTTACAGAATTAAAGGTGGGTCCGTGTGTTGGGTCTTGCCGACGTGTCCCTTTCTGATTGACCAACAAGCGCTGAGATGGATATGTATCATGGATCCCATAGCCAAGGGCAGGTAACGGTGGTGAAGGTTTATGGGGTGTCACATGTTTGCATAAGCCATTTTCAAACTATGCAATTATGCGACAACCACTAAGGGAATGTCGGCGTTGTGGAGTTAAAGTTGCCAAGCCCGCGAAACATGATGATCTAACGGTGGTGATATAAAGTAGATCTCAGTTCAGATGTTGACCGTTGATAGACTGTTGGCACCCTGAGGATGACCGTTGCATTTTAAGTTCAAATTTGCAGAGGATTTTCCCGACAGGAAGTACCAGAATTGATGGCTTTAGCAGCGGTTTTCAACTGATTTGGTGGCGCAGTTATTGCCGACTGATCCAAGGGGCTCAGTGACCGTTTGCAGTGATGATTTGTACCTGGTGGAGTAGGTTTTTGAGCTCGAGAAGCTTTTTGCAGGCGATGATTTGTACTGGTTTTCATGGCTATCCCTGGTGTTCTGTACTGAAGAAATTAGAAGTAAATATTGGTATCAGCCGATTACTATTGTTGAAAGATGAAATGATTTCGTTCTGAACATTAGGCCCCACAACAGTGGGTTTGAACTGATGATAGATACTTTGTTAATTTATGTTTATATTTATATATATAAAAATCCCGGCTTCAGCCCTTCATCGATAAAAAAAAAAACTACCGAAATGCAAATTGGCAACTCAATTGGCACAAAAGAATACAAAAGGTGAAACAAAGAGAAAACACAGAAACTGAGATGAAGAACGTAATCTATTTATCGGAATAACTCAAGAGTTGTCATCTCATGAAATGCAATGAATGCACAATACCCACGGAATTGATTTGTAGGAGCACAAACAAATTTCATAATCGTAGCCTCTTCCTTCCTATCCTACAATGGCGGGTTTGATAATAGGACATTGGCATCCATAAGAAGCATGGCGGATGCAAACATTCTAAAAAAAAATGCATGGAAGCAAAATAACTGAATTGTAACAGTATAAATTAAAATGCCCCAATGCTAGGGCTTTCTTAGTGCATATGACTAAATAAGTTGCAAATAGCTAACTGTCATTTATAGAAGAAAAGGGTAGGCTCTGGATGAACACAGCCAAAGTGGTGAAATCAGTGAAGCATGAGCTTACAACCAATTGGGAACTAGAGGCTGGATCGACATTCGGGGAGAAAGATTTTGTTGAATATTTTCAAAACTAAAACATGTGATAGGAAAGTATAAAGACAATTCCCACTACGTTTTCCTGTATCCTCCCTGCCTATGTCGAATGGAAGTTTTTTGAAAAATCTATCGACAAGCGTCAAGATTATTGGTAAGGAAATTCCTTATATATATTAGAATTGTGATAGGCATGCTCTCATTGATACTATGGTGACGTTACAAAATAATACAAATATATATATATATATTTTAAATTAAAGTAAATATATATTCTTTGATGTAATGCATAATATTGTAGTATTCAAAAAATATTTATAATAATTATAAGAAATTTTGATTAATTAAAGAGATCAATGCAAAATAATATAGGTCATTCTATTTTGGATAGGTATCATCTAAATTATATATTTTTAAAACTAATTAAAATATATTTATAGTTCTAACAAATTTATTAAAATTTCAATTAGATAGACATCAACATTAAAATTACAATTATGACAAAATTAAAAAGATCAAAAAAATTATTTTACATATAAACTAAAATTAAAATTAATTATATTTTTTATTGAATACATAACTATAAACTACAGATTTAATGCCTAACCTAACATCAACTTTAAATATAATTCTAATTTAACTATAATCTTATCTCTAATTTAATTAAACTACAACTAATTTCATAACTAAAAACAAGTACTCGCCACATGACACTTGTTTTTTATTGATCTACATTATATTTTTCCTATAGACTTGCAATATACTTGTCTATCTCTATTCTCTTCATAAATGGATCTAAATTACTATATGATATTTGCTTTCAACTATTTGACGTTGTGCACAATGGGTAGATTTAAATCACTTCAAAACATTAAAACAAGCCAAATAAGTCAAATTGGGCCACAATAATTAGGTATATAATATTGCAATTATAATTGTTTAATTAGCTATTGTTCCTTGTACCTACCATCTAATATTTTACTCCATCCAGCCAGACTCCATACTCAGTAGAAAATTTGAATTACTATTAATTATGCTATACATTAAGTTCTAAAATGCTTTAGCATGCACAAAGGCACAAGGGCCCAGGACTGATGCCATACAATCATTCGGCATCTAGTACAGAAACTCCATTGTTTTTAGGTTTGGGCCCTCCACTAAAATGACACCATGTGTTGGGCTCAAATTACCCTTTTAGTCTATGGCAGCCTCCACAGAGAATTATGTGCTTTTGAACAAGAAAAGTGGCCCCATTCATGATATGATATGGAATGCATTTTAGATCAAATGGCTTCGTCTGTACTATCAACTCTTCAACCTAGCCAAAAATAAAATAAATCATGTCCACATCGAGTCTATCTATTTTGAATTCAATTTAATTGTGGGCTTTAAGGATGTCTAAATCAATGAAAGAGTATTCTGATGCATAAAACAAGTTATGGTTCTTGTGCTTTATCTATTTGTATTCTTTTAATGCTAAAGTATAATCAATTCTTATGGTCAAGTCAGAAGTCAATTTGATGAAAGGACAAGCAACCCTTTAATTCGTTATTGGCTAGGGGCTAATAAGATTCAATCTTACATTTATTGTTTGGAAAATTTTAACTGACAATTCAAAATTCAAATAAAACTTTCTTAATCTAAGATCATTTTCACCTAATTCTTACTGAGAATAAATGAGAGAGCAATTTAGAAACTAAACAAATAATAGTTCAATTGATACTATGGTGACGTTACAAAATAAAACAAATATCATTGTTACAATATTTTAAATTCAACCTCAACCTTAATGATTATAATCATTTACTTTCATTCCAATGTATTATTGGACTGACTGACTTCACAATTTTTTTTTTGTCATAACTAATCTATTGAAAATATCTCTGGTTTGATTCCACCAAAGACTGTCATTCATAGACGGTAGTCTGGAATATGTACCAGATTGTGTAATATACCCTCCATTTATAACAACAAAAACAAAACAAAAAAGTAGTTACTATTGTAAATATCTCTATCATACTTGAAGACTTTCACCAATTGGTGGGTTCTTAGTCAGTCAATATGCCGATTTTCCTGTGGGAATGGATTTCTTACGTACTATGTTTACAGCCCATCAATTTTTCACTGTTCTAATACTTTAAATTTTGCTGTTACAGATTCTTCATAGATTACAAACCATCAGTGAGTCTCAGTGTCCTACAATGGTTCAGGTTTGTGGGACCAAGAGGTGTTGAGGGACTTGATGGGTGGCAATATAAATGCCCTCTGATTGTCTCAGGTGCAATCAGGAAAGGGAGATCAAGTATTCATGGGGTTGGCACTTTGGTTGTGTTGGATTTTTGTATTTATTTATATTGTTGGTTATCTAAAGGTTATATAGACTATTTGATTGTTGGAATGTTATTAAAAATTTTTATTGGTTGAATACTTTTCTTGAATGATTATTTTCAATGTAATTCTATTATGTACCATCTATAAATATTGTACTCATAGGAATTCGATATAAACAAATGTCTCTTGATTGCATCTAAGGTGCAATTAAAAAGGGAGATGTGTGTATAGATACAGTCTAATATAAACAAATGCTCTATGATTGTATTAGGCACAATCAAGAAGGAGAGGTCAAGTAGACATGGTGTTGAGGGTTTGGTTGTTTTTGGAGTTTTGTGCTATCTATGTTGTTGGTTATCAGAAGATTTCATAGATTGTTTGACCTCTTGAATGTTATTAGAAGCCTCCATTGATTCAATGCAATTCTTGAGTGATAATTTTCAATATAGCTCCATTACACCACCTACAATTATTGTGTTAAGATGAGTTTAGTATAAACAAATGAAGCTTGATTGTGTTTGGGTGCAATCAAAAAAGGGAGATCACATAAATATGGTGTTGACAGTTTGTTTATTTTGGGGTTTTGTACTTATCCACATTGTTGGTTGTGTGAAGGTCTCAATGACTATAGGCCTCTTGAATGTTATTAATTGTTTGACCTCGTGAATGTTATTAAATGCATCCATTTGTTCAACCCATTTTTTGGGTGATAATTTTCAATGTAGCTCTATTACACCATCTACAATTATTGTACTCGTAAGAGTTGGATATAAATAAATGCACCTTGATTGTGTTTGGGGTACAATCAAGAAAGGGAGATCATGTAAACATGATGTTGACAAATTGTTTATGTAGACCCTAATTTTCTTTTTTACTATGACCATGATTCTAACTCTCCCCCCTTCAAAGTAATTTTTACGTTCAAGAAGCTGAGAATTTTTTTATTAAAGTGCAAAAATGGTAGAAATCTAACCACATAATATTATTTCTTTTACATTTTTCCAAAAAGTATTTTGGCCTCCTAGTCTCTACAAAAATATGTAATATATTTATTTTTTCTCTAAATTGCACATAAATCTATGATAGTTTGTGATGATGTGATTAAAAGAAACTCCATTATACCATATAAAATTATTCTACTAATAGAGTTCTAGATAAACAAATGCTATATGACTTCATTTGAGGTAAATCAAGTAGGCACAAAGTGTTAGTCATTTTGAATTTTTGTGCTTATCTACGTTGTTGGTTATCCAAAGGTCCCTTAGACTATTTGGTCTATTGAATGTTATGAAAGATCTCCATTCATTCAATGATAATTTTCAATGTAGACCATACTTTTCCCTTCCTTTTTTTTCTCTATTATCATGTAACTTTGCAATCAAGGAAAATCAATTAGATACACTCTTGGGTTTTTTCTTTAAATTTTGTGCTTATTCAAGTTTTTGTTTTTTATTTAGAGATTTGTGCTTATCTATGTTGTTGATTGTCTAAGAGTCTCATATATTGTTTGACCTGATGAATAATTTAAACTAGAAATTTTCTCATATCTATTTAATAGACTACAAAAAACTTATATTAACTGTTGATAAACATTATTAAAAGCCTTCATTCATTCAACCTATTTCTTTACTTAATTATTTTCAATAAAAACTCTATTTCCCACTTTATTTTCCCATTACCATGGCTCTAACTCTCCCCCACTTCAAATTATGTTTATCTTAGAATTTTTTATTGAAATGCAAAAAGGATAGATATTTAAGCTAGTGATTTTATATCTTTTACAACTTGTAGAAATATTTGGTATTGTGGTGTCATTAGAAAAGACTCCCATATTTTCCAATATTATAAACAATTACTTTTCGAAAGGGTAAATGCTTTTAAACCAAAGCTATGAATTGGAGAAGTCAACCTCATCCCCAATAGAAACATTCAACAACACCCCAATAGAGTTTGACCCTTGATGGAAAGAACAAGAACACTAAAACTTAGCCATCACACTATGCCAATATCAACTTATATATGATTACTTTAGCCCCAATCCTAACCATCATTTATTTTGAAAAAAATAATCACAATTTTCTTTTACATAATCCACAATTCTAGATTTATTGTTTTACTTACCTTTTCAAATACTATATTTGAAATGTTTAGATTAATTAGTTAAATTTATTTGTTTTCAATATCTTAATTTTTTTAAAGCATGTAGTTATTGTTTTATATATACAGTTGTATACACCAAACAAACCCATTTTTATTGAGTTATATAAACTTATTAAGTGGTGCTTTCATGATGTATTAAATATATGCTATTATATTATGATTGGGGGCAAAAAAAAAATTCAATGATCAAAATAGGTTGTATTTTGTATTTTTGGGGTAAGTTTTGATCATCTTATATTTTATTAGTGTTAAAAGATTGACTAATAAATGATTACATATAGGACTTAATCATTGAATTGAAGCAATGATACTTTTTAGAAGTCATCCTTCCTACTAATATCCCAATTGAAGAATTCTTAAGTATGGTGGAAACAAACTACCAAGCATGTTCACCTTTACTATTCCATTTATCTTGTTAGCTCATTTGTAAAATAGTCAAAATAATTAACTAGGCTTACAAATTTAATTAGTAGCAATTGTGAATGTGAACATTTGTAAAGAAAATTTTGTATTTTACATATAATTAACCTAAGCTTGTTAATTAATTTAATTGGGACTAAATAATTAAATATATTAATTTAGAAAATTAAGTTTGTTGGATCAAAGTATTTTCTTTGTGAGCAAAGAAAGATATTTTGTTAAAGATTCTAAAATTTAATTGATATTATTGGCAAAATGGTCAGCACTCCCCTTGGGATTGTGATAAGGGACTAACCACCTCCTGTGGATTCTATAAGTCTAGTGGTTGTATCAGGCATTGACAAGTCGATACTTTGGTGCACCAACAACCACACTTGTAATAAGTGGTATCAGAGCTTGGTCATGGGTTTGAATCCTCTCAAGTAACACTGAGGGGGAGATTATTGGAAAAATGGTTAGCACTCCACTTGGTATCCGTGACAAGGGACTAACCACCTCTTGTGGACTCTATAAGTCTAGTGGTTGTATCAGGCATTGAAAGGTCAATCTTTTGGTGCAACAACAACCACACTTGTAACAAATATATGCTCAAAAAATGACATCCTTATGTGTGTAATGCCTCTAACATTGCGTTAGATTTATGCTTTATCCACAATCAAATCTAAGGAATTTAGGCCAAGTTTGTGGTTGTAGATTCATCTTGTATACTTGAACTCAACCCTATAAAATATAAAACTCTACTATGTCATTTTCATTAATGGTGTTTATATAATCTACCCCTTCTAATATAGGAGGGTTCATGGCATGTATACATACCTTTGCAAGATTTTCGTTATGTTACTAACTGATATGAACATAGCTCAACTCACAAAAATATGTATGAATGATGCAGTGCCAAGGAGGGATAGTCCCTAAAGGAGATTTCCAACCTCACAGCTAAGAGTAACACGAGAAAGCAAAAAATCAAAATCTAGAGAGAAAATGCACGATCCAATATATTCATTCAAAGATCAAACAACATGCATGCCAAGATGTCAAACCTTCCCAATTATAGCCATATACAAGAAATGAATCTCAGATCCTAATTTTGATCTGCCAAAGTCTCAGATCTAGGTTTCTCTAACCAACCGAACCTCCCTTCTCTCAAGATACACAGTGAACCCACAAAAGTGAGGCCCACTTTTGGGGATGAGGGATTTTTGGTCATGTGTCAAAAATGCCTTTTTGGGGTCTTTTCCCGAAGTAGAGGTCTTCGGACGAAGGGGTAAGACCCCTTCATGAAAATACCCTAGCGTGGGGTACTTCGCACGAAGGGGTGAGACCCCCTTCAGGAAAAGACCCCCTTTTCTTGAAGTACCCCTGCGTCAGATTCCCTACAAATTTCTGGCGGAGGGGTCATTTTCACAATCACTATTTTTGGAGAGCTTGTGGACCCCCAAAGTTGGAGCGAACCCTTTGACAACCTCATTTCCTTCGTCCTCCTTTCTTTCTTTTCGACCTCCTTTGACTATCGTATATTCTAGGTACACACATCTTTCCTTTTTTAAATTATTTTTTATTGTAAATTATATGTTTATAAATTATTTTAGTTCATTTTTTTATTTTCAAATAGTTGTTTTATTTTCAGTAATTTTTAATTTAAAAAAAATAGATTTATGCTACAAAATTATGTTAGTAAATGTTTGAAAATACTAGAAAATTTTAGTTTTTTAGTAATCTTATTGCTTGTTTTTAAATTATTTCTAATTAGTAATGTTAAAATGTTAGTTTTAAATTATTTTTATTATAAAATTTTAGAACATTAAGAAAATTTAGAAAAAATTAAAACCTTAGGAAAATTTACAAAAACTAAAAACTTTAGGAAAATTTAGAAAAATTTGAAACCTTTGAAAAAATTAGAAAATTATTAGAAAATGTTAGAAAATTTTAAACTCTGTCTCTCCACGTGCCCCTTAGGACTCTCTTACCAAACTCCTTAATACTCTGTCTACACCCTCTTAAGACTCTCTCTCTCCCCACCCATTAAGACTCTATTTCTTTCCCACTACTTTTTGACACTAATTAAGACTCTCTCACCAAACCCCTTTAAGACACCCCCACCCCCTTAAAAATATCTCCGCACTCTTTAACACTCTTTGTCTCCCACTTAAGACTCTCTCTCCCCACCCCTGAAGATTCCCCCTTAGGAATCTCTCTCCACACCCCTAAAGACTCTCTCTCTCTCTCTCTTAGAATTCTCTCTCTCTCTCCCCTAGGACTCACTCTCTGCTTAAGACTCTCTCTCTCCCTACCTTTTAAGACTCTCTCTCCCCTATGTATTTATCAAACCTTGATAAAAAAATATTGTCAAAAATTTCAAAACATAGGAAACTCAAACCTTGTAGTCTTGTTTCAATTTTCCATCTAGGCTTCCTCACTTGCATCTTTCATCCTAGATAATTTCATTAGTCATTACCTTTGTACTCTCTCTCTCTCTCTCTCTCCTCTTAGGACTCTTTCTCTCCCACTCCTTATTACTCTCTCCCTCTCTCTCCTCTTACGAATCTTTTATCCCCACCCCTTAACTCTCTCTCTCTCTCTCTCTCTCTCTCTCTCTCTCTCTCTCCATTATTACTCTATATCATTTTAGGAATCTCTCACCCCACCCCTTATTACTCTCTTTCAAATATATCAGTAACAACTAGTGCCACCTAATTCCAGGCACCTACATATATCCACATTCCTAATTGATGCCTTCATTATAGTTGTCAACAATGCAGTGACAACAAAATCATGAGTAGTCCCTAGTGTTCAACATCCAATTGCAAAATTTTTTACTCATAACTGAATGCAAAGATCACATATTTTATATCCTCTTGCAACCATGCATAATTTTTCTATCCACACCTAAACACATGTATATAATATGAATTTCATTTTAATAAATTTGAAAAAATAATGTAAAATTTAAACAAGAATAAATATATATATCACACATGCATAATTAGAAACATGTGCATACCTTTTATCTCCCAAAATTCTCTATGTGGTACCGCTTGAGTCATTCCCGATGATGTGCCATCCTCGTTTGATGTGAAATGTGTCCTGCACCATTCAACAACATCATGTTCATTTTTTATACGAACTCCCTTATAATTCATTTGATACTTTCATAGATCACGTTTGATGCAAGATCCAACACCACCATTTTCACCTTTTCCATGTCCACTCTCAAAGAAACTCCAAATATGTGGTATGTTTTCATTATGTTGATATCTACATAGTGCATAAAATGGTCTAGATGATTTGAATTGTGCAACATATCCATCTGACCAAACATTATGTTTATCAATTTTTATGCGTCTTTCTTTCAAATTTGCAAAAAACATCTTGAAGCAATGTTCTACATAATGAATGCCATGCTCTTTATCATCACTTATATAAAAATGATATTCCTTCTTGATGACTTGTTCTTCAAATGTGCTTTGAATACCATCCAAATCTAATTGTGCATGTCAATAACACACATGTACCATAATAGTAATCTACTCTAAAAAATAGTATTATGATTGAATTGCCTTTTGATGAACAAAGGAATAATTTTTTGTGAATTCAACAACTGATAGAATAGTTCCAAGCGGTAAATTGTCTCTCAATGTTTGGAATTGTTGTGTTTGCCACTTTGCAAAAAAATCATGATGAATGTAGGGTTGAATCAATTTTTTAAATTTGTCCATAAATGCTCCAATAGTTAATTCCTCTTCAACATATTTTAACCTTTTGGATTCTTTCCCAAATTTTGTTTCATTCTTTACATATTTGTAACTCTTACAATTTATCATCTTTGTTACATCAATGTTTTTATTTTTCAAAGGAAAAAGAGTCAAATCAGCACATGTTTCACATATTCCTTTTATGCAATTTATTTGACTAGATGCATCATCTATTTTGTCTCATAAAATGGATGAGATGAACTCACTTTGTCTAGTAGGAGGAGCATATTCAAAACCATACGTGTCTTCTACAAAATTTTGAAAAACATGATAGTGAAGATCAAATTAAATATGATAACGACAACAACAAGTTTCAAACACTTTGTTTGTCCTAAAAAAATATGGCTTCAATCTTTCAAACAATGTTTTCCCAATCTTTATATTAGGATTTGAACTACAAAATGACACATAAATTTCATGTTGCATTGTGTCCAACCAATTCTTTGTATGATGTTCATATTGATTAGCTACAATTTTATGGCCGATAACATCTCTATTGTTTGATGAAGGATGAATATTATAATTCCAAAATAATGTGACCAAATTCTTGATTCCCTCATCAATCCTATCAGAATGAGGAGCTCTACACATGATTTCCCAATTTCCTTCCAAGGTTCTATCATCCAAAAGCATTCTCCTCTTAACATATCATGATATTGTTTTCCGACTAAAACCAACCCAAGATGAAACTGAAGATATTTGTTTCGAGGCATAGTGTTACCTACAATGGATGTCAGCATAACTCTTCTTGTTATGATCTTATCTTTAGTTCGAGATCGCTTCCCTACCTGGTTCAAACCCTTCCTAATATTTTCAATCATATCAGTTTGCATGTCAAAGATTTTTATCTTCTTTGATGTTGTGTCTATACCTAATAATTTTAATGTCTCTTCCAACTTTTTTTTATAAGTACAACTGAAAGGAATTGGGCTTGTTCAAGTGTTTCAAAATTATCAAATTTAGCCAATATTTCTCTTTCTATCTTATTCATTGACCTCTTCTTAGCAAGACTTAAAGGTTGAACATTAGCAAATGATCTCAATTTCTCCAAATCCATTTTAAGTAAATGATCTAAGTTTCTATAATTAATATTTATCTTTAAAATTTGAGCTAGATCTATAATTTCATCCATACCAGTAGGAGCACATGATCCTGACCCTTCTCCAACATCAATTTTTTGAGCTTTCATAGGGAGTGATCATGACCCTTCTTCAATGTGCATTTCTTCAACTTGGCTTGACCCTACTACTTGAGCTTCTCCTTCACCTTGACCATGCTGATTGTGAGCTACATGCACAAAAATGAATCAACTTAGAGAAAAATAGAGTATAGGTACATAAAATTTAGGCACCTAAAATTAGAGTTCTAGTTCCATACCTTCTTTAGTTTTATAATAATATTTCAATGCAACTTCACGATTTCTTTGTTCGGTACTAAGTGACCTTTTCTTACAGATTTACTTTGTCTTCCCTTCTTGTTCCCCATTTCTTCTCTCCAAAAAAAATTCTTCTAAAAATTTGGCAATAGTAAGTCTCCTCTTCAAAAAAAATGTCTTACAAAAAATCACCTTACTAGTAATTCTCCTCTCCAAAAAATCATCTTTGACAAAAACACCAACAATAATTCTCCTCCAAAAAAATGTCTTTCAAAATATCTGAGCAATAGTAAAAAATGTGAATTAAGTTGATTGCAATTGTGTCAAAAATGAAAAAAAAACATTTTCTTTTATACCATACAAAAATAAAAAAACATAATTAGCTGACCTAGTTCGGACGAACTAGGTCAGGTAAAATTTTGGCGGGGCTTCTTCATGCCATAATTTTGCCAAGGGTTCTTTTTGTGAAGATCCCTTCGCGCGAAGCCTTGGGATCCCTTCATACGAATGGGATCTTCATCTCCAGACCCCAAACTTGAAGGTTTTATTAGGGGGAAAAAATACAAAAAAATGTTAGATGATGCAACTTGGAGGAAGCTTTCTAATGACTATAATATTAATACATATTGAGTTCATTTTCCCTTTCAAATTTTACTTTAATTAAACATAGGTTGTTTGGCCATTCAACAACTTGTCTCTTCGACGCTTTAGGAAAAATAGTAACTTACAAAAAAATTATGAAAAATATGTAGGAAAAGGATATTTGTGTTACCTTTCTATCAAAAAAAGAAAAAATGAATTTTGATATATATAGATCAAGTTAGAGCGATCCAAAAGAAGCTATGTCTAAATTACAATTACTCTCACTTAAGAACTTAATAAAGTATGAAATATTGAACCAAAATGAATGAAACCAATTCCATCCATTAGATATTAAAATTAAAAATATAACCTTGAAATAATTACATCATTATCATTTTTGAAAAAAAAGTTATGCTTATCCAAGTGACGGTCACTCCTTTAAAAGGCTGAATTTTCACACAAACCACTCTTCGAAGGAGAAATAAAAATAGATTCAAAAGAATTTTAATTTTAAAAAAAAAAAATTTAGACACTAGAAAGAAAATTCTAAAATACTCTAGTTTACATCATCTTCAAGTTCCTAATAGTTTTGCGGCAATAGGTGTTCGAAAGTGAAGTATTTTTTCATAATGTTGATCTCAATGTCAAAGTTGGTCAAAAAGTGGAACACACTATTGTGGGACCAGCCAAGTTCAACATCTTCACATCCATGCACCTCACAAGAAGGACGCCAAGCACACAACCTACTGTAAAGGTTTGTAGGAAGAGATGTAGAGGAAGATGAAGTAGAGATAGGATCTTGTGAGACCTTATCCAACATAACAACATATTCACGTACATGCACCTTGTTAGGATTTCTATCCTCACACCTAATGAACCTATCATAAAAATACTCATAAAAAAATAAAAAATCTTGAAAGTAAACTAAATTGACAAAATAAAATGCAAGAATTTTTTTTCTATTATCTTAATGTAAATGACATGCAAGAACATAAAAGAAAACTAATCTATTATGCAAGAAAGTAAAAGCAATATATATTTTTTCTTTTTCCAATATAAATTTAAGATTTATACTATCTATAAAAGGAAGAAAAATCATATAATCTAACACCAAAAATAAATATTTTTCACAAGCGGGTTCACCAAAATGTATATGGTGAAAAGGGAAGGAATGGGGAAGCTAGAAAGTGAAATCCACCACACCCTTTTCATGGGGGACATATACCTCAAAAAGGCCTTAGAAGGAATGAGACCTTTCAAACAAAGCCCAAATAAGATCCAAATAAGATCGATGCCACCAAGAGGATGTAGGGGCAATAACACCAAATGTGCATCTAATTAGGTGCTAAGTAAAAGGTTAACTTCTTCTATGAGCCTAAAAGATTTAACTAGGAAATCAAGAATAATGAAGTGACTAAGGAAATAAATCAGATCTAGAATGTAAATAGAAAAAGAGAATATCCACTTAAATTGAAGTATGAAGAATGGATTTGAATCTAATTTTTTTTCCCTCAAAATATCTCAAAATAGCAAACAGGAGTGGATCCGAGGATCCTATGATCCTATGAATCAAGGGATTCAAACCTAAAACTGTGAGATGAACAAAATCCATAAATCTTTTCCCTCTATGAGAAGGAAGATTTTTCAAGTCTATGCTAACTTGGGGTTGGTTTTGACCTAGGACTAGGTCAAAATTCAACCTAGACCTAGCCCAAAAACTCAAGGAAACCACAAAAACCTCAAAGACATGCAAACCTATCTAATCCTATCATAAAAACTACTTGAAATTCAAAGGAATTAAAACACAATAAAACTCCCTTTGATTAAAATTCCCATGTTCTCCTTTCTTATCCATTGAATGGGATTATGTAGCTCTTGAAAATGATGAAGTGAACTAAGAAAGATGAAAATAAGATGATGAGAATACTAGGATCAAAATGATAGAAAAATTTATTCAAGTGTGGTTAGCCAAATTAGTGCAAAGAGGATCAATTTATAGATTTGAGAGCCAAAATGCAAGAAAGGGAAAGTTAGTGTGCAACTTGGAAATATTTCATAATTATGACAAAATTATGCACAAATCAATACAAAATTAGGGAAAAGATGGAAGAATAAAGATGAGACTAATTAGTAGGCAATTAGGAAGCACAAAATGAGGAAAAAGGGATATGGAAGGTGGAAGGAATTAGAGGCTAATTAATAGGAAATCATGAAGTACAAATTAAGGGAATGTGTAAGAGTCATAATTTCAATAATTTGAAAATTTATGATTCCCTCAAAAGGATAGATTAGGAATTAGGAATTAATAGAAATTCCAAAATTCATCGAAAAGGGAACAATTAATTAATATAAAACTAATTAATTATGGGAGACATAGGATAGGGGGAATTAATCTAATAAATAGATTAATACAAAAGAGATAAACTATGGTTTATCTATCCCAAGGAGAAAAATTAGTAAAAATGATTGACCGAATGATGACATAAGATCAAAAAGGGTTTTGTCTTGAAAATTTTGATTAGGGTTTGAACCGATCTTGATGAATAAAAACTAATTAGGGAACGAAACAACATTGATGAACTTGTACAATATGCGTGATCAAGGGTGACAAGATAAAATAACATCGATGTAATTTGACAATGTTATTGAGCTGAATGGTGATGATGAAATAACATCGATGAATTTGGACAATGCTATTGAATTGACTTGGATTAGGATGATGACAACGAGGCATCGATGATCTTTGACAATACACTTGAAATTGGATTGACTTGAAAGAGACTTGATTAGGGATTGATGAACTTGGACAATGCCTTGGATTAATTTTGAATTGATAAGGAAAATATTGACAAGGATTTGACAAAATTGAACTAATTTGAAACTGATTTGATTGAACATCGATGATCTTTGACAATTCCCTATAATTGATTTGAGAATGAGATAATATGATTGAAATGATCTTGGAGTGATTAGGACTAATTCAACATGATTTAGGAAGGTTTGACATAGTTTAGGATTTATTAGGATTAGTTTACAAAAATTTACAAACGTTTACGAATGTTTTAGGAATGATTAGGAACATTTAGGATCAGTTTAGGAATGATTAGGTACAATTAAGATCTATTTAGGAATGATTAGGAACGTTTCAATGATGATTCGGTCTTGATCGATTCGGCCAAAGAGATCGAGCTTGTGATGCGAAAAGTGGTAAATGTTAGTAACTAATCAAATGAGGAATATCACAAGATAGAAGACATGTTAAAAGGAGACACATAGGTGTAAACCATTTTTATGTATCTACATTTTTTCCCTCTTTGAGACAATGCGATTATGAGCATTGGTTCAAAGAAAAATAAAGATCATGCCCCAGTGGATCAACAGAAGGCAGGAAGGATGCCCCCTCAAAAAATTGGGCAGAAATTGACTCAAGGACAATTTTTTGAAAAGAGAATGATGGTAAGGAGTAATGGAAGGAATGTTAATAAAAGGCTAAAATTAGATGGAGAAAAGTTAATAATGGTGAAACTTTAACTTTGTAAGTGCATTTTATGTCATGAGAGCTTTATTTAATATGGAAAAATTGGATGCGTTGTACCATGGTACAAAAAGCTAGGACAATAATGTGATCCTTTTGCGTAAAAACAAACACATTGCAAACAAGGAATGTTTCTAGTCATCCTGAAGCATATGACATATGTGCCCCAAAATTTGGAAAGCACCCCAAAAGTAGAAGACAAAATAAAAATAGATAAATCAATAAAGGACATGACTCACTGAACCAAGCAAGTCAACACACAAATCTAGTTGTCAAAATTGATAGTGTATTTGATTAATGATGGTGATAGTGTTAGGTTTTAGGAATGAAGTACCTCGTCTAAGATAGATACTGTCTGGTTTCTAGTATACAACACCCTATATAAAACAAGTGTTAGGTTTGATAAAGGACAAATTGATGTTGATTGATTTATAGGACAAGTTTGATCTGGTTGATTGGTGACTTGATTGGATAGTTTGTTTGTTAATATGTGATATCTTTAAGCACCATGTTTAAAAGCCTTCAGATTGTGTCTACTAAAATGTTTGTCTTGTCACAAAGGATAATTTAGTGATAACAAGGAAAATGATTATGTACAGATTTATTGCAGATTTTTGAAGGATTTGATTTTTATGAATTTGAAAATATTTTATTTTTTGTGCTTTTTTCCAGGACATTTTTTAATTTTTAAGGTTTTTTCAAGACATTTTACAGTTTTTAGGATTTTTTTAGCTTCGTATTTAATTTTTTATTGATTTTTTTCATGATCATATTTCATTTTCCAGAGATTGTTTTCAGGACTTTATTTGATTTTTAGAGATTTTCTGATATTTTATGCTTTTTTAGTGATTTTGTCAGGACTTTTTTGTGATTTTTAGAGATTTTCTGGACTTTTATGCTTTTTAGTGATTTTTTAGGTCTTTATTATTTACATGAGAAAAAATTACCCCAATGTTTAACAATAGCATGGACATGATGATGGATTAATGGAGAGGTTGGTAAATGGATGAAGGCTAAAGGGTTGTTGAGTATGTCGTTCAAGTTATGATTGGGTTGCCAAGGACTATCCACAGAATTGAAGGACATGGTTTTGTCGAGCTTAAGGATGGGATATGATAGGAGATGGCAATAAAATTGTGCTATGGTAGGATTGGATATGACAGGATATGGCAAGTGATACGTAGGAATGGACATGCAAGTGGTTTTCTTTGAAAATGTGTTAAAAGTCCTTATTTTATGTCAAGATCAAGAAAGGGATTGGGATAGGACAATGATAGGACATGGATAGGATAAGCAAGATCAATAGTGCACAAAAAGGGGGATAGGGACTGAAGGTTGGAATAAGATAGGTAGTATGGGGGTAGAAGCAAAAAGTTGGGTGCCAATTTCGTGGAAGTCCGCGGCTTGAAAATTTGTGCCGCTTGAAACGGGCACCCGTTTTTTAAAAATGGGTGCCCGTTTTAGGCTCGGACATCCGATCCGAAATTGAAAAAGTGGGTACCCATTTTTCCAGAAACGGGCACCCGTTTCTAAAAAAAATTTAAATTTTTTTTTTAATTTAAAATATTTTTTTAAACACATATTTTTAAATTTATGAAACGGGTGCCTATTTTTTTAATTTAAATAACGGGTGCCCGTTTCTTAAAATATGCACGCAGGAGTTTTCACTCTGCCTTAGTTTTTGGTTTGGGATAGGTTTGGTGAGACCAAGCCTATGTCTTAGCCTCCAAAATTTTGGCTAAGGCATTGGAATAAAATTTTTAAGGCTTACCGTAATTTTTTGAAGCCCTTCTGGATCGATTTTTTTGACAAAACAAAAACCCATTAAAGATCTCACTATCACAATTCTAAAAATATAAATTTCATAATAATATGGTTATTTTTACTATTTTTACATTATTTATTAGTTGATAGTGGTACATAAACGTAAAATAGTGAGACTCACTAAAACTTTAATAACTTTTTAATTTTTAAGTATTTTTAAAAATAAATTATATGTCATCAATCTAGATTCAATTCTTTTGAATTTAAAAAAAAGAATTTTTGAAAAAAAGAAAAATTATATTAAATTATGGTGGCCGTACACGAGAGGTTTGAAAAATAAGCTTTATTGTTAATTAAAAATTAATAAAAAATAATTTACAAAACAAAAAAATAAGAAAAAATATTCTCATAAATATTCTATGTCTTAGGTATCTTCCCTAAAAAGGATTTAAAAAAATTCATTTATTTGTGTCAAAATATGGTGGTCGTACACAGATGTGGTATGGTCCTGAAACGGGCATTTTGAAAAAGTGGTTTTCAAATATGCCTATCAAAATATAATTTATACCATGTGGGTATTAAAATAAATTATATATTTGAAAAGTAGACTCCAAGTACTACAATTTCTATTAGTGAATTTTTCTAAGATTCAATCTCTAAGTGCCTCAAATTTTGAGATCAATTCAGATAAATTTTGAAAAATAGGAAAAACACTTCCACTTTTTGCAAAAAATTGGCACCCAACTTCTTGCAGCCACCCATGGACCAAAGGGATGTGAAAGGATAGGAAATATGGACCAAAGGGATTGAGATAACGTAAAGCAGATAGGACATTTGTTACTTTTATGAAGATCCTTAACCTTGTCAAGATCAAAGTTGGGAAAAGGGGAATATGGAAGCTGATAGGATAAGGGATATGAAAGGTAATAGGATAATGGAGGATATGATAGGGATAATGGAGGAAATGATAGGGGTATAATAGGATATGGAAATATCAACAAAATCTGCCCCCAAGTATGGAATGCAATAAGTTTATAAATTAGTCATGACTCCTGTTTGCTAGTTTTCATCATGGTACTTTCCCAAAGTGCCTGTTTTCTAGGTTTTCCCTATTGGATAAAATTATTTATATTTATTCCTTTTTTTGTGTTACCAAGATGCCTATTTGCCAAGTTTTCATCAAGGTAACTTTTTTTCATTTTTTTTTCTTTCATTTTTTTCACTTTTTTTTAACTTTTTAGACTTTTTAAATTTTTCACTTTTTTGTATTATTTGACATTTTTCAGAAGACAATGGATGCATGAAATGACATGGATGAATAACTCAAACGCCTTGTTCTTTGGATGGTACTCTTGAAATGACATGTAATAATGGGCCATGACAATGATAGTATGCTCAAATACGTTGGTAAGGTAATGGAAAAGGAATGTGAAATGTATGATTGGTTAGGCTAGGATTATGAAAAGGATTAGATAGGTTGAATAAAAGGTTGAAAAGTAGGTGTTTTATAATGGAGGGAGTAGAGGAAGGATTTATTTTGAGTGGATGGAAAGAGAGGCAAGAAAAATATCGACGCACACCTTGAGGGTTTATGGACTGATGGAGAAAAAGGAGATGTTGGATTTATGGAGGAATGGATATGGATTTTGGGTCATAAGGACCCAAAATGGATTTGGAAGATGAAAGACATTTAGATGGTGGGATAGAAGCTTTGGATGCCAACTTGGATTTTTCTTTAGGATTCTATGCTTCAAGAAGCTTCTTGGGAATCCACATGTATTTAGATTTTTCATTATTTTGTGGGTCCTTGGCACGTATTGCTTGCACAAGGGATTTAGGAACCCATATTGCTTTTGATTTTTCTATTTTTTTAATGTTCCTTTGTGGCCTTTTTGACATTTATTTTTCTTTTTGGGTCATATTTTTCTTTGTTTTTACATGTTGACTAGACTAGACATGTTGATCCTTGATTTGTCAACTTATGAACTTTATTATTGGCATCCAAACTGCTAGGAAAATGAATAGAATATATGGATGGATAGGAATTGTATGGAGGCATTTTGGATGGATGGAAGATTTGTTGGAAATATGGTCATCACTCCCCTCAAGATTTGTGACATAGCTTAAATACATCATGTGTCTTCTATAAGTCTAGTGGTTGTATTAGGTATTAACAGGTCGATGTTTTAGTGCAACGACAACCACTACTTTTAACAAGTGGTATCAGAGCTTGGTCACAAGTTTGAATCCCCTTGGAAAACACTGAGGGGGAGATTATTGGAAAGACGGTCAATTCTCCCCTTAGTATTTGTGACATGGTTTAACCACCTCTTGTGTCTTCTATAATCCTAGTGGTTGTATTAAGCATTAGCAGGTTGATTCTTTGGTGCAACAACAACCACTACTTGTAACAAGATTCTCTAAGAATGTGTGCCTTTTTTGACTTGTATGTGAGAAAGGGTAATTGGATTGTGAACTAGTGGATGGAAGAATATATGTCCACCTAAGATGGATGGAAGGGGTGAAGGGGGAGGTATATGTTTGGATTTGGATTTTGAAGGGATACCAACACCATGAGAGTGAACTTTAGGACTAAGGTCATGACCTTTAGACTTTTTATTTTTATGAAAGGGTTATAATAAACCATTTTCTTGAATGCTAAACCCTTTGACTTTATAATTCTTGATTTGACCAATGAGATACTTGCTACAAGATGCAAGTTTATTTTGAGATATGCATGGTATGAAGGGGTTGATAGAACCATGAAGTGGACTAGAATTGATAGAACTAATGGAACCCATTTGAAGTGTAAGGGGTTCACGAATATATTGCACAAATATGTTTTCATCATTAGGGGGATCAAGAGGAATATGGGGATCCTGCGATGGAATAATAATAGGATCATCTAGCAGGATAGAATCTTGCAAAGGATATGGAAGATAAGGGAAATACCATGAAGGAATTGAGGGATCTTGAGGAGGATCCAAAGGGATGATGGGGTCATGTGGAGGGTCTAAAGGAAAGGGGATACTTTGATCTTGACTTGGAATAGGATGATGGGATTCCATAATAAAGGTTTTTTGTTCTTGGTTTTGAATGGAATCATTAGGAAGACTGGAAGGGAGTACATTGTCTTTCTTAGGAAAGAGAATATAAATGGGACTTAGAAGGGCATTTTTCTCTTGAGATGGAGGGGGATAATATTTGATAGGAAAATTAAGGACAATAGGATTATCATGAGGTCCAAGGTAAATGGGATCTTGGTCAAAAATTGGAGAGGATTGGTCATCATTGGAATCTTGATCTTGATTTATTTCAGGATTTATTTCTTCTTTCTTTGAATTATCCTCTTGACATAGGGTATGAATTGGGATATGTACGGGAAGCGCTAGAAAGGGATCAATTTTTGGACATGAAGGAGATGGATTTTGAATGGGATTCTCTTGAATAGGATTGTGTGTAAATGGAGGACATTGTGGTATTGGGTCTAGCATTTTGGAAGCATGGAAGGGAATTGTGTCAAAAAATGGATTAGCTTGAATTTTTTCTATGGATGGCCCTTGGAAGATTTCATCATTAGATATGTCACTTGTGGGAGATGGAGGAAATTTCTCTTGTGAATATTTATGGGATAAAGGGATGGAAGGGGATATGGATGTTTCTTGAAAGGAAATAGGTGTGTTGTCCATGTGATTGTTTTGGGATGAGTCATTTCTAAACATGGGTGAATTATTTTGTTCAAGCTCTTCATAAATAGGATCCACGTTTTGAAATAAACTATTCACGATTTTTTATTTGAACTTTCGTTGCTTGGTTAATCTTGTTGGTGATACCATATAAAATTTTACATATTGTAAAGCATTTTGTGATTGAAACTATTTCTCAATAGGTTTCTCATTTATTATTCTTGACATTTTTGAACTTGTGCTTGTTTGAGGAAAACTTGTTTGGTTTGATGGCATAAAAGGTTATTCATTAACATGAAATGCTCATGGAGGAAAACTTGTTTTTGATCTTGGTATTGTTTGACTTGTTTGCATGATTGTAACAAGAGGTTATGAAATTGTTTGAGGAACACTTGGTTGCATTGAAATGAAGATTGTCTCATTATTAGGTGGTGGCCCAAGTTGAATTATGACACACTTTGTGAAAGGTTTGATTTGGAACTTGGTTGAATCATTGATTTAAAATCTGATCACATGGAAATTGATTTGAAATTTGATTGAATTGACCATGATTTGGAGCTTGATTGAAATTTTTTTTCTCTTAAACGTGATTGGATTGGGTTTGGTTGAATCTTTCATTTGCTTCATATATTTGCAAAATTTTTTTTGGGATTTGTGATCTTGCGATGAGAGCTTTAATGTTAATTTCACCAAACCTTTATTTTGGACATTTACATAGATTGGTCATATCTTTTCTATTCTTTTTAGCATTTTTTACTTGTTCTTCCACAAGCTTAATTTATTTCCCTGAATCGTCTATCAAATTTTTAGTTGAGTTTGCATGGGATTGATGTGATTGATCATGTGAGAATGTCATTTGTCTTGGTTAAACATGTGTTTTGATCCCTTATCTTTAGGGGTACCTGGTTCGTGTTTCATAAGGTGCTTGGGTCTCTTGTCTTGAAGGGTACATGATGTTTGGGCAAAAACATTGTTATTTCCATAATGCACTTTGTCTTGGGTCAAAAGGTGTTTGCGAAGTGTTCATGATGTTTTTTGTCAAAAAAGTGTGTTTGAAAAGGTACACCTTCTCTAGGATCAAAGGATGCTTGTATGTCCTCGTTTGAAATACACATGGGTTGGTAAGAACCTTGTTTCCTTGTCACAATTGGCATGATGACTATATGCAAAATCCAAATTCTTTGGGATTTTTAGGAGACTAAAGGTATTATAATGCAATATAAAGTATGCAATAAATTTTTAGGAAATGATAATGCAAAATGCAACTTAGGGAGATATGAAAATGCAAAAGAAAAATGGATTTTTGGGATTTTGAATTATTGTGCAAAATGAAACTATGTTTTGGGATTTTGGAATTTGACAAAATCTTTGGAAAATACAAATCTAAGGGTATAACCTTAGGAAATTGAATAGGGATCTTGACTTGAAAGGATGAAAAGGTCAAATATGTTTAGATAAAAGGGGATTGGGTCAAATCCAACATGACAAAGATGGAATTTGAAAAAAGTAAAAAAGGACAATTTTGATAAAAGGGATATAGGGACTAAGTCAAGATCTTGTTTTCAACAACATAAGGAGAGACTCTAAAATTTGTATTTTTGTAGGATTTTGCAAAATATTTTAAGGGTTCTAAATGAAAAATGTAATAGGACTAAAATGAGCATCAAAATGAGGAATATGATGGGGATCAAAAGTTGCAAATGCAAGGGGGATAATACAAATTATGCAAGGACTATAGTATGAAAATGCAAAGTAAGGGCTCCTATGCATACCACAAGGTTCCAAAATAAGTGTTCTTAAATTCCATTGTTCACAAGGTTTCAAGACAAAGTGTTTGTGACCAAATTGAGTGTTTTGAAAATTTTTGAAATATTTTGCAAGGTTTTGAAATGTTTGGCATGTTTTGAAAATTTTGCAATGTTTTGAAGGTGTTTTTGAAAGTTCTTGCAATATTTGAGCACTCACACAAGACACATCAGGTAGAATGGTTGTTGTAAAATTTAAACAAACACATCACAACCTGGGATGGAAGGACAATATTCACTAAATTCTTACTTGAACAAAGTTCAACCGTGCCTACTCAAGATGGACAACCTAGAAGCTTAGAGGCACATGATCCCCCTTATAGTGCACTCACTTCTCAAGCATGCCAAGCTTCAAATTCCAAGGGTCATCACTTCCCAAGGAATCATTGTCTCTACCAAGATCCACACAAAGTGTGAGATGTCTTCACGGGCATGGGTGACCCCTTGCATCAATGAATAGAAGGTTTTTGGTAACTAGAGCATGGTGTTTAGTATAGGACATCTAGTTTAATGGGTGGTCTAATAAAATCTTGCAAGAGCTCTCCAAACCTTCGAAACCAAGGTTTTACGCACCATAAGGGTACTGGAGGATAGATATTACCCAACCACACTATCGATTGGATTATCAGTCACAATCACACATTTATATAGCAGTTTGGATGGAGACCTTCCTTTGGCATGTTATCGCTTGAGGTCATTCCTTGGCACGTTCAAAGTGAACACCTTGGTCCAAGGAAGGCCTCTCTAAAAGAATTTCATAGATTTCTCTTACACCAAAGATTTGTGAAGGCGAGGAGAGAGGATATGTCCATACAACCCTTTGGGATTACACAAATAAGACACACCAAACGCTCAAAAGAAAATATTCATTTTAAAGCACCAAACCAAGTATTTGTTGACTACTAAAACACACAAATGGTTGTTTAGGAAAATACACAAGATCTTCATCACATGTCCTACATCAAATGTGTTATTATTTTTTTATTATATCTTCATCCAATGACTGCCACAATCTAAAATAGATGATTAGTAACAAAAAACCCGCTACCCTAAGTGCAAAAATAAAGTTTTGAAATCAGATAAAGCATATTTGCAAGTGAAATATAGAAAACTTACCAACTTCAGAGTTCATAGAACCAATTGTGCACTTTTACCAAGTGCACAGTTTTACCAATTGTGTAGTTCTAGACACCAAGTGTACAATTCTGAGCCCCAATTGCACAGTTCTGCAATAAGATAGAAAAAACTAAACTTCAGAACTTCCTAAATAGGTCTAAATCATAGTCTAACCCTAGAAACATGAAAATGTGTATAATCTGAACTTATTAAGCCATCAATTAGTGTATTTGCAATTACATTTGATCAATTTTAACCCCTAATTACACTAATTCGTATATTTTGAAAGAATTGGGAAAGAGTGAATAATACTTGAATAAGATTACTTGATTGAAACCTGATTTAAGTGATGTTTATTTTATCAACCCAATTGAAGTATGAGGTTCTATTTAAGCAATCCAAATTTAAGTGTGATTCTCACTAAGTCCTTTTAAAATATGATTTGATGTATTTAAATGTTTATTTTAAGCCCTATAATGGAATAGAAATAACTAAGAAAGATAAAAACATGCAATAACACCCTAAACCCTAAGGCGAAAACTTAGGACCCCAACTGCACAGTTCCTATGACCAACTGTGCAGTTCCCATGACCAACTATGTAGTTCTGGTTACCAACTATGCAGTTCCTTTGACCAATTATGTAGCTTCTTTGACCAACTACATATCTTCTCTTACCAAGTGTGCATCTTGACTTGTTAAGAGCTAGAAAGATCCTTGGGACCAGTAAATGCATAAAAACATAAAAAATCAATCAGATATACATATTCACGTCAGGTTCACCAATTGTAAGACTAGAAAAGGGTATGGAAAGCATATCAAGGTAGCCACAAAAACCTCAAATGCATGAAAACCTATCTAATCCTATCATGAAAACTACTTGAAATTCAAATGAATTAAAACACAATAAAACCCCCTTCAAGTAAATTTCCCATGTTATCCTTTCTTCTCCATTGAATGGTATTATGTAGCTCTTGAAAATGATGAAATGCACTAAGCAAGATGATTCTAATACTAAGAGAAAAATGATAGCAAAAAATCTTCAAGTGTGCTTAGCCAAATTAGTGCAAAGAGGCTCAATTTATAGATCTGAGAGCCAAACTACAAAAAAGGGCAAGTTAGTGTGCAACTTGGAAATATGTCATAATTATTATAAATTTATGCACAAATCAATGCACAATTAGGATGGAAGAATAAAGATGAGGATAATTAGTAGGCAATTAGGAAGCACAAAATGAGGAAAAAGGGATAGGGAAGGTGGAAGGAATTAGAGGCTAATTAATAGGAAATCATGAAGCACAAATTAAGGGAATGTGTAAGAGTCATAATTTAAATAATTTGAAAATTCATTATTCCCTCAAAAGGATAAATTAGGAATTAATAGAAATTTCAAAATTCATGGAAAAGGGAACAATTAATTAATTGTGGGAGACATAGGATAGGGAGAATTAATCTAATAAATAAATTAATATGAAAGGGATAAACTATGGGTTATCTATTCCAAGGAGAAAAATTAATGAAAATGATTGATTGAATGATACATAAGATTGAAAAGGGTTTGGTCTTAAAATATTTGATTAGGGTTTGAACTGATCTTGATGATTAAAAATGGATTAGGGAATGAATCAACATCGATGAACTTGGACAATGTGTGTGATCAAGGGTGACGAGATAAAATATCATCGATGAACTTTGAAATTGCTATTGAGCTGATTGGTGATGATGAAATAGCATTGATGAACTTGGAAAATTCTATTGAATTTACTTGGATTACGATAATGACAAAAAGGAATCAATGAATATTGACAATGTGCTCGAAATTTGATTGACTTGAAAGATACTTGATTAGGCATCGATGAACTTAGACAATGCCTTCGATTGGTTTTGAATTGATAAGGACAATATTGACAAGGATTCAACAAGATTGGACTGATTTGAGATTGTTTTGATCGGACATTGATGATCTTTGACAATGCCCTAGAATTGATTTGAGAATGAACAAATGTGATTAAAATGATCTTGGATTGATTATGACTAATTCGACATGATTTAGGAAGGTTTGACATAGTTTAGGATTGATTAGGGTCATTTTAAGGAATATTTAATAATGTTTAGGAATGACTAGGAAAATTTAGGGTTGGTTTAGAAATGATTAGGAATTATTAGGATCAATTTAGGAATGATTAGGAATGTTCCAATGATGATTCGGTCTTGATCGATTCAGCCAAAGAGATCATAATTATGATGTGAAATATGGGAAATATTAGTAACTGATCAAATGAGGAATGTCACAAGATAGAAGAAATGTTAAAAGGAGACACATAGGTATGAACCATTTTTATGTGTCTACAATAATCTTTAGCCAACTGGTTATCCAGATTTGCACTTTGATCTTCTCTTTTGAAACCTAAAAATCTTATAAAGTGTGTGTTTGGGTGGATATATAGGGGTTTTCCTTTGTCAACCCCCTATTTTGGTTATTCCCACTTCCACAAATAGCCCTTAAGAAATAGTATTGTGTATGTTTAGTGCTCGTATGTAGATTAATGTATGTAAAATTCTAAGATCTAATCCTTGAGAATGAAATCCTAGCATGCAAATGTAAATATGTATAGAAATATAAAGCAACATTGCATATATTTGAGCACAACATGGAAATCATACCAAGCCCCCAAGGCTAAAGTACTCCAAGCCACATTCACAATCTATATTTTCTACCCCATGCTGATGTCTTGTAAGCTTGATCAATGTTATTGAATTCTTGATTTGGGAAGGAGAATGCAAAGTGAAGAACTCTCTTGCTTTAATGGATGTTTCCAAGATTTCTTATTTCCACCTTGCAATTGCACTATGTCAAATCAGGATGTCCATGCAAGCTTGTCTATGTGAATTTAACATATGATTACTTGATACCAAATTAATAAATTGTGTGTGTTTATATAGAGATCTTGAAATTAAACCCCACAAAAGTTGACTACACAAGGTGGGAGTGCCTTGGATCTTGAACTGGGCTCAGGATCCCAAAAGAGGAGATGCAACGAAGAAAGGTCAGGGTCAAGATTAAGCCTAGGACTTAGGGTCAAGGCCTAAATTCATCCTAAACCTATGGTCAGGGCTGAAATTTGGCCAAGACCTGAGGCCAAAAACTTTTAGTACTATCCCAGGGGGCCTAGAACAATATTCAGTTTGGGGTAAAAGACCATGATGAGTAGGAAGGGTCTAGTTTAAGGATGAAAAGGGTCCTAGAAAGAAGAGATAGAAAAGGAGGACACCTCATGTTGGATAACTAAGAGGGGGGGTAAATCAGTTATCTTAGGTCCCTTAACAATTTTAAATCTTAAAGTCTTCTCGGTAGATAGTTTGTGCAATCATATTTAAATAATTAATTGAACACAATAGTTTTCATCAAAAAATTAGTAAATAGCATACAAAATATTCAATCACAGAATAACACCATTATTTAATGTGGAAACCCTATTTGGGTAAAAAACACTGCATGAATTATCACCCACAAAATAATTCACTCTTCTGAAGTGAGCTCGGTTAAAATCCAATTATGTTAAAGATTAAAAGCATATTTTCTAGATGTGACCCTATTAGGGGATTTTCACCAAAGATCAACTAGATATGTCACCCTGTAATGAGTGGCCTTATTAGAGGACTTTAGAACATTCATTAGAATGCCACCTTACAAAGGATATAGAAATTAGGACTATTAAATCCACTCAATTAAGATATTTTCTACTACAATGGTTAGAGAGTAATAGTGAAATGATTTGATAAAATCTGCAACTACCTTTTCCTGTTCAAATGTCATTTTTTTTCATTTTTCCTCTTCAAACTATTCCTTTCTAGCTGATAGATACACACACTTCATCTGATCACTTTTCTTCACTTCATTCACACATTCCTTCAACTTTGTTCTACTCAGTGTACCCTTCTTTTCTAATTTGGCTATCTTCTCTGGATATCAACAATTCAACAATAGCAACAGTATTAGCATTGGCAACATGATCATCATGATCATCCTTTATATAGATAACTTTTTCCACTTAATCCTATCACTGCTTAATCTCATCCATTTGATCAAATTTTTAGCTTGGTAAAACATTTTATGATTCTTGCTAGCTGTATCTTCACCTTGGAACTTGAACTTTTCTTGGATCTCAAACCAATCACTAAATCTTCACCATTTATCTACACCTAATGATTCTGATCCATTTATTTTATTAACTGACTTTGTTCCTTCCTTAGAATCTTCTAGATCAATCTAGATCTTCAATCGATGTCATCTTTTACTTGATTCCTTTTTTAACTGAACAACTTCATCTACTAAGTTAAGTCATTCTACTCAGTTAACATTCACTCGGTTAACTATAATCGACCAAAAACTTTACTTACCGACAACTATTTCTATCTCGGTAGAACATATTATTTCCTTGTCTTTTAACTTTACAACTTCAATCCTTTATTACCAACAAACATAACTGACTTGTGCATCATTCTAACACTTTATTAAATCATGTAAAACAATCAAATCAATATTACCTTGTCATAAACTGATTCAACAATTTCCCAATTAAGCTCACATACTTGACATCACTTCTTTATTTCATCTTTTGTCTTTACCAGTTATTTCTTTTCTCAACATCACATATTTTAGATTGATATGGAAACTTAAAATTAGTAAGTCAATAGGCTTGACATCAAGGATGCCATAACAATTGATCCAATCCTTCTACATACCTTTCATTTCTTAGTTGACCTTGTTTATTCTCTATATCACAATATCAATTGGGTAATACTCTTATCAGTTCAGCAATCTCATTAGTTGGGGTGACAATATCCCCCTTTGGAATTGATGGAAACACAAGTTATATTTCTCATCTCATATCTAAAATATACCATTGAATACTAGTAATATTCATTCTTTACAATCTCCCCCTATCTCCTTACATAGTCTTTCTAATTATCATTTCTTCATAGGTATCTCTTTCTCAGTTCTTCTTCTTCTGTCCACATATTAGTTTCTCTTCCTTAATCAATATCTCTCCCTTTGACAACAATGCCAAAGGTACCCGAAATACCTTATTCTAAAACTTGAGTGTCCTTGTAGTTGTACCATGTACCTTGCTTGTACCAATTACTTTTGTTTCCTCATATTTTTCTCATAACTTTAGGTTGTTCCTAAAGAGTGAACATCTGCATCAAATCATAAATAGATAATCTGATAAAGCAATAATTGATGTAACCTATATCTTTTTCTAATGAACATTAGAGAGGGGAATGAGCCCTATTTTACCTCTTAGGTACTCAAAAGTATCCTTAGGAAATGGATTTGTGAGTATTTCAACAAGTTGTTCCTTAGATTTCACATATTCTAGCTTTACTTTTTTTCATGTACTTGTTCTCTCAAATAGTGATACTTGATTGATATGTGCTTTTTCTTTGAGTGCATCACTAGATTCTTTGAAATTTTTATAGCACTAGTATTATCATAATAGATTTTCATAGGACCATATATCTCTTCTTGTATCCCTTCAAGAGAACAATTGATTGCAACAACAACATATTCTATCTCAACAGTTGACTATGAAATGCAACTTTGTTTTCCTTATCCATGTCACTAATCTTTCTCCTAAGAAGAAATCTCCTCCAATTGTGCTTTTCCTATCATCCACATTTCCTTCCCAATTAGCATTAGTATATAATTTCAAATCTCCATACTTTTTGTACAATAAACCATAGTCCTTAGTTCCTTTTAGATATCTAAATATTCTCTTCACAGCATTCATATGTGTTTCTTTAGGATTAGAAGAAAATTTAGCCACAATTCCAACAACATGAGAAATATTTGGCCTACTATGAAAAACATATTGTATCTTACCAATCATGGATCTTTGTAGAGTTTCATTTACCTTGGTAGATTCATCTTCCTTTAACAATTTTCATCCAATAATCATCGGTGTACCAACCGGTTTTGAGTCTTCCATCCCAAAAGTTTTCAGAATCTCTTTGATTTATTTTGACTGAGTTATGTATATCTCATCCTTGGTCTATTGAATTTTAAATCCAATTAAAATTTTGATCTCTCCAATTATTGACATTTCAAATTCCTTTCTCATTTCATTAACAAATGATCTACACATTGTCTCACTTCCTCCAAATATGATATCATCAACCAAAATTTCAGCAATTAGTACCTTATCTTCAGATTCACTTTTCAAGTACACATTACTATTGTCACTAGTTATGATGAAACCTATTCTCATTAGATATGAGTGGAGTCTTTCATACCATGCTTGGGGTGCTTGTTTCATTCTATACAATGGCTTGTGAAGTTTACATACTATGTGTTTCTGACTTTTGTCAACAAATCCTTCTAGTTGGTCAATGTATACTTCTTCTTCTAGTATTCCATTAAAAAATGTAGACTTTACATCCATTTAATGAACTTTCAAACCTTTGTGAGAAACGTATGCAAGTAAAATTCTCACACCTTCTAGTCTAGAAACAAGATCAAATGTCTCACCATAGTCAATACGTTCTTCTTGAGCATATCCTTTGCACACAAGTCTAGCTTTGTTTCTAATCACTTCTCCATTTTCATTTAGTTTATTCTTGAAAATCCACTTTGTACTAATAAAATTCTTATTCTTAGGTCTCGGTACCAATGACCAGGTATTGTTCTTTTCAATTTGATCAATCTCTTCTTTCATTACATTAACCCAATCTTCATTTTCAAGTGCACCCTTGACTAGTCTAGGCTCAAATTTAGAAATAAAAAATATATGGTCTCTCAACTTACTTCTTGTCATGACTCCTACATTTTTGTCTCCAATAGTTGAGTTGGTGAATGGTTCCTTCTCACATAATTTTATAGCACTATCTCTGCTCTCCATTCTTCATCATTTTCATCTCTCTATGGGGCCTCAACTGGTTCCTCGGTTTCATCTTGCAGCTTGGGTACAATACCAGAAACTCCTTCCTAAACATATACAAATATTTGATAATATTTTGGTTCCTTTTTTCTATCTTCTTCATTTCTTTCTACAACCTCATCAATCCTTACCTTCATCCCCTTTATAATCAAACTTTCCATTCTTATTATCTTTTAGAATGTAACACCTACTTCCAAAAAATTTAAAGTAGCTAACATTAGGTGTATGCCCATACCAGAGTTCATAAGGAATTTTATTTGTACCTTTCTTCAATTATACTCAATTGAGGTTGTAAACAATAGTACTAATGGCTTCTCTCTAGAATTTTTGTGCAACCTCCTCAATAAACAATGTTCTAGCACAATCAACTATTGATCTATTCCTGTTTTCATCTATGTCATTCTATTATGGAGTTCTTGGTGCAGAGACTTGTCTTTTGATTCCAATTTCATTGCAGAAGATAGTAAATTCATTAGAGATAAATTCACCTCCTCTATCTAATCTTAAAAATTTCATTTTCTTACCTATTTCCTTATGAACTCTTGTGTTATACCATTTAAACATTTGAAATGCATCAGAATTTGTTTTAAGAACATTACACACATCATCCTCGAGTAGTCATCAATAAACAAAATGAAATACTGATCATCATAATAGACTTGTACTCTCATAGGAAAACAAAGATTGGTATGAACTAATTCCAATATACCATTAGATGAGTAAGACTTTATTGAAAAACTTGATTAATTATCTTACCACTATGACATTCCTTACACATAACGTTATTAGGCTTTCTCAATCTTTGTAGACCTCTGATTTTATTTTTCTTACTAAATTTGATCAAGTTATCAAAATTTACATGACAGATTATTTTATGTCATAACCAAGAATCTTCATTTATTTCAAGAAGACATACATTTCCATTAGAGTTCAAATAAAATAAATTACCTTTGGATTGTTCACCGATTCCAATCAAATCTCTAGCAGCATCATAGATCTTCACTTTTTTGTTATGAAACTCTAGTTAGTGACCAATGTTATTCAATTGTGAAACACTCAACAAGTTGTATTTTAGTCCTTGAACCCAATAATAATTATCACATTTAATATTTTCACACAGCATAATGGATCCTTTTCCTTTTACTAAACATGGAGCATAATTTCCAAATCTAACAAATGCTCTATCATATTCTTCTAAGTTCTCAAACTTATCAATGTCACCAATCATGTGATGTGAACAACCACTGTTAACAATCCATGGGTCATTTTTACTTACTTGATAAATAAGGTATTTTTCATATTCATACATTCATTCTTCTGAATCATCCTTCATAGCAACATAAACCACTTTCTCACATTCTTCTGTCACTATATTCATCATCGGTTATTCCTTCCTCGACTAGGTAGCATGATTTATTTTATTTTTCCTTGTAGTCTCTAAACTTTCGGTATCGATTCTCCTTCTTGTCCTTCTTATCATTCCTATCATTATTAGGACACCTAGATGCAATATGACCAATCTTGTTGCAATTAAAACATTTTAGAGGTAGTTTACTTTTATACTTTCCTTTTCCTCTCAGTAGCCTCTTTGTCAGTAGTGCTTATAGTTCTTCTTTTTCTTTCTCTTTGGTAATATAATATCATAGTCACTTCCACCTAAAATGTAGTGATTATCTCTTTCTCTTCTTTAACTTCCAATGCGTAAAGATGATTTGAAAGTTGTTTCTATCATCAGTAAACTATTATCAAAATTACTAAGTTCAAATGCAGTCATCTTACTGATCAAAGCATCAAGAGTAATAGTATTATTAGGTATAGATCTCAGTTCCTAAGTAGCAGAGACTCGAATAGAATAATTAGGTGAAAGAGTTCTAAGAATTTTTCTTACCACTTCTTCTCTAGTTAATGTTCCACCAACACCTTTGATAGAACTTGCCACTTCCTTAATTATGAAACTATATTGTGCAATTTTTTCTTCTTCTTTCATTCTTATCTCCCCAAATTTTTCTCTGAGTCTATCAACCTTTTCTATTTGTACATGTGGATCACCTCCATGAACAAATGAAATTTTATCCCACATCTCTTTTTCTGTAATACGGTCCTTTATGTCATTGAACTTAGTATTGGTTAGGGAAGAAGAAATTTCAATCATTACCAAGTTGTGTTATGCTTTTCTCTCATCTGATCAAGTGTAATGGGTCTAGCAGGTGGTGGAGTTTAGTCATTATGAAAATGGTTGATTTCATATTCTCCAATTCCAGATATTTATAACCTCATCCTTCTTTTCCATGTAGGGAAACTCTCCTTATTTATCTTTGGTGCTTCTCTCCTATACATCTTCAGACCATTAGCTTAAGTCTTCTAAAATTTTACTTCAAAGCACTAATTGCTCTGATACAAATTATTGGATAATTGAGAGGGGGTGAATCAGTTATAGTATTAGTTATCTTAGGTCCCTTAACAATTTTTAACCTTAAATTCTTCTCTATAGATAGTCTATGAAATCAAATTTAAATAATTAACTGACCACAATAGTTTTCATCAGAAAATTAGTAAATAGTATACAAAACATTCAATCACACAATAACACCAATATTTAATGTGGAAATCCAATTTAGGTAAAAACCACTATAGGAATTAGCACCCACAAAATAATCCACTCTTCTGAAGTGAGCTCGGTTAAAAGACAATCATGTAAAAGATTAAAAGCACATTTGCTAGATGTGACCCTATTAGGGGATTTTCACCAAAGATCAAATAGATCTATCACCCTATAATGAGTGTCCTTATTAGAGGACTTTATAACATTCATTATAATGCCACCTTACAAAGGATTTAGAAATTAGGACTGTTAAATCGACTCAGTTTAGATATTTTCTGCTAAAATGGTTAGAGAGTAACATTGAAATGATTTGATAAAATATACAACTACCTTTTCCTATTCAAATCTCCTTTTTTTCTCATTTGTCCTCTTCAAACTCTTCCTTTCTAGATGATCAATACACACACTTCATCTCATCACTTTTCTTCACTTCATTCACACATTCCTTCGACTCTTTTATACTCAATGCACCCTTATTTTCCAATTCGACTATCTACTCTGGATATCAACAATTCCACAACAACAACAATATTTTCATCAATAACATGATCATTGTGATCATCCTTTATTTTTTGCTTAATCCTATCACCACTTAATATCATCCATTTGATCAAATTTGTAGCTCGGTAAAACATTTTATGATTCTTTCCAACTATATCTTTACCTTGGAACTTAAATTTTTCTTGGAACTCAAACCAATCACTAAATCTTCACCATTTATCTGCACCTAATGATGATCCATTGATTTCATTAACTGACTTTGTTCCTTCCTTAGAATATTCTAGATCAATCTAGATCTTTAATCAATGTCATCATTTACTTGATTCCTTATTCAACTGACCAACTTCATCTACTCGGTTCTCAGTTAACTATAACCAACCAATAAATTTACTTATCAACAACTGTTTCCATCTTGGTAGAACACATTGTTTCCTTGTCTTTTCACTTTGCAACTTCAATCATTTATTACCAACAAACATAACTGACTTGTGCATCATTCTAACACTTTATTAAATTATGTAAAATAATAAAATCAATATTACCTTGTCATAAACTGATTCAACAATTGCACAATTAAGCTCGCATACTTGACATCACTTCTTTATTTCATCTTCTATCTTTACCAGTCATTTCTTTTCTCAACATCACATATTTTAGATTGATATGGAAACTTGAAATCTGTAAGACAATAGGCTTGACATCAATGACAACATAACAATTGATCCAATCCTTCTACATACCTTTCATTTCTCAATTGACCATGTTCATTCTCAACATCACAGTATCATTTAGGTAATACTCTTATCAGTTCAACAATCTTATCAGTTGTGGTAACACCTCATAGTTAGGTCCTACCTCAAGCTTTGTAAAAAAGAAAAGGGAAATCAAGGTAGATTTGTTATATCCTACCCTAATCTCACCTAGAAGAGAGAAAAGAACACATGAAAATGCATCCTAAATGCAAGTGTACAATGAAATCTACTAAATAGGTCTTAAACCATCACTAAATTTAATTGCTTCCAATTTAGGATGATACAACTAACATCCTTGAAAATTAAAAAGAGTTGCTAAAAGATTTTCTTAATTAGATAAGTATATTCTTTAAAAAATATTATGATAGGTTGGTTTGGGATGGCTCCAAGACTAGAAATTAGAGCACAAAGGATGGGTACAAAATGATTATCAAGAAACTATTAAGACCAAAAATGGATCTCCCTTTTAGAATTTAATGGGATAAGAGTTGTCTACCAAAAGTAGGACTATTGCCATGGATATCCTTACAAGGTAAAATACTTATGACACATAGGTTCACTAAGATAGGTTATGAAGAGGTGAGTAGATTCCTCTTATGTGAAAATGACCAAGAAACAATAGATCATATTCTACTTGGATTTCACTTCTCATACAAATATTGGAGATGGTTATGCGAGAAGATGTAATGGGTTACAACACTCTCCAATAGCATACTCGGCCTATTTCAATGTTGGCCTGATACACATAAATAGAGTAGCTATAGCATTCTTTGGACAATGACCCCCTCCATCATGATTTGGGAATTATGGAAGGAAAGGAATAGGTGAATATTCAAGGATAATAAAATGACTTGTGAACAACTCATTAATAAAATTAAAGTATTCATCATTGAAACAACTAATAATAGGATCCTTGAAGACTCTAGGAAAGAATCCAACATATCATACTAGGATGAAAAGATGTGTGTAAGATAAGCGGGTTTAAAATTTTCCCCCCTTTTTTGGATCAGGAAATCACAACATCACTAACAAGAGACAAGAACGCATATGGCAACCTCCCAAGAGAGGATGGTAAAAATTGAATTTTTATGGGGCCTTGATGGGAAACCCTAGGGAAGTAGGAATTGGTTGTGTTATCCACAACTGGGAGAAATTGAGGTTTCCACAATTTCTAATCCCTTGGGTCATGCATTTAATAACATGGAAGATATTTCAACTTTTAATGAAGGACTTAGGGTGTGTGGAAATCTTAAAATTGAGAAGTTAGAAATTGAGGGTGATACAACCTTGTTATAAATGCCTTAAGAAGAGGTAGTATGCCAAATTGGAAACTCAATTCCTTATTATCCATAGCTCTTTAACTCACATCATCATTCAAGAACTATACATTTAACCATGTATACTATGAAGAGAATGTTAGAGTTGATAAGATGGCTAATGAAGGTGTTGATGGTATTTTTTTAATCAATATATGTCAATCCTGAACTTCATATAAACTTATAAGTTAGGGTTTATACCCACACAAGTTTGGCAGGTGACAAACTATTATTTGAATATATTAATTTGATGTTCCACATACATTCATAAATTTCTATCCTATATTGATATTAACTCCTATACTTTCCTCTCTACTTCATATGGAGCTATACATATAGATACAAATGTATTTATATATATTTATATATAGCTATGTATTCTTCTATAATCACTTATTAACATATATGTCTATGTGTGTATGTGTATATATGTATATTATATATACATATATATACACATACTCACACTCACACTCATACACACAGATACACACACACACACACACACACAAACATACAAACATATATATATATATGAATTGCAGTATACTTTATCAATATATATATGCATACATACATACATATGTATATGTATATGTATATGTATATGTATATGTATTTGTATATGTATATGTATGTGTATGTGTATGTGTATATGTATATGTATATGCATATGTATATGTATATGTATATGTACATGTATATACACACACACACACACACATATATATATATACAGGTTGATGTATATTTCCACTAATGTATATATGTTCTTTTATTTTTCTTGGGAAAGTATAGATGTTAATATTGATATTGATGGAATTATTGTTACACTTGGTTGTATACTTCTCAGACTATTATGATTCCTTTAATGTTATATCTAATTTATTCATGGATCTTTCACCCTATTTTTTTCCATCCCATGGTCATTATTTTTATTACTCTTCAAACTGAGTTCCCTCATGATCATTACTATCTCATGATGTCATTGCACTATTAAATGATCAACTTTCTTAAATGCAGTTGGTATTATTGGCTTTAAAGGCCTTCAAAAGTGGTTTTTTTCTCCAAGATTTCCTCCTATTTAGTCCCTCTATTAAGCCTCTTGTTTTAGCATGGACACACAAGTTAAATTGTCTTATATGAAAAGACAAATGGTGCTTACAAGAGTATTAATATAGGACTGCCTTCGATGTATTTTTAAATTTTCTCATGATTTGGTCATTAGGGAAATTCTAAGGATGTTTTGGGATGATTATATCCTCAATGAAGATAGGACTAGAGCTAAATCAGATATTTCATCCTTGTTTTTGGCATTAACAATGTACTTTAAAAGAGATAGGGAGGTGGTGAGGAAAATATGAAAGAGCATTTTCATTGGTGACATCCTAATCAACCTAAATAGGGTTATAGTTAATATTGATGTTGACCTCACTATTCCCAAACTAAGGCATTATGATAGGATTATGGGGCACAATAAATCTGCTCCTAGATGCCCAATTCTGGTAATGGAAAAATGGGACTGGTTTGAAATTAGGTGGCCTAATATTACCTGTAACCTTAATTTTCTTCTATGGTTTTTTCATGTCAAGAGACCCAACAAACCTGATTGGTTTTCTCATTACCTTATTAAGGAGGTTATTTAGGAATATGATGAGGTAGTAAGCATACCCCATGCCTCTTTTTTGGACAAGGATGTGGATATTACAAATACATTGACATAATCTAGTAGAAATGATAGAAAGAGGAGAAAGAAAGGTTGAGGGAGCTCTACAATAAAGGCAAACAACCCTAGGCTCAAGAACAAGGAAGGTGGTAACTAGAAAGGAAAATGAATTAAGATCTCAGCTTAGCTAATTTTACTAATTTTTAGGCCTACTATGGATCCTCAATTTTGATGATGAAAGTATGTTCATGGATTATATGAATTATATGATTTAATTACTGATAGAATCTTGCATGCAGATAAAATATCTAATGAAATTTAAGTTGTTGTATATCCTCTAGTTTGCTTCCTCTTTTGGTAACTATGATAAACTTATGTTGATGTATATTGACTCTAATCTCGTAAATACTAGCCTTTTTACATATCTCTTATTAGATCTTCTCTTTATTTTTGGCTTTTTGTCTTGATTAAAGTAGCCACCTCCCATGGCCTGGTATATTCATCAGCTTAGTCTTCTTTCTTTAACTCTTATATATATATATATATATATATATATATATATATATATATATATATATATATATATATATATATATATATATATATATATATATATATATATATATATATATATATATATATATAGAGAGAGAGAGAGAGAGAGAGAGGGGGGAGGTTCTTTTTCTTACTAGTATATGGTCCTATTTATTGATGCTTTCTTGAAGCTTTATACAAGTTCAAGTATCTATGACAGTTTCTGATGCAAGCATTTTTTCATTAATATGTATAAATTTATTATATCTGTATCATAGCAATTCTTTGTTCTAGTGGTGTTTTCTTCCCATGATATTGCTGGCATAATATGGCTCTAAAAGATAACTCTAATAATTAATTTTCCTATTGATTTCTAATTATAGGAATGGAATATATGTTTCATTTTAGTTTCATCTATATGACAGATTTGAATGTGAATTATCTATTATTTCTCCCTTGTTAATCTATTTTCCAAATCTTCTGAATTTGGCAGAAGGAGGCAGAATATTGTAAAATTATAAAGTGTCAAGAGCCAAGGCTCATAGTAAGTAGCTAGGAATTTTCAAAGTGTAATATCTCTTGTGTCTTGATATTAAATTTCATGGTTGAGTTTTTTCATATGGTTGTCTCTAATTTGAAGTGTAAAATTTATTTAGATTAAAATAATGAAGGCTCGGATTGTGGGTATAAGTAGTATGCTTTGCGAATTTCAACATGTCTCAAAATAGGTAGGGTGATGTTACTAGAATATATGAGGCTAGGAATTTTTTTCTTATATTTGAATCTTATAAATATAGTTTAGGATGTGTTAATTATTTCATATATTAAATAACATAGCTCCATCTTTATATAGCCTATGACAGTCAGTAGTAACATGGTAGAGTAGTCATTTTGAAATATGTTTTTAATCTAATGATTCTACTTATGAATAGCTAAATCAAATTAACGAGGAAAGGGATAAGAGGTAGTTGTCAGGATCTTTCTTCACTTTCATATTGGTATGATAATTATTTTGTAGGTAGAGAAGTTGCATGTTCTTTTTTGTGTATTTTTTATAACATGTTATAAGCTTAACAAGATCGACAGGAAAGTTGGGTAGGATACAAGAGATGGAATGAGTTGTATAAAAAAGGGCTCTAAAAGGTTAATGTATTAGAATATGTAGTTGAATTGATGATGAAGGAGAATCTTGGGTTCATTGTAATATTGCATCAACAAAAAATAGTTCTTTTTATTTTTTTTTGTTCACCAGTTGGAGAGATTATGTTGACCGACCATTCATTTGTTTGAGACAGGATGTGCGATTGTACAGTCTTATTTGAAACCTATCTGGGATCATCTTCCTTTGATCATGCCTCCTGATGTTTGTGGATGTTCCAGATTTGTTCCATTTTTAATTCTTGGGTAAAAAAAAATTTCTTTCTTGGACCTATTTGGATATTTGATGTGCGGTTGTTAATCTTTGGATTTTGACCTTTGCAATCGTAGCGTGTGATTCATGGATCTTACATGGATTATTTTTTGTGATCTTGCTCCTTGTGGTTTCCTTTTTATGGATCTTTAAATTAATTTTGGATTGGACCTATTTGTTGTACACATTTCCTTTTCTTGGGGAATGTAATTCTTCTTGGCCAACTTTGGAGGCATTGCCTATATGTAACAACTTGATGTATCTTTAGAGGTAAGTGATGTTAGATTGGCAGTTGATTCATGGAATGTAGATCTAAGACTTTGATAGATTGGTATTACGATTTTAGATTCATTTCTTTGTATGTGGTCATAATTGAGAAGGCCTAACAACCCAACATGTATGTTGTTTGATCTCTGAATAATACATTGGATCATGCATTCTATTTCTATTATGTGTTATTATTTCCTATTACTCTTAGCTGCGAGGTTGGCCATATCCTTTGGGCATTCTCCCTCCTTGTCACCGCATCAAATGGTATCATAGTAAGGTTTTGTTGCAGAAATCCCTAGTTGAATTGGTTGTAGGGTGGCATATTGTGATCTAGCCTACAATTGCAGAGGGTTTTGAAGATGGTCTAAGGAAGGAGAGATGTTGATCCTACTATGTTGGATATGTTGAGATAGATTTTTGCTAGGCTTGAAGTTGTTGATACATCCCAAAGAAGAGAAAAACCTATTGAAGATGTTACTGAAGATGAATTTGAAGAAATAGAACAAGGAGTAGAACAAGACCCTATTCTTGAACAAGGCAAAGAAATATTTTTGAGATCTTTGACAAGTTTGAATGCTAAACCAAATTTCAATCATCTTAAGTATAATGGAAAGTTGGATTCAAATGAATTTTTAAAGTGGGTCTCTAAAATGGAGAAATATTTTGAATGTGAAGGTACACTGATGGGTAAGAACATGAAGTTTTCTAGTATAAAATTGAAAGGAAATGCATCCTTGTAGAAGGAACATTTACAATTTGATCAAAAGATAAGGGGAAAAGAAAAGATCAAGATATGGGATAAGATAATAAATAAATTGAAGGGTAAATTATTACTAGGTGATAATCAAGTTATTTTGTTGAGAAGAATACAAAATTTGAAACAAAGGGATACTACTGTAAGGGAGTATATTGAGGAATTCTATAGATTGGATGTCATAATTGGATATATAAATGATGAAGTTGAAAGGGTTGCAAGATACCTGAATGGATTGATAACTTCTATACAAGATTAAATTAGTTTTGTGAAGATGAATAGCATTGAAGAAGCCTATCAATTTGCACTGAAGGCAGAGGAGAAGCTAAAAAAAAGGCATGAGAAAAGGCAGTGAGGCAAAGGTGGTATATTTTGTATAGGAATAAGAAGATCTTATGGAGAAATTAGTAGATCTGATCAAGATAAAACAAAAAAAGATAAATGAAAATCAGAGCGGAAAGGAGAAATTTCATACCAAGAAAGAGGAGATTATACAAGAGGTAGTTACCCGACAGGTGTTAGAGTAGTCATATTATAGCTAATAATTAATTTATTTAATTATTAGTCTATTATTCTCTACACTTAAGTTAGACTTAGGCATCTCATTATTCTTTAGGGTTTTCACCTTTAGGGTTTTGGTATCCTTTTATAAGGATTCCCTCTTTGTATTTCAGTCATTCACTTATTGGATCATAATAGATAATCTTGGATCATAATAGAGATTGCTCTTTGCATGTCCATAAGATGTCTCTGGTTTTTTGGCCTCCATGATTTTTCTTGCTTCTGTACTTTGCTTCTTCCATGTGACAGGGTTATGCATGCAGGTGTTCTTGGGAGATTAGTATTTCACCTAATCTAACATGGTATCAGAGCCATCTTGCTGCTCGTTGTTCGTGTTTTGTTGAAGTGATTCAGAAGTAGGAGGGTTTCAAAAAAAATTTAGTTCTGGTATTCTCTGCAAAAACGGATGCTTCCATTGCGCTCAGAAGGCTCGGGAGAGTCAGAATCCATATAAAATTTGTCCATTTTGGACAACTTGACTCTGAGGCAAAAAATTTTGGTTTTCAGTGCCGTACGGGCACGAAAATCGAAAAAAAATATATAAAAAAATCATTGTCTTTTGCGTTATTTTTAATGCAGCCAATGCAAATTTTTGGCGCCTCCGCCACGCCACCAGCACTCCACCGCCGCCGGCTGCGCCTTTGGTCCCTGCCACCGACTCCACGGGCTCCCCAGCTGCTCAGCCGCCCGCGCGGCCCCGCCACCAGCTCTCCGCTCCGCCTACGGCTCCGCCCGACAGGTTTCTAAGCCCCGCGAGCTCTAGCGGTGGTCACATGGGTGACCGGGAGCTACGGCTCTGGATTTAGCCCCCTGCGCGCACCATGCGTCCAGGGGCTCTATTTTTTGCAGCCCCAGGGGCTTAAAAATCTTTTTTGGTGCTTTTTAAGGGTACCTGGGCATTTTTTGCTCTATCTGGAGCATACGGAGGTCTTTTTCGAACTTCTTTATATCGTCGGAAAGCTCTTTTTGAGCTCTTTCTGATTATGAAGGTTAAGATTTTTGGATCTGTTGTTTTGATAGTGTTTTTTTTGTCAAAGGTGATGTTTATTTTTTGCCTTCCGGGAGCCATATCTCGCTCATCCGGACTCATTTTTGGGCTCACCATATATCGTTGGAAAGCTGGTTCTATGAGTTATTCAGTTACAGGGGTCTTTTATCTAGATTCTGCTCCAGGTTTTCTCTCCTCTGAGTTTTGCACTTTCGCACTCTGGCGGATTACTTGGGTTCTACAGGTCCTGGGATCTCTTCTTCTGTTCTTCTGGCTCACTCTTCTTTCTAACTTCTGAGCATTGTATGCTTCTCTTCTGTTGCATTCTTTTTTCTGTAAACGCACTGAGATAAAGTGCCTACTTTTGCATATCTGGGATCTTGTACACCTTGTGTTTGTTTGTACTCGCACTCAGTTATAAAGTGCCATGGGGGGTTATGATGTTTTGCCTTTTGTGCTCATCCACCTTTGTCAAGTGAGTGTACCTTCCATGACATTAGCCCATGCTGTGTGTCTAGAAGATCTATTCTTCTTCTTCGACACCGCCCTTTATCCTGTGCGTGTACTTCTGTTGCACTGTTGGTGTTCCTGATTCTTCTTCTTGCAGATGTTTCTGGCATTGCATTTCAGTGTTCCTGTCACCCCTCTCCCTGTTCAGCATTATGGGGGGGTTCACCTGTTGGCTCTATTGCTTCCTTGGTTCGGTTGAGTGATCTACGTATTTAGTTTTTGTTCCTATGTACTAGGCGGATGTAGTGGCTAGGCACCTATGCATTTCGGTGAGATGGATCATCTACTATATAGACACTCATTCATTCCTTTTTTGGAGGTCACCTCTTTGATTGATCAGCTCTTCAGACTTTGTCTTCTCTACCTGGTCATGCACTATTTCAGTGGGGGTTCCAGCAGTATTCTTCTGACAGTGTTTGCAGCTTCATGCTTCGGAGATGCTTCATGCTCTTTCTTGTTCCTTTCTTTGGGACATTCCCTAGATTGGAGGCTTTGTTTCCTTCATCTAATTTTTTTTCTTGTACTTGGGTACCTGGTCAGGCCTTGTTGCCGGGACCCATAGCTCTTTCATGCATTTTTGTTTTCATGCTTCTTTTAGTCCTTAGTTGTTTAGCTTCTCCCTAAGTTACACTTAAGGGGGGGTGTTAGAGTAGTCATATTATAGCTAATAATTAATTTATTTAATTATTAGTCTATTATTCTCTACACTTAAGTTAGACTTAGGCATCTCATTATTCTTTAGGGTTTTCACCTTTAGGGTTTTGGTATCCTTTTATAAGGATTCCCTCTTTGTATTTCAGTCATTCACTTATTGGATCATAATAGATAATCTTGGATCATAATAGAGATTTCTCTTTGCATGTCCATAAGATGTCTCTGGTTTTTTGGCCTCCATGATTTTTCTTGCTTCTGTACTTTGCTTCTTCCATGTGACAGGGTTATGCATGTAGGTGTTCTTGGGAGATTAGTATTTCACCTAATCTAACAACAGGTAATGATCATAAGAGAAAAGATAGAACCTAGTTTTAGGGCACTTGTTTTAAGTGTGGTGAAGAAGGACATAGTGCATTTGAATGTAAGAAGGTTGGTAGCATTAGAAAGAATGCAATTGTGCAGGAAGATTCACCTAATTCAATGAACCAACTGGAAGGTGGTGAAAATTTGATGATTAGGAGAGCATTTTGGAATGAAGGAGCTAAAGAGGACCCTCCAAGGAGAGGCTAATTCAAAACCAGATGTAAATTTGTTGGAAAATATTTCAAGATGATCATTGATAGTGGAAATTCTGAGAATTTTGTATTAGAAGAGTTGATTACAAAGTTGTAGTTACCAGGGATGAAGCACCCTAAGCCATATCAGATTGCTTGGATAAAGTATGAGGATAAACTTTTCATAAGTGAACAATGCCTTGTGAAATTCAAGATTGAAAACTATAATGATGAATTTCTTTTTGATATTATGTCAATGGATTGTTGTCACATCTTGTTGGGTAGACCATGGCAGTATGATAGACAATCTATACATGATGGTAGATTGAATAGGAATACTATTGTGGCTAATAGAAAGAGACAAGGTTTGTTACCTCTGATAGAAGAATTTAAGAGTGTAAATTGCACTACTATTAGATTTTTCTTTCTTGAAGGAAAAAAATTCATAAGGGGTTTGAATAATAATGATGTGTGTTATGCCTTGGTTCCTAATAGACAGGTTGTAAAGATAGAAAATGATTCACCAATTGAGGTTAAAGAATTGTTGAAAAAGTTTCAAGATATCATTTCTGATAATGTACCTAATGGGTTACCTCATGTAAGAAGTATAAATCATTGCATGGATCTGATACCAGGAGATAGCATACTTAATAAGGTACCTCACCAACTGACACCTATAGAGAATGAAGAATTGAATAGACAAGTTTAGGAATTATTCCAAAAGGGTTTGATCAGAGAAATTTTAAGTCTGTGTCCAATACCAGTGGTCTTGGTACCTAAGAAGAATGAAGAATGGAGAATGTGTACCAATTCAAGAGCTATAAATAGGATCATTATGAGATGCCAATTTCCATTTCCTAAGATGGATGATATCATGGATTATTTAAGTGGAGAAAAGTACTTTACCAAGACTGGTTTGAAGAGTGTCTATCATTAGATCAGAATCAGAGGAGATGACTAGAAGATTTCTTTTAAAATAAGAGAAGGTTTGTATGAATGGTTGGTTATTCCTTTTGGTTTGAATAATGCACCTAGTACTTTTATGAGATTGATGAATGAGGTCTTAAATCAATTCTTGGGCAAGTTTGTGATTTTTTATTTGGATGACATTCTAATATTTAGTAAGAGTAAGGAAGATCATTTTTTTTTCATTTGAGACAAGTATTGCAGAGATTAAAAGAGGAAAAGTTATTGATTAACTTGAAGAAATGTTCTTTCATGAAGGAAGAGATAGTGTACTTGGGTTTTGTGATTTCAGCTGAAGGTTTGAAGATGGATCCCGAGAAAGTTAGAGAAAGTTTGGAATGGCCTACTCTTGAGAATGCTAGTAAAGTCATATATTTTAATGGATTAGCAAGTTTCTACTAAAAGTTCATAAGGAATTTTAGTTTTATTTGTAATTATATGACAAAGAAAATGAGAGGAGACAAGAAATATTTCAAGTGGACACATGGAGCTGATAGAAGTTTTGAAACCTTGAACCAAAAGGTAGCTAAATTAATGGTACTAGCCTTACCTAATTTATCTAAATTATTTCAAGTTGATTGTGATACAAGTGGAAGTGCAATAGGAGCAGTATTGAGTGAAGAAGGTAAACCTATTGCTTTTATAGTGAGAAATTGAATGATGCTAAGAGGAAGTATTCATTCTATGATCAATAATTTTATGTTATTGTTCAAGCTTTAAAGAAGCAGAGACACTATTTGATGCCTAAGGAATTCATATTGTTTATTGATCATAAAGCATTGCAATATTTGGGTAGTCAAAATAAGTTGAATCAGAGACATATGAAGTGGGTTGAGTACTTGCATAATTTTACTTTTGTGTTGAGGCATAGATGTGGATTATCAAGTAGTGTTTTAGATGCATTGAGAAGAATTTGAAGTTTATTGACTAAGGTGAGAGTTGAGATACTTGGTTTTGATGATTTGAAAATTTTGTATGAAACTAATCCTGAATTTGCAGAACCTTGGAAACCATGTAAGGAACCGATCAGAGATAATAAAAGTAAGTGGGTTGATTACTTCATTCAAGAAGGTATGTTGTTCAAGGGAATTCAATTATGTATACAAAGAGGATCTATGAGGTAAAATATAATAAAGGAGAAATATAGTGGAGGATTTGCAGGAGATTTTGGTATTGATAAAATAGTGAGTTTGATTAAGGAGAAATACTTTTGGCCTTAGTTGTATAAGGATGTTTAGAATTTTTTTAGAAGTTGTATAATTTGTCAAGTTGCTAAGGGAGTAAGTCATAATACAAGGTTATACACATCTTTACCTATTCCTAGTAGACCTAGGGAAGACATTAGCATTGATTTTGTTCTTGGCTTACTAAAGACACAAAGAGGTAATGACTCTATATTTATTGTGGTAGATATATTTTCAAAGATGTCACATTTTATTCCTTGTAAGAAAACATCAGATGTTGTTCATATAGTTGATCTATTCTTTAGAGGAGTTGTGAGGTTGTGTGGGTTGCCTAAGACTATTGCTTATGACTAGGATAGTAATTTTGTGGGATACTTTTGGAAGATACTTTGGAAGAAGACAGGTATAGAGTTGAAGTTCAGTTCTACATTTCATTAATAAACCGATGGACAAATGTAAGTTGTGAATAGGAGTTTGGGTAATTTTTTAAGATGTATTGTTGGAGATAAACCTGGTAATTGAGATTTGGTTTTGGCACAAGAAGAGTTTGCATATGACAATTTAGTGAGCTGGAGTATAGGTAAAACACCTTTTGAAATTTTTACTGGCATGCATCCTAAAGGGATATCATATTTGAAATATCTTGGTCTAGAAGAAAAGAGAAGTGTTGAAGAAGAGGGATATGTTGAACTCATGAAGACTTTGCATGATGAGGTGAAGTATAATTTGGAACATAGTAATCATAAATATAAGGATATAGTTGACCGATCTAGGAGATATAAGAATTTTGAAGTTGTGATGAAGTTATGATTCATTTGAAGAAAGGCAAATTTCTTGTTGGAACCTACAATAAGTTGAAGATGAAGAAGTTTGGGCCTTGTAAGATACTAAAGAAGTTTGATAGCTGTAATTCTTTTGAGATTGAGTTACTGGTTGACATAGATATATCACTTATATTCCACATTGAAAATTTGTATGAATACCATGAATTAGATGATTAGGTATACATGAAGCAGCAATATCCTAAGAAGAAGATAGAGGAAATTGAGAAGGTCTTGGATAGAAGAATTGGAAGGAGAACAAGAGAAAAGGATTGCACAGAGTACTTAGTTAAGTGAAAGAACAAACCAGTTGAGGACACTATTTAGATTTCCAAATTTGAGATGGGTCATTTGGATTCTTCTTAGGTTGTATAGCACCTTTGATGCAAAGCATCAATTTTATTAACCCTAGGTGTTTTATGCAGGAGAATCTTGGGTTCATTGCAATCTTGCATCAACAAAAACAAAAATTGTATTTATTCTTGTTCACCAGTTGGAGAGATTATTCTAACTGGTCATTCATTTGTTCAAGTTAGTGTGTGTGGTTGTATAGTCTTATTTGAGACCTATTTGGGATCATCTTCCTTTGATTGTGTGGTTTCCTTTTTATGGATCTTTAAATTCATTTAGGTCCAGACCTATTTGTTGTACACATTTCCTTTTATTGGGGAATGTAATTCTTCTTGGCTGACTCTGGAGGCATTTTCTCAATGTAACAACTTGATTTATCTACAGAGGTAAGTGTTGTTAGATTGATATTTGATTTAGGAAACCTAGATCTGAGACTTTGATAGATCAGTATTACGATTTGAGATTCATTTCTTTGTATGTGATTGTAACTAGGAAGGCCTGATAGTATGTCATGTATGTTGTTTGATCTTTGAATAATATATTGGAATGTGCATTCTCTCTCTATTGTGTGTTATTTTTTCATGTGTACTCTTAGCTGTGAGGTTGGGTATCTCCTTTGGGGATTCTCTCTCCTTGGTATTATGTTAATTAACGAGGATTATTGTAAAGAATATATGTAATAGAAGATGCTATGTAAATTGTAATCCCCTTTATATGATCATCTCCAATCAAGGATAAAAATATTGTAATATATAAGCCATAACTGTTGAGTAAGGCCTTCAACAATGGTCTGGTCTAGGTTGTGGCAGAAATGTAAATAGGTTATAATCTGAACTTACATAAGTTCTGGGTGATACAAGAGGTTTTCTTCACTCTATTCTTTCCTCCCAGTGCCCACACTAAACAAAGTTGCAAAATTATAAAATGATTAATAAAAAATTTGACTAAGGTTGTTTCCCATTAAAAAAAAAGATTAGGATTACAAGGTTTAGTGAGAGTCCATTACAAGTAATTGAATAAGAAAATAATATATAAAATTAATTAATTTGAATTATAATTTATTACAAGTTTCTAAACCTATTTTTAATGAACTAAACTTATTGAATATGATAGAGTTTTCTATGATTAAATAAAGGAATTAAACAAATAAAATTTTTGGGAGAAAATTTGTTGATTGTGTAATTATTTTACAATAGAAGAACAAAATATGTCAATAATATTTATACTATTTGATGAATTAAATGCTATATATTTTTTATAAAAAGACAAAAAAAAATGATTTAACTCAAATACTATATATTTAATATACTATTACTATATTCCATTACATTGTGAAAACATTTCTTAAGATTCTATTGTAATTTTTCACCTATTATTTAAATTAATAACTTAAAATCAATAAACATGGTATATTTGTTTATGAATTAAATTATTTACTAATAATAAACATGGCAAATTTCTATAAGGAATAAAATAATTAAAATCTATATTATTAGAAATGTAATAAATATATAATAAAAAATGTTAAAAATATAATAAATATGCATCTTATATTCTAAAAGTCCTAAAAAGGATCATAAGAATAAATTATAAGTCCTCTAAAGCAAGTAAGAAAAATCTTTCAAAGATTTTTTAGTGACTTTTCATCAAAGTTATACTAAATATGTAACTTATTTTATTTATTATTATTTTTTTTCAAAATTAAGAATAAACATGATATTTTTCTTTTGGTTAGAGAAGTTTTTTTCATTTCGACTTGTGGCAAGGTCAAAATTACTATGTTGGTATTCAAATTTACATTTACAACATATTGCAATTTGAAGAAGAGGATACTTTGGACATGGTTTATTCATGATCCAAGTCTAGCAATACAAAGCTATATCTCTAAATCTTGTGTCGTATGTTATGACACCTGAGTCATTTAAACTTTTCATGATACACTTTTTTGGTATAACCCAGACATCCTAGAGATAAAGGCATATTATGAAATGGATCACCTCCATAGAACCAAAGAAGGATGTTTATTAAGCCTATTCCCAACCATGACCTGGAAAGTTGTTTTGATTACGTAAAAACAAGTTTTGAAAGGACCCGAAACCTTATACATGAGCATAAAAAGATATAGCAATAAAAGACCAAAATAGTTGTGGTGCCCCACCAAACAGACCAAAGGAACAAACCCAATTTCCTACCAAATGGGCAAAAGCCCAAATCAAGTACAATAAAGGGCGATCAAGATTTACATTTTAGCCCATCCTTATGTGAACGTAAGTTCATATCAAAAGAGGGAGTGGATGATTTAGATTTCTTTCCCTTCATAGTAGTCCATCCATCCTCCATCTTATTGATAGCTTTCTGTATTTCAGAAAAGGTGGAGAAGCCCACAAAAGGGCAAGTAACATTAGAAACCCCAGAAGGGGCAAGAATAGCACCCCGACCATTCCCCTGAACCCTCACAGGAGAAACATGGGAAAAAGAACGTGCAGCAACAACATCCAAGACAACAGTAGAATCAGAGATAGCACCATGAATGCCTGAGCCAGAGACAACATCATGGCTAGCAGCACCAGGACACATCATAAAGCTAGCAGCAACATTCTGGACAAGGACAGTAGCAGTATTATCCAAGGCCGAATTAAAAGTAGCGACAATAGTAGCAGGGACATCTGAGATGTCCATAGAAGCATCATCCAAAGCTTTATCAAAAAGAGGAGAGACAGCATCCGAACCCCCAATAGGGGCTTTCCGGACCATATAATGATGAGTAGCAACCCCCGACCACCAAGTAGGCATTTTCTTTGATTTAACCTTGTCTGAAACACACCATGCAGTAAGGTGGCCAGTCATGTGGAATTTCCAACATCGGAATGGAATACCCTCATAATCAAGATTCTGTGCCCAAGAGCTCGAAGAAGAAGCCAAAGTGATCTTCTCAGGAAGACCCTTGGAGACGTCAACCTCCACAATAATAAGAGCATAAGTTGTTTTGAAGATATCAGAGGAGTCAGGATCCACCATTTGGAAATCCCCAATAGCCCCACCCACCACTTCCAGAACATAATCTAACCAGAGATAAAGAGGAAGATTTGGAAGTCTAACCCATAAGGGGATTTTATTGAAGGACTCAGTTGTTGCATTCCTTATGACCTGGAAAGTTGTTGTATTCCTTATAAGTCACAATTTCTAACTAAGGTGGCTCCAGCTTGGTGTTTTACAATTTCATTAAGAAATTATACCATTCCAAACATAAAATTAGAATATCACTTTTTCTCCTCTTTCTAATGAAGGATCATAGAGTATGATCCAAAATGTCAAAGACATAAATTTACACAATTTACTACCCAAAAGTGCATAAAATAACGTATAGATTGTGAAAGAATCATACCATCAACTATACAATAGTAACACTAACTACAACTATGAACCCTTAAATATTTAGAGTCCTAGTATGTGAAGAATGGTAGATTTCTTTTGCACTTAACAAACATGTTATGCCCATTATTTGGTTTGAAGCAATTGTTGTTAAACTGGTAGGAGGAACAATCAATGAAATGTTTGTTGTATCCTTAGAAAAAGAGCATGGTATATAATGGGAACATTGTATGTTGCATAGCCTAAACATATTTCTAAAATCAAAATATGATCTATCTACCACTTTCTCTATAACCTAAACAAATTAATGAATGAATTTCTCCATGGATCTATCTGCCACTTTCAATGATGATGCATTAAAACCTACATCCACGATAAAAAAAGAAGGTAAATAATTGTAAACTATATTTGAGTTCATGCGGAAAAACTTTAAGCTCTTAGGTCTTGTCTCTATTTATATCTATCTTATCAACATAGGATTTCCTACCATCTTTTCAGTGTCCTATGTCACGATCCCTCTCTTTCATTTATTCCTCTTGAGAATTCCTAACTATAATTTATGAAATGTAAATTTTATACTTGTCTCTCAACATAAAAATAGAAATAACCAAGGAAAGTGTTGATTTGTCTCCACCAGAAATCAGTGAGCGAGACAAGTTTCTTGCACATATGTTTTCTCAACATCTCCTTGCTTGGACCAAACTTAGCCAAATACTCATAATTTTCATTGTTGTGTAGTATTTTGAGCAACCTCTACTCCTGCACTGAGGAAGGGCTTGCCAACATTTCTTCTCAAACAAACAAGAATATATCTTAGTAACAAATTAGAAGGAAAATTCTATGGTTGAAACCCATTTATAACTAGTCTTTTTTGGTGAAGCTTGTAATATATTTCCTCAAAATTTATATCATCTACAACTCTAAATAGACAAAGGTGAGTGACTATGGCACTTCCATACTCCATTATTGTGCCTTCATTCTTCCCTACTATTATATTTGTCGACTGCTATGTTATGAATATTAGATGGAAGGACTTTTCAAATTCCATTTCAATATATTACTATGATTTTAACTGTAACTATTGATTCAAATTTAAAGAATGTGTTAGTTTCTGAATATGTGAGAGACTATAGTGAAGATGAAATGACTAGTCATCTTTATTTTCTTAGATTTAACTAAACAATTTTGAGCATAAAATGGTATGTTTTGGTAGTGGTTGAAATGGTCTTCTTCATTTAAAACAATTTAATTGTATGTCAAAGAAATATATCAATAGTCATAAGTTAAATTAAACTAACAGTTGCATGTCAATTTTTTTTAAAAGTCTAAATGTTTACATTGAAATTTGCTTTCATTGCAAGAAGCCTCTTGTCTTAATGAAATGCACCTACATGAATGTAATGCAATATTTTTATGTGTGCCATAGTATTTGGTAGAGACATGGGAAGGGATGATAGGAAATAAATAGGACCCTTAATGGAAATAGAAATAAAAATGGAATGAAATGAGTATTCAACTATAAATACAAGGGGAGGTATATTGTTGTGTTGAATGTGGAGAGCATATCCTAGTTTTGATTTCACAAAAGGTTTATGCACCACATAATAGAAAAGCAAGGGTGATGAGGTTCCTTTGTGTGGACTAGACTCTCAAACAAAAAAGGTCAACTAAGCTCATGCATGTTCATAGTCAACTTGGGCAAGACCTATGCAATGTGATAATATAGGGAGATACTAATACATCCAAGCCCTTAATGGGGACTTGGTGAGAATATGAAATTAATATGCCTCATAGATACACATACATAACCATGATTGAGTAAAAAACATGTGGGATCATGAACTAAGCAACCAAAAAGTGCACCACATCACAAAAGACTATGCCCTAGTGTACACCAATCAGGATTTGCCAAGATATAGATGGATCAATGCTGCCTCAAATAGGCATAAGAATGAGACACAAAAGGATAGAATAAAATCAAAAGAGCTCATGAAGAAGTGGTCATTCAAACCATAGTTCTTGCCATAAATAGGATCATAAGATGATAAGGTATTGATCATTTCCAGTATTGGGAAAGATGAATCCCTAAGGGAAATGATTGATGATGTAGGTCATGTCAAAAGATATACAATAGATGCAAATAAATGATAGCTATGAGATGAGATATTATGATTAGATTTGATACAAAATTGTATGGAGTGGTTTCTTGTGATGGGCACAAATCAAAAGCTCACATTAACGAGGGGTTAAGGTTAGTGTAGTGGGAATAAGCTTATTGTGATAGGAAGATCCTTATTCTTAACATAGGTAGATTAGTACTCATCATCATATGTTTCTAGTGACAAAAAGATAATGAAATTTAAGGTGTACTGAGTGGGATCATTATTAGAGGGGAAAGGTAGAACTCTCACACTAATAGGGAGAGGATTGGAATGGTGGTGAGAGATAAGGGTAATGGTTTGGGTGAAATATGTAGGCCATGATTGAGTGTGAGATAAAAATACATGAATAGTGAAAATTTGATGACAAGATGACAAAACAAATAATGGATCTAGTTATTACACATGGTTCTTGATACAGGTTTTGACAACAGTACTTATCCATAGTGTCATCAAAGTGGTTTTCACTGATGGACAAATTTATTTCTCTTTACTATTTTTCTCCATGACACGCTATGTGTAAAATTATTTGAGGTGGGTAATATTTTTGGGGTCAAGGAATGGATCTCTTTTTGGTGTAGCAATTTTTTATGCCCCAAACCCATATTTTATAATAATGACATAAGGGCCCAGCTAGTTAAGCTCAAACTTCCCTTTATTGTTGTGTCTCTAGAGGTTCTTTTAATTTTGCATAAGGAAAAGATCACTTAATTCAAATTGTATGGGATTGAATTTATTTTTATATTGTAGGCATAGGATATTTTGATAAACATGTAGATGTTGTAAGGAATTGAGGTGATTTCCTCAAGGAGTTAGAGCTCCTGTAGTTGTGAAACTATGTACTTCTTGTATGATATTAAATTCTATAAAGAGACCCTAGGGGATGGGAGCTCAATATCAATGAGGATGGCTTCAGAAAAAAAGACTAGAGAGTATGGAGTGGCACCATTGGGTGTGTGAATGGAAGTGCAGTAGGACCATAGGAAATGATTTTGATGTAAGTGCTAGTCATGGCTAGCCTCACTAACTATCTTCTTGAGAATTTTAATGATAGTTTTATTTGTAGCCTCGGCTTGACCATTACCATGGAGAAAATACGAGGATGAAAAGCATTGTTGGATACCAAGTTTATTACATAATTCCTTGACATCCTTATTCTTAAAAGGCCTACCATTGTTAGTGACTATACTTTGTGGAATGTCCTAGTAATAGATGAGGTAGTTTAGTATGAACTTGGAAATCTATTTTCTAGTTTTATGGGTCAAGGGAATGGCCTCAAGCCACTTGGTAAAATATTATGTAGCAGTGATGATGTACTTATGACCATTGGAAGAGGTAGGGTATATCTGTCTAGTGAGATCGAGCCCCCATTGTAAGAAGGGCCATGGTGTAATGATGGGTTGCAAAGACTAATAGGGTGCATGTATCATATCACCATGTTGTTGACATGGAAAATATTTTTTAACAAAGTGAGAGACATCTTGTTCCATTTTTATCTAATAATATCCTACTCATAAGAGCTTCTTTGCAAGAATGAGACCATTACAATGTACACCACAAATTCCTTGGTGAACTTCTTGCAATGTTGTTTGGGCTTCTTTTGATCCTAAAAACCTAAGGAGGGTTCCAATGAAGTATTTTTAAAATAAGGTTTCTCCTAAGATGGTATAGCAAGATGCATGGTATATGAAGGATTTACGTTGTTTGGGGGGTAAGGTAAGGTGGTATGGTCTCATCATGGAGGTAAGAATGGATTTCTTGATACCAAGGTGAATTGGGAGCAATAATGTCACACACCATTGTGGATTCTAACATGTCATAATAAGGGGCCATATGATGTTCTACAAGAAACTTGCATCTATGAGTTTTCTTAGGCATGACAATTAGGGATCCAATGGTGGTCATTGGATTAGAAACTTTATTATTTTATTGAGGTATCTATTTGAACTAAATCTCTATGAAATGTTTCTTCAATTCTTTAACCATGTGGCAATAAGGAAGCAATTTATCATCTTTTCTCTATAATTCATCATTAACTTGTTTTATGACAAGTCTAGAGTCACCAAAGACAAGTAACCTATTGATTTTCCATTTAAATAGCAAGGTGAAGTCTTTTAGCCAAAGCCTCATACTCTAAAATGTTTTTGGTACTCTCAAAGGTCAATTTGTAGAACTTTGGTATGTAATCCCCTTATGGAGTGGCAAATAATATTCTTTCTTGTGATCCCTTTTGTGCATATGATTCATAAAAGTACAATTTCCATTGTGTGCTAGGAGTAATGCATCATCAGGTAATTATGTTACAAGGGGGTGATATCCTATAATGTTAGGATTAAGTAGTACTGAGAGGGGGGTGAATCAATATTACAACACTTTAAATTAAACATCAACCAGTTGTAAATAAACCATATCAATGCTGAAATAAAAATAACATATACACACAACATATAACTCATAACACCATGATTTGTTTTTGAGGAAACCATAGCCAAGGAAAAACCCCGGTGGGGATGGTACCCACAACTATGCACTAAAATATTGAATCTATGGTAGGAGATCTAGCCCTTTTAGGAGCTGAGTATTACATGGTACATTTCCTTGTTAGAGGAATACAAAACCTTGTTAGGGGTATACAAAAACCCTATTAAAGGTGGTGAGCTTACAGCTCTTACAATCAAAACTCTATCAAAAAAGTGTTCTTCAAGTAGTGAACAATACAAGCATCTGCTATTCTTTGATAGTTCTTGTTATAACTCTGTCAAACTTAGATCTTGCATCTACTATCTGCCTTTACTGAAATCCCAAATTCACATCCATTTCTATCACATACATACATATCGCTTCCACAAAACACTCTATACTTATATCAATTTTCTCATCTAGTCGGCTCTCAAATACAATACAAAACCTAATAAATATTAATGCAAATGATAAATACTGAGTCGATGATCATATATTACCAAAGTGTCAGCAATATACAACTGTAATCTGACTTAGCACGTTACCATTCCATCTGATCTTCCCTCAATCATCATGACTATTTATGTACCCTGTTTCACTGATTCTCTATCTTCGCATACCTTCACAACATCGTATCTTACTGATTTCAACACCAAAAAATGTGTGACCTTAACTAAATGTCCTACATATCCCAAACTATCTTCATGTAACTTTGCAACCCATAATACATCATATAACATCTTCACTAACCAAAACTATACTGCAGAATATTGTTATCCTAATTCTGTACTTAGTCATTTTCATGATTGAGTCTCCAATACCTATTCTCACTTCATGCACTCACAACAACATAAGTGTTTCCATAAATGAAAACCATTAAGTGATCCATAGTGCTCCCAAAACATCATTTTCCAAGAATCTCTCCCTTTGGCATTGATTGCAACACTTAGCAAAATATTACTAATTGTTAAAATAATATCTTCCTTCTACTTCTCTATATACATATCCTTTCTTCTTTTCTTCTTCTTCCTTTTTTTTATACTTTTTCTTTTCTTCTCATTTTTCACTTCTCTTCATTCTTTTTCTCTTCTCTTCCTCTCCCTTTGACATCAATGACAAAGGTACTTACAAAATTTCAAAAACTTGAGCATATATTACTTAGTGCTTACTCACTAGTTTTAGAATGTCTTCCAAAGTCTTCACTTCATCAGTCCATGACTTAATTAGAAGCTCGCTGACATGGATCAGTCCATTCAATGCATAAGATGTAGTCTTAGCTACCTTCAGCTCAGTGGGTACAGAATTTGACATTGACCCTTCTATCTTCTCCATCTCTATGAGTCTCTATGAGATTAGTTTCAAGAATTGATAGGTTCGGAGTGATTAGACTCTTTAGAAAACCAAATCTTTCCACTACCCTCCATTTCTCTATATTCAAGACATTTATCTTATCTAAAATCTTGGATGCCTACTTGTCCACATCCAACACAGTTTGTGAAGAGGTTTCACAACTATCCATTAAGATGTCTAAGGTAGCCATGTCCTTGGCTATGATATCTTCAATATTTCTAACATGTCTACTAGGATTTATGCAGTAGTTGTATCCCTTTCTTCCTTGTGCCACACAACTTTTGGCTTTGATTGTAGTTGTTTTCAGAATGCCCAAGTCCCATGAGATAGACTCATAGACTTCCTTCAACTTCTTTTCTAAGAATCTCTTCTCAACCTTATCCTCTGTGATCTTCAACGGTGACTCAAAATGACTGTCAAAGTTGTCCAAAGCCATGTTCAAGTTCTCAACATCATCCTTTTCTTGAAAAATAAGAGGTGTAGGGAGTATCTTATTTATAGTCTCTACTACCCTAGCAATCACCTTTACCTTCTTGTCTCCTTTTTGTTCTGACCTTTCCTTTTCCTTAGCAAATGCCATGAAGGATAACCTCATGAGTTCATCCTCATCCATGCTTTCCACATCTGCACTCACTGGTTTGGCCATACTTACCAACAATAGAGTGGAAGAGGTATCTAGTTCTTGTTTGAGCTCAACTCTTACCTCTTCTAACTTTTTTGATATTTTCTCTTCTTCCTTCTTTTCTTCTTGTTGTTTCTCCTTTTCTTTTTCTTTCTCTTCATGTTTATCTTCTTTATGTTCTTCCTCTTTCTATCCTTCCTCTTCAACTATCATCACACTGTCTAGTTTGTCTTGAAATGGGTCATGTGCATCAAGTGAGGTGTCTAATGATATAGGCATACCAGAAATGAAGAAGTCAGGTTGCATGTCAACTTCACTTGCTTTCTCACTCACTTCAGTTATCTTAGAGCTTTATCCCATTCCTAAAGGTGTAGGCTTGGTAACCTTGGGAGGTGAATTTTTCTTAGGCATGTCGCACATAAGAATTTGGTCCAATGCCTTTTGAGTGTCCTCTATAACCTCATCATACTTCCTTTCCATAATCTTTACAAGTTTGGCCTTTGTCCTCAATAGAGGTTTTATCTCTTTAGTGGTTCTATTACTCTCTTGAATAGAGACTACTAGAAACATGTCTTCAATAGCCTTATTTCTTATATTCTCATCCTTAGATTATGCTAACTATTTTCTTATTTCTAACTTTCTATACAAGTCCTTAGGGATACTTCCTTCTATGTATAACAATTTTTTCTTGAAAACTAATAAGTACTCAATTATTGTGTCCTCAATTACTGCTTGATTATATGAATCATACCTTTCATAGTATCTATTTACTATTTTCAGATTTCCATCTCTTATCACTCTCTTTTGTACCATTTGAATATCTAGCTTCCACAGATCTTATGGCCTCTTATGTACTTCTTTTTCCTCTTTCTTCTCAATCACTTTTTCTTCTTTTTTCTTTGTCTCTACTTCTACCTTTTATTTCTTAGGGCTGCTTGGTTTATTAGATCTTGTAGATCTCCTAGGTGTGCTCACAGGTACATTTACTTGTGTTGTCTTCTCATGTGTAACTGATAAATCAATTATATCAGGAGTAGGACTTACTGTCTTTTCTACTACAAAAGGAGGAGGTGCCTCAATTGCCAAGCTAGAGGATCCTTCTATCATCTTTGTCCTTACTTCTCTCAACTACTCCTTTTTAATTCCTGCCTTCGCAAAAATGTCATCAACTATTTTCTCTATTCTTCTCTTTCTTGTTCCATTTTTATGTTCCTCTCTTACTTCAGCTGACTTCTCCCAGTAAGCTCTACATCTCTCTTTAGATGTATCTATCTCAACTACTAGTACATGTTCAACTTGCAATGTTAATACCTCAGAACTAAACTCATACCCCATAGGGTAATAGTACATGATGCAAGGGCATTCAAGGGTACTTGGTGAATCTACATGGAGGTGTGTTGTTTTGGTTCTGTGTTACTCGATTGTAGCTTTAACCGATGGTCTTGGTTATTGAAGGAAGCTCAGTCACTGAAGGAACTCGGTGAAACCTCGTGCTTGCTCAGTGATGCCAGTGTTTCTCAGTGTTTCTTTGTGTGGTTAGTTGTTTCACTGGTGCTCAGTTGTTTCTCTGGTGCTTAGTAGTTCTAGTTTACCGACTAGAGTTCTTGGAGATTTGGTTGGCCGACTTGGTGCATTTATTGTTGGTAGCTTTTGTTGTATTCTCCTATGTATATCTTGAGGCTGACATGGAGAATTAAATGTTTGTAAGGCTATTTGAGAGCTGATTTTTGTTGTATTTAATATTTGTTTGTAATAGAAGCCGACTTGGCTTAGGAGTTAAATGTTTCTTCTAGCCGACTTGTGGCTGAAAATTAGTATTTAAGGAGTGTTTGAGGTAGTTGTTTAGGAGAAGATTAGCAAATTATCAAGTGTGAAGATTAGATCTGGATCCTACGAGATCTTGAAGATCAAATTGTTATCTGATAGTTTGTAATAGCAGAGCTAGTGGTTTGCATGCTTGGAGACAAGGAGATTTCTTGGAGGCTTGCAAGCTCAAGTTCAGATCTGCCTTAGTGTTTCCATCAGTTGCTGATGGTTTCAGAGTTGGACTAGCTGAGAGATTGTAGAAATACTTGATTGTATTTGGCCCTAACCTAGAAGGCCTTACAGATGGGCATGTTAATGAAAATTCAGTTGCAAACATTATTTTGTTGTGTTATTCCACATTGTGGTGTTTGGCTTCTTGTTTGGACTGTCCTTAATTGGATCCTCCTTACCTGTCCTATGTCAGGTGGTATCAGAGCTTGAAGATCTTGAGTGTGCAAACTGATCTCCTGTTGAGGTTGTTTTCACCAAGACCATGTTGGTGATTTATTGCTTAGGGTTTTCAAAAATCTTGAAGGATGCCTCCAAGGAGATTGGACCCTAGAGTAATTGCAAATCTTTGTGATGTTATGGAATCAAAGATTACAGAGAAGGTTAAAGTTCATTTTAGATATAAGATGGAATTGATGAAGAATGACATGATCTCTGAGGTCATGAGAGTTATTGCTGGTATGTTAAGGAATCTTGGTACTGATGATGGTTATGAGGAAGGTGTAGAAGACTTTGAACCTACTGGATCTAGTGGAGATGATCAGAGAGATAGATCTAGTGAAGATAGAACTAGTTGGTTACATAGATATGGAACTCAGTTAAGTACTAGTTACCAAATGGAAGTTTCTACTTTCTCTGGTACTTTGAGACCCGAGGACTTGATTGATTGGATTGGTGAATTAGAAGACTCCTTTGAGCTTGAAGAAATTGAAGATCCTCTTAGAGTAATATTGGCACATACTAAGTTGAAAGGACATGCTAATCTTTGGTGGAAAGAATTACAAAGAGATAGATCAAATGAAGGTGAAATTAAGATCAATCGGTTGAGGTTGATGGTGACTAAATTGAAAGCTAAGTTCATACCTACCGACTATGAGCTTGAATTGTTTAAGAATTTGTAGAATCTGAAGAAAAAATATTTGACTATGGAAGACTATACCAAGGAGTTCTATAAGTTGACTATTCGGTCTGGACACAAAGAACTTGGTAAAGAAAACGTATCTTAGTATGTGAATGGTTTGAGATTCAATATTCAGGATGAGCTTGGTATGCTGAAGATTGATTCGGTTGAAGATGCTTATTAGTAGCTCTGAAGACATAAGATAAGTTGAAAAGGAGACAACATAGTAATCCCTGAGGGAAGGAAAACATTGATCACTCGATGAAGGATAAACCGACTGTTGAAGATGAACCAAAACCTATGGAATTGAAAAAGAAGACAAGTAGAGCTATCTTTAAGGGTACTTGTTATAATTGTGGTGAAGAAGGACACCATTCTTTTGAGTGTACATAGAAGAAGTTTGGTGACCAAAGAACTACTGTGGTGAATGAGAACATTTAGAATGAACCTGAATTTGATAACTTGCTGGTTTGGAGAACATTGCTCGATGCAAAGGAGGGACCTTGTCAGAGGAGTAACTTGTTCAGAACTTGGTGCAAGTATAGAGGCAAACTTTGTGATGTAATTGTTGATAGTGGTAGTACTGATAACATTGTTGCTGAGGACATGGTTTAGAAACTTGGTTTGAATAGAATGAAGCATCCTTATCCTTATAGGATTGGTTGGTTGCAAGATGTCCATGCTCTGGAAGTAAGGGAGCAGTGCTTTTTTGATTTTCAAATTGGCTAGTATAATGATCTAGTGTTGTGTGACATTGTGGAGATGAATAGTTTTCATATATTGCTCGATAGACCTTGGCAATATGATTTTAGAGATATGTATGATTGTGTCAAGAATGTGTTTACTGTTGAGAATAATAACAGGAAACTTTCCCTGATGCCTTTGCTGGATACAACACTCGGTAGGAGAAACCTGAGCTTTGGTAGCCGAGATGAGTTGGGAAATTATGAAAGGATGGATTAGTATGGAGAATAAGCATGTGTATTATCAAGGAAAGTTTTGAAAAGATAGAGGAAATAGAAGTGGAAGAATATGAAAGGTGAAGAGTTGAAGAGCTTGTATGTGAAGAACCATTTTAAGGTTTATGTGTTGAATCCCAGAAGATTTTCTTCTAGCTTATGAGAACATCTTTTCAAACCTGGGGTGTCTGATGTAGGGGCATTCTAGGGTACTCGGTGAATCTGCATGGAGGTGTGTTTTTTTGGTTCTTTGTTACTCGGTTGTAGCTTTAATAAATGGTCTCAGTTATTGAAGGAAGCTCGGTCACTAAAGGAACTCGGTGAAACCTCATACTTTCTCAGCAATGCATGTGTTGCTCGTTGATGCTTGGCGTGGTTGGTTGTTTCACTGGTGCTTAGTTTTTTCTCTGGTGCTCAGTAGTTATGGTTTACCGACTGGAGTTCTTGAAGATTTGGTTGGTCGAGTTGGTGTATTTATTGTTGGTAGCTTTTGTTGTATTATCCTATGTAGATCTTGAGGCCGACATGGAGAATTAAATATTTGTATGGCTATTTGAGAGTCAAATGTTGTTGCATTTAATATTTTTTTGAAATAGAATTCAACTTGTCTTAGGAGTTAAATGTTTCTTCTAGCCAACTTGTGGCTGAAAATTAGTATTTAAGGAGTGTTTGGGGTAGTTGTTTAGGAGTAGATTAGTAGAAATTAGCAAGTGTGAAGATTAGATCTAGATCCTGTGAGATCTTGAAGATCATATTATTATCCAATAGTTTGTAATAGCAGAGCTAGTGGTTTGCATGCTTGGAGACAAGGAGATTTCTTGGAGGCTTGTGAGCTCAAGTTCATATCTTCCTTAGTGTTTCCATCAGTTTCTGATTGTTTCAGAGCTGGTCTAGTTGAGAGATTGCAAAAATAATTGATTGTATTTGGCCCTAACCTAGAAGGCCTTATAGTCGGGCATGTTAATGAAAATTCAATTGAAAACATTATTTTTTTGTGTTATTCTACATTGTGGTGTTTTACTGCTTGTTTGGACTATCCTTAATTGGATCCTCCTTACCTATCTTGTGTCATAGTATTTCTTTCTAGGTTCAACTACCTCAAAGAATACACAGACAGTTTCAACCATAAAACATATTATGTCTTTGTATTTCTCAACTATCTCCTTAGGTATCATGTACCTCTCCTTCATTTTCCTTTGAATAATTTTAGTCATTGCAAATAGTTCACCATCTACCCAATTTTTATATTGCCTTTGGTAGCTTTCTAAGATTTGTATACTAGTAGGTACACTATCCTTCCATGCTCTAGGGTGTGTTCTAGGAAAATTATGTACAATGTGGATGTACATGTGAACCAAAAGTGATCCAAACCTAAATGCCTCTGACTTATCTTTCTTGATAATCTTTACAATAGACTGTCATTTAATCTATCTCTCTATAGATATCTACATCCCCAATGGTCTCATATTTGTAGTGGATGTATACCCTAATATCTTCAATGTGTAACACAGCGTAAGGGGTTTTCAAAAATGCTCCTTCTGGATCATCCTCACAAGACTTGAATGGGTGCTTCTTAAACGTATATCTCGGTCTATCAACAACATCAAATATCACAGGTGCATCTATATCTTCTTGAAGAGTATAAAATCTAAATACCTTTAATACGCTGAAATCCAAAAAAAATTCTTCGAGCGATCACCTAATGTATCTGCTAGATGGTTGAAGTGCTTCTCAACTCTATTTTCCTTGGTCGATTCTAATAAAATGGTGCAAAAATGATACACTTAAAGGTGGTGTATCCATCACAAGATGAGTGAATGCATTAATAACAAGTAGCTCAACTTCACATATTGTCTTCATTTATTGCTCCCCCTAAGGCCATGTGACCTTCTAGGTCAATGTAGCAATGTAATCATCATGCGAAGACATAGTAGTATCTATTGTCTCTCCCTAAACCAATGCCTTATCAAACTCTTTTATCTTCCATATCTTCTCATCCTCTTCATTTTCTGATTTCTTGAAATGATTCTTGAACTCATCTATATATTCATTAAGACTTTTACCAGTGTCACCAACATTCTTCTTTATAACCACAGGTGGTGCTCCTCTTCTATTGTTCATTCCATTATACCTAAAAAAACTTTCTATGTGTCCTAAGTTGTTGCACTTGAAATGTGTAGGTGGTATTCTATTATGATTATCCTATAGCTTACAATACCTTACAGTATGCCAAAAGTTATTGCATTTGTGGCATGTTATCTTTGTTCTTGATTCTTCTCTGATGTAATCTTGTTTATATCTAGACTAGTTAGGTTTTCTACATTCTACTTTCTTATGTCCATGTGCATAATAGTTATGACAATAACCAGAAAAGGGTTTGAAATAATTATTACCTCTACAATCTCTTTTCATGTGTCCAAGTTTGTTGTATCCAAAGCATCAACCTCTTAAAGGTCTGATCTGATCTCTAGGTCTCTCAAGAGTAAGTCTTTCTTTAGTCTTTTCTTCATGTGTTTCCTCATTAGTCTTAGAACATTCACCTTCATTGAATCTGATTCCAGTCATGTCTCCTTTAGGTTTTTCTCTCTCTCTTTGTTCATCAATTTTATCACTGCTCATGTTTAGCTTCTCAATGTGTAATTTAGATTGAGTGAGTTCACCTTTTATGATATAATTGTACTTCTCCAATTCCTGATATTTATCATTTTAGTGATCAAGTTCAGTCTTCATTCATCCTATCTGCACATTTTCTTCTTTTAGTCTCTTCAACTTTGTATCTCGCATCCTTTTCATGTTGAATCTCTTTAATCATCAGAAGATTGATTTGTTATTTTTCCTGCTCCAGCTTCTTTACTTGATCTAATGTATCATTGTCTGAATCCTCTTTGATCGTATCCATAAGGTCTTATTTCTGACTTCTTTAAATTGCAAGTTGTTCCTTTAGTTTCTTGATGAAACATTCTGCTCTTCTCAATTTGAATTTTAGTTCACCATTCTCAGCCTTTTCTTTATCCAAGTCATCAAGTGTTTCTTCAAAGTTCTCTTGCAAACTTTTTGAATCCATTTTGATCTCCCTTAAGCTATTAGCCTTTCTCTCCAAGGGCCAATAGCTCAGATACCAATTGTTAGGATTAAGTAATACTAAGAGGGGGGGTATACAAAACCTTGTTAGGGGTATACAAAAACCCTATTAAAGGTGGTGAGCTTATAGCTCTTACAATCAAAACTCTGTCACAAAAGTGTTCTTCAAGTAGTGAACAATATAAGCATCTGTTATGCTTTGATAGTTCATGTTATAGCTCTGTCAAACTTAGATCTTGCATCTACTATCTACCTTTACTGACATCCCAAATTTGCATCCATTTCTATCGCATACATACACACATATCGCTTCCACAAAACACTTTATACTTATATCAATTTTGTCATCCAGTTGGCTCTCAAATACAATACAAAACATAATAAATATTTATGCAAATGATAAATACTGAGTCGACAATCTTATATTACCAAAGTGTCAAAAATATACAACTTTCATCTAACTTAGCATGTTACCATTGTAATACCCCAAAAATGGGCTATAGGTTCATTAATCTCCTATATCGACACATCGAATGAAATCGTTATTGAAGTCCTAACCTAAGGCACATGTGAACATCATCAAATTCTAATTGATTATCATAAAGTCTACATCGGGGAATATTCCTAGTGATATTCCTATTTATCATAATTATCTTTAATTTAATGATTATTTGGTGATAAATCTTATTTATCCTAAAGTTTCATTAATTGAATATTCTGAATATTTAATTAATTAGATTTAATACTGCCACTTAATTATTTAATTGAATTTAATTATATTTATTCCTAATTATTATTATTTAAATTTGACAATAAATCAAAATTCCTATCATTAATTGATTAAATTCTTATTTAATTAATTAAAGCAAGTTGTCATATTTAATGATTTATTTGGAATAAAAGTTTGATTTAATAATTGATTAACCCATAAATCAATTGTTTTATTTTTAAAATCAGTTAAGTTGAGGATAAATCACTTTATTTATTTATTTAATTCATGATTAATTGTGCACATCCAAAAAGCAGTTAAACTTTAAATCAAAAAATCAATTCAAGTTGTTTTAAAAATAAACTCAACTCTCTTTTGAGTTAAAAGCTGATCTCCACTTCTGATTTAAATCAAAAAGTTGTTTTTGCATGATTTTTTGTGAGTTAACTATCTTTAATTCCTTGTTGACTCAAAAATCAACTAGAGTGATTTATGGCTTTTTCCATGCACATCCAAAGCCTTGGATTTCTATAAAATCAAGGCTTCAGCTCTTCACAAATCATCTCATAATTTGCAAACTTATGTTGGTGAATTGGTATCTGAAGCTTCTTTGCGAATCAATAATTTTTATGAGATCAATCTTGTTTTAGTTTCATATCATTTAGTATATCATTTGTTAGATTAATTGCATTGCATATCAGTTTTTCATCTAGAATAGATTCATACAGTTTATTTCATCTTATTGCCTCTAAAATAAAATAAAAAATAGATTAATTTGCATCTAATTCATATCTAGATTCTGCATTCAAATCCTTCATTTAGGTGTTGTCAAGGTCACTAATCTCGGTCCAATCTGAGAATACATACTCACATCTATTAGAAGGCAGTAAATCACCTAGTTACATTAGTTTTCATTTCATTGCATGATTTTGATTTTAAATAACCTCTAATGTTTTACTGAAGTGTTGTGTCTACAACTAGGTACAAAATTCACACACACATTTATGGCACCCAGCGTGGGGCCCTGAAATGGGTTTCCATTCATTTTCAATCAATTTCTATCATCTTCTTGTCATTTTCTGTTCCAAGCTACGATTTTTAATTTATGTCCGTAAAATTTTCATACAAGTTTTGTCAGAAACTCGTATCAGAGGATACCCACTATCGTATGACAGTTTATTTGATCGAGAATCATACCATCAGAATCAAAGTGAAATTTGGAAGCTCTATTGTCGTATGATCTGATACCTAATGTCGTACGAGTTTCTAGACTATCATCTGGGAGGTGACCCACTATCGTACGAGTTTTAGTGCCAAGTTTTGATTGTCATTTCATTTTTTCAAGCAATTTTCTAGATTTATTTTTCTGATTTGGACTAACAACTAACATTAACGATTGAAATTTATTGTTTCTGATTGATTTCTGCTGATTTTGATTGGGAAAAGCATGAGAATTGCTAAAAATAGGTAAGAATCTACTAAGCGCATTGCGAGGAATTTAGGTAATCTTCTCAACTGATAACATTTTGATTTGGATTAAAAAGAACTCGTGCATGTCAAGCTTGTGTGACCTTTATTGCTTTCATATCACAAATTTCATTTTGGGCTATAAAAATAAACATAGATTTTCTTTTCAGCATCTTTTGTTACACATAGTAAATAGGCCCTATGAACACTATTCATGGTTCTTGAGAGAGTGGGTTTCGAGTGAAACTCTTCTCAACAAAGGAACCCTTGTAGGTAGGGAGGTTACTGAGAGAGTCTCACATTCTACTATATTTGTGCATCTTCAGCTTCTGATTGATACATTCTCTCTCCGAAGAGGTTGATAGATCATGAGTGGTTGACATCATAGATCTTTGTGAGATAATCTTGGTCTTAGCATGTTGGATTAATCTATCTGCTTTGTTTGGGTTAAAAGTGAAAAGGCTAGAGGACTATGCTCTACTCCCTTTTTGGGTAGTACCAAAAACTCAGATCCTTGAATCTGGAACCAGTCTCCATGTGGTATATTTTGTGAGTCACCTTTAGAGAGGGTTAAGCATAGTGGACATTCCCTTAATTGGGCCAACCACATTGATAGAACCTCAAGCAATAATAGCCATTTTCGCTGTGGTAGTGACAACTGCTATATGAATGTCCTTGTGGATGAAATCTTCACAAGTGTGGTCTCTTGTTGGGTTGTCAGATCTCCCTAACAGATCCTGAAGATTAAGTTCTCAGACTGTGTCAAAACCCTGATGCACCTAGATTGGAGTTCACCCTCTTGAGATCATAAAAGTTGCAAAGTTAGACCATTACTAAAAACCCTAGTGAGGCCAAATTTTGATTTTCTAGGAATATGTGTGTTATTGTAAAATTTTTTGGAACATACACTATTAGCACTCCTAGGGATTAGTACAATTCAGTCACTTGATTGTTCATGCATAGGGTTGCTTTGTCCCCTGTTCATTGTTTTTAGATGTGCTTGAAATCACTTGCTTGATGTTTTGCATGCTTGTTTATCTATCTGGTTACTGAGAACAAATCAATCTGCTACAATCTTCAAAACCAAACATACAATTTTGTGAATAATTTGAAACTAAAAATCTAAAAAATTGCAAATTTTGATGTCAAACACCTTTATGGAGTCAACAGTCATTTTGGAAAGTCAGAAAGTTGTACGAATTTTGGCTATTGTCATTTTAGAACCCCCAGATTAGTGTATGGTATATGGTACATTGTCGTATGAGTTTCTCTGCTAGTCAATTCCAAAAGTCAAAATTCCTGCAATCAACTATCGTACAAGTTTGACAACTGTCATATGAGTTTTTCAATTGTCATTTCATGCTATACCTACTATCGTATGAGCCTGTAGAAAGTCATTTGAGAAATTTTTAAAATTTGTCAGAAAGTTGTCAGAACTATCAGAGACCTAGCTTTTCCAGCCTATTTTCAGAATCTGTCAAACAAATCACTGTGTCAAGAATAGAGCAGAAAATACTAAGAATCCAATCATTTTCCTATAGTGGCCTTTTGAATCGAATTTAGCCTTCTGTTTAATCGATTTGAGTCTTTATCATCTTGTGTCAAAACCTTGTCATAGCTATCAATCTTCAATCAATCATCAAAATGGCTAAGTGTTGTGAACTCATGTCCACTATCTTTTGGGAATCTACCCATACATCTAGGGCACAGTCTCCTTCATTTACATCTAATCTAAGCTTCAATCAATCAAACCTTGACAAGGCTGTGTCATTTGATCTTCTTGAATCGGATCCTTCTTTAGTTATCTTCATCATATTCTTTTGTTTCACCCAAGGTTAATGGTGGAAACTAGAGCTTCCTCTCACAAGCAATCTGGAGAAGCATCCCATACCTTACCTATAACCACTATCAAGGGTCCAACTCTTGAGAAAATCTACAATTCTGGTCTTTACAAAGACTGTAGTCTTGGCAATTTTTGATTTAAAACTGGTTACATTCCTCCTTCATCAACTCACGAAGGTAATCAACAAACTCCTCCTCGATCTATCCCAGGGAGAACTCCTACCATGTCTCAAGCAGGGACAAACTTTGGCTCTCAAAGAGCTTAATCTCAACATGGTGCAAATCAGGAACCCACACCTGAAGAAATTTCTCAATATCAAAATGATGATAACTTCAAAAGAATGATGAAGCATTTCTTGAAAGAGGACAGAGAGGCATACTTTTTACAATTAGCTCATCAAGGAGCTAAACTTCCTCCCAACTTTAATGTTGAAGATATCACTATGCATGAGGAAGAAACTCCACTCACAGCTATGATGAAACAGATGCATGCCATGCAAGTCAAATGTAATAACCTTGAGAAAGAAAAGGAACCTAAGGAGTTCTCCATGGAGGCCCTATGTCCTTTTCCATTTGACAAAGACTTGTACATGCCACCATTCCCAAAAAGAGTGGAGATGCCAAAATATGATAAGTATGATGGAAACTCTGATCCTCAAGATCATGTTAGAGAATTCTGTACACAATCTATGGAGTTCATGCACGAACCAACCTATCTAATGCATCTCTTTCCTTGATCTCTGGGAGGATCAGCCATTCATTGGTTCTCTAGATTGCCTTCTACTATCAAAAATTTTGAGGAGTTGATCAAAAAATTTTATTAGCAATACTCCTACAACATTCAACATCCAGTCACCATGATTGATATCTGTAATCTCAAACAATATCTAGGAGAACCATTCCTGACATTTTCAAGAGGTGGAGGAAGAAATTCTCTCTATATGCTAGGCCTATTCCAGAAACTGAGAAACTGGAAATCTTCATCAATAATCTTATCCCAGAGATCAACTACCCTTTACAAATGCAAGATCATACATCTTTTGATAAGATGGTAGACAATGTGATCAAAATTGAAAAAGTACTTGTGAAAAAAGGAGACATCACACTTCAAAAGGACAAGTATGAATCAGGATCTAGTTCTAAAGACAAGAACAAAAATTGGAACAAGAATAAAGGCATTTTCATAGATAGTGTTGTTGATACTATCTGTGCCCCATAAAAGGCATCAACTTTCAATCTAACTATTGGCACCCAAGCCATCAAAGCTTTAGAGAAAAAGGTGTCCAAACCATCTCAAAAGAAGCCAGAATACAAATCTTGGTCCACTAATAATAAATGAAAGTTCACTCCTTTTGGAGAATCTTTAGAATCAACTATGAGAACTCTATTGGCTAATAACATCATCTCTTTGCCTAAGATCTGACAATCTGATCCTGATCCTAAACCAAAATGGTGGAGGGAGAATGAATTATGTGATTTCCATCAGGGTAAAGGTCACAAAACTAATAATTGCTTACGCTTGAAACATACTATTCAAGATCTGATTGATAAGGGAGACATCACAATTGACAATCATAAGAGGAATAATTATCATACAGCATTCACAAAACCATTTTTTAAACATGGTCAAGAAGTTTCATCTTCTCAGCCTAATATGGGGGCAAAGGTTAATTATGCTTACCCTGGAAATAATGTTGTTATCAATATGGTTGAACCTTGTCTCTCTGAGCATTGCAATGTCATCACAATTGTGCGAAGAGATAGAGATCATACTTTAGCTAACATAGTGACTCGATCACAAGCTTAGGCACATCTGAATGGACAAATCCTAGATTCATCAAATGTCCCTAAGATGCCCTTCAATCTTTCTTTTGCTTCCAAATAGAAGGCTACTCCTAAATCTTCCAATCCTAAAGACACGAGGCCCACATCTTATAGCATTGTTCAACAACTCCAACACACTAATGCAAAAATCTCCATATTTGAGTTGCTTTGGATATCTCCAACTCATAGAGCTATTCTAGACAAAGCTTTGCTCGGATCTAATGTTCCTGATGACCTTGATTTAGATAGGTTCCAAACTATGGTTGGACATCTTATGTCTCCATAGTATATATCATTTTCAGAGGAAGATGACAACTCCTTGAGTCACCCACATAACCAGCCCTTGCACATAGAAGTCCTGATCCAGAACCGTAGAGTCAAACGTGTGTTGATAGATGGGGGTGCTAGCCTAAAAATTTGTTCTTATAGCTTGGTTACACAATTGGGATTTTTAGAATTGTCTATTGATCCTAGAAATAAAATAACTATAAAAGCCTATGATGAACAAGAAAGATCTTCTACAGGCACCATTGTCTTGCCTATCAGAGCAGGTCCAGTTATCAGAGATACTATATGTCAAGTTCTTGATCTACCTTTGGCTTACAACATTCTTCTAGGGAGACCATGGATACATGAGATGAAGGCTATTCCTTCTACATTCCACCAATGCTTGAAATTTCCTTATGAAGGAGTAGAGGTCACTATTCCAGTAGACATATCCACCACTTGTAATACATTGAAGGAAAGTGCAAATAAACTTGTGCCTAATAACATAGAATCTTCCATTGAGCCAACAAAAGAAGCATCCACATCTAAAATGGAAGACCTTGCAAAAGAGGTCAATATCAAAGAAAATGGTATGGGAGAATACACTATAGAGCTAGTCTTATCTTTGACATCTCTCCCTATCTCACCTAAATATTATGGAAAATCTTTAAAACAGTCCAAACCAGACTCTAAAGAACCTCTTGAGGCATATAAAAAGAATTTTGTAGCAAAACAAGTCTCCAAGAAAGAGTTTGAAGAGGATGAAGTTGTGCTTGCATGGCTATACAAAGATGAACCTAAATCTCAAGTTGTTCAAACTAGTGACTATACAGTGTCCAAAATCCCTTATAAAGCATATGGCCCAAGAGAGAAATTGATAGCTAAGATGGGATATTTAGGTAAAGGACCTCTAGGAGTCAGAGGAGAAGGTCTTATAACACCTATTTCACATACTGGTAGGGCAAACAAAGATACTGTTGGCTTAGGCTTTAAAAAGAAACCCTTCCACCTCAAAGGTAATTGTTCCCATGTCATAGAGAAGATCACACCAGGGGAACCCCTTCTTAAGAAGGAAGAAATTGAACCATCAGATAGTGATTCAAATAGCTCAAAACTTATTCCTTATGAGCATTTTCCTAAAGAAATAAAAAACCTTCTTGATGCTGAAGATGATCTGATAAAAAGAATCAATGTAGTAGAAACATAAGAACCTACTATAGAGCGAGCTTGATAGTTGCAACACAAGAACCAACTAATCTCAATGACAATCAAATAGACAAAGAGGAAGGTGGTAGTCATTCTAAGACAGACTCCCATGAGTATGAATTCAAATCAGAATCTGAGGGTAACCCTTCTTGGGGTATTCATCCTGACTTTACTCATGTTCTTAGATTTACTAGAGGCATAGATGAAGAATCTAATGACTATGAATGGGGAGCCATTCCAGAAGAAGATGAGCTTATTATAGAGAAACATGTTGATGTTATTCACCAATATGCACCTAAACCCAACGTAACTCTAGAGCGAAATGATGAACTTATCAAGTCTGGTCCACCTATGGCTGAATTGGATTCCCACAATGACATTGAGCCTATTCACAAATTGAATGTCTTAAGTTGTAATATCACCTTTGAACTTGAGTGTCGGGTTAGGACCAATGATGATAGATCCATGTCCGTAAACACTATCTCCCAATCTTTCCCCATTTTGACTATCCAACATCTTGAACTTCTTGATCAAACCTCCACAAATCTGAGCCATGGTATTTATACCTTCCCAAATGACTATGCCCTTGCTTGCTACCTCAATGCAGTTGAGCCTATAAGGAATTCCATTAGTGAATAGAGCATTAGCATGATATATTCGGACATCAAGTATCTTAGTCAGAAAAATAAGAATAAGAATAAAAAGAAAAGGAGTTCTGAGGGTGAAAACCACTTTGTGGCAGTCTGAGAACCTAAAAAAGTAAAAATACAAGACGTATCCAAAGGTGAAAACCTCTCTGAGGTGCCTAAGGATGAGATATTTGATGTCCTTCCAAGTCATTTATAGGATAGATCTCTAGTTCTAATTGAGCCCACTCAATCCATCAACTTGGGAACAGCAGAAGAACCACAGTTGATCCATGTAGCACAATCTTTATTAGAAGAAGAGAAGCAAAAATTTACAACATTCCTAATAGAAAAGAAGATCAAATTTGCATGGAAATATTCAGATATGCTAGGATTGGATCCTAATCTTATAATGCATCATTTATCTATAGCTCCAAATGTCAAACCTGTCAAGAAAAAATTGAGAAAGATGCATCCTCATGTTGCACTCTTGGTAAAAGTTGAATTAGAGAAGCTCCTAAAACCCAGAGTCATCTAAGTTATTGACTATGCAGAGTGGATCTCTAATATTGTACCTATTTCAAAACCAGATGAATCAATCAGAGTATGCACAGACTCTAGAGATGTAAACAGAGCATGCCCTAAGGATAATTTTCCATTACCTAACATTGATATGATAGTGGACATGACTGCGGGCTTTGAGATGTATTCTTTAATGGATGGTTTTTCTGGGTATAATCAAATAAAAATTGCTCCAGAGGATCAAGAGAAAATTGCTTTCACATGTGCATGGGGCACCTTCTGTTGGAATGTCATGCCATTTGGGCTTAAAAATGCTGGTGCTACATATCAAAGAGCCATGAAATCTATTTTTCATGACATGATGCATAGGACTATGGAAGATTATGTTGATGATACTTTAGCAAAATCTATGATTAGAGCTAAACATCTAAATGACTTGAGCAAGATACTAGACAGAATGGAAAAATTTAGTCTTAGACTAAATCCTAAGAATATTAGTCAAATGAGGACATTGCAAGGAAGAGTTCAATCTATCAAAAGATTTATATCACAGTTAGCAGACATATCACAACCTTTTACAAAGACATTACATAAAGGTGTGACATTTGTGTGGAATGAAGAATGTGAGAACAACTTTAATCATATCAAGAAGTATCTATCAAATCCTCCTATCTTGATGCCTCCCATTCCAGGGAAGCCTTTGATCTTATATGTCTCCTCTATAGATACATCACTGGGGGCATTGCTAGCACAATATGATGAGAATAAAAAGGAAAGAGCTATATACTATATTAGTAGAACATTGGTTGCATATGAGAAGAACTATTCAATGATTGAGAAAGCTTGTCTAGTTGTGAGCTTTGCATCACAGAAACTGAGACATTATATGTTAGCTCATACCACACATTTGGTAGCTAAGATTCATCCACTCAAATACCTACTAAGCAAAGCTTCCCTCACAAGTAGATTAGCTAAATGGGTCATGCTCTTAAGTGAATTTGACATTGAATATGTGGAAAGAAAAGCTATCAAAGGATAGGTTATTGCTGATCAATTAGAAAATGCACCTATGATTGATGATACACCAATGCAAATGGAATTTCTAGATTCCTCTATCATGACTCTTTCTTCTAGAGAATGACAGTTATTCTTTGACAGCTCCTATACATAGAATGGATCAAGAGCGGGCATATTGTTCATAACTCCTCAAGGATACTCAATCCCAAAAGCATTCAGATTAAAGTTCCCTTGCACAAACAATATTTTGGAATATGAAGCCCTTCTTAATGGCATGAAAATAGCAATTGAATGGAGAGTAACAGAGCTACACATTCATGGAGACTCCCAACTTGTAATCCATCAAGTCAACGATGTGTACCAAACTAAAGATGACAAGCTCATACCATTCAAGAGAATGGTAGATGATCTAAAGAAGTATTTCATATCTATCACATTTGAGCAAATACCTAGAATGGAGAATAATGCTACCGATGCAATGGCAACACTATCTACTTTATTACAGCAGCTTGAACATGAGCTACGCTATGAGTTCTTGGTGGAAGCACTATCTTATCCTACATATGATTCCCCTAAAATCCACATGATCTGCACTGTTGTTGGTCATGATTCATCCAGATACAAATACCTATTTCCTATCTTTAAGACCAAATCATTCCCGATACCTTCAACCATCATGAAAAGAGATACCTTATCTATAATGCCTCCCGATATGTCATCATTGGTCATGATCTATACAAACGAGGTCTAGATGGTACGTTACTTAGATTTTTAGAATGGGAAGACTCTCAACGTGCATTAGAGGAAGTCCATGATGGTATTTGTGGGTCACACTCGTATGGTTTAACACTAGCTCAAAAAATTATTAGGGTTGGGTACTATTGGCCTGAAATGGAGAAAGAGTCTATCAAGTTTGCTAAGAACTGTCAAAAGTGCCAAGTGCATGGAAACTTAATTCATGCTCCAGGGAGAGATCTAATTCCCTTTACTACACAATGGCCTTTTCACCAATGGGCATTTGATCTTATAGGAGCTATACATCCTCATTCTTCTAATGGACATACCCATATAATCACAGCAACAAATTATTTTACAAAATGGGTAGAAGCAATCCCTTTGACACAAGCAACTAGAAAACAAATATCTATGTTCATCTTGAACTATATCATATGCAGATATGGGATACCTCATTCCATAATCACAAATAATGGTGGATGATTCAAGAAAAAAGATCTAGATGATTTATGTGCTAAGTTCAAGATTACACAGCATTGGTCATCTATCTACTAGCCTCAAGGGAATGGACAAGCAGAGGCTTCTAACAAGAATCTATTGAAAATCTTGCACCGCACAGTTAATAAAACAAGAAGAGACTGGCATCTCATGATCAATCCAGCTCTTTGGGCCTACAAAACAAGTATCAGAATGCCTACTAGGGCTACACCTTTCACTTTAGTTTATGGGTCTGAAGTGGTACTACCTATTGAGGTTGAAATCCCATCACTAAGAATCAGAATGCATGGTCTAGTAATTGATGATGACTACAAAGTGTCTAGGTTGCAAGAACTTGAACTACTAGATGAGCACAGAGGAGAAACATATGATCATCTCAAAGTGTATCAGAAGAGAATGTCTAGAGGCTACAATAAGAAAGTCAGACATAGAGAATTTCAGGTTGGTGATCTAGTCTTGAGAGAGAATCCTAAAAATCAATCACATCGAGAATGCAAGGGGAAGTTTGAACTCAACTAGCTAGGTCCCTTTGTAGTCACTGCTACTTTTGGCTTTGGTGCCTATCAACTCTCAACAATTAAAGGAGAACAAATCTGAGAACCAATCAACGTTCTCCATCTAAAGAAATTCTACGCCTAAGACATTCGGTCTATGGTAAAATATCTTGAAAAAATCTTAAAAATTTGAAAAAGTCCTGAAAAATGAACATCTTGGTGAAAACCTAGCAATAGGCGCCTTGATGATTCACAAAAAAAGTAAAAAATATATCAAAAAAATACAAAAAAATTGAAAAAATAAAAAATACAAAAAAATGAGAAAAAGAAAAAGTGCCTTGGTGAAAACTTGGAAACAGGCTTCTTGGTAGCAAAAATAGAATCTCTACCAAGATGGTGGAAACCTGGCAAATGGGTGCCACTTGTTTCAAAACACTCCATCTATTAGCGCAATCTTGGTCTTTCCCAACTTTCAGTCTTGCTTTAGTTTGTACATATCTCCCAGTTTGTTTTCAATAAGTCGGTCTGTACACCAATCAGCTCAAGCGTTTGTATTCTATCAATGTTAAAACTTGGGGGCAATCAATGTCATATCCTATGGCCTCCAATGTATCTTAGACGTATCATATCTAGTCAAGGTCCTTTGAAGCTTCATCCGAGTCAGTCAATCTATCTTGTCTCGAGAAAGGATTTTGCATCTACAACAATGCAATCAAACATCAACACAAACTGAAAACAATCTGTGCTTTTACATGCTTTTATCTCCTTGTATGCTTACTGATTCGCATTGAGATTTTTGCATATTATGTCCTTTCGAGCTCTTCAATGATGTCCTTTATAGGATTTAGAGAGTGATGACTGGGGGCATAATCTTTTCTTTATCTTTTTCTTGTATGTGAAAATCTAACAACTTTGGAAATTTTGGATTGAAATGGTGTCTGACTGTAAGAGCCTCTATCTTGAATTGGATGGCCATGTGTACCTCGACCATTGACACTTGGAAAATCCAAGGAAGTTTGATCTAACTATTGTCTTTTTGAGTGAGTTCTTTCTCCTAATATGAAACACAATCTTACCTAAGGATGTGAACAATAAAGGGTCACTACAAGTAATTCACATTGGATTTACAATAATCTCTTGACTGTTTGATGTGTTTGTAATGCAAGGCATATTCAGGTCATCACGACGTTTATGTTTTGATGCTTATACAAATTGCTATATCAAAATGGACATGATATTTAGGTCATCCGAGCATTTGTGCCTTGGTGCTTATATCTAATCTGACATTTTGAAAACCAAATCAATATTCATATATCCATGGTTTCCTAATCAGTGGGTGTTGTATTGATTCCTGCACATACAAATCGATATTCATATGTCTATGGTTTCATAACTAGTGGGCATTGTATTGATTTATCCGGTTACCTAAAAATTCAATTCCATGTGACTTAGGAACTAAATTAATGATAGATATGGAATCTCCTTATATTGATGCTACTCCCTATAGAGAACTCGTAGGTAGTCTGATTTATTTAACTCTCACTAGACCTGATTTATCTTTTAGTGTTGGTTTAGTTTCTAGATTTATGTCAAAACCTCAACAAACTCATTTTAAAATTTCTAAAAGAATATTACGTTATATTAAAGGTACTATTAACTTAGGTCTATTTTATGATGCTAATTCTGATTTCTCTTTAAAAGGTTTTACTGATTCAGATCTAGGTGGAGACCTCAATGATGGGAAATCTACTTTTGGATATTGTTTTTCTCTTGGTTCAGGTTCTATCTCTTGGAAAAGTAAAAAAGAGCAATCTATGTCTTTATGTTCCACTGAAGTAGAATATAAAAGTTGTACTCATGCCTCTAAAGAAGCTCTATGGCTTAGAAGAATACTTGAAGATTTGGGTCTACCTCAACAAGAACCTACACCTTTGTATTGTGATAATCAAAGTGCAATAGCATTGGCAAAGAATCCAGTTTACCATGCAAAGTCAAAGCACATTTCTCTCCACCACCACTTCATTAGAGAACACATTGCAGAAAATAGAATTTCCCTCATTCATTGCAAAGGAGAAGATCAAGTTGCTGATATTTTTACAAAGCCTCTTTCTAGAGAGAAATTTGAATTTCATTGTAATAATTTAGGGTTAATATCCCTTGATGTAATTACCCCAAGTAAAGATTAAAGGGGGGTGTTAGAATATGTAATCTTTCCTTGGTGAAATATTATAAACCAAGGTAGTTTAGTTTAGTTTATTTATTATGTAAGTAGGAGATTCCTATAGAATCCCTACATGAACACTTGTCCTCTTTTCCATGTGTGAGGACATAATATTTATTTGTAATTTCCTTTTATTCCTAGATTCCTCCTTAAGAGGAAATAGCACAAGTGGCTCACACACTTATGAATGTGGCTTACATGCACATGGGAGTTACTTTTTGAACTCCTTCACTTATCTCTACATATAGAGATATTTCTCCACACACTCATCAATCTTTTTCTCACAACTCTCTCAATTCCTCTCTTTCATAGTTCTATCATATTGTATTGAGCTAAGTGCTCATATTCTCTCTCTCTCTTTAGGCTTTTCATGCCTTATTCATAATTCACAAGGGGTTTTCTTAGCTTTCCCCTTTCAAATTCTTGTCTCCTCTTTACTTTGTTGGTGTATGCTCCTAGTTATTGTGCAAATTCATGGTATTGTTTCCTAACTCCTTGCTCTTGGATTAAACAATTTCCTATTTGTTCTTTATCATTTTTAACATGGTATCAGAGCAGGTTGGTTTAATCTCATTTTGAGTGTATAGGTGAAGGAGCTACCATATCTTGGAGCACTCCACATCGGAGACTTTTGAGAGAGTTATTTCTAATATTTTTTTTTACTAATCTGTTTAAGGGAAAAAAATCAAAAAAAATTTTGGGTTTGGCTGGTTTACCGCCAAACCCGGTTTATCTATTGATCTATCCTTGGTTTGTGTTGTGCAGGTTTGAAAAAATTAGTTCCTCCCCTTACTTTGTTAGTTAAGTTTATTTTAAATTTCCTTTATCAAAAATTTGTGCTAACCTTTTTTTATTATCATCTTTTATCATACCATATAAATCAAAATCTCAATATTATCCTTTTCATTTTGATTATAATATTAATTCTTTTCTAATATTATAATTTAAAAGTTTTAATATCGGTTCTTATCTTATCAAAAAAATTTTAAATCTGCACTCATTTGTTTCTAAATTCGTTACTGCAAGTTTAGAATTTTTTCAAATTGTACTGATTAAGAATTTCAGTATCTTATCTTAGCTTGCTCAGATCAGTTCCTTCTTTATCTCTGTTTCTAATTTCATCTCTTGCATATTTAGAATATAATACTTGCAATTCTTATTTCTAACCTTTTTTTCATCTCCATGCATTTTTTATTCATTACATACATTTTTTTTTAATTATTAGCCTTACATACGCTGGGTTCTCTGGCAGAGTAACCTATTTTCTCTGCATTGCATGCACTGTGGGTTCATTCAAAGGAATATACTAACTTTAGCTTGTTCAAATTCCTATGTTATTGCATGTAACGCATATCAGTTTCTTGCTTGTAACTTTTTAATGTTATTCTTGAAGTTTTTTTTTACTTCATCTCTCGCAGCTCTTCAAAAATTTCCTTTAGTTTTTTAAGCTTTTGCATGTATCTTGTCTTCTTTTTATACTTTGTTTTTGTTACCTATTGCTGACTCTACAGTTTGGAGACAACTTTGGAGGAAGTTATATCTCTATGATTATCCTGCTAGCTAAAGCATAGCATTAGTATATTGTGTGTGGCATTCTTTTCTCAGCGGTGCTTTGGATTGTTCTTTTTGGGACTGTTCGAAACTATTTCTGTATTGGGTGAATTTCAAATAAAGAATAAGCAAATAGGTTTCATATATCTGTAATATACCCCGCTTGCGCTTGAGGCCAGATTATGTTGCTGTAAGTATTTTTCATTGTCTTTGGTCGCTATTCTAAGCATCTTGAAATATAAAGTTTATGTAACCAGCTCGTTTATCTGGAGTTCTTTTTCAATTCTAAAGAAATACGTGTAAATTCATTTTCTTGTTGTCACAATAGATTTCTTTTCCTACCCTTTCGACTTTCATCCTCTTGATTTAAGCTGAGTATATCATTTTATATTAGCAGGACCGTTTTCATTCTTTTTTATTCTAATTGATCTGTTTCAGCAGCGTTAGATAATTTTCATTGCATTCGAGTTCTTTGCATATATATATATATTTTTTTCTAATAAATATCGGTACAGTGATTGTTAATTCTTTTAGTTTCAAGCTTTTGCATGCCAAGCATCGTGATCCAGTAGTGGGTTTTATTTGTTCTTTTCATTCTTTATTTCATTACATTATTTTTTAGCATTTTTTCATTGCATCATTTTTTAATCTTTGCTTTGCTTGCGCTTTTCATCACTTTCGGTTAGTTTTCATTGCATGCATTTTCTTTGCCTGCATGAAAGCAAGTTTCTTTTTTTAGCATCTGGTTTTAAGTTTTTCCATTCTCTTTTGCATTCGCGTGCAATCCTTTCTTTCTCGTGTTCTCTTCCTTTTTTTCTTTTTTTTTTCTGTTGAACCTTGAGGGGAGATCTGCTTGCATTAATTCTGTAGATCATCTTAGCATTTGTGCATGTTATCTGCATAACCCTTTTTTTCTTTCTTTACCTACATCTCTGGATCCTTATTAGCACTCTCGGTTCTAGTTGCTTGGATTCTTGACAAGAAATAGGAAGGAAGTATAAAATATTGAAAGCGGCAATCATTTTCTGTTTATTCAGCGTGCTTAAAGATTGGACTGGAAATTTTACATAAGGTTACAGTTGTAAATATATTGTAAAAATTTTGTAATTAGTATTTACCATTTTTTATATCATTGCACTAATGTTTTATATATATATATATATGCATTATCATTTATCCACGCATTATACATAATCATTATACTAACATTTTTATATCATTACAGAATGTTATATATAGTGTTTGATTAATAACATTTTTATTTCTCTGCGCAACTGCTATTTACTCATTCCTTTTTTAATTTCATTCCTATGTATTTAAGCGTTAGCTAATATTATTCGTTTATACTTTCATTGGTTCTTTTTCGCTGTTTTTCAGCAAATCTGCATCCCAAAAATGCTATTTATTATCATCATTAGTAAAAAATTTGACTGTCATGTCTGTGCTTGTTTCCACATCAGCATCTGCCATAATACATTTTCCATATTTTGTTCATTATAATATGCATGTTGCAATATAATTATATTAGTTAAGTTTTTTTCACTCTTTACCATCATTCCGCTGTTATTGTTTAATTTTGTTTGCTTCGAAACCTTTGTTTTACGTATTCTCTGTTTGCTATTCTTTGTGATATCTCTAAATTATGTTGTTGTAAGTATTTATAAACCTTTATGTATAAAGTAAGTAGGAGTCCTTTTTAAGTAAGTATTCATAAAGCAAAGTTTAAAGGTACTTTTTAAGTATTCATAAAGAAAAGTTTCTTTCAAAAGTTTAGAAGTTTTCACTTTTAAAAAGTTCTCATAATTTTTCATTTTACTTAACTAAGCATCTTTTAAAAGAACTTTTAAGTATTTTAAGATTAACGTAAGGGACTTTTTTTAATTCTAAGTTTTTTTTACTTTTAAGTTTTTTTTAACTTTTATTGTCTTTTATTGAAAAAAAATTAATTTTAAGTTTTATTATTAAATTGTTAATAAATTCATTAATAAGTTTTTCTAATAAATTTATTATTAATAAGTTAATTAAATTTAAATTTGTGTTTATATAATTTTTAAAAAAAATTTGAGGAGGAATATCTCTCCTTATTTCTTTTTTGTTAATTAAGAAATTTAGTTGTTCATATAACTTTTTTTAGAAAAATTATACTAAAAATTCTTTGTTTACTAAAACAAGTTTTTTTATAAAGATAAGGGTTTTTTTTGTAAAGGCCCTTTCATATTTGTACTAATGTGTTCTTGCAGGGTTTCTTTAAGTTTTGGTTTTTATAACCTTTCTTTTTTAAGTTCAAGCTTCCATGTCCTTTTCGCTATCTTCCTACCTCCATCATGTCTACCCTAATGCCTGAGATCAAATTAACCAGTACCAACTATCATGCCTGGAAAACCCACATGACCTTTATATTCAGATTCCGCTGTCTTTTAGACATTGCCACTAATGCTAGCTCTAAACCTGCTACCACTGCTTCTCAAGCTAACCAAGATGCTTGGCAAGCTAAGAACGATGAAGCACTTGGTTTAATTGGCATATCATTAAGTCCCGAACTGTATGTCCTTATTTCCTCTTGTACAGAAGCCCATCAGGCTTGGGACGTCCTAAAAAACACCTATGACAGTGCAGATGAGACCCATAAAATACAGCTTCAAGACTAGCTTGAAGACCTCGGGTATACAGATTTTAATTTTGTTGATGATTTTTTACTTAAATTTGATTCCATTAGAGTTTTATTAGATGGATTACAAGTACAATTATCTGATTTAAGAATCATTCATATTATAATTCGTAAATGTTTACCTAGGTAGTTTCAACAATTTATCACTAATATCTATTCTCAGTTAGCTATTCCTTCCTTAGCAACTCAGTTAACTTATACTATTTTTCAAACTATGTTGCATCAAGAGGAGGCTAAACTAATTCAATTTGGTATATTGAAATCTCATGAACATGCTTATGTTTCTCAATCTAATAATAATATGAATAGACCTAGTAATAATTCTAATAACAATCAAAATAATCAAAGATCAAACAATTCCAACTATAATCAAAATCATCAAAGATCTAATAACATTAACACTTTAAATAACAATTATCAAAGACCTAATAATAATTATAATGCTAATAACAATACTAACAATAATAATCCTTCAAACAGGCCTTATTGCACTTATTGTGGTAAAAGTGGTCATTTAAGTCATAATTGTTTTAAGAAATAGAAAGATGATCAACATAATTCTCAAAATTACTCTAACAATCAATCTCGTTCTGCTTTTACTGTTAGCTTTAATGCTTCTAAACCACTTGAATGGATTGTTGATAGTGGTGCATCTCAACATGTTACTTCTCATAAAGAAGTTTTTGATTCTCTGCAACCTGATTCTTTGAATATTCATGTTTCCTTAGCTGATAATCATTGTTGTAAAGTTGAAGGAACTGGTAATGTTTCTGTCCCTAATGGTAAAATACATGATGTTCTTTATGTTCCTGATTTAAAAGCTAATCTTCTTTCTGTTCCTCAACTATGTCAAGATTACAAGGTTGAATTTCATAAAAACAATTAACATATTATTGATCCTAATACTGATAAAATAGTTGCTGATGCTAAGTTAGATGCTGATAATCTTTTTAAATTTTACCAATTTTCCTCTCCTAGATACTCTTTCCTTACTACTGTTGATTTTCATATTTAGCATGAGAGGCTAGGACATTTAAATTCTGATTATATTTCATTAATGCAAAGGGAAAATATGGTAGAAGGCCTACCTAAGTTTACTACTTCTAAATTAGATTGCAATGGATGTATGAGTGGTAAGATGCATAGAGAATCTTTTCCTCATAGATCATCTTGGAGAGCTCATAATAAGTTAGTTCTTATCCATAGTGATCTTCTAGGTCCTATGGAAAATACTTCACTTTCAGGATCTAAATATGCTCTAACATTTGTTGATGATTACTCTCGTAGAACGTGGATATATTTCTTACATAGTAAAGATCAAGTTCTTGATACATTTGCTGAATTTCATGTTTTTGTAGAAAGACAAAGTGGCTATAAAATTCAAATTCTTAGGACTAATAATGGTACTGAATATGTTAATCATGCTTTTCATAATTATTTAAGATCTTTTGGTATCAAACATGAGCTTACTGTTCCTTATACACCAGAATAGAATGGTGTGGCAGAACGTAAGCATAGAACTATAGTAGAAATGGCTAGATGTTTTTTGCATGCTAAAAATATGGATTATAAATTTTGGGCTGAAGCGATGGCATGTGCCACTTATATTCTTAATAGAACTCCTACTAAAGCCCTTCCAAACAAAACCCCTGAAGAAGTTTGGTCTGGAAGAAAACCAAATCTGTCTCATTTACGTATTTTCAGATCCACTGATTATGTTCACACACCTAAATAGAAAAGGAAAAATTTAGATCCTAAATCCACACCTCACATTTTTGTTGGCTATCAAGAAAATACTAAAGGTTATAGAGTTTATGATCCTCTTACTAATAAAGTTCAAATAGCTAGAGATGTTTGCATTGCTGAAAATGGTGTTCATGATTGCTCTCAAATTTCAGATTCTAATTTTAATCACAACAATATTGTTCTTGTGGAGGACCAACCTCCTTCTAAAGTTTCTATTCCTAATATTTTCGTTCCTTCTATTTCTGTTTCTAACAATCAGAATAGTAACAATGAACATAAAGATAGTAATAACACTAATAATGAGCACAAAGATAGTAATGATACTCCTCCTAATGATTCTGTTCCTACTAGTAGTAGTAGTGATGATGATGATGATGGTAACAATTTATTTACTCCTCCTGGTAATATTTCTGTTAATTCTAGAAGAAATCCTAAATGGTTTAAGGATTTACTTAATGAAGGTGATTATTACATTGCTAGAACAGGTGGACTTAAACCTAGAAGGATAAATTACTGCAATTATGCTCTTATGTCTTCTTTATCTAATGCTAATGATCCTCAAACATTTTCTCAAGCTAAAAATCAACCTCATTGGCAAACTGCTATGCAAGAAGAATATGACTCTTTAATTTCTAATAATACTTGGGATTTAGTTACTTTACCTCCTGGTAAGAATTTAGTTTCTTGTAAATGGTTATATAAAACTAAATTAAACTCTAATAATGAAATCAGTAAATTTAAAGCTAGACTAGTTGCTAGAGGATTTTCTCAAATTGAAGGAATAGATTACATTGAAACCTTTGCTCATGTTGCTAAAATGCCTACCATTAAAGTTGTTATTGCTTTAGCTGCTAAAATGAATTGGCCTATTCATCAAATGGATGTTAAAAGTACTTTTTTAAATGGTGATCTGTATGAAGAAATCTATATGTCTCAACCCCCTAGTTTTATTCAACAAGGTAATAAACATTTAGTCTGCAAATTAAAGAAGTCTATCTATGGTTTAAAACAGTCTCCTAGAGAAAGGTATGCTAAAATTAATGCTTTCTTTATTTCCCAAGGTTTTGAAAGAAGTAAAAATGATCCTAACTTATATATCAAGCATAGTGAAGATAACATTATTATTATCATTCTGTATGTTGATGATTTAATTCTTACTTCCAGCTCTAACCATTTAATTTCTGATGTCAAATTTCAACTCAACCAAAAATTTCAAATGACAGACTTAGGATTACTACATTATTTCTTAGAAATGCAAATTTGGCAAACTTCTAATGGTATTTTTATATCTCAAAGTAAATATGCTAAAGATCTGTTAGATAGATTTCATATGATTGATGCTAATCTAGTTTCAATTCCATGTGACTTAGGAACTAAATTAATGATAGATATGGAATCTCCTTATATTGATGCTACTCCCTATAGAGAACTCGTAGGTAGTCTGATTTATTTAACTCTCACTAGACCTGATTTATCTTTTAGTGTTGGTTTAGTTTCTAGATTTATGTCAAAACCTCAACAAACTCATTTTAAAATTGCTAAAAGAATATTACGTTATATTAAAGGTACTATTAACTTAGGTCTATTTTATGATGCTAATTCTGATTTCTCTTTAAAAGGTTTTACTGATTCAGATCTAGGTGGAGACCCCAATGATGGGAAATCTACTTTTGGATATTGTTTTTCTCTTGGTTCAGGTTCTATCTCTTGGAAAAGTAAAAAAGAGCAATTTGTGTCTTTATGTTCCACTGAAGTAGAATATAAAAGTTGTACTCATGCCTCTAAAGAAGCTCTATGGCTTAGAAGAATACTTGAAGATTTGGGTCTACCTCAACAAGAACCTACACCTTTGTATTGTGATAATCAAAGTGCAATAGCATTGGCAAAGAATCCAGTTTACCATGCAAAGTCAAAGCACATTTCTCTCCACCACCACTTCATTAGAGAACACATTGCAGAAAATAGAATTTCCCTCATTCATTGCAAAGGAGAAGATCAAGTTGCTGATATTTTTACAAAGCCTCTTTCTAGAGAGAAATTTGAATTTCATTGTAATAATTTAGGGTTAATATCCCTTGATGTAATTACCCCAAGTAAAGATTAAAGGGGGGTGTTAGAATATGTAATCTTTCCTTGGTGAAATATTATAAACCAAGGTAGTTTAGTTTAGTTTATTTATTATGTAAGTAGGAGATTCCTATAGAATCCCTACATGAACACTTGTCCTCTTTTCCATGTGTGAGGACATAATATTTATTTGTAATTTCCTTTTATTCCTAGATTCCTCCTTAAGAGGAAATAGCACAAGTGGCTCACACACTTATGAATGTGGCTTACATGCACATGGGAGTTACTTTTTGAACTCCTTCACTTATCTCTACATATAGAGATATTTCTCCACACACTCATCAATCTTTTTCTCACAACTCTCTCAATTCCTCTCTTTCATAGTTCTATCATATTGTATTGAGCTAAGTGCTCATATTCTCTCTCTCTCTTTAGGCTTTTCATGCCTCATTCATAATTCACAAGGGGTTTTCTTAGCTTTCCCCTTTCAAATTCTTGTCTCCTCTTTACTTTGTTGGTGTATGCTCCTAGTTATTGTGCAAATTCATGGTATTGTTTCCTAACTCCTTGCTCTTGGATTAAACAATTTCCTATTTGTTCTTTATCATTTTTAACCCTTGGTGCATTCGGTACTGCCTCTGCTCTAGGTGCTCTAGCTCCCTCTAATGCCATCATGTACTAGGAGTATGAAGGAACTCTCTGTGTAGCAGGAACAACTGTATAATATGTGGACACATAGTAAGATATACATGAGGTCTGATGAATCACCTCTTCCTGTAATCTTTGTACCTCCGCACGCAGCTCAGTCTACTATCTATCTACCTCTATGTATCGCTCCTCCCATCGAGCACTGCGCACCTTCAGGTCCCTAACCTATGCACTGAGCCATCTAATAGTCTCCTATGGAGTAGGAGGAGTAGTAGGATCAACGTCTGGCATCTCAGTATCTATGGGAGTCTGCCTTGTGGTCTTTGCTCTCTGCGGCTTACGACATCTGATCTCAGCACCTAAATCAATCTAGTATCATCTTGTAAGGGATCAATATCTCCACCTACCACTTGCTTGGCTTTTAGTACCTCATCAGCTGAACCAACTCCCCCTAATGTACCACCCTCTCCCCTAGTCCATCTGTGAGAACCAGAAGATCTACCTGCTGTGGAACTAGTGGGATGAGGGGGCCTCATTTGTCCTACTGGTCACTATGGTGGAGCCATTGTGCTGGGTCTCGAAGGTGTGGGATGTATAATGGGAGCCTGTGTAGGTCTAGGACCCTATCCCATCGGAGCACCTGTAACATACATAGGCTCCTCCATGGAGGGTATCAGCTCGGTCGGATCATAAAATCTATGAATGGGATGGTCAGCAAGCTAGGAAATGAATCCATCAGTAACACCAGCATCCAGTACATCTAGTCTATACTCCCGGTCTCTGCTGACAATAGCACTGTACTCCTGTGAACACAAAGCATAAGAGAGCCTCTATGTCCATCCAAGTCCAAGCTCATGACCTATTCATGCATATGTAGCATAATCCTCAGGGGCATCCTATATATGTCCTTACTGCCACTAGACCTTGGTAATAAGGAACCTCTCTATAGTGGAGGATGACCTCCCAATCAGTACACGGCTCTTAAAAAAGTAACTAAACTACTCTCAAGCAGTAGGCCAAGGCTCAATGGCTACATATGGTCTCCAGTGCACAAATGTCATGTCATCGAGGCATCGCCTCTAGTACTCAGTGTGGCCCATCCATCCCTATATAACATATCTAGCATATATATAAATGACAGGCTCCTGAGGCTGCCTCTATGAAGTACATATAGGTCTCAACACTGGGATATGCTCCCAAGCCCATATTTGTAAAACTAGAGCTCCTGCAGCAAAAGACTTGCTCTCCTGATACACTACCTCATGCATCTCAGAGAACATGTGAGCTAACAGACACTAACCCCAAGCTAACTCAGAGGGCGTCGCCATCAAACATGCTACCATAGGGGCCCAGCCAATCAAAAGACTATTCTGCTGACGGTCAGACATGATAATACCACCAATCATCCCGGCAATGATGCACTCCAGCTGGTGCATCTATCCATATCTCTACACTAAGGTCTCCCAGGAAATGGAGGCGGTCATCTGAATGTCATCTCCAAAGAGACGTCTAAAAGCTAATAGGCCTAAGTTCCCTGAACTCACATACTCTAGTCACCACCCTGCATGAAAAGGAATGCACAGTATATGATACACATCCTCAGGGGTAACAATGATCTCCCCCATCGGTAGGTGGAATGTCTAGGTCTCTGAGTGGAACCTCTCAATCAGAGCAGTCAAAAGTCTACGATTTACCCTAATCTCGGGTAAATGTATCAAGTACTCAAATCTACAAGAAGCAAGGTGGACCCTCATAGGATCTGGCAATGACACACATAATCTTTGAGTAGAAGGATGCGAGATCCGTACATGTACATTTGAATATATGACCTACACAGCACAGAAACAGGGAATCCTATCAGCAATTGGGTCACAAAATAGGTTACAAGGGTAGAAATGGGGTAGTTCAATATTTCATAAGGTAGGTTGACAAGTCAACAATCAGGCTAAGAGATCAGAAAAATAAAAAATTTGACCTAATACTGAGTTTTAAGCTCACTGTTTTCCATACGACACTTTAGACTAGCATGAAAAGTCGTATGAGTTTCTACATCATACCAAATGACAAATCATAGTAGTATGACAATGCATCCCTCATCGTATGAGTTATGAGGGACCCGATGAAACATCATATGACTCATGGGTCCCTCTGATACGAGTCATGGGGGCTTATGAGACGACAACCTATCTACAGTTAGAAAGTCGTACGAGTCTAGCTAGGGAGTTGTACAAGTTTTCATGCATGCAAAATTCAAAAATGGAAAAACCTATGAAAAAAAACCTACAAATGCTATAAAACATGGAAAAATTGAATTTTTAGCAAAGCACAGAGGTCCACCTACCGCATGTCCATACTGCTGAGGTCTCTGGTGTCTCTAGCTATGTTCAAATCAATGCAAACTCATAAGTATCTTTGGTTCTGCCACTTTGTCTGCCATTTTGCTCAGAGAGCTCCATAAAGTTTGCAAAGTCAAAAGGTTGAAATGAATTGAAAATGACCCTTCCGACCTTTATATAGCTTTTGACTTAATTTTCAAAAGTGCTCCGTTTTTCATGAAAATTGCACCCCTGGCTAATTTTGACATTCTAAATCCATTTTTGAGATCAAAATTAAAATCTGAGATCATTTACTATGTCAAAATCGTGATTTAAAATTTTTGGACCCAGGATGGTCTACTGCTTGCATAATCGACCTTCGATCATCACAGAAATCCAAAATTCAACTTAACTAATTATCTTACATCAAACTAACAAAATTTCAACTTGGTCAACCATGGTTCACTCATGGTCAAACTTGGTCTTCTGGACCTCCAAACGATGCAGAATGCATTTTCAAACGTGTTTAACCACTTCTCAAATCAATTAACATGCTTCTGAACACTATCAACATTGACTTTTCTTGTTAGATTTCAATTTTAATCCCAAAGGGGGCATGGTATTGCACATCATTCAAAGTCTGTAATCTAATCTTTCCTCAGTAATCAAGATAACAACCATGTCTAGTTGTTGATTCATCAAAAAGACCTCATCGCTTGGGGAAAATCAATCATCGCTCGGGGCATATCAAATTCATCGAGATCCATATCAATCTGGTATTCTCTTAATCTTGTAAATTGTATCAGTTTTTGTAACTATCGATTCAATTATGTTATTTCCTTGGTTCTTCGGAAACTAAAGGGTTCAGATGTGATACCAATGTGATTCTTATCGATAATCAGGTCTGGAATTAGTCACTCGCTTCTTCGCAATCATAAGGTTTGAAATCAGGTGTTTTGACACTTTTTCGCAATCATCGGTTCATTGATGTTATAGTTAACATTATCTTTGGTCATTCAGGACCTATTATCTTCATATCAACTTCAATCAGCTTCTGTCTCATTTCAATTTCAATTTCAAACATCAGTTTCAACATCATACACAGATTGTCTTTGAACCACTGTGCTTCGCAGAGCAATTCAAAGAGGGGCCAAATGTAATACCCCAAAAATGGGCTATAGGTTCATTAATCTCCTATATGGACACATCAAACGAAATCAACATTGAAGTCCTAACCTAAGGCACATGTGAACATCATCAAATTCTAATTGATTATCATAAATTATGCATCAGGGAATATTCCTAGTGATATTCCTATTTATCATAATTATCTTTAATTTAATGATTATTTGGCGATAAATCTTATTTATCCTAAAGTTTCATTAATTGAATATTCTGAATATTTAATTAATTAGATTTAATACTGCCACTTAATTATTTAATTGAATTTAGTTATATTTATTCCTAATTATTATTATTTAAATTTGACAATAAATCAAAATTCCTATCATTAATTGATTAAATTCTTATTTAATTAATTAAAGCAAGTTGTCATATTTAATGATTTAATTGGAATAAAAGTTTGATTTAATAATTGATTAACCCATAAATCAATTGTTTTATTTTTAAAATCAGTTAAGTTGAGGATAAATCACTTTATTTATTTATTTAATTCATGATTAATTGTGCACATCCAAAAAGCAGTTAAACTTTAAATCAGAAAATCAATTCAAGTTGTTTTAAAAATAAACTCAACTCTCTTTTGAGTTAAAAGCTTATCTCCACTTCTGATTTAAATCAAAAAGTTATTTTTGCATGATTTTTTGTGAGTTAACTATCTTTAATTCCTTGTTGACTCAAAAATCAACTAGAGTGATTTATGGCTTTTTCCATGCACATCCAAACCCCTGGATTTCTATAAAATCAAGGCTTCAGCTCTTCACAAATCATCTCATAATTTGCAAACTTATGCTGGTGAATTGGTATCTGAAGCTTCTTTGCGAATCAACAATTTTTGTGAGATCAATCTTGTTTTAGTTTCATATCATTTAGTATATCATTTGTTAGATTAATTGCATTGCATATCAGTTTTTCATCTAGAATAGATTCATACAGTTTTTTTCATCTTATTGCCTCTAAAATCCAAAAAAAATAGATTAATTTGCATCTAATTCATATCTAGATTCTACATTCAAATCCTTCATTTAGGTGTCATCAAGGTCACTGATCTCGGTCCAATCTGAGAATACATACTCACATCTATTAGAAGGTAGTAAATCACCTGGTTAGATTAGTTTTCATTTCACTGCATGATTTTGATTTTAACTAACCTCTAATGTTTTACTGAAGTGTTGTTTCTATGGCTAGGTACAAAATTCACACACACAATCATTCCATATGATATTCCCTCAATCATCGTGACTATTCATATACCTTGTTTCATTGATTTTGTGTCTTTGCATACCTTCACAACACTATATCTTACTGATATCAACACCAAAACATGTGTGACCTTAACTGAAGGTCCTACATATCCCAAAGTATCTTCTTGTAACTTTGCAAGCCATAATACATCATATACCATCTTCACTAACCAAAACTATACTGCAGAATACTGTTATCCTGATTTTGTACTTAGTCATTTTCATGACTGAGTCTCCAATACCTATTCTCACTTCATGTGCTCACAACAACATAAGTGTTTCCATAAATGACAACCCTTAATTGATCCATAGCTATCCCAAAACATTACTTGCCAACGTAGAATAGGTGCTTCTACTAATTAATATGTTATGACATGTCCTTTAATTGCTTTCTAATCCATTTAATAAATATTAAAATCCCTAAGGATCATCACCCATTTTTTTGTTTGTCTAATGAGAGTTGCTTTAGACATTAGGTATCTGAGAGGGTGAATCTTAGCAATGAGCATGGTCTTTTGATAGAGTATGTAGTGATTAATTTTATGTGTGAAAAATATAATGGCTAGGCATGTCCACTCTATATATGTATAGTTAAGCTCATAACCAACCAGTGTGCAACTAATATAATATATGGATCTATCTTCTCCATTATCATCTAATTTTTCCATAAGTTCCCTTAGTACAGTGATAGTAGTTAATATGTATGGAAGTATGGGTCCTCCCGCAACAAGTGGAATGAGAACTCATGGTGAAGCTAGATACACTTTTAATTGATCAAAGGCCTTATGACATAGAAAATACCACTGAAACTTCACACCCTTGTGAAGAAGGTGGGAAAATGGTTGAAAATTATCAACACTCTATCCAATGAAGTGGAAAATGGACCAAAGCCTTCCCTATAAACTATGGAGTTTCTAATATTCTTTAGAGGTGTAAATTCTAGGATGGATTTAACATTCTTGGTATCCACCTTAATTCCTCTATGTGATACAATGTAACCCAATAATCTTCTTGGTGTGACACTAAAGACACACTTCTTTGGATTGAGGTGGACTTTGTATTGTTCTAACCATTTAAATATTTTACTGAGTAATATAGTGCATGATTCTATGGTCTTTGATTTATCTAGAAGACCAACCACATAATCCTCCATGATGTTAGGTAGGAGGTCATAAAAATCACTGCCATAGCATGTTGATATGTGGATCTGACATTTTTTAGTCCAAAGGGTATGACTTGGTAACAAAATGTGCCTCGTGGCGTAGTGAAATAAATTTTATGTTCATCTTCTATAGCAATTTTGATCTAATTATATCTAGAGAATACATCCATTAGAGATAGCAATTCATGTCTGGGAGTCAAATCCACTATTATATCTATGTTGGAGAGTGGAAAATAATCCTTAGGACATGCTTTATTCAAATCTAGGAAGTTAGTGAAAATATGTATGCCCCAAAAATGTTTTCTAACTATACAATATTAGAGACCCATTTTGTATAGTATATAGGTCTTATGAAGCCAACATCCAAAATATTTTACAATTCTTCTTTGACCAATAATGCTATAGATGGGTGCACATTTTTGAGTTTTTTTTAATTGGCTTGGCATTAGGATATATGGAAAGATTATGTACAACTAGGTCAAGGTCTAATCCAACCATGTATGCATATGACCAAGAAAAATTTTGTAATTTTCTAATAAACTTGGTCATGTCCATCCTTTCCTTTTCACTTAGAGGGGCTACTACAAATGTGATCTTTGGATTCTTTGTTGTACCAAGATTTACTTCCACTATATCCTCTATGAGAATGGATTACTTATCATGAGGTAGGTACATTAGTGGAAAGTCAAATTATCCCTCTTCTTCCACCTTAGAGAGGTTTTCACTAGAAAATGCATCGTTTATTTTTACTTTTTCTTGATCTAAAGGTTCCTTGGAAAGGTTTTCACTAGGGGATGTTTTATTGTCTTTTTTTATTTTTATTTTTCTTTTCACTTTTTTCACTAAGAGAGTTTACTTGTTTCCCAAAATATGCATGCTCATTTTAAGTGATATGATGCTCATACTCTTGAAGATCCTTTAGGTGCAATAGTTTTGCTTCATCAATTTCACATATATCCAATGGTGGTGGCCCTTGTTGGTCCCAATCAATAAGCGCAAGATGTTTGAGAAGGAATTATAGCGGATGTGAGGTTAATAGGGTTTATGGAAAGGATAGGGTTATTTCCAAAAATTTCAACATCAAGGCATTTGAAAGGAACTTCATAGAATTCCTCTTTAAGGTATTCAGAGTTAGAAGAAGCTTCATGAGTATTTTGAGATGACACCTTAGTTTTTTAGTGTTATCCAAGTCCTATTTTGTGATAATAAACTCTTAAATTAATACATTATTTGATACCTTGTTCTTTTTCCCCAAACCCTATTCCATGGTATCCCATATTCTCAACAATACATCTTCCTCTATATTTTCTTCATCAAGGGGTCCCCATTGTTCAAAGTTTACCTACTTGCACTAGATAGTGGGTTTTTCCTTGGGAAAAATAGGGGAAGGTCGACCGTAGGATTTAGGGGATAATGGGAACTGACTAACATAGAAGGTGTTAAAAATGGTATACTATCCATAGCCTTTATCAACAATTTTTACTTGGTCATCAAAATTAGTATATTTTAAGGTGAAGGCTTCATCAGATGATAGTTTGTTAGCAAATAGCTAGGATAATTCATTGAGTGGGAAAATTTGGTATGTTTTCCTTCAAGCATTTTTCAATACTATAAGAGCTCAGAATCACTATGAATAGTAATTGTCTACCATGGTGGGGGAATTTAATGCATTGATCTAAGTGGATGGAACTATTTGAATGGCATGGATCCAAGGTTGACCAAGGATAATATTATAAGGTAGGTCTAAATCGAGGACTTGTCATGTAGTTTAAATTATTGTAGGACCTACTTGAAGAGAGTGTAATCACACCTTTGGATTATCATTCTCTATCAACATATGCTTTGATAGTTATCTTCTTTGTTAGATCACTGATCTCATCTGGGAATCACAATTTCTTCATTAATCTCAATGTACAAAGATTTAAACTAGATCCACCATCTATAAGGACTCTTTTAATCTTGTTTTGGTGAACAATGGTTTTGATGTACAAAGGTTTATTATGATTAGGACTAGGATCATGGAGGTATTTATTTGTGAAGACAAGATGATGTTGTGTGGTGAGGTTCTCAATCATGACTGGGAACTAGGAGTTTTTTATGTCATCAGGAACATAGGATTCAAAGAAATATTTCTCAAGGATTTCCTTATCAATAGGGAATAAGAGGATAAGCTCAAGGATTGATAAAATATTAAAAGTATTCCTGAGATTATCAGTGAGGCTATAGTGGGAAGCAGTTCTAGTGGAGGTTGATGGAGCTAATGGAGGAGGAGTGGCTTGGATAGTGATGCTTCCTTGGTGAGTGGTAGAATTACAACTAGAACCTTTAACTATGATGGTTTTTACATGATTATCTACTTCTTCAATATATCCACATAAAGAATAAAATCTTATGATGGTGTTGGTGGTGTAGTTGCAAGGGATGAAATTTGATGATAAGGGATTATCCTTCTAATGTTCAGGAAAGGGGGTGTTGTAAATATTAAGTTTAGCATTGGATGATGATAATTTATGTCCCTCAACTTTAATTTTACCTTTGTCAATAAGGCCTTGGATGAAGTTTTTCAGATTCATGCATTTCTTAGTATTATGACCCTTAATAGGATGGTATTATCAATATTCATTATTGTTATACTAAGAGGGCTTATGTTGATTTCCATCATACAACTTGGTTACTATGAATTCCATTAATAGGACAATGGAAGATAAAATTCAGGGGCTCAGAAAGAGGGGTATATTGGCTATATTTGTGGGTGTTATTGTTCTAATAGAGGAAATGATTATTGCATGGATTGTGATTGGTTTGTTGTTGGGATTTTTGTTTTCATGGTTGTATATTAGTATAGTTTTGTTGATTGGATCGATTTTTTTTATCCAAGGTAACTTTGACATTTTGCACATGTTTAGAATTAGTCACCCCATCATTAATAATGTTTTTGTTTTTGGTCCAAAATTTAGGTTTTTCATTAGATGATTAGGTATAATGTTTAATTATCCCTTATTGGAGAAGACCGTCCTCAATATTTTTCCCTTTCTTGACCATAGTTTCAAAATTGTTAGGACAAGCCATTCTCGTATGAAAGGCCATTTGTGGTATAAGATTTCTAGTGAATATATCAATCAAATGTTGTTTGGGAATTTTTCAAGGCAATTTATTGGTAAGGTATCTCCAACATTGTAATAAAGTTTCAAATGTCTCTCCATTGTGCTACTTGGTATTGAAAAAATCACTTAAGGATGCTTTATGTTTAATGTTATAGGAGCATTGCTCAACAAATTTCTCAATGAGATCTACAAAGGTAGAGATAGATCCTTACAAAAAGCTCATGAACCATTCAAAAGTGGGGCCTTTGAGAATTTGAGAGAATAGCCTCTTAAGGTATTTTTTATTATAGGAGACCTATTGACATACAACATAATTATTTGAGATGTTGAATAGGACATGTTTCCTCCTTTTATCTATCAAATTTAGGGATCTCAAAATTTGAGGGGAATAGTTGAAAGGTGATTAATAGATAAAATGGGTAAGGAAATACATCATCAAAGAAAAATTATTTCTTGTGTCCCCCATATTTTGTGTTAAGAATAATGTTCTTGAGCTCATTGAGCTAGATCAAGGGCATTATGTGAAATGAGAGTAGCCCCAAAATTATAAGGTCCTCCAAGGGAGGATGAAGTAAGATCCAAGGTTAGTGGAGGAACATATTCATAATCTTGTGATGTGTGATTAGTTGATGTCTTCATGGAAGATGATGGGATTGTGAAGAGTTATGTGGTATGATCAGCTATGGCGAAGGGTATGGAGGTTTTACCTATGTTTACCGTATTTGTATCTATAGCATTAGATGTACTCATTATAGTATGAGTGCTAGCATGAGAGATAAAATTAGGTAGAATGATAAGGATTTTTTGGATGGTTTCTTGTGATAATTAAAGGATTTTTTATGATTGAGTGGTTTGATATGTAGAGGGTCCAGTGGAGGATGGGGTGCATTTACCTCTTGATGAAGTAGTATTAGTGTTGGTGACATTAGTAACAATGGAATTGTTTGTAGTGGCACAAATTTTGGTGACATTATTGAGGATAAAATATTCATCACAATCAATGGGAATCATGACCCCATCTTTGAAAATACTCATAAATAAATCTTTCTTGTTATATATAATGTCTTTCTCAACCATTTCTAAGTTATAAGGGTCTTTGAGGAATGTATCTAGTCTAGGGGACATATTAGGTTGGTCGACAAGTTCTTCCTCCTCTTGGTTGGTTGTAATATCTTTTGAATGAACACCTTCATCATTAAACATCATTGTAAAAGGATTATATTGTCATTGTTGGTATTGCAGGTATTGAGCCATTACTTGCCCTCATGTTTTTTGTTTGTGATCTAGTAAGGACCATAAAAAATTAGCCTTAGAAAAATGAAATGAGGATTTGTTGTTGCCTAAGGATGACAAATGTTGGATGAATGTTTGATTTTTCAAGGGAATGATGACAAATGAAGGATGTTTTAGAGGGTGTATCTAAGGATGGTTGATGAATTTTGGACTAGAAGCAATCAAGATTGATATTTAATCAAACATTTGGATTTGAAAATAATTTGATGTTGGATTGGATTTGTTTGGTCAAGGATTAGATTTGGATTTTGGTTTTATTAGATTATGATTGATTAGATTATGACCAAGGATAAGAGATTGATTTAGAAATTTTTTGGATTAATATTGATTGATAATTGGATTATTCATGATTGATTATGAGGGAAGGTCAAGGAAACCTTTGCAAAATAAGATCCTTTTATGCTCAACAGATTTGATTGTCCAATAATATCCTTTCTTACTTAAGATAGACTAATTTATCAAGCAAAATTAGATGAGGAATTATTTAAAAAATACTAACTTGGAGATAGAAAATCCCCAAGATAATAATATCCAAATATAAAGGGCTAACTAAATAGACTGCTTGATATAGGCTACGATTTCAAGCAATAAACTTAGCTACAGATAAAATCTTTAGGATAAAGGATCTTTTCTCTACTTAGGATAATTTTAACCTTAGGTATAATTGATGAGGGTTAGATTTTGATTTGGTTTGGTCAATATTTGGATTGGTATTAACTTGGATAAGGTTAATCAAGATAGATTAAGATATTGGATTTTGAAATGATTTGAGTAAGTTCCAACCAAAGTGGGATTAGATCTATAGAATGATGATGATTTTTTCTCCTAAGTCCAAATGTGTAATGTGAAAAAGGTTGGGATTGATGATTAGGATAGATGAATTGACAAATTAGGTGGTAGGTAATGAAATGTGATCAAAGGTTTTGGGTTGGATGATGGTTTAGAAGATATAAATGGGTTAGGAAAGTGAATGGTTTGAAGGTCACATGTCACAAATTAGAAGGTATCAGTCTAGAAAGTATTACAATGGATAAAAGTGATGTGTCATAATGTAAAGGGAAACTTTTTGTCAAAAAATACAGACGCCAATCCTAGTCGGTAGAGTAGAAAAGCACAGGCGTAGGTTTGTACGTGCAAATGCCAATTAGAAAAAATTTATGTCGGACTGATAGAAAAAAGTCTCATACTAGAGAGATGGAAACTTTAGTTCACATGCGCAGATGCCAAAAGGCACAAATTTTGAAGGATAGACATAAACACTAATCTAGGAAGTTTGGATTTTTGGGAAAATTTTGATGTTTGACTAATTTTTGAGTGGCAAAAAGGGTTTTTTTAGTGGAAAGAACACACACTATAAATAATGTTTTTTTGGCCAAGTTCAAGAACATATACAACCTAGGCTTAGCGAAGGACAATACATGTTGAATCCTCTTACAATAAAATACCTCCTTCAATAGATAGATATATGCTTCATGGAATTGAATCCCCTTACATGACACTCACTTCTTAGGCACACCAAGCATTGAATTTCTAAAGACCCAAAGGATCTGAAGAAATTTTCTATCTCAAATTGAAGATTACACTAGGGATATCTTTGGGATGCATGTATCAAAGACCCTACGTCAATAAGTAGGAGATTTAGGCCACTAAAACAAATGGTTTCTAGTAGAGAATCAACCAGCATGTTACTTTAATACCCTAAAATTGGCATCTTACAACCCTAACCAACTTTGTTGCATTCAGTCTCATTCTATCAACTTTCTAAATCATCAAAGTCCTATTGTACTAGGCAATTCTAATTCCTAACTGACTCTACTTGACTTAGTGTCAAATGTAGTAAACCCTAAATCTGCATCAATCACATGTTATATTTAATTCCTAAATATCAACTATAATTGGCTAAAGAAACCCTATGATTGATTAATTTAATTACAAAGTCCTAGTACTTTAATTAAATTAAATCCACCCCTTTTAGCTATATCACATAAAAAGGAATTAAATAATATTTGGTTTTTAAATAAATATCCTCATTTCAATAATTGAATTTAATTATTTCAAAAATTGAGAAAGTTCATTTATGAGGTCATATTGTATTTATTTAATCAAATAATCTCTCCAAAATCCTCAGATCGGTTCAAAAAAGGAAACTTTGAGTTAACTGGAAATCCAAAAGTGCAACAAGCCAATTAACTACTCCACTCACTCAAAAGGAATATAGTTGACTATCTCTCTATAGGAAACTTACCATTATGAAGTAAACTTCCTTTCAATCTCCATCATGCATCTCATTCAATCTTAGTTGTCGATTGATTCTAGGATTCTATAAAAGAACCCTCTTGTTTCTCATTCGGGAGGATGCAACTTTTGAGTATCGAATCATTGTTGGATTGTTACCTCAATTTGTGTGCATTCAAGTTTTCATTATTGCCATTTTAATATCATTTATAGATTAATATCATTCTTAGATTAACAATGCATTTTATCTTAACTTAGCTTACTTTCATTTTTCTTAGATTAATACTCATTTCTCATTACTCTAGATTAATCTTGTACTTTCATTCTAGTATAATTGCATTTGCATGTTATCTTAAATCCTCCATTCTAGAGTCAATCTATGGTTTTTGGGCTCTTGATTCTAAGAGCTGCTCAAAACCCCATCCAGATAGGAGGCAACAAATCAAATCATCCAGGCATGTAGGATGAATGATCCCACATTTATTCTTGTATGTGACTGATGAATAAAGACTATGTTGAAGTGTATGGCTAAACTAGAGGCCCGCATTTAGCATATACATTTATGGCGCCCATCGTGGGAATGACCCAAGTGGGTACACACCTTTTGCCAGTGATTCCACCCCACTATAATAAAGTTGCTTTGTCGAGAAAAAGACTCCAAATCCATGTTAATTTCTTCCTCTTGATCTATGATGCCAAACATCTTGAGGAAGCCATGTTTGTTGTACTGAGTGGCACTGCTCCTAGCCCTGCTTGTCGAGGGTGTACACTTATAGGTGTCAGTGTGACTGAGATGTCTTAACCTTTCTTGTGATGGAACTAGAGGTTAATGTGAATGGAAGCCTATTAAACACTTTTTTAGGTAGTGGCCTACCCAGTTCATCTTTGAAAGGGGGCATAATCTTTGCGCATGGAAAGGGAAGAATCTCTCTCATAGATTCTCACCATAGGCATGCACCTAGACGTTTGAAGGTGGTATATGACACTGGCCCCTACTTCAAGGGTAACCTTTGAACATATATTATTGAGTCCTTGGAAACACCAAAAACATGGGTGCCCTCTAGGGAGTGACATGGTTATGTGAGGTGAACGCATGCACATAAGTTGTGAGGCAAAGGTTTTGTCTTCTCTACCATTTTCTTTGTAGGGATAAATGAGTGTTTGTTTCGACTCTTAAAGCATCCAACATGTCTAAACTTGTCAAGACTCCCTGATTCTTTTGAGTTGCCTTGTCCTTGGCTGAATTGTTTTCAACTACTAATTGTGTCACAACTACTTGAAAGTCCAAACCTATGTGCTTGTTAACAACTAATTCCCAAATGTTCAAACTAAAACTTGTTAATCTGAAACTATCCAAGATGATCTATAAATTGAATACCCTATCAGAGAACATTCTAATTTGTGTCTCACAATCATCTTTTGTCTTGAAAAATGGACCCAACTGACAAGTTCTGCACTTACTCACCTAGTTTTTTGCACAAATTATCGTGAGCGTTTGCATTATTCTGCACTTTTTCACATGAGATTTTGGATCCTTGCGTGAGGTTGTACCCCATCTCCATCAAATTTTCTATCATATTTCTAGCTCTATCTTGTACTTTTTCATGTGAGACTGCACATCTTCATGCCACTGCTACTGCTTCTTCACACGAGCTTGGCATATCTTCATGCAAGACTATATTTCCTCACATGAAACTGTACCATTTTTGTCAGAATAGTGAGCTATTTGTTGTCTCCATGTTGATAATCTACTTAGTCTGGTTCCTATTTGGGGTATTTCTACACGTCTTCCTACCTATACATAGTCTAAAACTAGATGTCTCGAGCTAAGAACTATGTGATGATTGCTTGAACTTACCTTGTCTCTCTGTTGTCTATTTGTTATGTTGTGTTATCATACCTTGTGACATGATAGTCATCTCTCAATTGTTCTACTCTTACTCTCGATGACTCGTGCCAGGTATATTTCACCTTTGTCACTCTTCACACTTATCTCGAGACATAGTTCCAAGTGTAGTCCTAGTTCACTCTTGTTACACAATCTTCATTTATGACTGTTGCAACTTGATGTAGCAACACATTCCCTTTACATCTTACTAGAAAAGGTAGAGGTAGACCTCACAATTGAGGAAGAGGTTGTTTGAAACTTGTCACACAATCTGAGTGTTGTAGAGGATCTTCATGTTCCTCCTTTCTAGCTACATCTAGAGAGGGTTCATCTTGATCTCCCTCTCCTATCTTTTGACCGTATGTTTGACGTTCATTCCCTGTGGACTTTATTCAAGTCTGGAACCCATTGTTGCAAGAACATCAAAACTATGAAGGGTCATCATCTAAATCTGATCCTATTGACACAACAAAGGTTCCCTTAGACATGACCTCTCGGCATACTACACACCCTCGCACTAAGTCTGTACATGCTACACACTTGCACACTAGCAAGATGGCAAATCAAATTCAAGAGGGTGAACACAACAAAGGTCATGATCAATCTCAAAATGACAAAGATAGATATCATTCTCAAAGAATTTTTTACATTCTTGGTAATGACAATGAGGAGATAACTAAACATGACATAGAGGTTTCCCGAGCTAACAAAGGCCTCCTTAAGATGATGGAGATCCTCATGAAAGAAGAGAAGGAGAAATACTTTGTCAAACTGGTCAACCAAGGGGCAGTTACCTCCGCACTACAACATCGAGACTCTTGTGGTCAAAGAGGAAACTGACAATGCTAAACTTCAAAAGTTAGTCCAAGACATGCAAGACCAAATTAGTCAAATCATGAAGGACAAGGATAAACTAGTGAAACATTTCGCACTATATAGCATTTGTCCATTCCCATTCGATAAAAGTCTATGCATGCCTCCTTTTCCTAAAGGAGTGGAACTTCCCAAATACAAAAAATATTTGGGTACCTTTGATCCTCAAGATCACTTGAGAGAGTTTGGTGCTCTATCTATGGAGTTTATACATGACCAAAATTACCTCATGCATCTCTTCCCATGTAGCTTGGGAGGCTCTGCTATGGAATGATTCTCTCAATTACCTACCAGCATCAAGTCTTTTGATGAGATTTCCAACTTGGTCCTATAGCACTACTCACACAACATCCAACATCTAGTTAACATCTGTGACCTTTGCAACTTGAAATAACAACATGGGGAACCTTTCTTGACATTTCTCCATAAATGGAGACAACTTTATACAAAATGTTCTTGCAAGATACCGGAGTCTAAAAAGCTCGACATCTTTTTTGATAATCTTCTTCCTGATTTTGGGTACCAGGTACAGCTATAAGGTCCTTTGACCTTTGATGACATGATTAAACAAGCTATGAGAATAGAAACATTCATGGTCAATAAAGGAGAACTGACCCTACACAAGGATAACAAACAAGGGTCCTCCTCGAGAAAAGAAAAACCTAAATTTGTCAATAAAAACTAGGATGTTGTGAATGATGGATTTGTTGACAACATGACTCTAAAGCCTTTGAAGGCTATGTTCAATCTTACCTCCAGCTTGCAGGAAACCAAAGCCACTGAAAAGGCTATGAAAAAAACTAAGCCACCTTCGAAGTATTCTAAAAGAAAACCTTGGGCTCCTTGATACAAGCGTGAGTACACTCCCCTAGGGGAACCTCTTGAAGTGGTTTACAAGACTCTTGCAAAACCAAATACTCACTCTGGATAATTTGTGTCCTTATGATCCACAACCCTGACCTTCTTGGTGGAATGAATCTACATACTATGATTACCATTAGAACAAAGGTCACAAAACTACTAGCTACATCCAACTGTGGCATAATTTCTAAGATTTTATCGACAATGGTGATGTTGTTGTGGAAAACCACAACAAGAACTCAGATCACCAAGAATTGAAAGACCCCTTTCCTCCTCATGAGAAGGGTGAATCTTCCAAAGCCAAAAATGTCAACATGAAGGTCAACTATACGTACAGTACCAATGATAATGTCATTAATATGGTTGAACCTGTTGATGTTGAATACTGTGATGTTATAACCATCAAGGGATGCGAGGATGCTCCCAAGTCCAAAATTTTGTTTTTTAGTGAGGCCCTGTGTCTCATTCCCATGAACAAGAACAATCTCAGGTTTGTGCAAACGCTATCACTCGATCTCCTGCGAAGATCATTCTCAAAGGCCCTGGGCCTTCTACATTTGCACTGAAACAACCTATAGATAAATCTATTGTTGGCCCTCCCAACAAGAATTCAAAATTGGTCACCTTGTCTAACAATGATAATTATAACATTTTGGACCATTTGCAGTGAAGCAACGCTTAGATTACTATCTTCGAGCTACTAAAAATCTCTCCTACTCATAGGTAGATTCTTGACAAAGCCCTCGCTAAGACAAATGTCCCTAAAGATCTTGACTTAGACCGGTTTCAATCCATGGTAGGTCACCTGACCTCACTCCATTACTTGTCTTTCACTAAGGAAGATGATGATTCTTTGGTCCATCCACACAATAACCCTTTGCATAGTCATGATTGGCCCAAAGCGTATCTGCCATTTCCTCATTGATAATGGTGTTGGCCTTAACATCTGCTCTGCTAGCTTTCTCACCTAGCTAGGTTATGGTGAAGACTATATAGATGCTCGCAAAAATATCACCATTAAAGCATATGATGAGGAAAAATGAAAATCTAAAGGTTTATTTGTGCTACCAATCTGGGTTGGACCTATCGAAAGAGATGCCATCTATCAGGTACTGGATATTCCCCTAACATACAATATATTGTTAGGAAGACTGTGGATCCATGAGATGCAGGTGGTTCCTTAAACCTACCATCAGAGTATAAAGTTCCCATTCCAAGGAGCAGAAGTAACAGTACCTACTAATACAAGCTATACTTGCAATTGTAATACCCCAAAAATGGGCTATATGTTCATTAACCTCCTATATCGACACATCAAATGAAATCGACATCAAAGTCCTAACCAAAGGCACATCGGCACATCATCAAATCCTAATTGATTATCTTAAATTCTACATCGGGGAATATTCTGAGTAATATTCCTAATCATCATAATTATCTTTGATTTAATGATTATTTGGCGATAAATCCTATTTATCCTAAAGTTTAATTAATTGAATATTCTCAATATTTAATTAATTAAGTTTAATTCTACCACTTAATTATTTAATTGAATTTAATTATATTTATTCCTAATTATTATTATTTAAATTTGACAATAAATCAAAATTCCTATCATTAATTGATTAAATTCTTATTTAATTAATTAAAGCAAGTTGTCATATTTGATGATTTTATTTTTGAATAAAAGTTTGATTAAATGATTGATTAACCCATAAATCAATTATTTATTTTTAAAAATCAGTTAAGTTGAGAATAAATCACTTTATTTATTTATTAATTCATAATTATCCATGTGCACAATCAAAGAGCAGTTAAACTCCAAATCAGAAAATCAATGCAAGTTATTGACTTTTTAGAACTCAACATCATTTTTTAGTTTTAAAGTTGATCTAAACTTCTAATTTGAGTTAAAAAGTTGTTTTTGCATGATTTGCATGTTTTTGTGAATTAAATTATCTTTGTTTAAAAATAACTCAAAAATCAAGTTGAGTTATTTGCGTGATTTATGGCTTTTATTCATGCATCCCCAAAGCCCTGGATTTCTATAAATTAAGGCTTCAGCTTATCCCAAATCATCTCTTCAATCTCACATCTCATAATTTTGCGAGCTTACTCTGCTAAAGTCATCTATGAATTGCACAACTATTTTGAAGAATTGGAATTTGGAGAATCAAAGCTTATTGTGAATCAAGCTATTGTGAGTTTTTTTTTGTTTTGAGCATTGCATATCATTTAGCATAGATTCGTATCATTGTTAGATCAATTTCATATCAATTTATCATTCATATTGCATAGAAAATCCAAAAAAATAGCTTAATTGCATTCAAGTTCATATCTAGATCAATTGCATTCAAATCTTTCATTTAGGTGTCATCTAGGTCACTGATCTCGATAACAATCTGAGAACATCATACTCGCACCTATTAGAAGGCAGTAAATCGCCTAGTTAGTTTAGCTTTCAATTCATTGCACGATTTCATTTTTGCTAACCTCTAATGTTTTACTGAAGTGTTGTGTCTACAGATCAGGTACAATTTTCACACACACATTTCTGGCGCCCACCGCGGGGCAACCCACCTTTACATGGTGGTTTTGATTTATTTTTTAGGAGCTAAAGGCCTAAAGTTTCAAAGATTTAATTTTATCACTCAAATGGCTTGGATTTTTCCTTTGAAATTTTTTTTGCAAGTTTGACACATATCAGGGAAGCTACAGTAAAAAATTTAGAATTTTCTAAGGTGTTTTGAATTTTTAATAATTTTTTCTTTAAATTCCATAAAAAATTAATATCTGACGCAAATCAGCATATTTTTCAAAAAAAATTATATTTTCAGAAATATCTTTAAATTATATAGGAGGTCTATTCTTTGTGTTTTAAATTTGGATGCAATATAATAGCTCAAATAGTCAATTTACAAAAATTGGTCTGTTTTGATAAAATAGGTCTCTAGGGCACAAATGAAGAGATTTTTCTAAAACTTTTACATTTTTGGAAATCTCTTTGTTTTTTAATAGGGATCTCTATTTTGAATTTCTATTTTTGTGGCCAAAATCATAATAAAAAAAAATCAGATCTTGTTGACTAGGTCAAATGCAGCAAAAAAAAAAAAAAATTGTGATGGGTATGCACTTTTTTTTTTTTACATGGTTCAATGAATGATATGAGTTGTCATTTGGGTTAATTGATGGTTATTATTGCTGATAATAATTGATTTTTAGAGCTAACCCTATGGTTTTCATAAGTTGAATATATGTTGCATATCTTGTTTGTTTGTTTGCTTGTTGGAGAGTTCGTCACTTGCTTGCATAGAAAAGCTCAACAAGAATTGCAAAAAAAAATTAGGTAAAATCTACTAAGCGCATTGCAAGGATCCCAGGTATTCTCCTTCATCTAATAACATTTCAATTAGGACTTAAAATAAATCTCTTATGTGTCTGGCTTGTGTGCATCTTTTCATGCTTTTGTCTATTTCTACACACTTGCAAAATTGATACTAGGTTGTGACCCCTTAAGGATTCATTAAGTAGTCTTAGATACTTGTGATTGATCTTGATTGCTATCTTGGGTTATTGGACTTGCTAATCCACCAACCCCTCGTTCCACCCTGTGGTTGCAAGGTCAGCGCCACATTAAAGGGGAGGGGTCAACAAGACAGAAGCGTTAAGTGTTCCACTTGGCAACCCATTTATGCTTTTAGGAACTCACTTGTTTTCTAAGGTGGGGACTCATTTTCAGCTTGTGTGAGGTGTTAAGTGTTCCACCTTATGGACTCATCTCATATTCTCTTTAAGCATTAAGTGTTCTTTTTTCTGCTTTTTGGGTACTTTTGGTATATTTGCTTTTTGGAAACATACATCTGTGCTCACATAGTAATTAGGCCCTATGAACACTATTCATGATTCTTGAGAGATTGGATTCCCAGTGAAATCCTTCTTGATGATAGAATTCTTGTAGGTAGGGAGGATACTTAGTGTGTTTCACATTCAACTTGGTTAGTGTGTCTTCTCTTATTGATCGATACATTCTCTCCCAGGAGAGGTTGATAGATCACGTGGGGTTGACATCATGAGCTTTGGTGAATCAAAATTGGTTAGTGCACCTTCTCTTGTTGATCGATACATTCTCTCCCCAAAGAGTTTGATAGATCACGTGGAGTTGACATCATAGACCTTGGTGAAGCAAAACTTTGTCTTAGTGTGTCAGATTTATCTGTCTGCTTTGTTTGGGTTAAAAGTGAAAAGGCATCAAAAACCTTGGATCTGGAGCCAAGTCCCCTTGTGGTACAATACTGTGAGTCATCTTTAGAGAGGGTTAACCATAGTGGACATTCCCTTCATAGGGAAAACTACGTTGATGGAATCTCAAGTGATAATAGCCATTTTCACTGTGGTAGTGACAACCGCTATATAAATGTCCTTGTGGAAGAAATCTTCACAAGTGTGGTTCATTGTTGGGTTGTCAGATCTCCCTAGCAGCTCCTGAAGATTAAGTTCTCGGACTATGTCAAAACCCTAGTGCATCAAGATTAGAGTTCACCCCTTTGGATCATATAAGTTGCAGAGTCAAACCATTACTAAAAACCCTAGCGAGGCCAAATTTTCATTTTCTAGGGTATATGTGCGTTATTGCAAAACATTTTGGAACATACACAATTAGCGCTTTGGAGGATTAGAATGAATAAAATCACTTGATTGTTCATGCGCAAGGTTGCTTTTGCCCTTGTTCATTGTTTTCAGACATGCTTGAAATCACTAGCTTGCTATTTTGCATGCTTGTTTATCTATCTGGTTATTGAAAATGAACAAATCTGTTACAATCCTCAAATCTAGACAGTACAATTTGCAAACAAGCTGAAACTGAAAACCCTAAATTTGCAAAATTTGAAGTGAAATTCTTTTCTGGATTCAAAAGTCATCTCAAAAGGTCAGAAAGTCATACGAGTTTTTGTCAAATGTCATTTCAGTACTACCCAACTGTCATATGGTGAACTACCCAATGTCGTACGAGTTTTTATGCCAGAAAATTTAAAAGTCAAAATCCTACTTGCAACTGTCATATGATATTTTCAACTGTCATTTCATTACCTACCAACTATCATACAAGTTTTGCAACTGTCATTTCATAGCATACCCACTGTCGTATGAGTTTGCAGAGTGTCATTTGAGAAATTTTTGAAAGTTGTCAGAAAATTGTCAGAATTGCCAGATATTTAGCTTTTCAGCCTATTTCCAAAATCTATCGATCAAATCACTATGTCAGGAACAAAGCAGTAGCTATTGAGAATCCAATCATTATCCCAAAGTGGCCTTTTGAATCTGATTCAGCCTTCTGTTTAATCGATTTGAGTCCTTTTCATCTTGTGTCCAAACCTTGTCATAGCTATCAATCTTCAATCAATCATCAAAATGACTAAGTGTTGTGGTATCTTGTCTGCTATCTTTTGGGAATCTACCCATACATACAAGGCACATTATCCTTCACCCACATCTAATCGAATCTTCAAATCAATCAAACCTTGACAAGGTTGTGTCATCTTATCATCTTGATTCATTTCATTCTTCAGTCATCTGGATCTTATTCTTTGTCTCACTCAAAGTTGATGGTGGAAACTAGAGCTTCCTCACACAAGAAATCTGGAGAAGCATCCCAGACCTTACCTATAACTACTACCAGGGGTCTAGAGGATCAAGAGAAAATTGCTTTCACATGTGCATGGGGAACCTTCTATTGGAATGTCATGCCATTTGGGCTTAAAAATGCTAGTGCTACATATCAAAGAGCCATGACATCTATTTTCCACGACATGATGCATCGAACTATGGAAGATTATGTTGATGATACTTTAGCAAAATCTATGATTAGAACTAAACATCTAAAGGACTTGAGCATGATCCTAGACAGAATGGAAAAGTTTAGTCTCTGATTAAATCCTAAGAAGTGTGCTTTTGGTGTCACTTCTGGAAAGCTCTTAGGATACATCATTTCAAAGAAGGGCATTGAGGTTGATCCAGCTAAAGTAAAGGCTATAATGGAGATGCAACCTCCTAAGAATATTAGTCAAATGAGGACATTGCAAGGAAGAGTTTAATCTATCAGAAGATTCATATCACAGCTAGCAGACATATCATAGCCGTTTACAAAAACATTATATAAAGGTGTGACCTTTGCATGGAACAAAGAATGTGAACAGAAATTTAACCATATCAAGAAGTATCTATCAAATCCTCCTATCTTGATGCCTCCTATTCATGGGAAGCCATTGATCTTATATGTCTCCGCAACAGATACATCACTGGGGGCATTGCTAGCACAACACGATGAGAACAAAAAGGAAAGAGCTATATACTATATCAGTAGAACATTGGTTTCATATGAGAAGAACTATTCAATGATTGAGAAAGCTTGTCTAGCTATGATCTTTGCATCACAGAAATTGAGAGACTACATGTTAGCTCATACCACACAATTGGTAGCTAAAATTGATCCCCTCAAGTACCTGCTAAGCAAAGCTACCCTCGCAGGTAAATTAGCTAAATGGGTTATGCTCTTATGTGAATTTGACATTGAATATGTGGAATGAAAAGCTATCAAAGGGAAATTCATTGCTGATCAATTAGTAGAAGCACCATTGTTTGATGACACACCACTACAAATGGAATTTCTAGATTCCTCTATCATGCATCTTTCTTCTAGAGGATGGCAGTTATTCTTTGATGGCCCCTATATAGAGAATGGATCTGGAGTAGGCATGTTGTTCATAACTCCTCAAGGCTACGCAATCCCAAAAGCATTCAGATTAAAGTTTCCTTGCACAAACAATATTGCAGAATATGAAGCCCTTTTGAATGGTATGAAACTAGCAATTGAGTGGAGAGTGACAGAGCTACACATTCATGGAGACTCTCAACTTGTTATTCATCAAGTCAATGATGTGTACCAAACTAAAGATGAAAAGCTCATTCCTTACAAGAGAATGGTAGATGATCTTAAGAAATATTTCATATCTATCACATTTGAGCAAATTCCTAGAACGGAGAACAAGGCTACCGATGCAATGGCAACACTATCTACTTTATTACAGCAGCCTGACCATGAGCTATGCTACGAGTTCCTGGTGGAAGCACTATCTTATCTTGCATATGACTCCCCTAAAACCCGCATGATTTGCACCATTGTAGGTCATGATTCATCCAGATACAAAAACCTATTTTCTTATCTCCAAGACCAAATCATTCCCAATACCTTCAACCACCGTGAAAAGAGATACCTTATCCGTAATGCCTCCCGATATGTCATCATTGGTAATGATCTATACAAATGAGGTCTAGATGGTACGCTACTTAGATGTTTAGAACGGGAAGAGTCTCAACATGCATTAGAGGAAGTCCATGAGGGTATTTGTGGGTCACACTCAAACGGTTTAACACTAGCTCAAAAACTTATTAGGGTAGGGTACTATTGGCCTGAAATGGAGAAAGATTCAATCAAGTTTGCTAAAAGTTGTCAAAAGTACCAAGTGCATGGTAACTTGATTCATGCTCTAGGGAGAGATCTAATTCCCTTCACAACAAAATGGCCTTTTCAACAATGGGCTTTTGATCTTATAGGTGCTATCTATCCACACTCTTCTAATGGAAATACCCATATAATCATTGCTACAGATTATTTTACAAAATGGGTAGAAGCAGTCCCTTTGACACAGGTAACTGGAAAGCAAATATCTATGTTCATATTGAACTATATCATATGCAGATATGGGATACCTCATTCCATAATCACAGATAAGGGTGGACAATTCAAGAACAAAGACCTCGATGATCTATGTGCCAAATTCAAGATCACACAACATTGGTCTTCTATTTACTATCCTCAAGGGAATGGACAAGTTGAGGCCTCTAACAAAAATCTATTGAAAATCTTGCACAGAATAGTTAATAAAATAGGAAGAGACTGGCATCTCATGATCAATCCAGCTCTCTGGGCCTATAGAACAAGTATCAGAATACCTACTGGGGCTACACCTTTCACTTTAGTTTATGGGTCTAAAGTGGTACTGCCTATTGAGGTTGAAATCCCATCACTAAGAATCAGAATGCATGGTCTAGTAACTGATGATGACTACAGAGTGTCTAGGTTGTAAGAACTTGAACTACTAGATGAGCATAGACAAGCAGCGTTTAATCATCATAGAGTATATCAAAAGAGAATGTCTAGAGGCTACAACAAGAAAGTCAGACACAGAGAATTTCAAGTTGGGGATCTTGTCTTGAGAGAAAATCCTAAAAATCAATCACATAGAGAGCGCAAGGGAAAGTTTGAACGCAACTAGCTGGGTCCCTTTGTTGTCACTACTACTTTTGGCTCTGGTGCCTATCAACTCTCAATGAATGAAGGAGAACAGCTCCAAGAACCAATCAACATTCTCCATCTGAAGAAATTCTATGCCTAAAGCATTCAGTCTATGGTAAAATGTCCTAAAAAAAATTATAAAAATCAGAAAAAGTCCTGAAAAAATGAACATCTTGGTGAAAACCTAGCAATAGGCGCCTTGATGATTCACAAAAAAATCCAAAAATATCAAAAGTACAAAAAGATTAAAAAAATCAAAAAAAAAAATGAGAAAAAGAAATAGTGCCTTAGTGAAAACCTGGAAAGAGGCGCCTTGGTAGCAAAAATAGAATCTCTGCCAAGATGGTGAAAACCCAACAAACGGGCACCACTTGTTTCAAAATGCTCCATCTATCAGTGCAATCTTGGTCTTTCCCAGCTTTCAGTTTTGCTTTAGTTTCTACATATCTCCCGGTTTGTTTCTACATTTCCAATTTTCAATAAGTCGGTCTGTACACCACTCAGCTCAAGCATTTGTATCCTATATATGCTTAACACTTGGGGGAAATCAATGTTATATCCTATGGCCTCCAGTATATCTTAGATGTTTCATATCCAGTCAGAGTCCTTTGAAGCTTCATTTGAGTCAGTCAAGTCTGTCTCGTCTCCAGAAAGGATTTTGCATCTACAACAACAATCAAACACAAACTGAAAACAATCTGTGCTTTTCATTCTTTTCTCTCCTTGTATGCTTACTGATTCGCATTGAGATTTTTGCATATTGTGTCCCTTTGAGCTCTTTGATGATGTCCTTTATAGGATTTAGAGAGTGATGACTAGGGGCATAATCTTTTCTTTGTCTTCTACTTGTATGTGAAAATCTAACGTCTTTGGAAATTCTGGATTGAAATAGTGTCCGACTGTAAGAGCCTTTATCTCGAATTGGATTGCCATGCATACCTCAACCATTGATACCCAAAAAAATTCAAGGAAGTTTGATCTCACTATTGTCTTTTTGAGTAAGTTCTTTCTCCTACTGTGAAACATGATCTTACCTAAGGATGTGAACAATAAAGGGTCACTATAGGTAATTCATACTAGATTTAGAATGATCTCTTGACTGTTTGATGTGTATGTTAAATGCAAATTGCTATATCAAAATGGACATGATACTCAGGTCATCTTGGCACTTGTGTCTTGGTGCTTGTATCTAATCTGACATTCCAAAAATAAAACCAATATTCATATGTCCATGGTTGTTTGACCAGTGGGTGTTGTATTGGTTCTTGCGCATACAAATCGATATTCATATGTCTATGGTTTCATGGCTAGTGAGCATTGTATTGATTTATCTAGTTACCTAAAAGTTCAATGATGATAACAAATCGACACATGATTAGTGAGTAGGTCCTAGGTCCTAGGGTTGCATTATCATCCTGCATGTTTCTTTGCATTTTTGCATGTTTTCATGATCTCACAATGGCTAAACGAACTTCAATGCTTAAACAATTCTCCACTTGTCTCTTCAAACCTAACAAGAGCTGAATCCCATATGAAGGTTCCTCCAATGAAATATCAAGTAGAATCCTTTTTTGGGATCAAAATCAAAATCTAAAATCATTCATATTATTAACTACTTGCATAATCAACCTTCAATCATCATAGAAATTCAGTATTCAACTTAACTGATTATCTTACATCAAACTATCAAAATTTCAACTTGGTCACCCATGGTCAACTCATGGTTTAACCTAGTCAAAATTGGTCTTTTGGACCTCCAAATGATGCAGAATGCATTTTTAAATGTGTATAACCATTTCTCAAATCAATTAACATGCTTCTGAACTATTAACGCTGACTTCTCTTGTCAGATTTTGATTTTAATCCTGAAGGGGGCATGGTATTGCACATCATTCAAGTCTATAAATTTAAAACTATGATCAATCTTTCATCAGTAATCAAGACAACAACCACGTCTAGTTGCTGATTCATCAAAAGTCCTCATCGCTCAGGGCAAATCTATCATCACTTGGGGCATATTAGATTCATCAATCCATATCAATCTGGTATTCTCCTAATCTTGTAAACTGTATCAGTTTTTCACAACCATCGGTTCATTAGTGTTATTTCCTTGGTTCTTCAGTAACTAAAGGGGTTAGATGTGATACCTACGTCATGGTTCTACTAAGACCATCGAGTCTAGAATCAGTCACTCACTTCTTTGCAATCCTAAGGTTCGGAATCAGGCATTTTGACACTCTTTCACAATCATTGGTTCATCACTGCTATAGTGAACATTATCTTTGGTCATTCAGGACCTATTATTTTCATAAAAAATCTTTCAATCAACTTTTGTCTCATATCAATTATCAATTTCGAATTAGTTTCATATCTTTATCATAAATAGACTATCTTTGAACCACTGCGCTTCGCATAGTAATTCAAAGAGGGGCAAAATGTAATACCCCAAAAATGGGCTATATGTTCATTAACCTCGTATATCGACATATCGAACGAAATCGACATTAAAGTCCTAACCAAAGGCACATCGGCACATCATCAAATCCTAATTGATTATCTTAAATTCTGCATTGGAGAATATTCTGAGTAATATTCCTAATCATCATAATTATCTTTGATTTAATGATTATTTGGCGATAAATCCTATTTATCCTAAAGTTTAATTAATTGAATATTCTCAATATTTAATTAATTAAGTTTAATTCTGCCACTTAATTATTTAATTGAATTTAATTATATTTATTCCTAATTATTATTATTTAAATTTGACAATAAATCAAAATTCCTATCATTAATTGATTAAATTCTTATTTAATTAATTAAAGAAAGTTGTCATATTTGATGATATTATTTTTGAATAAAAGTTTGATTAAATGATTGATTAACCCATAAATCAATTATTTATTTTAAAAAATTAGTTAAGTTGAGAATAAATCACTTTATTTATTTATTAATTCATAATTATCCATGTGCACAATCAAAGAGCAGTTAAACTCCAAATCAGAAAATCAATGCAAGTTATTGACTTTTTGGAACTCAACATCATTTTTGAGTTATAAAGTTGATCTAAACTTCTAATTTGAGTTAAAAAGTTTTTTTGCATGATTTGCATGTTTTTTTGAATTAAATTATCTTTGTTTAAAAATAACTCAAAAATCAAGCTGAGTTATTTGAGTGATTTATGGCTTTTATTCATGCATCCCCAAAGCCCTGGATTTCTATAAATTAAGGCTTCAGCTCATCCCAAATCATCTCTTCAATCTCACATCTCATAATTTTGCGAGCTTACTTTGCCAAAGTCGTCTACGAATTGCACAACTATTTTGAAGAATTGGAATTTGGAGAATCAAAGCTTATTGTGAATCAAGCTATTGTGAGATCTTTCTTGTTTTGAGCATTGCATATCATTTAGCATAGATTCATATCATTGTTAGATCAATTTCATATAGATCAATTTCATATCAATTTATCATTCATATTGCATAGAAAATCCAAAAAAATAGCTTAAATGCATTCAAGTTCATATCTAGATCAATTGCATTCAAATCCTTCATTTAGGTGTCGTCCAGGTCATTGATCTCGATAACAATTTGAGAACATCATACTCGCACCTATTAGAAGGCAGTAAATCACCTGGTTAGTTTAGCTTTCAATTCATTGCACGATTTCATTTTTGCTAACCTCTAATGTTTTACTGAAGTGTTGTGTCTACAAATCAGGTACAATTTTTACACACAGCAATATGCTCACAAAATCTACTGATAGCTTTGTTCCAACCAACAAAGAGTCCACTGAATTCTTTGATGCTAAACTCAAGGAGATGGAACAGACTCTAAAACTCAAGAATATTGGCATGGGGGGTATCAGATTGAACCTTTTTTATCATTAACATCTCTACCTGCATCTTTGCATTCCTATGGGAGACCCTCTAAGGACAAGAAACCTTTGGCTATCTCTCCTCAAACAATCTATGATGGCACCTTTGTACAGGCCATAGTGCCACTAGAAGATGAGGATGAAAATAGAGCTATTGCAGCTTGGATTTATAGAGGGGAGAACACACCTGAGTATGTCACTCCAACTCGTGAGATAGAACCTAAACGATATGGTACAGGCTTTGATCTCATAAAATTCTTTAGCTATAAAGGGAATGTCCCTATAGGGGTAAATAACAATGGATTTCTCAAACCACTTGAAGCTACAAAATGATGAACAAAAGACACTTATGGGTTAGGTTTCAAGAAGATCTCATTTCACTTAGGTATTAACAAATTTATACCAGAACTGTGATACCTCAGAGGACAACTCTGATGAGGATACCTTTCCTTATGCTATTCCTCCAGATCTTGTCACACTCTTTGCAAAGACGGATGATCTTATACCATGTGTTAGTAAGGCATAGACTAACAATGACTCTGATGACACTGCCTTAGTTACTCCACTGACATACAAGCGGTTGAGGACAATGCAGACTACCAATCCTAACTATCAATGTGAATTGTACATGTTGTCACCATTCCAAAAGTGGTTCAAACAAGAACAAATCCAACAAACCATAAATGCCATGAGAGATAAACAAGAGTCAGATGGTACAGCAAGTAGTGATAGAGTACCTATCTCAAGCATCACTTACTCACATGAGTATGAATTTGATTCTCTATCTAATGCGACCTCTGAAAAGGATGTAGATATGGTGCATGTATATGAAAACCTTCTGGAAGTAGGTGAAGGTTCTAGTGTTAGGACAACCAAGTGTGATTCCACTAATGTTAACATACCCTCTACTACGGATGTGAGGATTCAAAGGAATTTGAACGTATCTCTGGATGAGATCGCTTTAGGTGTCGACTTGTTTTTCCATGCTTTTGATGACTATACCTTGAACATACTAGAACCTGTCACTTCTCTTCCACTTTTTCATTCCGAAGTCATAAACTAGAACTCTTCCTCCCCATCCAGTGAAGTCCTTACATTCTAGAATGATTATACTCTTGTCTGCTACCTTAACGTTGTTGAACCAGTAATGCCCTCCATTGGAGAAGACAGTGTCAACATATTTGAGGCCGATATCAAGTATCTCAATCACAAAATTAAAAGAAAAAAGAATAGACACTCTGATGGTGAAAACCACATTATGGAAATATTAGAGCCGAAAAAAGTAAAAATAAAAGACGTATCCGAGGGTGAAAACCTCTTTGAGGCACCTAAGGATGGGATACTTGATACACTTCCAGGTCATTTTCAAGAAAGGTCATTAGTACTGATTGAGCCAACTCAACCTGTGAACTTGGGCACAGAAGTTGAACCTCAAATTATTCAGTTGGCACAGTCATTATCTATAGAAGAGAAAGAGGAATTCATCAGTTTCTTTTAGAGAAAGAAAATCAATTTTGCATGGACATATTCTAAAATGCCTAGATTGGATTCTAATATGATCATGCATCACTTGTCCATTACACTAGGCATTAAGCCTATTAAACAAAAGCTCCGTAAGATGCATCCACATGTGGCATTACTAGTCAAGGCTGAATTGGACAAAATTCTCAAAGTTGGCTTCATCAGAATAATTGACTATGCGGAATGGATTTCCAACATCGTTCTAGTATCTAAACATGACAAATCTATCTGAGTCCATAGATTTATGGGACTTGAACAAGGCATGTCCTAAACATGACTTTCCATTACCCAACATTGACATGATTGTGGACATGACAGCTGGTTATGAAATGTACTCACTAATGGATGGTTTCTCTGGCTACAACCAGATAAAGATCACACTAGAAGATCAAGATAAGACTGCCTTTACATGTGCCTAGAGAACTTTCTGTTGGAATGTCATGCCCTTCAGACTTAAAAATGTTGGAGCTACATATCAAAGGGTTGTCACCACTATCTTTCATGATATGATGCATAAGACAATAGAAGACTATGTGGATGACACCTTAGCTAAGAGCATGCAATGAAAGGCACATCTCGTAGATCTAGGTCCTATATTGGATCGAATGGAACAATTCAGTCTGAGGCTTAACCCAAAAAAGTGTGCATTCAAAGTTACATTTGGAAAACTAATGGGTTACATCATCTCTCTGAAATCCATAGAAGTAGATCCTAAGAAGGTTTAAGCCATCATGGAAATGCCTCCACCATGCAACATTAGTCAGATGAGAGGACTCCAGGGAAGATTACAGTCTATCTGGCTCTTCATTGCACAATTGGGTGACAAGTCACAACCCTTCACCAAGACTTTACACAAAGGTTTGACTTACGAGTGGAATGAAGAATTTGATAAAGGGATCACACAAATAAATAAATGCCTTGCAAATCTGCCAATACTGATGCCTCCTATTCATGGGAAGCCTCTCATTCTTTACATCTCTACTACAGATACATCATTGGGCATCCTACTAGCTCAAGAAGACCTGAATAATAAAGAATAAGCTATTTACTACATTAGTAGGATGTTGGTCTCCTATGAAAAAAACTACTTTGTCATAGAGAAGGCATGCCTAGTAGTGGTATTTGCTTCATAGAAACTGCAACACTACATGATTTCCCATACCACACATCTCATTTCCAAGATTGATCCATTAAAATACTTGCTTAGTAAAGCTGCCCTCATAGGTAGATTGGAAAAGTGGGTCATGATACTCTGTGAGTTTGACATCAAGTATGTAGAAAGAAAAGTCATCAAAGGGAAGGGGATCATAGATCAGTTGGTAGAGGAAACTCTTACAGATCATCAACCATTGAGCATTAAATTCCTAGATGAGTCCATAATTATTCTCACACATCAATCATGGACCATGTTCTTTGATGGATCATTCACCCAACAGGGGTCAGGTGTTAGGATACTATTCATCACACCACAAAGGTACTCTTTAACCAAATCATACAAGATATTGTTTTCTTGTACAAACAACATCATTGAGTATGAAGCTCTAATCAATGGCATGAAGATAGCCATCGAATGGTGATTGGATGAACTCAAAGTCTTTGGAGACTCACAATTGGTCATCAATCAGGTCAATGACATCTATCTGACAAAAGATGACAAACCGGTGCCTTACAAATGAATGGTTGATGATCTCTAAAATTACTTTGCACATACCACCTTCCAAAAAATTCCAAGGGCAGACAAAAAAGAGGTTGTTGCAATGGCTACTCTTTCTTCTATGTTATAGATGCTAGAGAATGACTTCCAACATGACTTCCTAGTGGAAATGTTTCTCTACCCAGCCTATGACACCCCTGAATCTCAAATGATCTATTTTGTCATTGGACACGATTCATCCCACTACCACCACATCTACTCCTACCTCTATGACCAAATTGTTCCAGATACTTACACCCAGAATGAGAAATGTCACTTAATCCTCAGTGCTTCACAATATGTCATCATAGCTAACGACTTATATAGGTGAGGTCTATATGGTACCCTCCTTAGGTGTTTAGAACCTGACAAGTCTAAGCATGCATTAACTGGGGTGCACGAAGGCATCTATGGATCTAACTCAAATGGCCTAACACTAGCCCATAAGCTTATTAAAGCTAGTTACTATTGGCCAGATATGGAAAAGGAAGCTACACAGTATGCCAAGTCTTGCAAACAATGTCAACTACATGGAAATATGATCCACACTCTAGCCAAGGATCTTATTCCCTTCATCACTTTCTATTAGGATTGAGTAATACTGAGAGGAGGGGTGAATCAGTATTACAAAACTTTGCTTTCAACTTTATACAATTATAAATAATCCAAAGTAATGCGCAAATGAAAAGAACATATAAGCATAACACATTACTCATGACACCATGATTTGTTCTCGAGGAAACCCTGATTAAAGGGAAAACCCCGGTGGGGATGGTACCCACAAATATGCACTAAAGTATAATGTCCCTATTAAGAGATCTAGCCCTGTTAGGAGCTAATTGTTACATAGTACATTTCCTTCCAGAGGATTACAAAAAACCTGTTAGGGGCATACAAAACACCTGATTAAAGGTGGTGAGCACACTGCTCTTACAATCAATAGTCTCAGAAATAGTTCACAAAAAGGGAACAATACAAGCACTTATCTTGCTTAGATAGTTCTAGTTATAGCTCTGCCTTTTACTGATCTCACATCTAACTTCTGCTATCTCTTTCCCAAACTTCTCATCATAATCCACCTTCTTTCACAATAGTAGTCTGTACTTATACAAAATTAGCCTTCCAGTCGGCTCCACAAAAGTCATACTTAGTATAGCAAAAACTTGTGTAAATAAAATATATGGAGTCGGCGCTCTTATATAATAGAAGATTCAGCACTATACTTTATTCATATGACTTCACACATTATCATATCCATCATGCTTTCCTTAATCATCTCAACTATTCATATACCCTGATATATTGTTTTACTGTCTTTGCATACCTTCTGAACACTATATCTCATACACCATCTATCCAAAACTTATGTGATCTTAACTGAAGCATTTACATATACCAAAATACCTCTAGTTAACTTCGCAAGCCATAATATCATGTATGTCTTTGTCGCTATCCAAAACTGTGGCACTGTACCCTATTTTCCTGATTCTGGACTTAGTCATTTTCATGACTGTGAATCCAGTGGCAATCTCCACAATATGCGATCATACTTATCATAAGTGTTGCCATAAATGACAACCCTTAGAGGATTTCTAGCACTCCAAATCATCACTTGCCAACACTTTCTAGCCATTTCAATAATGGGCCTTTGATTTGGTGGGTCGACAAGTAAATTTTAGCTTGTTTTTCGACGAGGATTAGTCGATTTTTTGATGCAAATGGGTCGACCAGATGACTATCACTATTGTAAAACTTTTTTTGTCCATTATTCAACACATAATATGTTTTTCATAAATGCGACCTTTATAATCATCGAATTATCGACTGAACCAATGTCAAAATAATCACCTCAATCTAGAAGAATTGTCAACATATGTTTCATCTTCTTCGACAAATGTTGGTCAAAATAATCACATAATTCTAGTCGAAATAGCGACGATAGATGGTTGCAACATTCATCTAGAGTATAGCATTCTTGTCGAAACTACATTGCTATGATGGTCAAAAAATCGACAGCAAATTCAGTTTTTTTTTTTTAAATAAAATATATTATCAAATCTATTAATATATTATAGTGATTGGAATTTGAAATTCAATGGGAGTCCTAGCCTACATGATGCTTAGTAGACACCTACTACATGGGTGCTTCTATTTTAAGACCACACACACATACACACGTGTACTGTGTGTGTGACATGTGTGTGTGTGTGTGTGTGTGTGTGTGATCAAATATATTTAATAAAAAAATTATAAAATCTATCTCAAGAAATGATGGGAAATTTTTATATTATTTCTAGAAAGTTTCAACTTCTATTCGGTGTGGTTTCATGAATATTTATGTCTATATTCAATTTGTCATTTTCATGTTTATTGCAAATCAAAAGAACATAAAAGAGTCTTTAATTTTATCGTATTAGTATAATACACATTACACTAACTTTATAACAATATGTTTTTATTTTATGTGGGGCAGTCCAAAGGAAGAGAAGAACAATCCACTATTAACAATCTAACTAGTGCCAAAACTGCCATATGTACATCTTCAAATTACAAATATCATAATCAAGATATTATTAAAGATTTTGGTTCTACATAATATAATGTTAGAACAATGAAAAATGCATACACGTGGACACTAACTAAATTATCTAGCTCTCAAATTAAATTTAAATTAACAAATACTCTTACCTTCCAAGTGAAAATATTTACTATTTAATCTAGTTGATATAGGAGTGGAAGATGGTGAAATGAAATACAAAAGTAGAACCTAGTGAACTAGAATAGAACCATAGGCCCAATGCCTTGTACTTTTGTTGGCAAATGTTACTGTAGTTTCTCTATATGTGTTGATGGTTTAGGTGGTGCCAACTGTCCATGCTTTCGTATAAAATGACACCCTCGTCATATATAATGGATCTATCAAATTTTTACCATTTTCCAATATATGTATTAGAACATGTAAAATTCTCTATGAAAGTGAAATTTTTGCAATGGGTACAATAGATACTATGGATATGAAGCTGATTGTTCTAGAAAAAATTTGTGTTCAATTTCTATGGCTGTGAATAATGAAAATGGCTTAAATATTGGGATCATGATGATCTGATATGGTGATATCCACTTTGTCGATATCTCTACCTAGCTTCAGTGTACAAGAACTTAGTGGAATGGAAATGTTGGCACACTTCAATTAGTAATTGCCTCTTCAATGCCACCATTGTTGTCATCACCATATTATTATAATGCTAAGCTCTTTTTCTTGTTTCTAGGGCTCCACTAGTATTATTAGTGGAGGATCTAGATGGTTGTAAGAAGCATTTTCCTTCTCTAAGAGAGTTAACTAGAAGATAGAGAAGCTTGATAACGATGGCATGGGGATTCGATTACTTTGGTTTAACCCTACCGAATGTGCAAAAACAAAAGAAAGAAGAAATCTTCTTAGCTTTTCCATTGTTGTTGGCCATTGAAACCTCTGTGACAGAGGCAATATACAAGATGTAGAGCAATATATTTGTGGCACAATCCTAGATATACTTTAGACGTGGTTTTCTCTATGTAGTGATGTAATGCAGAACCTTTAAACACATTGTAATAAATAAAAAGAGAAGGCATTGTATAATAGTGTATCGTTAAGTTTTATTTTTGCATATACATTTCATTGGTAGTTTCTAATATATTTTAGAGGGCATTTGGAACATATGTGTAGTCGTTCATTCAAAACAAAGAAAGATGATAATGGATTGTTAGAGGAACATTAAGAAGAAGTATGGTGTATTTATTTTAATCTAAAAGGTTCAAGGCAATGTTATAAATGCCTAAGAGGTGGAATGTTGTTGAAGTTGACAACTTGTTGTCAACTAGACAACCAACATAAGCAAATAACTAACTGTCCACAGTCCTATAAATGACTGTTACGGTTAGCAAGGGTTATACTAGCCTTGAGAGGCTTATTTAATAGAAATAAGGGTGTGTTTTGAAGGGGAGAGAGTGAAGATAGGGTAGATAATCAATCCTAGATCATGAAGATCAATGTAATCCACTTTGAAGCAATAAAAATGTAAAGTTATTGTATTCTGCCAGGTATAACCTGTGAGGGTACAGTCAAAGGATTTGATGGTAAAAATGCTTCTCTATGGTTCTTGTGAATGGATATGAGTTTTTATGATACATTTTTTTCTTTCCCTCATTATTTTAAACTATACTATAGACCATAGAAGATGTAAACCCTCTGTGTTTTTGTTAACTATCCCTGAACAGTGAACAAGGTAGACTTGGATTGTTGCAATATTGGATTGGTATGTTCCTCCACTCCAAGTGTAAATGAGTAGGATGGATTAGATAAAAATGTATCAGACAAACTCATATCCATTCACAAGAACCATAGAGAAATGAGTTACTTTACATCTTCTATGGTCCATAGTATAGTTTAAAATAATGAGGGAAAGAACAAAATGTATCAGACAAACTCATATCCATTCACAAGAACCATAGAGAAGCACCCATATCAAAGGATTTGATGGTAAAAATGCTTCTCTATGGTTCTTTTGAATGGATATGAGTTTTTCTAATACATTTTGTTCTTTCCCTCATTATTTTAAACTATACTGTGGACCATAGAAGATGTAAACTCTCCAATTTTGTGTTAACTATCCCTGAATAGTGAGCAGGGGTCACAGTCACTTGGATTCTTGCAATATTGGATTGGTATGACCCTCCACTCTAGGTATAAATGAGTAGGATGGATTAGAACAAAATGTATCAAACAAACTCATATCCATTTACAAGAACCATAGAGAAATGTATCAGACAAACTCATATCCATATAACTAACTTTACACCCTCATTAAAATGTATCAGAAAAACTCATATTCATTCACAAGAACCATAGAGAAATGAGTTACTTTACATCTTCTATGGTCCATAGTATATTTTAAAATAATGAAGGAAAGAACAAAATATATCAGACAAACTCATATCCATTCACAAGAACCATAGAGAAGCACCCATATCAAAGGATTTGATGGTAAAAATGCTTCTCTATGATTCTTGTGAATGGATATGAGTTTTTCTGATACATTTTGTTCTTTCCCTCATTATTTTAAACTATACTATGGACCATAGAAGATGTAAACCCTCCATTTTTGTGTTAAATGTCCCTGAACAGTGAGCAAGGGTCACAGTCACTTGGATTATTGCAATATTGGATTGGTATGATCCTCCACTCTAGGTATAAATGAGTAGGATGGATCAGAACAAAATGTATCAGACAAACTCATATCCATTCACAAGAACCATAAAGAAATGTATTAGAAAAACTCATATCCATATAACTAACTTTATACCCTCATTAAAATGTATCAAAAAACCTCATATCCATTCACAAGAACCATAGAGAAGCATTTTTACCATCAAATCCTCTGATATGGGTGCTTCTCTATGGTTATTGTGAATGGCTATGAGTTTTTCTGATACATTTTGTTCTTTGGACCTCATTATTTTAAACTATACTATGGACCATAGAAGATGTAAATTAAACCATCAAATCCTCTGATATGGGTGCTTCTCTATGGTTCTTGTGAATGGATATGAGTTTGTCTGATATATCTTGTTCTTTCCCTCATTATTTTAAACTATACTATGGACCATAGAAGATGTAAAGTAAACCATAAAATACTCTAATATGGGTGCTTCTCTATGGTTCTTGTGAATGGATATGAGTTTGTCTAATACATTTTGTTCTTTCCCTCATTATTTTAAACTATACTGTGGACCATAGAAGATGTAAACCCTTCATTTTTGTGTTAATTGTCCCTGAACAGTGAGAGGGGGTCACAGTCACTTGGATTATTGCAATATTGGATTGGTATGATCCTCCACTCTGGGTATAAATGAGTAGGATAGATCATAACAAAATGTATCAGACAAACTCATATCCATTTACAAGAACCATAGAGAAATGTATCAGACAAACTCATATCCATATAACTAACTTTACACCCTCATTAAAATGTATCAAAAAACTCATATCCATTCACAAGAACCATAGAGAAATGAGTTACTTTACATCTTCTATGGTCCATAGTATAGTTTAAAATAATGAGGGAAAGAACAAAATGTATCAGACAAACTCATATCCATTCACAAGAACCATAGAGAAGCACCCATATCAGAGGATTTGATGGTAAAAATTCTTCTCTATGGTTCTTTTGAATGGATATGAGTTTGTCTGATACATTTTGTTCTTTCCCTCATTATTTTAAACTATACTATTGACCATAGAAGATGTAAACCCTCTATTTCTGTGTTAATTGTCCCTGAATAGTGAGCAGGGGTCACAGTCACTTGGATTGTTGCAATATTAGATTGGTATGATCCTCCACTCCGGGTATAAATGAGTAGGATGGATCAGAACAAAATGTATCAAACAAACTCATATCCATTCACAAGAACCATAGAGAAATGTATCAGACAAACTCATATCCATATAACTAACTTTACACCCTCATTAAAATGTATCAGAAAAACTCATATCCATTCACAAGAACCATAGAGAAATGAGTTACTTTACATCTTCTATTGTCCATAGTATAGTTTAAAATAATGAGGGAAAGAACAAAATGTATTAGAAAAACTCATATCCATTCACAAGAACAATAGAGAAGCACCCTTATCAGAGGATTTGATGGTAAAAATGCTTTTCTATGATTCTTGTGAATGGATATGAGTTTTTCTGATACATTTTGTTATTTCCCTCATTATTTTAAACTATACTATGGACCATAGAAGATGTAAACCCTTCATTTTTGTGTTAACTATCCCTGAACAGTAAGCAGGGGTCACAGTCACTTGGATTGTTGCAATATTGGATTGGTATGATCCTCCACTCTGAGTATAAATGATTAGGATGGATCAAAACAAAATGTATCAGACAAACTCATATCCAATCACAAGAACCATAGAGAAATGTATCAAAAAAACTCATATCCATATAACTAACTTTACACCCTCATTAAAATGTATCAAACAAACTCATATCCATTCACAAGAACCATAGAGAAATGAGTTACTTTACATCTTCTATGGTCCATATTATAGTTTAAAATAATGAGGCCGGGAAAGAACAAAATGTATCAGACAATCTCATATCCATTCACAAGAACCATAGAGAAGCGCCCATATCAGAGGATTTGATGGTAAAAATTTATGTTCAATTTCTATGGTTGTGAATGATGAAAATGGCTTAAATATTGGGATCATGATGATGTGATATGGCAATATCCACTTTGTCAATATCTCTACCTAGCTTCAGTGTACAAACACTCGGTGGAATAGAAATGTCAGCACACTTCAATTAGTAATTTCCTCCTCAATGCCACCATTATTGTCATCACCATATTATTATAATGCTAAGCTCTTTTTCTTGTTTCTAGGGCTCCACTAGTATTATTACTGGAGGATCTAGATGGTTGTAAGAAGTATTTTCCATTGTTGTCGGTCATTGAAACCTCAGTGATAGAGGCAATATACAAGATGTAGAGAAATATATTTGTGGCACAATTCCAGATATACTTTAAACATGTTTTTCTCTTTTTTGTGTAGTGATGTAATGCAGAACCTTTAAACACATTGTAATAAATAAAAAGAGAAGGCATTGTATAATATTGTATTGTTAAGTTTTATTTTTTCATATACATTTCATTGGTAGTTTTTAATATATTGTAGAGGGCATTTAGAACATATGTGTAGTCTTTCATTCAAAACAAAGAAAGATGACAGCGGATTGTTAGAGGAACATTAAGAAGAAGTATTTTCTATGTATTTTAATCTAAAACAACTAACTGTTAGCGGAAAATAACCAACTGTCAACAATTCTATAACTGATTGTTATGGTTAGCAGGGGTTATACTAGCCTTGAGAGGCTTATTTAATAGAGATAAGAGTGTGTTTCAGAGGGGGGAGAGTGAAGACAAGGTATATAATCGATCCCAGATCATGAAGATCAATGTAATCCACTTTGAAGGAATAAAAATGTAAAGTTAGTGTATTATGCCAGGCATAACCCGTGAGGGTACAATCAGAGGATTTGATGGTAAAAATGCTTCTCTATGGTTCTTGTGAATGGATATGAGTTTATTTGATACATTTTTTTCTTTCCCTCATTATTTTAAACTATACTATGGACCATAGAATATGTAAAGTAACTCATTTCTCTATGGTTATTGTGAATGGATATGAGTTCGCCTGATACATTTTGTTCTGATCCATCCTACTCATTTATACTCAGAGTGGAGGATCATACCAATCCAATATTGCAAAAATTAAAGTGACTATGACCCCTTCTCACTATTCAGGGAAAGTTAACACAAAAATGGAGGGTTCACATCTTCTATGGTCCATAGTATAGTTTAAAATAATGAGGGTTTACATATTCTATGGTCCATAGTATAGTTTATAAACTAGGGCTGTCAACTTTGTTGTATCAAACAAACTCATATCCATTCACAAGAACCATAGAGAAGCATGTAAAGTTAGTGTATTTTTCCAAGCATAACTTGTGAGGGTACAGTCAGAGGATTTGATGGTAAAAATGCTTCTCTATGGTTCTTGTGAATAGATGTGAGTTTGTCTGATACCTTTTGTTCTTTCCCTTATTATTTTAAACTATACTATGGACCATAGAAGATGTAAATTAACTCATTTCTCTATGGTTCTTGTGAATGCATATGAGTTTGTTTGATACATTTTTTTCTGATCCATCCTACTCATTTATACCTGGAGTGGAGGATCATACCAATCCAATATTGCAACAATCAAAGTGACTATGACCACTACTCATTGTTCAGGGATAGTTAACACAAAATGGGAGGGTTTACATCTTCTATGGTCCATAGTATAGTTTAAAATAATTAGGGTTTACATCTTATATGGTCCATAGTATAGTTTATAAACTAGGGTTGTCGACTTTGTTATATCAGACAAAATCATATCCATTCACAAGAACCATAGAGAAGCATGTAAAGTTAGTGTATTATGCCAGGCATAACCCATGAGGGTACAATCAAAGGATTTGATGGTAAAAATTCTTCTTTATGGTTCTTGTGAATGGATATGAGTTTGTCTGATATAGTTTGTTTTGATCCATCCTACTCATTTATACCCAGAGTGGAGGATCATACCAATCCAATATTGCAACAATCCAAGTGACTGTGACCCCTTCTCACTGTTCAGGGATAGTTAACACAAAAATGAAGGGTTTACACCTTCTATGGTCCATAGTATAGTTTACAATAATGAGGGTTTACAACTTCTATGGTCCATAGTATAGTTTATAAACTAGGGCTGTCAACTTTGAAGTATCAGACAAACTCATATCCATTCATAAGAATCATAGAGAAGCATGTAAAGTTAGTGTATTCTGCTAGGCATAACCCGTGAGGATACAACCAGAGGATTTGATGGTAAAAATGCTTCTCTATGGTTCTTGTGAATGGATATGAGTTTGTCTGATACATTTTGTTCTTTCCCTCATTATTTTTAACTATACTATGGACCATAGAAGATGTAAAAAACATGGTTTTTTCCAATTCAATTTTGCAGATTTGTTTACCAGATAAATAAACTAAAAGAGCTCAAATCAAACATTTTGGGCACTGATGTCGATGCCCACAAAAAAGATAATCTAGACTTCCTCTAAGTCTTCCAATGCCATTATCTACTGAATGTTCAAAGATAAAATTAATAAACATTGTTTTCTCAATGGTTTTAATAAGCATTTGTAAGGTTAGGGTTAAGAGATGAAACTAGTGAAGAGATGATCGAAAATGTGTGTTGGTGGTTGAATTTGACCTCCTTCACACCTTCAACTCTCCTTTGCACGGAAAGTAATTGCAGAATGAAATAAATGAAACCATGTCTTTTTATTTTTAAGTTATATTCCCATGTTGGTTGGAATTACAACCACCTGTCATGGTCGTAATTCTGACCAACATAGGAATAGATTTTTTAAAAAAATCAAATTTTTCCTTCTATAAACTGACCAAGGAAAATTATTTTAATGCTTGGTCAAAAATGTTGGTTTAGAAATGTTGGCGTGAAAATTATTTTAATGCAACTTAATACCATTCAAGTTCATTTGGATGTTGAGCAACATGTCATAGAACTTTTGGAGAGATCTTTGAAGTTTTTATCACTCAGGAACTCAGATTTGTTCATTTTAAAAGATCAAGTAAACATATCAACTAATTTTTATCATTGATCAAGCACATAAGACATCAATCAAGGAGTTCAAGCAAACAAATGTCTTCAAATAATGAGCAAGGGAAAAAGCAACCATGCACATAAACAAGAATAGTGACTTAGTATGCTACTCCTTAAATATTCTACTTGTGTATGTTCTCAAAATGTTTTTCAACCACACACATAGTCCTAGCAAATAAAAAGTTGGTTGCACTATGGTTCTTAGTAATGGTCAACTCTGCAATTTTTTCAATCTCAAGAGGGGGAACTCCAATCTAGGATCACCAAGGTTTTGACACATCCCAAGAATTTAATCAATCATAGATGCTGAGGAGATCTGATAGCCCAACAAGAAACTACACCCATGGAGATTTCTTCCACAAGGACATTGATTTAGCGGTTGTTTCTACCATGGAAAAAATGGCTATTACCACTTAAGGTTCCATCCACATGGTTGACCCAATAAATGGAATTTCCACTATTGTTAACCCTCTCTAACAAGGTGACTAACAAAAAGGACCACATGGGGACTTGGTTTAGATTCAAGGATCTGAGTTTTTGGTACTACCCAAAAAGGGAGTATAGCATAATCCTCTAGCCTCTTCCCTTCACCCAAACATAGAAAACAAGTTCATTGACATGTTAAGATTGAAACCACCTCGCCAAGGTTCATGATGTCAACAAAAATGTCTACTGAGCTCTCTAAGTGGGACCAATGTCTACCAAGCTCTCTACGTGGGACCAATGTCTACCGAGCTCTCTAAGTGGGACCAAGAGAGAACGTACCGATCAATGTTGAAGACTAAACCAAGTAAGCCCATGAGATAATAACAATATCCTCCCTACCTACAAGGGGTTCTATCATCAAGAAGAGCTTCGCAAGAAACCCACTCTCTCAAGAACGCCACAAATAGTGTTCATAGGGCCTAATTACTATGTGTAACATATATGCAAGAAAGTGAATCTATGTTATTTTGTAGAGCCCAAATTTGAAGTGTGATCTATGAAAGCAATAAACACTCAAGCTAGACACATGGTAGATTCATTTTATTCCCAAAATCCAAATATTATAGAGATTCAACAAAATACCTCAAGTCCAAAGCAACGCACTTAGTAAATTTTTGTTGAGCTTTTTTGTGCAAGCAAGCCATGAACTCTCCAACAAGCAAACAACCATGCAATGTATATCCAACTTATGCAAACCCTAGGGTTAGATCTCAAAAAATTATAAATTTTTTATTGAAGCTTCTCTAATATCTCGCCAACCTCCAAAAAAAAATTTGGACCAAAACACCAAGCCGTTTGGGAGATATGATTAGATCTTTGAAAATCTATGGTTTTAGTCTCCAAGAAAATCTACACAAGGGGGTTAGCTCCAAAAAAAACCAAAACCAGCATGTAAACATGGGTTGCCCCATGGTAGGTACCAAAAATGTGTGCTAAAATGTTGACACACTTCTATGAGTCATTATATCCAAGATTGCTCAAGAATGAGGTCTCAAATGGTGACTCATAGCTCTCTATTCATGGAGTGCAATGGTTTATAATGGAGGCCCTTAGATTAGACCTAGTTTGTGCCCATGCAAGTACACCATAAATGAGAGATTCAAAGAGGAAAAGTAAGAATGCTAGTCTCCATGATCATCAAGTATGCATGCAAATGAAAATGGAAGCTATTCTAAATGATAACAATGCATAAAAGCAAACTAATCTATGAAAAGAAATTCTTATGCAAGATTATTCTATGAAAGGAAATATGAATCTAATCTAATATGCAAGTGCAATATAATCTAAATGGATTATCATGGAGGCATGAGAGAAAAAGACAAGAAAAGATAAGTTGCAATATCCAAGCTCAAGTGCTCCAAACTCTTCTCCAAAATCGCTCTCCAAACCTGCATAACAATAACATAAAATCTTGATCTCTAAAATCTCCATGCATAAAATGAGGAGAGGGCTTCTTATAAAGGATTTTAGAAATGAATGTACAGTCAAGATTAAAAAGCAAAAAGAAATGAGCAGTGGTGGAGATTAAATCTTGGTTGATCCATGTGCTCAAGATTCTCAAGAGGCAAAATCAATGGACATGGTTAAGAGGCAAAAGATGTGCGGAAGAGATTAAGAGGCAAAAGGAGATTCCACTCATCTTGGAAAGTGTGCATTCAATGTGTAGACAAAAGGTCTTTTTCTTTTTATTTTTATTTTATTATTTATTTATTATTTTTAGCAAAGTGGCTTTCATTATTTAATTAAAATATTTTTTATTTATTTAAAAAAGATTTGTTCTTTTAATTAAATGTGGCTTAGGATAAAGTGATTTTATTATTTAATTAAAAGATTTTTATTATTTAATTAAAAGATATTTTTATTTAATTAAAAGGGAGTATGTTCTCTTAATTAAATAAAATTTAGGATAAATGATCAAACCTTAAGAAATATTAAAATAATTAAATTAATTACGATTTGATTAAGGAAATTGATTTGAATTGAAAATATTGCAAAGCATTGATTTAGGAAATTGATAAATTGATGAATGGGGGCCCAAAGTCTAAGCAACCATTTTAGGGTGCATACATTTGCCCCTCTTTGACTAATGCATGATCTTCATGGGAATACATGTAGTCAAAGAATGAAGTTGAAATGTGAGATTGATGCGGGATCACAAAACAACCCAGACATGTGATCGACAGACGGGAACACATCAGGACAAAGATAAGCTAATTGAAAAAGACAAGGCTGACACCCCTGTAAATAGGTAATTGTCAAGTCTCAAGCAAGGCTGCCCCAAGCGAAGCAATTGATAGGTTTGATAAAGCTGAATCAAGGATTGAAGTTTGATAGGTGCTGCCCACTCGTGATCAAAATCAAAATGAGATAGAGGAGAAACAGTAAATTGATAAATTTGATCAAATTGAACTAAAGATAAGATTCTTGATGTAAGATGAAAGATATAAGGATCACAGAACCAAGGTAGATCATAAAGCCTGAAATATTATGCCCCAAGGTTGAATTAGAAGAAAAGAAGTGGGGTGAAAGTGAATGGAAGATAGAAGTTTGGAAGAGGTGAAAAGAAATGGAGGGAAGAAAGAGAATGCCCCAAAATCAATCAACTGCTTAAGATAGGAAATTTTGATTGAGATCACGAAAGAAGATAAGGAAATGAAGATCAAAATGTGATCACAGTTGTTTAAAAGTTGAAAAGAAAGATGAAAGAAAACCCTTTCAAACTCTTAATGCAGCCTAAAAATGCAAATTAACATGAAGTCTAATAATGCAAGCTACATGAAAATGCAAAAGTGTACTTGCAATAGAGAAACTATAACATAGGATTTTGTGTTCATCATTCATGAGAGAATGTTAAGGAACTTATTTTCATCATTGGGTCATTATTAACGGACATCGAAAAATCACACAATCAGCACTAGTCACATGCGCAACTATGAAGATATGAATTTGATTTATATCAGATTGGAATGTGGAAAGATTCTAACATAAGCATCAAAGACATAAAGGTCAAGATGAATTTGATGTTAGCTTACCCAATCTAATGTAGCAAAACCATGCTCGCATCAAGGCAAAGATGCCAGGATTACCACAAGAACGGTTGTGCAAAAATAGTCAAGGATGATACCTCAGATCTTCTAAGTGTTTCAAGGGAACAACAAGAGACACTCAAGAGGTTTAAGACCACATCCACAAGCAGAAAGAAAATAAAAACATGCCCCATGCCCCAAGTCCTCTAGCTATGCATCCCGGAGAGACTTATTAGACAAGGACACTCCACGAAAATCAATAATAGTCAACACACAAAGAAAAGATATGACATAGCTCAAGCATTATGTGTTGCATTTAAAAATTTAAGTGTGTTCATTGATACTGACTTCTGAGGATAAGGATCAAATGCTTGCAAGTAGGTAAAATCACATGACAAAACTGGGTAAGACCAAGCCGATAAGTGTTGAAAAATAGTCGATGTCAGGGGTTGTATTGAAAAACATAGTTGGGGTGGTGTTAAAAAATACCATTTGCAAGGTGTCCTAAAGACTAACGCATCCAAGAGACCAAAGCTAACACAGTTATGCCCCCTAGACAAAGACAAAGACCAATTCCAAACCAAAGCAACAAGGACAAGGCAGGATGGAGAAAGGCTAAGTGTCGAGGACGTGTGCTAAGAAACAGGGGTCCAAAGGCCTCAAGTAGCATCCATTTCCAGGTTTTCACCACTTGGATTTTATTGCAATTTTATTTTTATTTTATTTTTAAGACTTTTTATAATTTTTTTGTATTTTTTCTACCAAGGCGCTTATTTCCAAGTTTTCACCAAGGCACTTTTTCTATTTTTTTTGAATTTTTTGAATTTTTTTATTTTTTTGGTATTTTTGGAATATATAATTTTTTTGAGATACATCAAAGTGTCTATTGCTAGGTTTTCACTAAGATGATCATTTTTTCAGGACATTTTCTAATTTTTAGAATTTTTGACAATATATTATTTTTTGGGGATTTTTTAAGGATCAATAAGTATGTAGAAAGGATGCCCCCAGATAGAATGGGCATCAAACTCCCAAGAAAGATCACATCATGTAGTCCCAATGTCTAGCAAGGTCAAGAACAAGAGGGATTAGCAAGTTGGTGGAAGAGATGGAAGACAAGAGAATGAAGGAGAATGAAGGGAAGAAATCCTCAAGGGAAAACTCCTCAAAAGTACCCAAGCTAGGGAAAAATTTTCATGTAAAGCACATTTGGGCAACCAAATGAAAAGTCAGTATAGGATAAGTCACAAAAGTGTAATGCAAAAGAAGGAAAGGATGCAGTCCAAAGGAGTAGACATGTCAAGAGGCTTCATAGCATCGTTGTTTACTTTTTTTTATTAGATCAAGACCAAAGGGGAAAAGGATAGCGAAAGGCTAGAATGAATGGAGGAAAATAAATATGAAGCCTAAACATGAATGGAATGAAAGAAAGATCATCATAAGATAGCTTGCAAGATAGCCAAATGTTTGTGTATAGGTCAACATTGTCAAGATCAAAGAGAGAAGATAGAATGGATGAAATATGTAGAAGAACTATGCATGATGCCTGATTGCTAGGTTTTCATCACGGTACCTATCCAAGGTGCCACAAGGGAGTGGTTTTCACCATAGGATGAATTTATTTCTCTTTACTTTTACTACTAAGGTGCCTATTTTCAGGTTTCCACCAAGGCACATTTTCAATTTTTTTATTTTTTTTCTATTTTTTCAAAAAAAAAAATTTAATTTTTTTTTGGGAAGAAGGTAAGATTTTTAGATAATTCTCTTTGAAAGGATAAACCATGATATGCCAAGGATTAAAAATGATATGCTCAAATATGCTGATAGGGAAAGGAAAATGGAAGAGAAAAATGGAGGATAAGGTTTTATGTAAAGCGAGTGAGGTTGGAAAATAGGAGGAATAGGCAAATGAGGAAAAATGATAGAAGGTAGAAGGATAATGAATGGAAGGATTGTGAAAGGGTAGATGGAAAGGAAGGAAAAATCAACATCAACACACACCTTGAAGGGTGGCAAGAGGATGGAGGAAACATGAATGAAGGAATACGTGAAGGAATATGGTGAATGGATTGCAGAGGTTGCGGTTTAGGCACATGGAATGGAAGAATGTTTTTGGAAGAAGATGAAGTGGAAGCCTTTGGAAGATTTAATGTCAACTTCACTTGTTTCTCAACATCAGACTCTTTCAAGAGAGACTTTGGAATCCATATAGTTGTAGGCTTTTCATTTCTTTTTGATGATTTAGAGAGAATATCTTCAATGATAGATTTTGGAACCCATACTTGTCTTGTAGTTTTCTTCTTAGATATCTCTTTTGACTTTATGCCTCCATGTTGATTAGAGGAGACATGGTGATCCTTTTTTTTATAGATTCTTGTATTGCTTCCTTTCCTTGTATTGAACATTCAAGTTACTTCCAAAAGACTTGGGCCTTGTGGAAGAAGAAGGAGGATATGACTGGTTTAGATGGGTGGGTGGATGAAAAGGATTCAAAAGTATGCATCTATGTTGATCTTGAGGAAAGATAGGAGATGGAGGGATGTAAGGACCCAAGATGGATGAAAAATTAGGAGAGTTAGGAGGGGAAAGTAAAGGGACATAAGGTCCCAAGATGGAAGGAAGATGTGAAGCCCTTAGTATTGGTGGAGGAGGTCCAAGGATGGACGTAGAAGATACAAAAGGATAATCAATAAGTTCATAAACATCTATTTGAAAACCAAGGACATCAACATCTTTAGAGTGAGCACTAGGATTTGCAATAGGATCATGAACATCTTGAATAGGAGAAACTTCTTTGATAGGATTGTTCGGAGCTTGAAAAGACTTAGGAAGAGTAGAAAGTGGAAGCAAACATAGAGTGGTAGGACAAGAAGATGGAAGACTTTGTTCTTGATAAGGAGCTTTGGATAGCATAAGTGTATAATTTTTCTCTTGATTTTCAATAGGCTTAACATTGGAAGTAACAACACTATTTTTAATAACCTTAATGGAAGTATCATCTTTGGAAAGCACAATTGTAGTAAAGTTATTTTGATTGTCAATAAGCTCAACAGTGTAAGTAGTAGCTTGATCTTGCTTAGGAGAAGACTTAAGACATGGTGGAATGAATGAGAAAGGGCGTGCAAGATCAAAAGAACCATGAAATGGATAAGAGACATCATGAAAAGGATTGGATGACATGGAGAGTTTTTGATCATGATCTTTCTTTATGTTCTTTTCCTTATCATTTTTAGAGTCCTCTTGACATGGAGCCACTTCTAAAGATAAGGAAGCATGTTGGAATTGTATGAAAGACTTTGGAAGAGATGGTGAAGGACTAGATGAAGTAGGAATTATAGCATATAAAGGCTTAGGCTCTTTAGGTTTAGCATTATTGAAAGTATTTGCAGCCAAGTGAAGGTTAGCTTGAGTTTCTTTAAGAGGTAGCCCTTGAGGAAAACTATAAGGAACTGCATGAAAAGTATTAGAACCTTTGTTGGATGAAGGATTTCTAAAAGATTTGAAAGACTTGGAAGCTTTAGGAAATGTATGGGTATTCAAGGAAGTAGGGGATGGAAGGGAACCATCACAAGAAAAAGGTCCATCATTAACATAATCTTTCTCTAGAGTGTAATCTTTATTTTTAGTATGAGAGTTCTTAGAGGAGAGATTCTTATAATATTTATGTTTATAATCAGCGCAGAAAGCTTTCTCTTCCTCAATAGAAGTAGATGTATCATCTAGGTATTGTTCACAAGAATCATCAAAGTCTGTTTCAAAATCAAAATTATCTGGATCACCATCATGATCTATCCAATGTGACAAACCATTTCTAGTAAGCACGAGCACATGACTAGGAAGACTCTTAGGAATAGAGGTGTCACAAGTATCACTACATTGTCCATCATCATAGTCATCAAAGATGGGCATGTCAATCTTCGTGGAAGATGTATCACAAGGATTTTCACATTGCTCATTATGGTATGTCTTGAGAAGAGAAGTAAGACTCTTGGGAGAAGTAGAAGAAGAACAAGATCGTGAAGAAGAGGAAAGTGAAGACCTAGTAGAGGAAGAAGACTTGGATAATGAGGAATACGAATAATGTCTAGAAGAGTCATGGTAAGACTTGGAAGATGAGGAAGGATGAGAAGACTTAGAAGATGAAAAATGTTTGGAAGAAGGAGGTCATGATAGGATCATGTGTATGATCCTAGCAAAGGCATCTGATTCAATCAATTTTTCTTTTATTTTTGTCTTAAGTTTATCACCTGTGTAATATCTAGAATGACTATTGGAGGAATAAAACTCTTCTAATTAAGCAATGAGCTTGAGATCATCTATTTTTAAGAGAGGTTCTATAACAAGATAGTTGAAATTCATGGTTCTAGAAGAGGAGGAATCAAGGATGGAAGTGACAGAAGAGATGAATAGAAGAAGGTAGACTAGATAATAAGAGGAAAAGAATCAAGAAGACATTAAGATTTTAGGAAGAAGAGAAAGAAGCATGAAGGAAGAAGAGAAAGGATGGAAATGGGAGACTATGAAGACATGGGACATGTTGAAGAAAGAAGACCAAGAGTCATTTTGTGCAACTTGACACCATTTAAGTTCATTTGGATGTTGAGCAACATGTCATAGCACTTTTGGAGAGATCTTTGAAGTTTTTATTACTCGGGAACTCAGATTTGTTCATTTTAAAAGATCAAGTAAACACATCAACTGATTTTTATCATTGATCAAGAACATAAGACATCAATCAAGGAGTTCAAGCAAACAAATGTCTTCAAACAATGAGCAAGGGACAAAGAAACCTTTCACATGAAAAAGAATAGTGACTTAGTATGCTACTCCTTAAAGATTCTACTTGTGTATGTTCTCAAAATGTTTTTCAACCATGCACATAGTCCTAGCAAATAAAAAGTTGGTTGCACTATGGTTCTTAGTAATGGTCAACTCTGCAACTTTTGCAATCTCAAGAGGGAAAACTCCAATCTAGATGCACCAGGGTTTTGACACATTCTGAGAATTTAATCAAACAAAGATGATGAGGATATCTGACAGCCCCACAAGAAACTACACCCATGGAGATTTCTTCCACAAGGACATTTATATAGCGGTTGTTGCTGCCACGACAAAAATGGCTAGTACTGCTTGAGGTTCCATCCACGTGGTTGACCCAATAAAGGGAATGTCCACTATGGTTAACCCTCTTTAACAAGGTGAGTGACAAAAAGGACCACATAGGGAATTGGTTTAGATTCAAGGATCTGAGTTTCTGGTGCTACCCAAAAAGGGAGTAGAGCATAATCCTTTAGCCTCTTCACTTCACCCAAACATAGCAAACAAGTTCATTGACATGCTAAGATTGAAACCACCTCACCAAGGTTCATGATGTCAACAAAAATGTCTACCGAGCTCTCTAAGTGGGACCAAGAGAGAACGTACCGATCAATGTTGAAGACTAAACCAAGTAAGACCGTGAGATAGTAACAATATCCTCCCTACCTACAAGGGCTTCTACCATCAAGAAGAGCTTTGCAAGAAACCCACTCTCTCAAGAATGCCACAAATAGTGTTCATAGGGCCTAATTACTATGTGAAACATATATGCAAGAAAGTGAATCTATGTTCTTTTTTAGAGCCCAAATTTGAAGTGTGATCTGTGAAAACAATAAACACTAAAGCTAGACACATGAGAGATTCATTTTATTCCCAAAATCCAAATGTTATAGAGATTAAACAAAATACCTCAAGTCCAAAGCAACACACTTAGTAGGTTTTTGTTCAGCTTTTTTGTGCAAGCAAGCCACAAACTCTCCAACAAGACACAAACTCTCCAACAAGAAAACAACCATGCAATGTATATCCAACTTATGCAAGCCCTAGGGTTAGATCTCAAAACATTTTGAATTTTTTATTGAAGCTTCTCTGATATGTTGCCAACCTAAAAAAAAAATTTAGACCAAAACAAAAGCCGTTTGGGAGATATGATTAAATCTTTAAAAATCTAAGGTTTTAGTCTCCAAGAAAATCTTCACAAGGGGGTTAGCTCCAAAAAAACTCAAAACCAGCATGTAAACGTGGGTAGCCCCATGGTGGGTGCCAAAAATGTGTACTAAAATGTTGACACACTTCTATGAGTCATTATATCCAAGATTTCTCAAGAATGAGGTCTCAAATGGTGACTCATAGCTCTCTATTCATGGACTGCAAGGGTTTATAATAGAGGCTCTCAGATTAGACCTAGTTTGTGCCCATGCAAGTACACCATAAAATGAGAGATTCAAAGAGGAAAAGAAAGAATGCTAGTCTCCATGATCATCAAGTATTCATGCAAATGAAAATGGAAGCTATTCTAAATGATAACAATGCATAAAAGCAAACTAATCTATGAAAGGAAATCCTTATGCAAGATTATTCTATGAAAGGAAATATGAATCTAATCTAATATGCAAATGCAATATTAATCTAAATGGATTGTAATGGAGGCATGAGAGAAGAAGACAAGAAAAGATAAGTTGCAATATCCAAGCTCAAGTGCCCCAAACTCTTCTCCAAAATCACTCTCCAAACCTGCACAACAATAACATAAAATCTTGATCTCTAAAATCTCCATGCATAAAATGAGAAGGAGGGGGCTCCGTATAAAGGATTTTAGAAATGAATGGACGGACAAGATTAAGAGGCAAAAAGAAATGAGCAATAGTGGAGATTAAATCTTGGTTGATCCATGTGCTCAAGATTCTCAAGAGGCAAAATCAATGGACATGATTAAGAGGCAAAAGATGTGCGGAAGAGATTAAGAGGCAAAAGGAGATTCCACTCATCTTGGAAAGTGTGCACTCAATGTGTAGACAAAAAGTCTTTTTATTTTTATTTTTATTTCATTATTTCATTATTATTTTTAGCAAAGTGGTTTCCATTATTTAATTAAAAGATTTTTTATTTATTTAAAAGAGATTTGTTCTTTTAATTAAATGTGGCTTAGGATAAAGTGATTTTATTATTTAATTAAAAGATTTTTTTATTTAATTAAAAGAGATTTTTATTTAATTAAAAGGGAGCATGTTCTCTTAATTAAATAAAACTTAGGATAAATGATCAAACCTTAGGAAATATTAAAATAATTAAATTAATTATGATTTGATCAAGGCAATTGATTTGAATTGAAAATATTGCAAAGCATTAATTCAAGAAATTGATAAATTGATGAATGGGGTCCCAAAGTCTAGGCGACCATTTTCGGGTGCATACAATGAAAACTTGATAAATAGGCACCTGTTGTTCTGTAATGTTATACATATCGCAACACCACTTGGCTCTGTACAGTTGCTCTTTGCTTTCCCACTTTCCACCTTTTAGTTTTCTAGCCATGCACTTGTTCTTAGTTACCTTCGAGACTCTACTTGAATCTACATGGATTGAAATTGGTCATACACTAGGGAAAACCTTCTTGGTCTAGGGGCAATGTCCTTCTACTTTCAAAAATCTTCCTCACGTCAATCACTAGTGGTTCTCACTGCGTCTATCTATTGTCGCCGTACTAATGAGACTTCTCACGAATGGCATATGTCTGATCTAACATGAATCCGCCTAAACTAAAATTGAAACTAAATTTGAAACTCTCTAAGACATGCTAAGCTTTTCTTTTGTGTGTTTGTCTTTTTGCTTTATCATTCCTTCTCAAGAAACTCTAAGATGTTTATCTTGATCGAGAGATGCGAAGACTAGGGGCATGATCATTTTCATTGTTTTTTGTTTGTTGGTTTAGTTCCAATGATCCAAAGGATCTAAATAAGAGGGGTGTCCACTATCAGAGCCTCTATCTCATTTTAGATCATCATGTGTACCTCAACTCCTTTTATATGGAAACTTTGGTGAGGTGGGTTCTTCTCCTTGTCTATTTGAGTAACTTCTTTCAGCTACAAGTGAAATCTCTATGCTCGTCCTATGAAGTGAATGTAAGGGTCACTACGACATCCTTAGTATACTTATCAATCACTTAGAAAAAGGAGGAACTCTTGCGTGTCTGATGTGTTTTTACATAAGAAACATTTTGGTCATCCTCGCAACTGTGCTCTAATGCTTATGTTTACTTGCTAAACCAAAATGAATAGGTGTTCTAGTCATTCTAGCTTCTTGTGCCTTATTGCTTACACCTCATTTTGACAAACCTAAGACTAATGTCATATTCATATTCTCATAATTTCTATGTCAGTGAGGGTTGTATAACATCTTCTAACCATACTATAACAAAATGTCTATGATGAAAATTATCTAACATGTCCAACAACCAAGTCCTAAGGATTGCATCTAGCTTAGGATTGCATTTTCATTCTAGACTTGTATCACAACAGCTTTTTGATGGTCATTTCACTGTATTCTCCTATCTTTGTATGACAAGGAGGGGTTCTCATCTCACATCCTAACTTCATCATGACTGCACAAGTTTTTTATCATCTCTCTCAATCTTCAAGCAGTTCTTTTGGTTAGTATATGTCATATCCTGCATGAGATGTTAGTGTCATATCCATTGCATTTCATATTTCATTCACAAGATGCATTATCAGAGACCATATGCATACATACACATCTACATCTACATATACACATGTGCATTTCATACATACATACATATATATATATCAGAGTGTCAATATACAAAAATGGGTGCTACTTGAGCATAGTCCATCAAAGGAATTATACGAATACAAGGATGCCTATACATCAAATACATCTTGATACAATCTACAAAATCAATGATATATCAGTCTAGCTCTGGCCTTCCCCCCAGGAGAAGGTGGAGGAGGCAGCATGTCAGGTCGAGGAGGCTCCTATGGAGCATCAAGACCTCCTACATACTCATAGAACCTTAGTACCTACTCAGTTGCATCAGGTACCACACCAATATATGTTGCATAATAATATGTTTCCTATGTAGACTCGTATTGGGTCTCTGCCTGAGCCCTCGCTAACTGAGCTCCCTAACCTCCTGGTCTCTATCTACTAATCAGGCATCCTAGATGGAAACCTAAATGTAGAGGTCCCCTAACTACCTTTGGGAAGTTTGCACCCTCTCTTGAGTCCTCTGTAGTGCCTCATGCATCTATGCTACTACATCTCTAGGAATAGGACCCTTTGTAGCTTGATCCATCATATCCTTGTCACCACCTTGAACCTATGCCTCTATCTTTGGCTGTTGCATGGGTGGTTCATCTGTCCTCTTCCTAGACAATCTCTCCTAAGATCTGCTACCTTTGTCACCAGGGTTTGTCCTCATCCTTTGAGAAGGGATGGGTACCTATGTAATCCTCTATTGGGGTACCTGCTGCTGAGCTACCTGCTATTGAGGTTCCTTCTACAGGGGCACCTTCTATTGCACAACCTATGCTAGTATGTCCATACCTACCAAATTAGTGAAGAGGGGGAATGGATGGATAGCTAAGTACTCTCAGTATGCTGGTGTCATACCACCATCTACCACCCTAGCCATATACTCCCATCAGGCTAGTGCTACTTGTGCATCGATCATGGAATGCCCAGGATCTAATCTAGTTAACCAGCCCTTCTTCACCTCATCAGTAAAGTGGGTGTATGAATAGTACTCCTGTGAGATATCTTGTGGTCGGCCAAACTTCTGCCACACCCATGTCAAAGGGAATCACTTAATCATTGAGATAGAGTAGCTAATTAGTACCCGTGAGCAAAACATATAGCCCAACTGAGTCCTAGCATCATCCCAAACCTCTATATCTCTCCATGGCCTCCATACTACGATGACCATATCATTGAGTTTTTCTCACCACTACTTGATCTTACCCAGCGTGGGTTGGTTCATCAGTCCTCTATACCTTTATATGTATGGCTTGAGGGGCTATCGTGTATCATCAAAAACTAGCCTACATATCAGGAGGTTCTCCTAGGCCCATACCTGTAAAACAAAAACTCATGCTGCCATACTCCTCACCTCCCTATAAGAGAACTCAAGCATCTCATGATACATATGGGAAAGCATGCACTAACCCCATCCATAGTGAATTGGCTGCCCTAACATCCTCTGTAGCAACCTACCCCATCCTCACTCTAGTCTGTGATGTCCTTGATCTGGCATCAGGTATCAGTCCAAAAATGTTGCTAGAACTATGGCCATTCTATGTCTAGGACCATAATCTCTTATCAGCTCCTCCCAGGGGATCACCCGACCCATGACGAGATCATCCTAAAAGATGTCTCCCAATGCAGTAGTCCCTACTCGTGGTTGCACATCATACTCCATTTGTGGCCCATAGAATGGTATCTGTAGTATCATGTATATGTCCTCAGACGTAACTATCATCTCACCCTATGGAAGGTGGAAAGTGTTTATCTCTGAGTGGAAATGCTCCACTAGTGCACCCCAGAGACCATGATTCACCTGAATGTCAAGTACATCACAGAGCTGTGATAATCCTAGAGCATCTATGTGTGCTGACTCCTCATCATCTAGCTATCTAACCAGCTCGCCAATCATTGGATGATGGGACTAGAACATAATATCTGGGAAATCAACCTACAATGCAAGTGACATCACATGATCAGTACTTGACCAAAATCATGATGCCAATCAATGCAAAATAAAACTTGCAATTATGCAGTTATCCTAAAACTGGCTATCAGACTATCTATTTGACTCACTAGACACAAACCAACTTGCAAGGTTCTCAACTTGGCCCCCTTTTCCCACGTGAAGATTTTCCTTTCATGAAAAATCTCACATGAGGAATTTGATGAAGGCTACTCCCCTTAATACCACAAACACATAAAAGAAACAAAGAAATAACAACGATTTGCAAGAACAGAAAATGGGCTTCTTATTATCTCCACAAATGTGGAATTACAAATTTTAGAATTACAATATGCAAAGCCACATGGGCATTTTCCTTACAATATTCTGAGAGACAAAGGCTTGAATTGTTACCTAGAACTACTCTGAACTGCTCTGAACTGCCTAAGACAACACTACAGCCTTCCTTATATAGGCAATTTTCCACCGCTTAGGAAGGTTCTAGAATTTTAGCCAATAAGGCCGACCAAACTTAGAATTATTTTATTTTACAATTTATTACATCAGATTCAGCTCAAAAAAACTTTTGAAACCCAAACAAAAATTTTGAAGGAAAATCATTTTTCGCCATTTTAGGTGACCCAACTTCCTGAGACCATAAGTCATCACCCGTTGACCCGATTGACTATTATGAGCCCATTTCAAAAAGGCTGTGAAGTGCTCTACAATGCCTACATTAAGAAAGCTTCATTCAACCAAAGTTTCAACCTCATCTAGGGCATCTAAAGCCTTCAAAACTAAGTTCAAAGTTTTTGTACCCTGCTACCAATACCGAAAATTTTCAATATCTTCAAAACTAGACTTGATTTAGCAATGAAATTTTATTGGCAGGTTGATATAACCAAAATGAACCTCTAGGGAATAAAATAGACCATTCTAAGAATGAACAGAAAACTTACTAAAAATAGTAAATTTCCAAAAATAGAAGCTCTGCACAAGATAGCCCTTATTGAAAAGAAACCAGAAATATTTTTGGGTGATGCAAGATTGCTCTTACACCTAGGATGCTCCTGCATCAGACACCTAGGGTAATTTGAGAAGTGACCCCATCACATCTTAGGTGTGAAGAGGAAAACCAAGATGGTTAACCTCCTCCTTTGTCAACCATGATGAATCTTCAACAGGTCATCCTTTCCATTTGACTAGATATTCTTCATATGTCCTCTTCCTTGTGCTTCTACCAACATGACTATCCAATATATCCTCAATCTCCTTAGTAGATGAAATAGTTGTTGGAATACTCCACTGTGATGTTGTGATCTCATCTTCAACACCTCCTTCATGATACTCTATCAAATCTAAAATGTTAAACACTAGTGAAATATTCAGCTCAGTAGGCAATTCTACCTCATATGCATTTCCTGAATCATGCTTCTTCAGTATCTTACATGGCCCAAATTTCTTCATTTTCAACTTGTTATATGTACCAACTAGAAATCTCTCCTTCCACAAATAAACCATGACTTCATCTCCAACCTGAAATTATGTATGCCTTCTTTTCTCATTTGCTTTAGCCTTATACTGCGCATTCATCTTGGTAATATGCTTCCTCACCTCCTCATGGATGTTCTTCAAATGTTCCTTAGCTTTAGCACTACTTATCTCTCCTTTATCTATCTTCCTCAACTCTGAAGCATTTCTAGGACTACTTCCATATACAATCTGGAATGGTGATTTACCAGTGCTCCTATTGACAGAATTATTGTATGCAAATTCTGCCTATGGTAAAATCAAATATGATCCTGTTGGCTTATGTCCAACCAAATATCTCAGCAAATTTCTCAAACTCCTATTCACCAACTCTATCTATCCATCAGTCTGTGGATGATGTGATGAACTAAACTTTAAATTTGTCTTTAACTTCTTCCATAATGTACACCAGAAATATCCAACAAACTTGGTGTCCCGATCTGAAACTATACTCTTTGGCAAACCATGTAGTCTCACCACTTCTCTAAAAAATAATTATGCTACATGAACAGCATCATTAGTCTTCTTGTAGGGAATAAAATGTGCCATCTTTGAAAATATATCAACTACCACAAAAATTGAATTATGTCCCTATTGTGTCCTTGGCAAACCAAGAACAAAATCCATATTGATATCCTCCCAAGGTTTCTCTGGTACAAGTAATGGATGATACAACCCTATATTTTTCTTCACTCCTTTCACCATTTGACATACTCTACAGCCTTTTACGAACTTCTTGACATCTTGCTGCAACTGTGGCCAATAATAATTCTCACTAACCAAAGCAGGGGTTTTATCACGACCAAAATGACCAGCCAATCCTCCACTATGCTTCTCCTTGATGAGATTCTCCCACATAGAACTTTATGGAATGCACAACTGGATCCCTCTGAATAGCATATTATCTTGAATGATGAAATCCAACCACTTCGTTCTGTCTAGAGTAACAGGTTCTTTACAAGCTTTCCAAGATTCTCCAAAATCAAGATCCTCTAGATACAAATTCTTGAGTTCCTTGAACCCAACCACCTCATCTGCATCTCTATCAGCAATAGTTGCCTTCTGCTAAGAGCATCTGCAACCCTATTAGACTTTCCACTCTTGTGTTTCAAAACAAATGTGTAACTCTGCATAAACTCAACCCATTTCAAATGCATTTGATTCAACTTTCCTTGACTATTCAAATATTGCAAAGCTTGATGATCAGTATACAAAACAAACTCCTTAGGAAGCAGATAGTGTCTCCACTTCTTTAATGCTTGAGCTATAGCATAAAATTCATGATCATAAATAGAATATTTTCTCTTGGCATCATTTAACTTCTCACTAAAAGAAGCAACGGGTTTACCTTCTTGACTCATAACAGCTCCTATTGCAGTACCACTAGTACCACTATCTACTTGAAACACCTTATTAAAATCTGGAAGTGCTAAAATAGGTTATTCTGTAACTTTTTGTTTCAACAAGTTAAAACTCTTATCTGCCCCATTAGTCCACTTGAACTCTTTTCTATCCCCTCTCATTGTTTCAGTCAAGAGTCCACAAATACTGCTAAAATTTATGATAAATTTTTTGTAAAAACTAGTCAAACCATGAAAAGATCTTACCTTAGTAGCACTCCTTGGATTAGGCCATTCAAGGATAGCCTACACTTCTCTGGGTCTATTTTTAGACCTTCTGTTGAAACTACAAATCCTAGATACACTAATTCCTTCTTCACAAAACTGCACTTCTTCAAATTAATCAATAATTTCTCTTCCCTAAACTTATCAAACACCATACGAATATGCATCATATGCTCCTCCAATGTCTTACTAAAGATCAAAATATCATCTAGGTAAACAATGAAAAACTTACCCAGAAATTCTTTCAGAACCTTGTTCATGAGCCGCATGAAAGTGCTCGGTGCATTGGTTATCCCAAAAGGCATGACTAACCACTCATACAATCCTTCCTTTGTCTTGAAAGCATTCTTCCATTCATCTCCTTCTTTGATCCAAATCTGATGATATCCACTCTTCAAATCTATCTTTGAGAAATACACAGCTCCACTCAAACCATCCATAATATCATCCATATGTGGCAATGGAAACCTATACTTGATGTGATCTTGTTTATAGCCCTGGAATCTGTACACATCATCCATTCTTCATTCTTCTTTGGTGCTAATACTACTGGTACACCACATGGACTCAAGCTCTCTTGAATCAACCCCTTCTGTAATAACTCATGTACTTGTCTATTCAGCTCTTCACTTTCTGTTGGTGTCATTCTGTGTGCTTCATTATTTGGAAAACTAGCTCCTAGAATCAAATCCATCTGATGATTGATCTTCCTTAGTGGTGGTAATCCATCAAGTACATTATCAAATACAATATCTTGAAGCTCATTCAACAAATCTGCCACTTCTATAGGTACATCTTCTACTTCCTCTTTACTAGCTTTTGGAATTAAGGCAAAACACGCATGCTCATGCCTCATACCATCTAAGAATTTTCTTCCATCAACAAAAGTTATTCTTGCACTACCACATACCTTTTCTTTTATGTCCTTCAATGGCTTTAGCTTATGTTTTACTCTATCCTTTGTCAGGGAATAGGTATTTGTACTACCATCATGTACAACATGCCTGTTAAACTGCCATGGTCTACCCAACCAAATATGACATGATCCATAGGTATGATATAACATAGTACCTCATCATGGCATCCACCAATCTTGAATTTTACCAGGCATTGTTCACTGACCATGACCTTGTGGTTATCCTACACCCAAGCAATTTGATATGGATGTGGGTGTTTCTCTCTCTTGAGCTTCAACTTTGTCACCATCTCTTCTAACACCAAATTTCTAGTGCTTCCACTATCGATAATCACATCACAACATTTACCTTCACACTTGCACCCGGTGTGAAATAGTCTCCTACTTTGCTCAAGTTCATTCTCACCACTCAGCAGGACTCTTCTGTCTATTAGTGTTTCTCCTCTTTTAGCATCTTCAGGATGTGACAATCTGGCATCTTCATCTACATGTGTAACTCTGGCCTGGCCTTCATTTCTCCTATCTATCCTTCCTTGGCATTGAGGACATTCAAATTTCCTATGACCTTCTTCTCTATAGTGAAAACATGTTCCACAGAAGCCTCCTCTTCCAGATCCTTGTCCTCTTCCTCTTCCTCTCTGATCTCTATTACTCTAATCCTGAAAATGATTGGAATTATTTCCTCTTTGATTCTAGTTGTTACTAGCCTCATCCTTCTTTTTTGGATCTTCATTTTAGCCTCCATATGACCATCCACCAGATCTTCCACCATGACCTCTTCCATTTTGTCTGCTCTCAAATTTCTTGTTCATATTTTCCTCTACTTTTAGTGCAAACTGGTATGCCTCTTCAATACTATTCATTCAAACCAAATTCAACTCTTCCTGAATGCTTGGCCTTAACCCATTAAGGTAATGGGAAACTTTCTCCTTGTCAGCTTTTGCATGGCCTATTCTGATGAGGATTCAATAAAACTCCTCTATATACTTCTAAACAAATCTTTCTGCTTGCTTCAAACTTTGCATTTTCTTCAGTAGGTCAAGCTCATAATCAACAGGAATGAACTATCGCTTCAATTTATCCACCATTTGATCCCATCTTGTTATTTTATCTTTCCCTCTTCTATTTCACTCCAATTGAATCTCTTGCCACCAGATCTTCGCATGACCTTTCACTCTGGCCTTCACAAATTTGACCCTATTAGGATCCTCAATATCTTCATACTTGAAATATTCTTCACATTCATTGATCCAGTCGATCAATTCTTCTGGGTTAAGATTTCTTGAAAATGGAGGAACCTCAATCTTAGGTCTTTTCCCAATCTTGGAAATGGCCCAGAAAATTCTTTCTTCTTCTTGATTGAAAACTTTGACTTCTCCTTCCTAATCATAATTTCCTTCTTCTTCAGCTTCATCCTACTTTGGTCTCTGACATTAAGATTCATTCCTCTGCAAATCTCTTCCTGCAATGCTCACACTTGTCTCTGGAGGGCTCTAACCTTAGGTGTCACAACACCAGCCCTTCCACCACGTTCCCTTCATGGAGGCATTTTCATGCTTATCATTGAAACCCTAACCATGGTCCTGGTGCAAACTGCCTCATAGTCAGTGATATGTTTACACACTCAAGAACTCTTGCTCTGATACCACTTGATGAAGGGTACTCCCCTTAATACCACAAACACATAAAAGAAACAGAGAAACAACAACAATTTGCAAAAATGGAAAATGGGCTTCTTATTATCTCCACAAATGTGGAATTACAAATTTTAGAATTACAATATGAAAAGCCACATGGGCATTTTCCTTACAATATTCTGAGAGACAAAGCCTCAAATTGTTACCTTGAACTACTCTGAACTACTCCAAACTGCCTAAGAGAACACTACAGAATTCCTTATATAGGCAATTTTCCACCGCTTAGGAAGGTTTCAGAATTTTAGCCAATAAGGCCAACCAAACTTAGAATTATTTTATTTTACTATTTATTACATCAGAGTCAGCTCAAAAAAACTTTTGAAATCCAAACAAAAATTTTGAAGGAAAATCATTTTTTGCCATTTTAGGTGACCCAACTTTCAGAAACCATAAGTCATCACTCATTGACCCGATTAACTATTATGACCCCATTTTAGAAAGGGCGTGAAGTGCTCTACAACACCCTAATCAAGAAAGCTTCATTTAGCCAAAGTTTTGACCTCATCCAGGGCCTCTAAAGCCTTCAAAACTAAGTTTGAAGTTTTTGTACCTTGCTACCAATACCGAAAATTTTCAATATCTTCAAAACTAGACTTGATCTGGCAATGAAACTTTAATGGCAGACTGATATAACCAAAATGAACCTCTAGGGAAGAAAATAGACCATTCTGAGCATGAATGGAAAACTTACTAAAAATAGTAAATTTCCAAAAATAGTAGCTTTGTACAAGATAGCCCTTATTGAAAAGAAACTAGAAATATTTTTGGGCGATGCAAGATTGCTCTTACACCTAGGATGCTCCTGCATCAGAAGTACGGCTCTCACATGAGGAAGTACAATCATACGAGCTTTCACCTTCAACCACGTGAAAAAAGTATCCTCCTGATGGTTTCCCGTGCGACTCTTGGGTATCTCCCGCACGAGCCTGTGGAGAGGCTCCTGCAAGAAAGTGGTTTGCTGCACTTTCTCACGTGAGGATCTTCGTCGACCCACACAAAGAAACTCTTTCCTCATGCAAGAACCCACGAGTTGGAATCTAAAAACATGCTAAAAAGAGACTAAATCTATCAAAGGCTGCAAAAATTTGAACTGCAAGCAACGTTCTCGACTACTTACAGGTGCATCATACATTGGTGGCCAATTGTGATGCCTTTAACGCTCGAATAGATGTAATCTCACAAGGACTCCCACCATTTTCACTTAGAGCTCTTTTCACAATGTCAAAGGTTTGAAATGAATTGAAAATGATCCTTTTGGACCTTATATAAGTTTTGACCTAATTTTCAATAGTGTTTTGTTTTGCACAAAAATTTCACCCTTGGCTAAATCGACCGCTCTGAACCCATTTTTGAGATTGAAATCAAAATCTGACACTTCTATATAGCTCAAAATCATGTTTTAAAATTTATGGGACTGATGTGATCGGTCACTTGTGTAGTTGACCTTCTGACATTGCTTTCTTCTCATACTCATCTTACATCAGGATTTTCTCGACATCTTCAACATTTTCATCAAAAGTCAACTCTGGTTAACCTTGGTCAAACTTGGTCATCCAGACCTTGAAATCAATCCTAATCACTTCCAAATCTTCTTGAATCTTCCATAATCTATTTTGAATTCTTCCACACATCTGATCCTCTCTATATTTGCAACCTATTGTTGTCAATCATCTTTATGATGTGTCATCTTTCAATTTTGATCCTGAGGGGGTGGGATGATTGCATCATTGAATCATTGAATCAATTCTTGAATCAATCTAATATGAACTCAAAATTCCTCATCGCTAGGGGCATCTCAAATCACTAGGGGCATTTCTATTCCTTACATCTTATCATCTCACTATTAGGTATCTGAGCAATCTAACTCAGATCCCTAAGGATCAAGCTTCGTTCTTGAGATGGTTCTCAAAATCTCACTACTATGTATTGAGGCAATCTAACCTTGATCCCTGAAATTCAAGCTTTGTTCTAAAGATGGCTCTCAAAAGATCTTTCTAACCAGTATCTAGGCAATCTAACCTAGATTTCAAAAGACTAAGATTCATTCTGGAGATAGTCCTAAAATCTATATCAATTATCATCTGATAAATGGATATTGGGGCAATCTAACCCTAACTCTCAAAGATTGAGCCTTGTTCTGGGGACAATCTTATAAAAGGTGATAACTTAACCAATGTCTTGGCAATCTAACCCTGACTCCTAAAAATTGAGTCTCATTCTGGGGATAGTCTTATAAAAGGTGATAACTTAACCGGTGTCTTGGCAATCTAACTTAGACTTCTGAGGGTTAAGCTTCATTCTGAAGATAATCCTAAAACTCTCATCAATCATCACATCAGACTATTCTTTGAATCAATGCACTACTCGCACATCAATTCAAAGAGGGGCAAAAGGTAATACCCCAAAATTGGCATCTTACAACCCTAACCAATTTTGTTGCATTCAATATCATTCTATCAACTTTTTGAATCATCAAAGTCCTATTGTACTAGGCAATTCTGATTCCTAACTGACTCTACTTGACTTAGTGTCAAATGTAGAAAACCCTAAATTTGCATCAATCGCATGTGATATTTAATTCCTAAATATCAACTATAATTGGCTAAAGAAACCCTATGATTGATTAATTTAATTGCAAAGCCCTAGCACTTTAATTAAATTAAATCCACCCCTTTTAGCTAGATCACATAAAAAGGAATTAAATAATATTTAGTTTTTAAATAAATATTCTTATTTCAATAATTAAATTTAATTATTCAAAAAATTGAGAAAGTTCATTTATGAGGTCATATTGTATTTATTTAATCAAATATTCTCTCCAAAATCCTCACCTCGGTTCAGAAAAGGAAACTTTGAGTTAATTGGAAATCCAAAAGTGCAACAAGCCAGTTAACTGCTCCACTCACTCAAAAGGCAAATAGTTGACTGTCTCTCTATATGAAACTTACCATTCTGAACTGAACTTCCTTTCAATCTCCACCATTCATCCCATTCAATCTCAACCATCGATTAATTTTGGGATTCTATAAAAGAACCCTCTTGTTTCTCATTCAAGAGGATGCAACTTTTGAGTATCGAATCACTACTAGATTGTTACCTGAATTTGTGTGCATTCAAGTTTTCATTATTGTCATTTTAATATCATTCTTAGATTAACAATGCATTTTGTCTTAACTTAGTTCACTTTCATTTTTCTTAGATTAATACTCATTTCTCATTACTCTAGATTAATCTTGTACTTTCATTCTAGTATAATTGCATTTGCATGTTAGCTTAAATCCTCCATTCTAGAGTTGGTCTATGGTTTTTGGGCTCTTTATTTTGAGATCTTCTCAAAACCCCATCTAGATAGGAGGCAACAGGTCGAATCATCTAGGCATGTAGGATGAATGATCCCACATTCATTCTTGTATGTGACTGATGCATAAAGACTATGTTGAAGTGTATGGCTAAACGAGAGGCCCACATTTAGTGTATACAATTACAAGCATCCAACATGCCACTTAAGGCTCTAACCAACCTATTAAGGGTATCTCATATATACACAAAAGGTATGCCCCCTTTCAAATTGGCAATGTACAGTAAGTGCTAATACTGACCAAACTTGGCTTTGGCCTTATCCTTAATTTATATAGCAGATCAAATTGGAATCCTTCTTAAGCTCATACCTTGGGTTGATTATCTCTTCTCCCACAAAGTCAGGCGTCACTAAAGGAAAAGATAGAAACAATTTTCTCTTACACCCAAGATCTACAAAGGCAAGGGGGAGGATACTAATCATTCTATTTTTTCATTAAAAGGGATATAATCTAAACATAAAAGATATTCTTGAAAGGATTTTCTCCACTTGTAAGGTCCTTCAAAGTACACAAAACACTTGATCAGAGTACAATACCCCTAATTAAGCTAGGTTCAACTAAGCTAAAGAAGATACACAAAAATGAAGAAAATTTATCTACCTGAAAAACCAAATGTTAGTAGTCTACATCTTTGCCTTTAATGGGCATAGGATAGTTACAAAGATGGTTAGTAGTCAAGAAAAAACTAAAAATTGAATGTACATTGGTCTCAAGTAGAAACATTGAAGGATAGGTGCAGACGCTGATTAGTGCAAATGTCAATCAACATAAATGTTAATCCATAGACATTGGAAAAATAATAGATTAGCTAAAAATAGAAAATGATTGAAATGTATAAATAGAAAACAACTACAGGTAGATATTTTTTCTTTTATGAACTTTTAAATTCTTAGGTTTTTTTCAAATCAAAAAAGGAGAAAATAAAAAAATAGCACATGTAGAAAATATATACTTGTATTTACTTGTGTGGAGATGCTAATTTATTTCACAAATGCAAAGAGCACAAGTGTTGAAAAGTGGAGACACTAATTTAATCTGTGTAGAAATAAGTTGAGCTTGTGAAAATGGTTAGCTTATAAAACTTAATCCCTATAAAAAAACCTAAATGCAAAATACTATAAAATTGCCAAAAACCACTTTTAAAGGCCTTAATCCTATAGAAAATGTATGAGAGGATTAGAGTAAAATATTTTCATTCTACAAAATTAAGAGTATAAGTGAGTAGGGAATGTCATTTTGTAGCAGAGATGTCAAAAAGTGGAAATGTCTCTGTATTTAACATATGTACCATTTCAGAACTTGGACCTACAACCTCAATAAAAATACTCAAATTTTGGTTAAATTTCTAGGGACGTGGGTCCCACTAGGCATGCCAATATTTATATGAGAAAATATGAGAGGTTAGTCAATACAAAAAATTCAAATAACACACTAATCTAGCCAAAATCCTCTCATGCCTTTGATTGGGCCAAGTAGAGACACCCTACTCCATTGATTTGCACATTGGATGCATATATGTGAGTATGCTCTTCAAACACAACAATGGAAATCCCAAAATGATTTATAAATGGGAGATGGATGAATCTAAAGTGGAATCTAAATATAAATATAAGTGCAAACTAATGGATTTAAATGTAAAAACTACACTAAATATGATATGATACTAACTTATGAAGATAAAATTTTATGTAAATAATAAGATTTCCAATGAAAATACTAAGAGCTCTAAAATTATTTTAGTGTAATAAAAATGCAATTGATGGATTGATCATACAGATAAGGAGAGGCTCCTTTTTATAAGACTTGGAAGGAAATAGATGGTTGAGATTAAATTTTAAATGGAGGGCTAGGATGCATTTGGATTTGTGGGGTGGAGGCCAAATAAGAAAGGGTAGTTGACCATACAAGGATGATGTGTTTCTCACTTTTCTGGAAAACCTTGGGAAGGATGGGAAATAAATGGAAAGTGGGAGACAATGTAAGACTAAGGTGGCTCAAGGAGGCTATAGGGAGCAAATGTGTAAGAGGAGAGTAGCTATTTATGGAAGGATGGTGAATTTGGAAGTGGGAATGATTTTGATTTGTGCTCACATGTGTGAGACAAATTAAAAATAGAGGGAAAATTTTAATGAGGTTAGAAATGATGAAATTAGGCTAATTAATCAAGGATCAATTAGTGGGTAGGTTTTAGGATGATTTATAGGATCTAGGCTAGGGTATTTAGGCTAGGAATTAGATTAATTAATTAAACCATGGGATTAAGATGGGAAAGAGAAAATACTCAAATATTTACATTATTTAAATATTGGATAAGGAAAATAGCATAATTAACTTATTAAAATTTAAATACATCGTTAAGCTAAGGGGGAATAATATAATTAATTATTGGAATCAACTATATTATTTTGCTAAAGGTAATTACAAGTTCTAAATTAGTATGAGTTAGTAAAATCATAAAATGACAATTTTAGGCATCTACACCCATTTTGCAAGACATCCTAAGCAGTTTGTTTTAGAGAATAAATTTTTTGAAGGATCAAATTTTATTAAAACATGAATTTTATTATTAATAAGATAATGTCTTAACTTTTGAGGAGAAAAAACTAAAGCAAGACATTTTTTTATTATCAAAACATATTGTATTTCATAATCAAGCAAAGTATGACTTATATAATAAATAGGTCACTCTTTTCCATCCTCATCATCTTGAGCTAACACCATTGCAAGAGCATTAGAATAAGAAAAATTATAAAGAAGAAATGGTTGATTGGGTATAGCTAGTTGTAAAATAGGAGGATTAGTTAGATATTGTTTCAATTCCTCAAAATCTTTTTGACACTCATTATTTCATTAAAAAGTGTTATCCTTCTTTAATAATGAAGTGAGGAATTGTGTGATCCGCAAGGTGTGACACAAACCTAGGAATAGCTTAGTTTTTTTTCGTGTAAACTACGAAGTTGTGACATATTTTGGTGAGATGGAATGTTAACAATAACATCAATCTGATTTATATCCACTTCAATTCCCCTATTTGAGATGATGAATCCTAAAATTTTCCCACTATCCACTCCAAAAAAAACTATTTTTATATATTCAGATGCATGTTGTACTTATGAATTTGTTCAAATATTTATCTAAGAATATTAACATGATCTTTGCAAGAATTAGACTTAGCCATAATGTCATCAACAGTCTTATAGGATATTATGAATATAATCATGAAAGATAAGTGTCATAGCACATTGATAAGTATCACCAACATTCTTTAATATAAAAGGCATAAAAACCCAACAAAGTTTCCCCATGGTGTTATGAAAGTAGTTTTATATTGATCTTGAGGAGGAATGAAAATTTAATTATATCCAGAAAAACCATCCATAAAGGATAATAAAGCATTTCCAACTATAGAGTCAACTATCATATCAATGTTTGGAATGGGAAAATCATGTTTGAGAGAGGCTTTATTGAGATCTCAAAAATCAGCACATATTCAAATCTTGTTGTCTCCTTTAGACACGAAAATAATGTTTAATAATGAAGGAGGGTAATCAAAAGGATGAATAAAACCAACATCAAGGATTTTTCAATTTTGGTTTTGAAAAGTGAAAGAAATCTTAGGGTTTATCTTTCTAATATTTTTCTTTACTATTTTAGCATTAGGAACCAAGACTATGTTGTGAGTAACAATTTTAGAATCAATTCCAAGCATGTTGGAAAATGTCCAACCAATTATATTTGGGAATTCATGAAGAAGAGAATAAGTTTTTTATTTTTTATTAAAGCAAAAATTAGGTTTTCAAGGGACCCGAAACCCTTTACAGCATCAAAAGAGAAATATTTTTAATGAAGATCCTAAAATAAGACACTACCAAAGAACCAACGGAAACCCAAAACCCAAAAAACCAGCAAAGATGAAACAACCAACACTAAAAAACTAAAGGAAAAAATCAAGAACACTAGGCAAGGTCCTTGAGGGTACCCACCACCTCCTCTTCAAGCTTGAACATTTTCTGAGTTGCTTCCCTAAGAACTAGAATATCCTTGGGAACAGTAGAATCCTTTTTTTCATACTTTCTCTCATCATTTTTCCAAGTCTAGAACTCTGACCAACAACATCACCAGGATCAGAATCTAGATTCACAATTGGCTTCTCATAGAGAGAATCATCAAGCTTACCTAGCAAAGCCTTTAGATTGGTCACAGAGGGTTTTATGCTTTCATGGCTATAATGGAGGACCTTCTTCAAATTATTTTTCATTTTCTCCATCCAACCTATCCTCAAGAAAGCTAGCAGACTTATTCTCAACCATGGAAATTCCCCCTTGAACATCCAACTCAATTTTCTTGAGTTTAGCAAAAAGGACCCTAAACTTTAGGTTGAGGCTCTTGATCTCATGGAATGTCCATTTATCTAGGTGAAAATAATACATCGGCATATATTTATTCATTTTTAGAACACCCAAGGAAGGTTCTCTCTTATCCTACAAATCCTCCAAAAGGAGCTATACATTAGCCTCATTGGGGCCAATTTCTTACATAGGACCTTTCTCACCTTTGGAAGCTTTAGTCAACTCCATGGAATCTTCTAGAGAAATAGGCATGTCATGATCCACCAAGTTGGCATAGTTAACTAGAATAGGAACCTTCTCCTCCATAGGAATCTTCTTCTTCTTCTTAGAATCCATAGAATAAGGGATGTTCTCTTTCACATGCACAAAAGGCTCAATCTTCTTCTCCTTAATAGTCTCTTGTAGAATATCGGCCTTAAAAGGGAGGACAGGTTTCATCCCATAGAGCTCAAGGGACTACTCCTTACCTAAGACCACATTAACAACATTTCCAGGAGTACCCATTTCCCTTTTACCTTTAGAATGCTCTTTCTCCTCCTCATCTTCTTCGTCACCTTCAATCTCCATACCCTCCCCCTCATCATCCTTATTCTTGATAGGGGTAATTGAAGGGGTATTTAAAGGAACTTCCTCTACATCCTCATCATCTTCTTTGATATGCATATCCTTCTCTACATCATACATTTTCATCTTCGGGATAGACTTAGGCTTTTTAAGGACAACAGGAGACATCAAACTTGACTCCTCCATCTTCCTTTTCTATTTCTCTCTCTTAATATCCAAATACTTTTGAACCACATAAGTAACTTTATCATGTGTATGCTCATAAATAAGGTAGATAAGCCCTTCATGAAGCATCATCTTATGTGCTTTCTTCTTATGGTCTCTAATATTGTGATTAAGAGAACAAAGAAGATAATGCAGAAAAGAAACATGCATCGTGTGCCTAAAATGGTTCAAAATAACAAAATGATAACTATGAGCCCTCGTGTAATGACCATCAACTCTGATATAATCCTTAATGGATAAGATAACCTTCCTCCAAATAAGTTTAATATGGTCCACATCATAGAAACTAGGAGTACTTTTAGCAAGTTTATTGTTCTCTACATCTTCTTTAGGGAAAAATTTTATAGCCCTTTGAGAAACTTTCCTATCCCTAAATAATTTCATACCTCTATGTTGCAAGCCTATAATCTTCATGATGAACTCTTCATTGAGGACAATCTTCTTTATACATAAAGTCATAGAATCCTCCTTCCATCCATCCACAAATTGTCTGGTAATATCCATATCGAAGCCATGGAGTCTCTCATGATATGGTTAAATGCCCCCTCCTTCGATTTTTTCTAAAACTTCAGCTCCTTCCATTTTTCATAGCTAGGTGACTCCTCACATTTCAACTCACCTCCCATGGAAAAATTCTTATATCTAAGAAGAGAATGAAAAACTTGAATAGAAAAAATGTGAAAGAGCCCAGCTAAAATAATCACCCACAATCTGTGATTCCAATTAATCACCCTAATAATATCATATGTTTTTAGACAATTAAATAATCATCTATTGTACCTAGAGCACTCATGTGTCATTATTATAATTACTTAAAATCACTCCCTCTTTAAATTTTGTCTTATCAAACTATAAGAGATATAATAAATCCTCATTAAAATATTTTTCCCCTTGTTGAATAATAATTTCTGGTGATTTGACACCCAAGTTGGCAAAGGCATTCGCCACCAAGTTGCCTTCTCTATACATGTGTGAGATATAATGATTACCAAAATAATTAATGATAGATATGGCCTCCATAATGATGTGATTAATCGACCACAAATCCTAAAATTCCTCTTTTAAATATTTAATGATGTTGTTTGAGTCACCCCTCGATCCAAACATTCATGTATTAAAGATCTACTAACAATTTGAGACATTGAAGAGCTCCCATGGCCTTAGAAAATGATTATTTTGGATATCCAGAGGATAAGAAATGGCCCTAAGATAGCTACCATAGAGATCTTGCACTATGTCACCATAGCTAGCATGACCTGGGTTCCCCTCAGTTATGTCATTGAAATTCACATTTACCCAGCCCTACAGATGAGAAAACCAGACAACATTATCTCTCTTACTCTTTTTAGAACATTTCTAGCCCTCATATATCCACCCCTTTGAAATACTGTGATCAAGATCCTAAAAAGTAACAGATTTAGACTTTAGAAAGCACCTTTTTTTTTTCCTTAAGATCTCTAAGACTTCTTTTAGATACCACAAGAGGGGAAGAATACTTCTCCCTAAAGATTTTGTCATTACATTTTCAATCTTCATTTAAACATTTTTCAATCTTTATCACCTTATCCTTATTATAAGGATCTATTTTCATATCAATTGTTCCATTTATTAGGATATTACTTTATTGAGGAATGTCCATATGAAAAGGGAACTTATGTATCTTCTCTTCATTAGAATCTTCCCCAAAGCAGTCTTTTGTATTTAAACAATAGGGAAAACCATGATTATAGTGATAGAAAAAGAAGATTATCATATTATCATAACAAATCAACCAAGGAATCATTTATACTAAAATTATCGAGCGGACATATATTGGAAGTGGAATCAACATCAATGAGATGAGGATTGACAAGAAAAAGAGGTTCAGGGGAAAAGATAACATTAACACTAAGCGAAGGTTTTTAAGACTTTTTAGGTATTTTAAAAGGATTATATCCAAGGCCAAAATAATATTCATTACCATCACTTTTCAAAGGCACTAAAATCTCTTGTTCATTCACACCACACCCATTACCACTAAATCCATTTTTAGCTAGAAGATGATAACCCAAACCATAACAAGGGGCCATATCAGAAAGGTATAATGGAGACTCATAGGTCACTATGTCATAACAATTAGGTTTTGAAATGGTTTCATTAGAATTTGAAGCAAAAAAAAATTTATTACTGAGTTTATCTACAAGAGATGAAGGTTTCTTGGATTGATAAATAGGCTCACTTTTCTTAAATTTAATTGAAGGAACCTTATCCTCTCCTATAAAAGGTGTAAAATTAAAGGATCCCTAGTCATCATCTATAAAGATAGTATCATGAGAATTATTATCTTGAGAAGAAGGTAATTGCTCTTGTTGATTCAGAATAGGAATAGATTTGGAATTGGACTCAGTACTTAATAAATTTTGTAACTTATCATCAGCAACCAAGGTATACGTGGGGTTATTATAGATAAACTTCACTTCATTGATAAGTGTTAAAGGAACAACTTGCATGGAGTGTAACCATGGTCTACCCAAGAGAAGATTATAAGTGATATCATCTGGCATGACATGAATAGGAGTAGGTGTTGAAAAGGTTGAATAACTAAGAGGGGATGAATCAATTATTCATAAACACTTTTCAAAACTTTTGTTGAATTGGTAAATACTTAAAGAAATCAGAAACTTATAACAAATATAAACATGAAATCACAAAACCATCAACACAATGAGCACTAGAATTTACATGAAACCCAAACTAGAAAAAAACATGGAGAGGCTAATTCTCATGAAATGAACACCAAGTAAGGTGATATCGATTAAGGTGATTTTTACAAGGGCTCACTTTTATTTTTATCACTATAGGTTGGTTCATTACTAGTTTGGATAACTACCCTAAAATAGTGGCTAACTACCAATACAATAAGGCCCACTGTCAATACAATTAGGCTACTACCAAAATATAAGAAATGATATTGAATCCACCACTGGAGTTACTATCACAGACACGCTACAATATAGAAAAGATGTAACAATCTATTACCAATTGCACTATCTTACATTAACATCAACACACATATCTTTCCTTCTTGGATTTTCATTCACTTCACATATACTTGCATACAAGCATCACACAATGAACCACTAAGATTATCGCTCTTCTTATATAGCTTGATGTCAGAAACTAAGTCAACCTAAACCAATTTTAAATAGGTCACAAAAAACAATTCCCATGGTGGTAAGGAATCAAACATGTACCACCTCTCTCAATATAACACACTACATGCATAACAACACACTACACATTCTCTGAGACATTTGGTACCAACAGATATGAATAATGCATCACACAATAACTATTGGGACTAAAACATAATGAAAAAATCCAAGATAGGACCAAACACAAATAATCATTCCACCATATGTTACACATTAAAAGGGACCATCACAAACATGGATAAGGAAAATAATTTAAAGCACATACTTTGGTGAACACTTCTAACAAAACACCAACACTAGCTACCATTAACACCAAGATATAAATACACACATAAACTAGTAAAATGTAACAACCAAATCATAAATATGTTGACATCAATGGAAATCATTAATGACAATGTTGATCCCCTATTAGGCTCACACCTAAAGAAGGGAAGTCTAGAAGTTTTGCAAGAGGGGGATGGGGTGCGGCTTGTGATACAACCTCTAGGATTTTATAAGAATGCTCTTCATGAGTGGTGTTTGGGGAAAAAGAAGGGAACAAGCTTTAGAAAACAACTTAAGATAAGGGAGGTGAAAATCCATATCAAATCTTTTTTGGATGGGCTCAGAATTTGGCAGATGGTGTTTGCAGGGTTTCAATCATTCTAATAAGAGATTCATGCCTTCATTCACTCATGATACAGTGCACCACATACCATTCATTGTTGGGAGTATAATGAGAAGATAAAGTCACCCGACATAGAGCTCACACATTCATATCTGACCATGGGAAGCATCCGCAAGGATCTAAAGTAAGGCACAAAACTCCTAAAGAAAGTGCAATCCTTTCCAGCCAAGGACACAATATATGACCCTATTTATCAACATACATAAATAGTTCATATATGGGTTGAAATAAAAGACCTCACTTCCTAAAAACCATCTTCCTAAGGATAAGGCTATAAAATATGCAAGTCATCTTCTATATTAGGTGCATTGTGAAGAGGGAGAAACCACCATGATCACAAGTATAGCTAATAGAATAGAAACATATTGCACCCACATAAATAAATTGGATCAACCTATAATAATTCAGCACATGACACAATGATTAATTAAAAAGAAAAGGAAGTGAGTGCATAATCCCCATGATTTATTAAGATCAAACTTGTCAAGCTGAGATAGAATGCCCCAAAAATCAATACTATAGTATACACCCCTAATCAACAGGCCATAGGTTCTTGTTCTCATAAAATTAAAATCTCTACAAATAATACAATGTATTTCCTTTCCTACTAAAGTCAATATTTCTAACCTCTACAATTTTACAAGTCCCTGGGGTTTTATAGAAAAACCCTCGGTCAACATGATCATAGAAAGATTACAATTTATTACAATTGATTGACATGTTGAAGAATCTAGCATGAATCACTTGATTCTTTGTGCTATAGGAAAATGCATCTCTTTGATTGGCTAGTTACAACATGCCTACCAGTTGGGCTCAAAAGAAAAACTATGGCGTCTTGATCAGAGATACCATTATTGAATGGACCAATCTAAATGGCATGAAGAGAATAAATTTTTGGAATGTTGTTATTCATGGAAATCCTTACAGGGAATAATATTCCCTGAATATGTATCAGCATGCCCCTATCAAGCATGAGTGTTTGGGAGAACATGTAGCGAGCTAGTAGAACTTGGAGATAAGGAATCCTTTGTGGAGTAGATAGAAACAATTATCATTGGGGACTTTTTTATTGCAAACACACCCTATGCAATCATATGATTGAAGGAAAAACATGAGAGGTTTTTAAGGCTAGTGGTGTAGAAGGAGTATAATTTGGAAACTTTCAAGGGGTCTCATCTTGTCGAAAGTAAACCTTAAAATCTCTAGTTGCATAGACCATATCAGTATCCATTGGGATGGAGATTCAACTCACTTTAGATCTCTTAGATCAGTTATCTTTAGGAGTTTTGGAATGAACATTCGAGGTGTTAGAAATACCTACATGCAAAAGTGAGGATCAAATATTTCTTTTGGGAAGAAAGAAAAACATTAAAGAAAAGGCACAAATCAAACCAAAGGACTCAAGGTGCAAAAGATTTGTGAGAAAGAGACTTTGAAGAAAGACAAAGAATAAAATCACTATGAAAGTTAGCCTAGATTTTCCAATAACCACATTTCAAAACCAAAAAAACTAGTTTGACAAACTCGACATTCACAGAGGAAAGGGGTACACTGAGGCTTGAGAGAAAGTGACTACATTTAATCTTATTTTTAAATTGAAATTTTAAATAAATGATAACCTAAGATGAAAAAAACATTAATTGAGCATTAGATTAAATTAGGTCATACATGGATTTATGTGTGTGCAAGGAGTTAATCATTCCCCTAACTAAGAAGATGAAATGGTTTTCACATATTCGCTAAACTATGTAGGTGAAATTTATTCCATAGCCAACCAGATAGGGCCTTTCTACTAGTCAGACATCTATAGCATTGACAAGGTTATCACCTTGACATCAGTTAACATTTCTCCACTACCAGTCAGGTGTCCATAGCAGCGTAATTTTTAGTGGTGAATTATGGGAAATACATTTGGGAAAATTGGCGAATCGCACAGGTACAAGGTGGCCCATATTCGCCCAATCTTGACACGGAAACTGGTAAATATTCATTGGAATCACCAATTAGATTTTCCATTTGATGATGTTGATCATTATATTCCCCTATAACCAATCTAACATGATTCTTTTAACGGTCTCTTATTCGCCAAGGGTATTAATTATGAATTGCATATAAAATATAAAATAGCCAAATGGTTTATATTGTTATCTTAACCACGACCTATTTTTCCACCTATTAATTAATTATTTTATTGACCATGACGTATTTCACCAACCTTTTTTTAATTCCTATATTCAGCATTGATTAGGTCACCACATTTTCGCCAAAAGCCCAAGAATTTAAAAAAATGAAAATTGGAAATTTGGAATTTGGAATCATGGATTGATATAAATTCAAATCGGATTTACAACAGTACTCTTTTTGTGTCCTGTTACAAATTTTTGGAGGGCCATATTTACAAATAACAATCTTGCAATAGTAAACAGAGGATTCGGAATTTTAGAGAGTCAGAATTTAGAGGAAGCAGGACAAAGGTAAGCAATTATTTGTTCACATTTCACAGTATTGCTATTAATTTTAATTCCTAGAGGCTAGAATCCTAGTGACTAGTGAGAGGTCATTGGGTAAAGATTTCAGACAAGGGTGACTATCCTGAGAATGAGTATCCTCAGGCTACTAGTGCTGAAGGGATTCAGATAGCAGGGGAGGTTGAGACTCAGACTTCTCACTGTGCTCAGGGTAGTGAAGAGATTGGAAGGCTAGACAAGGTTAAGACTCCTCAAGGCAGTGAAGGGAAGGGTAAGACTCGTCAGGGTAGTGAAGGGCCTCGAAGGCCATCAAAATGCCCAAAACTTAAAGATACTGTAGACACGTAAAATTTGACAAGTACTTTTCAAAATGCAAAAATCAATTAAATGGCTCAAAATCATTAAAATGCATTAAAATGGGAAATTTTAAATAAAGTTGAACAAAATCAATTAAAGCAAAGGAGAAATTAAATAATGATGTTAAATGATTAAATTGAAGCTTAAATTGGACAAAAACAATATATAATTGATTTTAATTAATTAATTGTATAGTTGTTTAATCAAAAATCAAAATGAACCTATTACCCTTCCATGGCTAAATTAAATCAATTAATTGAATTAATATTCCTTATTTTCTTTCAACAAAGTGATCAACCAATGAAAATTGAGAACAAAAGGACATAAATCACTTAAACATTTAAATTGTCCAAAGATTTGAAACCATTTAAAGGCTTGTCCCCTCATTTGTCCCCCCATTTATGGACAATGCAAAGTTTTTGACTCAACCATGAGATAACCATGATTACTTCACTCCACCCCCTACCCTTGGGAAATTACTATAAGTATGAGGCATTTTGGAGAGCATTTCCATCTTGGAATTTCATTTGCATAGCATTGTTACTATAGGCAATTGAGATCATTTCTAAGAGCAATTTGAGCAATTTGAGCATGTTAAGCATTTAGTATCATAATTTCATCATTCTTGAGCTAGAATCATCATAGAAGCATAGCATAAGCATAGCAGCAACATCATTCTCATTTTAGAGGTTTTGCTAGTGAGGATTGTAGCTAAGAGCTTCACTTACCACTTCTTTCTAGAGATCCATGGGATAATATAGATCATAATTTAATTTCTAGTTAAATTTGCATTGTATTTGAATAAATTGATGTTAGTCGGTCTTAATTTCATGAAGGTGATAAACTTCATCACATAAATGGTGCCCACCATGGGGCTCTAAGCCTCACTTCATCATTTTCATCTTTATTTTCATGCTTGGATATTATGTTTTCCATGAATTGCTTGCAGGAAACTGGAAAATTCATGCGTACAGGAGGTTGAATCACGCTTACAGTTGGTTCACTGTCGCCTAAGAGCTCTGTATTAACACCTACTAGCTGGAGATTTGTGCTTTTGATGACAAAGCCTTCAGCCTTTACGGCTCAAAGTCACACCTGTGATTCAAGGAGTATCACCTGTCTTTAATTTTCTATTGCTTAAGTTGATGTTTTGCTTCGCATTATATAGTTTTAGTCACGCTTGTGCAATGAAATTTATCACTTAGAACTATTAATATGTCACTTAGCATTAAATATTTTGTGCAAATTTAAGCTTTGTTCATGCCTCTGGATAAATTGTTTACACCTGTGTAACTTTGAGTAATGCTTGAGCCCTGCAAAGTGACGCTCGCTACTATCAAAGTTAGCTTGTAAGCAGTTTAATCACGCCTATTAGCTGGATGATGTCGCCTAGTGTCTGCTGCCTATTTTGGTTTTTAAATTGATAGATTTCAATATCTAACTCTCTATCTATACTTTTTAATAGTAAATGAGCAGACATCCGAAAGTGAAAAAGCCAGAAACTAGGTTCAACCAAGAGGGAAAAGCGTTGACTAAAAGGATCAAGAAAGGAAATCAAGCACATACAAAAGCCATTCTTGAATCAACATTGGATGAAGATGTTAAGGTACATGAAAAATACATTGCTGTGATTGAAGCTTACAAGCATAAATTTGTTTCACTAAATTGGATTTTTGATCCTTAAGCTCAAATAGTTAAAAATGCAAACAAAGTGCTCTAAAGTTTCATTTACTTAAAATCTTTGTATTGTCAAATTCAAATTTTGGTTTCCCCTTATTGTGAATTGGTTGCGTTGGACTAATTTTTTGGAGGAGGGAGCTAGAATGATCGCCACTAGGTGAGTGGAAATAAGATAAAAATCAATGATTCAAAAATGCCCCTAGCCTTTTGCTAGCTACAAGGAAAGGTATTTTACTTGAGCAAGCTTGCATTCCCTTAAATTGTGGCATTTCATTTGAATCTACCTTTAATAAGGAGGGAATTTATCTAAAGATTTCAATTTTAAGAACCTCCTTGTCAAGAGGTTGAAAAAGAACAATAAATTGCTTGAAGTGTTTGGGAAAAAAAGGGAAAGTTAAGGATATGCTCTTCACCTTTTAGGTGAACCAAATTCCCAAACACTTAACCTTGATTCCATTGCATTGCTTTCCATGAACATGTTATTTAAAGTAGAGATTTAGTGGGCTCACCTCCCGAGTTTTCCTTAATGAGGCCGGTGAGAGGGATAGCCCGAAGTGGGATACACTCGCTTTTGTCGTGGGAATCTGACCCACTATAAAATGAAAGGCATGTATCCTTAATGGGGTGCATGACAAATGGATTTTGATTTTTCAACCTTCCTCTAGTAGTCTTAACGGATTGCGCAAAATTGTACTTCGGTGCATGTGGGAAGCCTCCTTGGAGGATTGAGAGATTGAAGTCTATTTGAATAGAATATTTATTAAAACCTGGTAAAATAGCAAAGCCACCTTGTAGAGCCATGTTTACAAGCCAAAATTGACTTTAGGTAGGCTGTTTGGAATTCTTTATTGCGATATACTTGTGAAAAACATCAGAAAATGTACACATTAGATTGTTTTTAGGGACATGATGACAAAGTGATGTGTGTGTTGTGCTTGTTTTTCTATTTTCAAACACATAAATTTCCAAAAATTGATCTTACATATTTTAAAAATTCAAAATCTTATACCATGGTCAGGGAAGTGCCGCCTGTGCACGAAACACACTCACCTATCAGAGGTTCAGTCATACTTGTAACTTGTTTAAGCAGGCGTAGACATACTGAAGTCATGCTTAGAAAATTTTCAAACACGCCTAGAAATACTGAAAACCCACCTGGCATTAAAAAAAGTCTCACCTAGTAACCTACAGAGTGTCGCTTAACAAGAAATCAGTGCACACCTACTAAAGTTTAAGTCACGCCTACACTTGGTTCAATGACACCCAAAGATCAAAAAAGGAAAATGAAGAGTACTTGTAGGGGGAGTCAAAAAAATTTAAGAGCATATTCGAGTACCCTTTTTCGTGTTCTTACTGCTCAGGCTTTCAGTTTGGTCAAAAATCATGTTCTATATATTTTTTAAAAAATTTGGAAAAGGATTAGACCTCAAGTGATATTAACTTTCATTCTTCAAGGTTCATGCCTACATTTACTAGATCTTATTATATCAAAAAAACCTTGCAAGCTGACGGAACGTACTTAAGCCAAGAACTCCCTTACCCAGGAGAAGAATCTACCACTCCTAGAATACCACAAAAGTCACCCGAACAAGAAGTAGAAGACAACATGATGTATTATGGTGGTTTGGGTGGCAAAGATAATAGTGGTATTGATCTTACTAACCAAGGTGATGCCAATAACGGGGGCAATGATATAAATAACCAGGGAAACACTACTAACCAAGGCAATACCAACAATGGAGGAGCAGATCAAAATGCTCAAGGTATTGACCAAACTCACACTAGAACTCACACTGAAGCAATGACAGAAGATACCACGGATGAAAAAGTTAGTGATGCTATCTAATGTCCTTATTTCTGAAAGCTCATCGAAAAGGCAATGGATAGAGATAGAGAAAAACACTTCTTGGACTTAGCACAAAAAGGTCTCAAACTACCCCGTGACTATGATGTCAACCAACTCAAAGCACCGGAAGTTGAGGAAAGTACCTTAGACATCATGAACAAGCAATCAAAATGTTTCAAATGCAATTGGACAACATTAAGCAAAGTGGGGCTCCTAAGCCTTTTTCCATAGAAGCATTATGTCCTTTCCCGTTTGATAAAAGCTTGGTTATGGTGCCATTCCCAATCAATGTTGTGTTCCCCAAGTATGATAAGTATGAAGGAACAACAGATTCCCAAGATCACTTATGGGATTTTTGTGCATTGAGCTTAGATTTCATGCATGATACAACATATTTAATGAGATTATTTCTGCGGAGCTTAGGAGGCATGGCTATGGAGTGGTTTTCTAAGTTACCCTCCGGCATTAAGACCTTTGAAGAGATAGCTTCAAAATTCGTGGCCCATTACTCATATAATATTAAACATGAGGTCACGATGATAATGTTATGTAACACTAAACAAAAGAATGGAGAGGCATTCCTCACTTTTCTACAAAGGTGGAGGACAATTTTTGCAAGATATCCTAGAAGTGTGCCTGAAAAAGAGAAGATGGATATCTTCATAAATAGTTTAAGCAATGAGTTGAACTATTGATTATGAATGAAATGTCCAAAGACCTTTCAAGATCTAATTGAAAATGGAGTAACAATGGAGGAAGCGCTAGTTAAAAGTGGAGAGCTTAAACTGTATAAAGATAATAAGAACAACTCCAACAATGGCAACAATGGTAACAATGGCAACAATGGCAACAATCAAAAGAATAATTGGTTCAATAGTAACAGTCGTTATAAGAACAACAATAAGGGAATTGTGAATGATGGAGTAGTTGAATCTAGCAACTTGAAGGTGGTCCCCTTTGCTCTTACAAGGACACCCAATCAGGTGAATAATACCAATCAGCTTCCCAATGTGCCATCCCACAACAACCATACCAATAATGGCAATCAAGGAGATAATTCAAGGAGTACTAAATTTGATAAATATTTGAGGCCAACCCCTCAAAAGAACTTCATACCCTTGGGTCAAACCCTTGAAAAGGCATTAAAGACTCTCATGGCTAATAATGTCATTACTTTACCCAAAATTCAGCCTTATGAGCCAAATAATAAGCCTAGTTGGTGGAGTGTCAATAGCCATTGTGAGTACCATAGAATTTGAGGACATGCAACAAATGAATGTCTGCAACTAAAGAATGTAGTGCAAGATTTAATTGATAATGGCATGATCACCATTGATGGACCTCCAAACAATGAAGATCATACAGCATTCAAACAACCTTTCTACAAACATGATTAAGGGGAGTCATATAATGGCAAGAAACAAAGTGCCAATAATCTTAACTTTGCACCACCTTATGATAAGATTGTGAATGCTATAATAATTATTGAGAAGCCATGACAAGAGGCATCAAATGTTATTACAAGAGGGCAGAATTCTAGAATGACTATACAAGGAGCTACTCCTAAAGTCATTAGCACTCCACAGTCCAACATCGTGGTTAAGCAACCTTCTACAACAGCAAAACCTTATAGCTTAGTTGATCAGTTGCAAAGAACTCCAGTGCAAATATCTATCTTAGAATTGTTGAAGTTATCCCCAAATCATAAGGATATTTTGGAAAAATCTCTAGTAGAGACAAATGTTCCTACTAACCTAGAAGAAGAAAAGTTCCAAAATATGGTAGGTCATCTTGTAGCACCTCATTGTCTCTTATTTTTTGATCAAGACATGTCTATAACCCATCCTCAAAATCTACCATTGCATATAGAGGTCCTAATAGAAAGGCATAGAGTCAAAAGAGCCCTCATTGATGGAGGAGTTGGCCTTAATATTTGTACACTAAGTCTCGTCAAATCCTTAGGGTTGTCTGAGTCTTGCATTGACCCTATGAAAAAAATCACCATTAAAGCTTATGATGAAGCTAAAAGGGTCTCTAAAGGTATGATCATGTTGCCCATCCAAGTAGGACCAATCAAGAAAGACACCAATTGCCAAGTATTGGACATGAAGTTAACTTATAATATTTTGTTGGGGAGACCATGGATTCATGAGATGCAAGCAGTCCCATCCACGTACCACCAATGCATCAAATTCCCATACATGGGTGAAGAAATCATGGTGGGAGGGGACTCAAACCCATTCCAATGTTGTAATGCACTCAAACCCCTTCATTAGCTATTTATTCCACACAACCAGGAAGGAATCATTCAAAGAGCCACCATTGAAGATACAAAAATGGAGGATCCGGTCATAACATTAAATGCTACTCAAAATCCTCCTCAAGCTAGCTCAATGACATCAACTAAGGGAAAGGAAAAGGTGAGCTACGAGGGTCCAATTATTAATGAGGGTTCATATCAAACTTCTAAGTCAGACATAGTATGCTATAAACCTACTAGAGAAGAAAAAGACAAAGCTAAAAAGGAAAATTATAAGAAAATGGATAAGATGATGGAGGCATTTAACAAACAGTGCAAAATTAGTTCAAAAGGAGTAGGGGAATACTCTGTTTCCCTATTTGACATGCCCACATCTCCAAGAACACATGGAAAACCATCTAAAGAACACTTGCCTCACAAGTACAACTCTTACTTCGTAAGAGAAAGTGATAAAGCAGAATTTGACAAGGAAGAAAATGAAGTACTTCAATGGCTCTATCATGATGAAGAAGATACCTCAAACACTCCCATGGAATGAATTCAGCGTGTTAATATACGAACCGAGCAATATGGGAAAGGTTTTGAGATTATGTTGAAAATGGGATACAAGGGAAGAGGACCCTTGGGCCAAAGGAATAGAGGGTTATTAGAACCCATTGAACCTACTTTGAGGGCAAAACAAGAAAAATCTGGAGTAGGATACCAATACAAAGGTGAAAGTTCCAGCCCAATGCAATATTTTTATCCTCAAATAAATGCCTTAGAATCCAATGGAGATAGTGATGACTCTCAAGATTATGAATGGGATACCCTATCAGATGAATCATGTCAAGATAAGGAGGTGATTGCAATACATACTTATGCAAAAATCCTAAAGCAAAAAGTTCAAATCAATGAGGAACCTAATATCCAAGATATTAACATAGGGCATGCACCTACCAATCAAGCATGGATAGAGACATTTTGGATGCCTTCAGAGGAGGGAGATTCAAATGTTAGGTTTAATCCACTCGTCGATTTTCCCACGTTGTTTCCCATAGAAGTTGAAGAGGACTCAAGTGAAGGGGATTTTGACCCTTCTTCCTTGGACCATCTCGAGGAAGCTCACATCATAGATCTAAACGATACAATGTATGAACCCTCAAATGAAGTCATGTCCATAAACCCTATTGATGACATTTTACCCAATGAATCCTTACTTTTGATACATCTGGATCTCATTGATTGGGACCAAACTGAGCCAAATGACTTACTTTACTTTCCAAATGACCAAGCAGCAAACCAATACCTCAATGCGGTTGAACCCTCTTTCACCAATGAATTCAATATGGACATGATGAGCACAGCAGGGGTCCATTCTCTTAGTCAAAAGAAAAAAATGAAAAAAAATAAGAAAAATAAAAGTTCTAGTGTTGAAAACCATTATGTGGCACCACTAGAACCAAAAAAAATAAAAATAAAAGACGTTTCCTTTGGTGAAAACCCAACTATGGCACCAAAGGAAGAGAGATTGGATACCTTGCCTAAGCATGAGGAAGAAAGGTCACCTATACTTATAGAACTAATAGAAAAGGTCAACATTGGTATGGAATTGGATCCAAAGTTTATACACTTGGCTACATCACTCACACCTCTAGAAAGAGAGGACTTCATAAAAAAATTCAAAGAGCACCAAATAAACTTTGCATGGTCATATGCCGACATGCCCAGCTTAGATCCTAACTTTATAATGCATCATCTGAATGTTAGACCAGGGGTTAAGCCTGTAAAGCAAAAGTTGAGAAAGATGCACCCACACATAGGTCTTTTGGTCAAGGTAGAACTAGAAAAATTGTTCAAAGTAGGCTTCATAAGGGCAATAGCTTATGCTGAATGGATCTCGAACATTGTACAAGTTACAAAACATGACAAATCTATTTGAGTATGCACGGATTTTTTAGATCTAAATCTTGCTTGTCCTAAGGATGATTTCCCACTTCTGAGTATTGATGCAATAGTTGACTTGACAGCGGGTCATTCCATGTATTCCCTAATGGATGGTTTCAGCGGGTATAATCAGATTAAAATTGCACTTGAGGACCAGGAGAAGACTGCCTTTACTTTCCCTTGGGGCACTTTTTGTTGGAATGTCATGCCCTTCAGCCTTAAGAATGTCGGAGCTACATATCAAAGGGCCATGAAAACTATCTTCCACGACATGATGCACACATTCTTAGAAGACTATGTGGATGATATCCTAGCAAAATCCCACAAAAGAGAAGAAAATCTCCAAATTTTGAAAAAGATATTTGTTAGGTTGGAGCAATTCAAGGTCAGATTAAACCCAAAGAAATGTGCCTTCGGAGTCCAATCCAGCAAGTTACTAGGCTATATAGTTTCCACCAAAGGAATTGAAGTGGACTCGAAGAAAGTACAAGCCATAATGGACATGGACATACAAAGGAACATCAGCCAAATAAGATCATTACAAGGAAAAATTCAATCCATATGGAGATTTATCTCTCAATTGGCCGAAAAATGTCATTCTTTCACCATGTTGCTACATAAGGATACAATATTCATGTAGGATGAGGAATGTGATCAAGCTTTTACATTGTTGAAGACTTATTTGATAAATCTGCCCATTCTCATGCCACCAATTAAGGGCAAAGCATTGCTTCTATACATATCCACTACCGAAAGATCACTAGGAGTGCTTTTAGTACAAGAAGATGAACAAGGAAAGGAAAGAGCTATCTACTATTTAAGTAGGAATTTGATCAAATATGAGCTTAATTACACATTTATGGAAAGAGCTTGCTTAGCAGTGGTGTTTGCATCTCAAAAGTTGAGACATTATATGTTGTTGCATAAGGTCAAACTAATTGCCAAAATTGATCCTCTCAAGTACCTGTTAAGTAAAACTACCCTAATGGGTAGAATAGCTAAGTGGGTTATGATTTTGAGTGAATTTGACATTGAGTTTGTCGATAGAAAGGCAATAAAAGGGCAAGTAATAGTAGATCATTTAGCAGAGAATCCCATGATTTCTACACACACTATTCAAGTGGAATTTTTGGATTCCACCATTATCAACATAGAAGCAAAAACATGGAAGTTATTCTTTGATGGCTCTTATACTCAAGGAGGTTCCAGTGCCGGCATACTATTGGTCACTCCTCAAGGTTACACCATTCCAAAGTCCTACAAGCTTATGTTTCCATGTACAAACAATATAGCAGAATATGAGGCACTTGTCATAGGCATCAAAATGGCCTTAGAGTGGAACATCAAAGAGCTAAAAATTTATGGAGATTCTCAACTTATCATCAATCATGTCAACAATGAATATAACACTAAAGATGAAAAGTTGATGCCATATAAGACTTTGATTGATGGATGGAAGAAATATTTTGCCTTGATCACTTTTGAGCAGATTCCTAGAGAGAAAAATAGAGCAACTGACGCCATGGCCACCTTGGCTTCCTTGTTACAAAAACTGGATCAAAATGAGAAGTATGAGTTCTTGGTGGAAGAGTTGGTGAAACTGGCATTCAACCTTCCTGAAACCCAAATTTTTGCCTTATTACATGGACATGACTCCCCTTGGTATGGGCCTATATACACATACCTCAAAGACCAAGTACTACCCTTAGACCAAACCCGAGCTCAAAAATGCAACTTCATACGCCAATCAGCCCATTACCTAATCCTCTTCGAAACATTGTATCGTAAGGGTTTTGATGGGATGTTACTTAGATGTCTAGAGGAAGAAGAGTCTAAGTTAGCTTTACATGAGGTTCATGAAGGCATTTGCAGGTCACACTCAAGCGGTCTAAACCTAGCTAAGAAAATCCTTCGCTTAGGGTATTTTTGGAAGACATTAGAAAAGGATGCTTGCCACTTTGTGAAGACATGTAGTAAATGTCAATACCATGGTGACATGATACATGCACCGGCACAAGAATTACACCCATTTGTCACACCATGGCCTTTCTATCAATGGGGGTTTGATCTAATTGGCGTCATACATCTGTCTTCTTCAAATGGGCACAAACACATCATAACCGCAATGGAATATTTCACTAAGTGGGTTGAAGTGGTTCCATTGATCATGACAATAGGTAAAAAAATTTCCATGTTTATTTTAAATCACATCATTTTTCGGTATGGTATTCCTCGTGCCATAATAACAAATAATGGAAAACAATTCAAGAATAAGGATGTTGATGAACTTTGTGCTACATTTCATATCACTCACCATTCTTCATCAATTTATTACCCTCAAGGAAATGGGCAAGCCAAAGCCACGAACAAGAATATCTTGAAGATTTTGAAAAGGTTGGTCAATAAATCAGGAAGGGATTGGCATATGCAAATTAATCTAGCATTATGGGCCTATAGAACTAGCATAAGAACACCCATAGGAGCCACGCCATTTTCATTAGTCTATGGGGCTGAATCAGTTCTACCATTAGAGGTTGAAATCTCATCTTTATGAGTATCATTACACGGATTGATCACAGATGAAGACTATAGAGTAGCTAGGCTTCAACAATTGGAGTTACTTGAAAAACATCAAACACAAGCTTATGAGCACCTGAAAGTGTATTAGAATAGAATCTCGAAGAACTATAATAAACATATTAAACCGAGAGTCTTTCAGGTAGGAGACTTAGTGTTGAGGGAAAACCCAAAGAATCAGGTTGAAAGAGAGAAGAAAGGCAAATGGGAAGCTAATTGGCTTGGCCCATTCATCATAGTATCTTCATTTGGCATAGGAACCTATAAATTATCAGATTGTGAAGGAGAGGAGCTCCAAGAACCCATCAACAGTATTCATCTCAAAAGGTTCTACACATGAGTCTGACGAAAGAGTATAAAGAGTATCAGATGAGAGAGCATCATATTTATTGTACATAGCTCAAAAGAGATTCTAAAAATATCAAAAACATTTGAAAAGCACAAAAGATCAAAAACATTGAAAAATTGAGCATGAAGAAAGGAAAAACATTCAAAAAAGATGTTGTCTTGGTGAAAACCTAGCAAATAGGTGCCTTGATGATATGAAAAATAAAATTAAAAAAAAGGGAAAAAAGAAAAATACAAAAAAATTGAAAAAAGAGAAAAAGTGCCTTGGTGAAAACCTAGAAATAGGCACCTTGGTAGCAAAAAAAGTAAAAAGCTTTAAAAATAGAAAAAAGAGCTTGATCCATCCAAAGGGTGAAAACTTGGTAAACAAGCACCTTTTGTTCCCTTAAGTTTGTCTTTCCTAGTCACATATGTCCATATTACATTTCCATCATCTCATTTGTACAACCACCATTGCATCCGTCATTTGTACATAGTCATAATAAAGATGGTCAGTCGCATTGTTGCATTATCTATGAGCCCTAAGTTTTTCAACCGATCACATTTATCCTCTTGGGGCAGAAGAAGATTACAAATTTGGTATCGAAGGGATTCAATAAGTGCTACAATCACTCACGTCAGAGGGAGATTTATTAGAGTTTTGAAAGCGAGGAAAGTTTATTGAGCCTAAGTATTTGACCCTACAACATGATCCTTGAGCCCTCATTGACGTTATTATTCAGGATTAAAGTGGACAAAAACACCTTAAAGATCAAAATACTTGGAAATACTTGTTGGAAAATCCTAAAACATGGAAAAACATTCAAAAGCTTTCTTTCTTGGCAAAATAATGAAGCATGGTAAAACACTTGAAATTTTCTTGCTGATAAATCTTGACGAAATTGACTTTTTATCACCTCTTTTAGCTAATCAATGATGTTTGGACTAGATTAGCCATGATAAAGATGTGCTATTTTTCTTTCCTTTGAGTGACTATTTTGAGGAAGATTCCTCCACTTATGAGAGTTCATCTAACGACATGGTCATCAAAGAACCATCGAGGACTATCTCATAAGAGGAAGAGTTGACCTTTGTTCATTTACGCAAATGGATTCCTTGGCTATTTAGATTTTCTATATCTTAATACCAAAAATCCACTTGCAACATTGAATCCATTGACACTGGTATTCAGACTCCCATAGTTTGGTCATCCAACTAGTGAGGGTTGTACCAGTTTCAAAATGAGGTTACCAAAATGTGATAAAAAAGTGGTATTCATATCATCATGATGTGGTCAATGATGATTGTACTACCTTTCCGGTCCCAAAAAAATGCTCAATGATGAAAATTTATCCTCATGGCATTTATTTTCTAAAAGCTGGTGACACTTAGGTTGCATTATCATGTTAGGTTAATTGCATGGCACTATCATGTTTAGATTAATTGCATTGCATTAGCATGGAAAGTTAATTGCATTTATTTATGGTAAATTTTCCAAGGACAAAAGGAGGGGCACATCAATAAATACTTGAGTTGTTCAAACATCAAGAAATGGGGGGAGAGATTCCAAATTCAAACATTCACTATAATCCTTGACTTTCAAAAATGCAAGTGAGATTATCTTTGCATTCATGTATAGCATTAAATCAATATTCATTACTCATATATAAAAAGAAAAGAAAAGAAATCATGTTCCATATATCATGCATATAAAGTAAAAGTTCACATTACATTCATCTAAATGTTTGAAAATCAAAAAAAACATAGGAACATACATATGCATTTCCATCAAACATTTTGCATCCATACATTGACAAAACAGAGAAAAGCATATTACCAAAATCCATACATCATTGCACTCATTTATCTATATCATAAAATAAGATAACTACATCCATAGCATAAATCATAAGTGCATAACACATCATATAGCTGCATAAAAGATAATCTCATAAAAACTCATCAAGACGAACCAAGGAGTATATCATCAATAGAGTGTTCATCATATGATCATCAAATCAAGTATCAAGGTACAATATCATCAAAAGGGGGTACACCAAATGTGTCAATCAGTCAAATATCATGACATATGAAACAAAGAGGACATCATCAATGAGTCACTAGATCAATCAAGAGCATGCAACACCAGATCCATCTGGACCTCTACCATCCTGTGGGGGAGGATCCTGTGAAGTGCTCACTCCATCCTATCTCAGAATAACCATGGATGATACAAACTATTGTAATAAAGAGGCAAACTGATCCAATCAACCCACAACAGTGGACATATATGTCCTCAATACCTGCATATCTTGAGATAATCCATCAATACGATCACCCTGTGCACCCTGTGGCTGTGGGGCTGGGGGAGGCATCTGTGGAGCACCATCATCCTGTTGTGCCTAATCTTGTTGAGTTGCATCATCATCATGCTAAGCCAAGGCTACTCTCTATAACTATACCAAGGGATCCAATCCCCTAGGAATCTGCCTAGCTACATCAATCTGTGCCTATCTCTGAGCTCGCTAATGTCTATGAGCTCTATCAGGTCTATCTGCTCTAGGTTGTCTATCAACTACATCATCCTATGCTCTAGCTGGTCTATCTCTAGCATCCCCATGATCATGACCCCATCTTAGTTGTCCTCTACCTGGTGCAACCTGAGGATGTCTATGTCCTTGTCCTCTCCAATGTCTATCATCCTTATCACCGTCATGACGTCCAAGAATAGGCTCAGCTGGATCAGTGAAATGAGGAAACCTATTATGAGCCCACCAATCTGCATACTCATGTGACATCCCTGCATCTACAATACCTATCAGTATCTCCCATCTGCAAATAGTCATACCCACAATCTGATCTAATGCAAACTGATAATCAATACATGGACCCCATAGAGAGATCTCTACATGTACTCACGCATATAGTGCATTGCCCTTAGGCATATCCTATGTCCAACCATACTATCTCAAAACTCTACCAAAGTAGAAGCACTCAATAGTAGTGGTCGTACGCCCAATCATCCAGTGAGGGGTGAACATGTATGGTAACTCATCCTCATCCTCTCTCCATCTATCACAACCAAGGAAGGGATTCCATGTAACCTGATCGAGATCATCAATCTAATGTCTCCAATAATCCAAGTGACCCAAGTGGTGTTGAATCACCATACTAGTGTATAGGAAAGCATAAGGAAATCCCCGATGTCAAACCCTATCAGAAATCAGTCTAGTAATGGGAAGATGCTCCCATATCCACAACTGAAGAACAATGGCACCCGCTAATAATGAGGCACTCCCCCAATACACCACCTCATGTAAATCATGATACAACTATGCCAGAATGCAGGAACCCCAATCAAACCATGAAGGATGAGCAAGTAAATCCTCCATGATCCTACCCCAACCGACTGAAAAACCATGACCTCACTGGTCGGGAAGTAGTAAACCACCAATCACTGCACCCAACATTTCTAGTAATGTAGGAAAAGATGCAAAATGAGGCCATGTAATAGTATCTCTCTCTCCAATAGTGTTGTCCTTGAATACTCGTCAGCAGATAGAAGAATCATAAATAGAATCATAATATACTATCTCTCCTCTACATGGGATCCAAAGCAATCTATACACATCCTCAGGTGTGATAGTCATGTCTCCATATGGTAAATGAAAGGTGTTGTGGTCAGAGTGCCATCGCTCCTCCATTGCAGTCAGTAACCCATGGTTTAGCTGAAACCGTGGGAGGTCAAGTAAAAAACTCAATCCACATCGCTCAATAACACGGAACTCAACTGTTGTGAGTCCCTGACTCAAGTCAATAACCCAAGAAGCAACTGACTGGATGTATAAGGTAGGACTGTGATCCTATTGGAAAATTAAAAGGAATCATATCAATACAACGTATCGAGGAATTATCTCAAGTCAATCTTCTCAAAATCTCAAGTCATCACACTAAGTACCTTCATTCATTTCTTTGTATCCTGAGAATGAAGTGGCAGTATCAAAATCATATCAGTTTTCACACTGATTGATTTATCCTATTAATCACTATTCTAAATGGGATTGACAAATCATATTCCAAAGTACCATTATCCAGATATCCTAAACCAATTGTTTTGCTAACAATAACAGACCTACACTTATCATCTGAATCTATCATCAAGAGTTATCAAAATTTTAATCAGACGTAATCAAGTACATGTGTGAAAAGTACACAAATTTACCAAATAGTTAGTAGGCATGATTTTTATCATACCAAGTGACATTTAACCTCAAGTGATAGTAAAAACATGCCAAGTGATATCATTCTGCTGGTAGGCGATAGTTTGCTACTAGGCGACAGTGAATTAGGCTACACGATAGTGAATGCTAGCCTAGGTGATAGCAAATACGTTAGGGTTCTTGTAAGCGACAGCCTATCAAAAAAGGGTCAGATTAACCTAGCCCTAGGTGAGAGTTGTTCTCATGCTAGGAGAGAGTAAATGATCCCTAAGCGAGGATAAAATACACGGAGGTGGAAGTAAAAACCATGGAGGCAATAGTAAAATACCCTAAGCGATAGTAAAATCATTCCTAGGCGATAGTTCTTAAATACAAGGCAACGATGAAACATGAAATTGAAATAAATGATCATAAATGCTTAAATCAATGTTTATAACGACTTACTGGAGCTCCATACTTAGGCAGCCTCACATATCTCTGGCACCTCTCAAATCTATGCTCCCGAATTGGCACAACCATCTCGAAAACCACTAGAGGATCAGAGCAAAATCACCAAGATGAAAAGTAAAAATGAATGGTAAAACAAGGTTTCTCAACCTATTTAAGGTATTTTGACCTAATTTGGGAGGTGAAACTAGCTGTTGACCTATCTTAACCACTCAAACCAAACTGGGGCATAATCATACATCATGACATCTCATCAAATAGTTAGAAATGAAAACATATTCGATAAATCAAACATCAAATCAAATTTTTTGAAATCAAGAAATTAATATGTTTTAATTTCTGAGGGGGGGCATAAGGGTATCAAATCGAAGCTGCGATCAAACATCATGAAATTAGTGGGGCATCATAAAAAAATTTTATCAAGAGACAGTAATCAAACATCAGAAATCAGCACTCAGGACTTAAAGGATCTTTGAATCAATGTTCTTCGTACATCAATTCAAACAGGGGCATTTGTAGACACGTAAAATTGGACAAGTACTTTTCAAAATGCAAAAATCAATTAAATGGCTCAAAATCATTAAAATGCATTAAAATGGACATAATTAAATAAAGTTGAACAAAATCAATTAAAGCAAAGGAGAAATTAAATAATGATGTTAAATGATTAAATTGAAGCTTAAAAGGGACAAAAACAATATATAATTGATTTTAATTAATTAATTGTATAGTTGTTTAATCAAAAATCAAAATGAACCTATTACCCTTCCATGGCTAAATTTAATTAATTAATTGAATTAATATTCCTTATTTTCTTTCAACAAAGTGATCAACCAATGAAAATTGAGAACAAGAGGACATAAATCACTTAAACATTTAAATTGTCCCCCCATTTGTCCCCCCATTTATGGACAATGCAAAGTTTTTGACTCAACCATGAGATAACCATGATTACTTCACTCCACCCCCTACCCTTGGGAAATTACTATAAGTATGAGGCATTTTGGAGAGCATTTCCATCTTGGAATTTCATTTGCATAGCATTGTTACTATAGGCAATTGAGATCATTTCTAAGAGAAATTTGAGCAATTTGAGCATTTTAAGCACTTAGTATCATAATTTCATCATTCTTGAGCTAGAATCATCATAGAAGCATAGCATAAGCATAGCAGCAACATCATTCTCATTTTAGAGGTGTCACTAGTGAGGATTGTAGCTAAGAGATTCACTTACCACTTCTTTCTAGAGATCCATGGGATAATATAGATCATAATTTCAATTCTAGTTAAATTTGCATGTATTTGATTAAATTGATGTTAGTCGGTCTTAATTTCATGAAGGTGATAAACTTCATCACACAGATACTACCATAAAGGCTTTCTTTCGAGTTGGCAATGTTTCTGCTCCATCAACATCTTCAATTGCAAGTGCAAAAGCCATTCATAGTAGCTCACCAATACCAGTACCACAAGCTAGGGTTGTCATTAAGTTAAATGAAAATCAAAATGCATCAAATGAGGATAACAATGGTGGCACGAGAGAAGATTTTATAAGGGATATGCAGAACCAATTGGAAGAAAATCCTAGCAATGAAGATAATAATGATGTTGGTAGGAAGAAAAGAAAAATGGAAATAAAAATGGGGTGGGAGTGGGAAATGACAATAAATTTTAAGGTTCATTGTGTAGAAAAGTATTGGTTCATTGAACCAGTCCTAAGCAATGATGAACAACCAACAGAATGCAGGTGTAAGATTTGTACCTGGAAAAATAAAAGAGAAAAGAAGTTGCGGCTAAAGCTTGACACTATAGAAAAGCATATTGGTAAGGTTTATGAAAAATAGACCATAGACGGACAACAAATATCAGTAGTGAGATGGAAATCAAAGGAAGAATGTCTTCATGTTAAGTATGCCATAGAATATGAAGAGCATAACAAGAGAATGGCAGTAATTGCTAGTAGTGAAAATCCAATCAAGGTTGGGTTTAAACATGTAGCCAATGAAGCAAACCTGGCAAAGGCCATTCAGATGAGTGTTTTTTTCCATATTATGTCCAAAGGGCATCTTATGAGAGACTTCTCAAAATATGGTAATTTATTATCCTTTTTAAAAGTTCCTCACTATCCTATGTCACATTGGTCAACAAACGTTGGATGGGAAATGGCAAACTATCTTTCTGAGGTGGAAAAGCAAAATTTACAAGAGAAAGTAAAACAGTCTAGATTCATTTCATTATCCATAGATGAAGTTATTGTAGTAGATAAAACTGCTTGGGTCTGTATGCATGTGTATACAATAAAATAACATGTCCACCAAGCTAATCTACTCTGCATTCTTAAAATGAGGGGCAATTCAACAATAGAAAACTTATATTTTGAAGTGAAGAATGCTTTGAATAAAGTTGCTGGTATGGATGATTTGACAATTGGAAAAAATTTAGTGTGTGTTGGATTTGATGGAGTTGTAGTAATGCAAGGCCAAAGGAATGGTCTCTTTGCAAGATTACAAACTAGTATTGCACCTTACATGCTTGGCATACATTGCATGGCCCATCAAATGAATTTAGCATATAAAATTGTAAGTGATTTTCCTACAGTGTCAAAATTTGAAGATCTAGTTCACGACATATACTCTTACTTCTGCAGAAGTCCTAAATGTTTTGCAGAATTTAAGATTTTCTCAGAGGGAGTAACACCAGCAAATAAGCTTCTCAAGGATGTTGAGAACAGATGGATCTCTTTGCATGGACCAGTTGAAAGAGTTCTAACAGAATATCAATCCTTGATCAGAGTAATATATGAGAAATGCCTCATAGTAGACAAAATTCCTAATTTATTACATAAGTTAAGTGATATAGAGACTTTGCTAACTTTAGCCAGTCTTCTCCCCATGCTAGATTTAATGAACAAACTTGTTAAGAAAGCCCAAGACAGGTTTAGGTATATCCATGAGTACTCAAATTTGCATAGAATGACATGCCTTGCCCTAGATAATTTATGCTCGGATATGATAACACTTCAAAGTTCAAATTTTTTTAGGTGGCAAATAATTATAGATATGAATCATGCTGAGAATTTTTTACAATTCAATGCAAAAAATGATTTATGTGTGTTTGTGAAAGGATATGAAATACCAATGCACCAATCTAAGATGAGAAAGCGAGGCAGACTACTTCTAGTTAAAAGGGCTAATTTTGACAGGTTTGCTAAATCTGTTAGTGATAATTTGAAGTCAATTTCCTACCAACTTTCAAGTGAGATTCATGAAAGATTCCCTTGAGAAGAAATTCTTGAAGCCATGGGTTGTGTGTTTCCTCATTTTTGGAAAAATGTCAGAGATAGACAAATTGATGCTCATATGTTTCATAAAAAAATTGATGAATTGATCAAAGAGTTTTCAAAACATGCAGATTGCAATGGACAACCAATTGAAGGAATTATAGATTCAACTAATCTTAAAAAACATTGTACACAATTTGCATCATGTATGAAATTGTAGTTAAAAAACTTGGAGAATCCATTTGAACCTAGTGCAATAACCAGGCTTTGGAAAAGGATAGAGCAGAGTGAAGTATTATGTGATTCAATATCAGAATATTTCAAACTTGCTGATTTATGTCAAACAATGATATTGGGGTCGATGGAAGATGAAAGAGTTTTCAGTGCATTGGGATTTTTGAAATCAAAGATCAGAAACAAACTAGATATAAATTTTGAAACTTTCTTGAGGTTGTTTGTAACTCAGTACAATGTTAGAGACTTTCCTTATGATAGGGAATTGGCAATTTGGAATTCCCTACGTGAAAGACAAGGGATTTTGAACACTTCAAAACATGGTGGTTCTGAGACAAATGATGGATCTTGGTCCCAGACTCAGAATGAAGATGAAGAATTTTTTGATTTTGAATACCCAACTCAGAATGAAGAAGAACCTCTTTCTAGTAATAGTAGTCAATTTCAAGAGCTGGATTTCATGTGGGATATAGAAGCAGTAGACTACTCACTGACACTGAGTGAAGACTGAAGTGATTTAGAATTAGCATTCGATTAATAAGTATTTATAAATTATAATTTTATACAGTGTATATAAGATAAATTGATAATGGACTTGATTCTAATTTCTAAAATTTGAATAATTATTATTGACAATTTGACTCATATTACAAGTAATAAGTATTGTTCATGATTTTTGTAATTTGAATTTTGATTTTTGTAATTTGTAATTTGAATTCATGATTTTTGTAATGTAGAATGTTCATGACATTTGAAGTATAATCATATAATTATTACTTTTTTTTTACGAAAAAGTGGGCAAGCCACCATAATTATATTATAATAAACTGATTCAAGGACTCATCCGTGGAAGAATCAGGAAGAAACCTCAGAGTCATTGTTGTATACAAGTACAATAGTATTTACCGATGAATTTGATTTTCCACTTGAAAACCAAATATATCCCTATAAGCTAAAGATCAGACAAATTGATTTTCCACATGAAAATCAATAAACCCCTATGAGATACAAAATTAAGCTTAATTACAAAATAGGGGATTCAAGTACAAAAAACTTCTCAAAAAATTGCAACCCCTGCAACTCCATCTTGTTACTCCTCCATGGCCATGGAAGGTGAAACACATCTACATAGATCAAAAGCTTGATCCCACCCTATAGGAGGAGCCTTTGGGAAATGTGACACCCATCCATCAAGCTCCTCAGTATAGCAATTTGAAGTCATTTCATTCACCTGTTGGAGAGATAATGTAATCGGTGAAGAGGGAAAATTTAAGTCTGGGACCTGCTTAATCAAGGCAGATGAAGCACCAGTGGGTGATGGCGGTAGAGAATATGGCAGTGGTGGAGGAGGATGATTTGGAAAAATTAACAAGTCTAACACTGCATTGGCAAACTTACAAATATTATCAACCAAATCTTTACCGAGAGCCATACCCATAATTTGTAGGTTATTGGAAATGGTACGAAAGCTTTGGCACTCCATAGCCCATTTGAAATAGTTGTAGGCCATAAAATGTTTGTGACTTGACCTTTTTAAGTGTAAATGCCTTGGCCCTATATGCCTCATAGTCATGTAGCCATGTTATTTCAAGTTTCAACTTCAAGAATCAAGAATAAGATTCAAAACTTAAGCTGGCCAAGTTCTGAAGTTACGCAAATAGTTCAACCCTATCTCAACTTTTCCACATGCAAATTAGAGGCCTTTCAAACCCTTCTAAAGTTATGGTGAAGGATCGATGGTCTTCTTAACATCTTCGCTTTCATATAATTATAACCTTGTGAAGTCTTGAAAAAATCCTTTTGTAACTGTTTAATCTTGTAACTAATTAACCTTTCCGAAGTTACACCTTTCTGTCAAATGCTTCATCACAGCTTCATAACTGCCAACACTAATGGCCAAAAAACCATCACGAAGCTCCGTAAACCACTTGAACAATACTATCATAGGTTCAGAACTATTCCTGACAAAGTGTCAAATATTAATCCATCTATTGACACATCTCACAGTCCATTCCTCTGTGCTTTCCACGTGGCATGCAACTAACTATCACTTTCAACACTGTTACGCACTGTCACTTTAAACTAACTATCTATTTAATTCCAAAGTTATGCACGTCGTTAGTCAGGAGTCCCTCGAAAGTTTAGAACCCATCACCATCCTAACCACTTAACCATTGAGAAGTTACGAAACAACTTGGCATTACTTCATAACATTGTCAATGGTCAAAGCTTCCTGAATCCTAATTTCCTAGAAATTGTCATTTGTCAATTTATTATTTTTCATAGTTCATACTCATTAGTCAATTTATTATTTGTCAATTTCCTAATACTAAGCATTTACTTAATTCCTTAATTCCTTGAATCAAAACCATTTAAATTTTACTTAATTCCTAATTTCCTAATTTCTAAAAGAAAATATTAATATAATAATATGACCATTGGCATTGACATTATACATAATATACAATTATGCATTCAATTTTAAATAAACTACAACTGTGATCTTCAAGATTCAAGAATTAGAATTGAGATTCTTGACTTGAGCTCTTTACAAAATTACACAGGCACAGTGATAGAAAAATTGAAAATTACAAAATATCCTTGTATTAAATTTAACTTCCTTGAAGTTTATATATCAAAATTTTAAATTCAATAATTAATGATCAATAATCATAGTACCAATAACCAGACTTAGAGGTGAGAGGATAGAGACTTGAAGTCCCAGACTTCTATGATCTATCAAAAAATTACAAAATATCCTTGTATATTTCTATTAACTTCCTTGAAATTTATACATCAATGTTAATGAGCAATGATCAGAAAATAAAAACTAACATTAGCATTTGGCAAATTAAATAATTTTGGAAATAGTTATTAGAGTGATAGCTAGCAGCCTGGATTCTTCAGAATTAGTCTTGATTTGCACCAACGGTGTATCCATAGCAGGTGAACTACAAAAATAAGATACCCTATTTGAATTAACTAACCTCCCTCTATTGGCTCTTCATCTAATACCAGAACTATATCAACTACTTCCATCATCCATGTCAATGTGGCAAGGCCAAGGCCTGAATCTCTCCAACATTTTCCCACACCACAATTTCCCTCTTTGATGGCCAAGTTACCGCTCAAACTATATCCAATTCTTCAAGGCATTTGTTCCACTTGGCATTTGTTATGGCTCGAGATTCAGCAAAAAAAATTATTCATCTCAATCTCCTACTTGTATAATTCATCCACAACTTCATAAAAAGTTGAAATGTCAGCATTGCCAACAAAATAAGAAGCCACCTTGCTAGCATCCAAAATTTGGTTGAAAGAATCAACCCACTCCTCCCATTCCTTCAAGTGTCCCTCTATGTCCACAATAGAAGGGATATATCCTTCAGACTCTTCAGCAAAAACCTTAAGCTTTTCCTAAACATTTTGTAACTTGCCAATGAAAAATGCATACAAATCCTTTACTAATAACACCATTTCCTTAACATCAATTATTTTGTTAGGTAAGCCCATTTTTTTCCCATTAGTAAAACTAGCCTATCAAAGAATTTCAAGTATGGGCCCCAAGTATTAAATAATGGGGTTAGTACAGACAAGGCATTAGAACATTGATATTATGTCCCCTGCAAAGAAATGAAAGTACTATGAAGGATTTGAGACTTCCCTTTTAAAATATTTACTCTGTGCAATAGCACCTTCTTCAAAGTCTCATTTTCAGCACTTCCAGTATCAACAGACTGATCAACGTCCATTATTATCTTTTTTGTTGCAAGTTCTAGAGCTAATCCCCCCTCATGCTCAGTTTGGACCCCAGCATCACAAACCTCTGTAAATGCCCTGGACTAATTTTTTAGAGTATTTATTTCATCTTTTAGCTCCTTCATAGTCTTATTTAGGAAAAAATTCTTCTTCAATTCCTGTTCAAACTTTTTTCTAGTTGCCACATAATCTTTGAATGTCCTGGTTAGCCTGTTCTCTAAGTCCTCAACCACTACTTTATTCATGGAGGATGCATGATGTAGGAGATTTTCTATCTTTGATCTTATAGTGTCCTACAACCTCCATATTAATTGGTTACCCTATGTTGTGTCTTGGATGTCAACCAATCTGGGCTTATTAGATCCTGGGGCCACACACCATATTGCTAGTGTCTTAGTGTCCATATTGAATCTAGAACCCCTCTATAGTCCATCAGGACCAAAAGCTTCATAAGCTACAGCTTTATCTTGCCTCTTGATTTGGTCAATTAAGAATGAGGACTCCAAGTCCCATCCAGGGATCAGCAACATGCCACTTCTCTTTACAAGATCTCTTGCCTCCTCCACAGTTAATGTTTCACTATTGGGATCATAGGCCTGTAATTTTTCAATCATTTCAATAGTCTTTTCCTATGATTCCCCTAGTTTCAAAGACAGTGTTAATTCATTCTTCTTAACTCTAAAGAGAAAACTTTTAAACTCATTGGACTTGATGAATTCATCATCATCATCTATAAACTCTTTATCTTGGATGACCCTATCATCCAATCTAGCTGTAGCCAATTCTAACTCATCTAGGGCCTTTTCTCCCTCATCTGCCTGTGATGTCAAAAATTGTTTTCTTAAGTCAGCAAAGTAATGGCTATTACCTGGTAGGATTTGTAGTGCCTTTTTCCTTACCTTTTGTGCTACATTCATCAACTTTTATTTCTTTGATGATCCCTACTCAGATGCGGATGGCTCAGCTTGTTATGTTTCTACCATAAACACCACATCAAGTTCAACTTCCTCAGGGTTTATTATGTCCTCCTCCTTCTCCTCGGGGATGTCTAGCAATTTAGACATAATGTCTTTGTAATTCTCTATACACATGTCAAGTCTCGGCATGTATTTGAGATTAGGAAAGAAATCGGGGAAGGTAGGGTCTACCTTTTTCAATTGTTCCTCTACCCTTACAATATTTTTCCATTTACAACTTCTCTCTTCACAGATATCTTCACTAAGAACATTTCTAATGACATCCTCTTCTTCCATAGGCTGATTTAGAGCCAAATTGTGATTCCTCATTTCTCTCAATGATCCTCTAATGAAGTCTTCAAGGTCATACATCCTTTGTTTACCAGAGGGAAATCTGAATTGTCTCAGGAATTCATGGATTTGGTCCATAGCATCTTCACCTATAGAGAAATCCCCTATTTGGAACCTCCTTGCCAGAAAGGTTCCCTTATGTCTTTTAGGGCCTAAGTGCTCTCTATCCATCATGATAAGTTGCCACATGAATTCTACTATTGCCAATCTTTCTGGGACAAATTTTGGCAGTATGTTTGGAGGTTGAGGGCAAGCATACACTCTTATAATAGTAAAATTGTCAAAAACAAACATATTAGCCCAATTGTGCTTAATGTCATTGTCAATTTTAAATGCTAAGGGTCTAAGCAATTTTCTAACAAGTAAAGGAAATCTATCCCTCACAATACCTAACATGTTCATTACTAGATCCACAAAATCACTATAAAAAGCAATGGAATTAGAGAAATGGTAATTTTTATGCCATAACCTAGTCCACATCTGAACCGGAATAGTTCCTCCTACATTCTCGATCTCATCGATGAACCCTGGGTTGATGTAGCCAATATTGCAATACAGGATCAGGTGCATCAGCATGGAGTAGTGATTGAGCTTGAAGCTTTTCAAATCTATCTTTGCATTCATCAACTTAGTGTGCATTACATTGATTATGTGCCCCACATAATCAAACTCCTTGTTGGTGTATAGGTCTTGAACATTTGTAGCCATGACATAAATGTCAGGACACACTATCAAAGTTCCATCTATTCCAATAACTTTGCGTAGGCCGTATATGGTATTCTAGAAATAGGGAAAGAAAAGTTCCATATCAAATTAATCTGCAACCTTTTTGATAACAACTTTGCCTCTTTCTTTTCTCTAGGAATATGCTTCCTCATAACCCTTCCAATGTAGTAACTTTTATGTCTATTAAATAAGGCCTCCTCTTCTACTAGGTCAATATTCATGCTCATAGGTCCTTGAAGGTTGAAAGCTTGAATAAAATTTTCTCTATCTAACATGTAGAGTATAGACTTGACATGCTTGTGGAAAGCTTGTGTCACTGGATTATATGCTTGAATTAGCGCTTTCATGCGGTCTACATCCAAAAATACCTCAGGTACTATCAAATTTCCCAAGTTCCTATCCCATGGGTTTGAAACAGGAGGGCCTCTCAATCTATTATTATAGAAATACGTGAAGAGCTCATACCCAGTTGTTTTTGGGCAGACAGCATCCCTGTAAAATGCATAAGGGTCCCTCCATTCATAAGCATTAGCTGATTGTAAATTTAAGGATCCAAGCAAGAGTTTCATCCATTCTTCAGCGTATATGTTTGGCCTCTTTGTTCTTGAATGCACAACCACACTCTTTCCCGGTTTTACAAAAACATCAGGAGATCATTGTTCTGCCATTCTTTATGTATACTAAACTCTAAGCAATAGCCAGTAAGTTCCTTTTCTGCACTTAAAGCCAAAGGTTTCAACTCTTTGTTTCTCTTTAACTCTGGAAATTATGGATGCTCAGTGAAGTGTGAACTATCTAAGGTCTTTAATAACTAACAAGTAACAAGCAACTCACAAGTACAACCAGCCACCAGGCCACCTACTCTATTAAAAATTAAAATCTCATCAAGCGCACACACATGAAATTAGTAATTACCTTTTTTAGAAAAGTGTCACTATCAACTATCACTCCTAGCATAGATTTGGTGGTGATCCAAGAGAAAATAATTAGAGTGTTGTTGAAGTTACACTAATGGTACATCTAACCCTAGGTCCCTATCTCAACTTTGCTAAATTGCTACCTACAAATCAGGGGCCTTGGCCCTTGGCCTTTGAATTTGAAATCTTAAAACTTTGAGACTTGCAAAGTCACGCAACACCTTTTTGAAACGTCGGGACTGTTAAATTGACCAAGAAAATGAAACCATGAGATGTTACAACATAGCCTGGCATGACACTTGTACTTCATAACCGCCATCACAAACAGCCAAGAAACCCTACCGAAGCTCTACAAACATTCCATTCTTCGGCACTTTCCACATGGCATGCAACTTACTCTCAGTCTCTCACTTTTCAACAACTTACAAAGTTACGCATGAAGTTAGTCGGGACTTCAAAACCCCTAACCATCATAAAAACTTAATCGTTGAGAACTTATGAAATAGCCAGGCATAACTTCAGAACCAATCACCATCATAATAAATTAACCATTGAGAAGTTACAAAATAGCTAGGCATAACTTCGGAACCGATGACCATCATAATAAATTACCATTGAGAAGTTATGAAACAGTCAGGCGTAACTTTGGATCTTGGAGTGGGTTCCAAATTTCCATGTGCCATGTGGGATTTAGATTTTAGAATCGTCAAACTTCTCATTCAGTTAGTGAGTTGAATCATGATTTAGCATTTTGAATCAGTCAATAGGTATTTATAATTTTATATAGAATCACAGTCCACACTCACAAATACTTCAAACTTCAATTTAATTAATAATTAGTAATTACAATTTACATATTTTTCAATTTATAAATAATAAAACTATTGTTCAATTTCATGATTCACGTAGCATGTTACTGTATTGACTATTGAAATTTGAAGTATTAGAAAATAATGTGTAAAACTAAAAATAATAACACTATTGGAATCAAAGTCTTCTCATATGTATACAGACTATAGTATTACTATTAAATTCAAAAATTGGTATACATAATACTGGTAGCTGAATCACTGATTCACTAAACGGTCATGGTTTCCCCAGAAGGAGAAGCAACAGGCTTCCAACCGTTTCCAAAATCAAAATGAAAAGTACATTTGAATTTCATATTTACAAATTACAAGTAACAAAAAATTTCCTAAGATCCATTGAACTTTCAAAGGAAATTACAAAAGCCTAGTCTGACAGTCCGACACTTGACTCCTACATATACTAATACTAATCGACTAATAGTAATTTCAAATTTGTTAATATGTTATAGTATGATATAATAATACTATCCACAAAGAAAAAAATATTAGTCAATGTGCAGACCAGCGAATAACTAGATCATCTCCTCCTGGAACCCCTCCTGGTCAAAGCCATGATCATCAAAAATTATGCACATATGTGCCTTGTCATGTTCTACTTCGAGTTCGAACATGTCGCTTTGGTATCCAGCATAACTAGTAGCATGATCCCATGTTGTAGACATAAGATGACTGAGGACATCCTGCTGAATCTCCTCCTCCATAACCAAATTTGGTTGGATTATAGGTTTTGGGTTCTCATTTGATGATCCCTCAGCTACTGGAAGACCCATTTTGTCATCCAAGATTCCAAATTTAGAAATTTAGAAAGTGACATGTGTTCTACAATTCCACTACCGAGGAGTATAGAAAGAAAATAATCACCAACTTGCCAGCCCCAATAAATTTTGAAGGAATGTTTCACGTAAGGTGGCTTGCCTGGGAAAAGGAAATTAATGAATATTGATAAAGAAAAATTTCAGACACTTGTATCCTTCGTAGCTTGGCTCTGAAATCAAAAAGAAGAATAATGAATGTTATAACTCATATCCCATAAAATTATCCTTTTTAATGTCTAATCAAAATCTTGGCCTGGATTATGTACTACTCAAGTTACGCACTATGCAGACTGCCAGCGTGACCTTGGAACCACCATATCCTAGTTGCGATTTTAAATTTTGAACTGACAACTTGGTAGCCGCATTAAATTTTGAAGGAATGTTTTGTGTAAGGTGACTTACCTCCGAAAAGAAAAATAATGAATGTTTACGAATCACAGCTCAATGATCGAGCTCATATCTCGTACAAATTATCCTTTTTAATATCTAATCAAAATCTTGTCATCGATAAGTCTCATTAATTACACTTCAGTGTTCAATGTCACTATAACTTTGTGGCTAAGTTGCACAGACTACCAATGTGGCCTCGAAACCCCCATATCCTACCTGTGATCATAACTTCTGAAGTCACGCACACTGTCAACCTGTCCTTTGCATATCTTTATGGCCTTCAACTCCAGACTGCGAACATAACCACTGAAGTCATGCATGCCATCAACCTAACCATTATGTATCTTCGTAACTGCCAGCATCAACCCTTCTTTTAGCCTTTTGAAGCTACGCACACTATCACCAGTCACCACAAACTATGTCGAAGCTACGCAAATAGATGAGGAGAATCTCAAAATGGGTTACACTCGGTGGGCATTTCGCCAATTTTTTTTTAATTATAAATATTGTTTTTTATTCGCCAATATATATTTTGGTAGTTTCGAAACAAAAACACAATCCGCCAAGATTTTCCACATAGTTTCAGGGAGCATCAATGATTCACCAAGATTTTCCACATAGTTTCACGGAGCATGAATGACTCACCAATTGAGTTTTTTTTTCTTTGAAAAGAAAAAAAATTCGCCAATAAAGTTTGTTTTTCTTTCTATAATTCTCCAATTTTTTACACCTTTTCTAAAGGGGGGGTTTCTTAATGATTACCCTAGTCCATAGTCCTAGTAGTGTTACTAACATAACCTGAATTTTTATACTTTTTCCATTTTTGCTTTTATTTTCTCTTATTTTATTTTTCACCTTTTACCTCTTTAGCTTTACTATGCATGGATGATTTTGACGTCATCCTTCTAGATTGGTTGCCAAGGTGGTAGTAGAATGTTCTCTAATTTTTCACCTAGCGGACAAAGGAAGGAGATCTCAATGCCATTAGTATAGGTATTAAAATGAAGAGCATGTGAAATCTATCTAGATATCACTAATTTCACAAAATGATAGCTATTAATGCTAAATGCTAAAAATAACGTGTTAGTACATAGGTATATCAAAGATAATGTTTCATTTTAAACCAAAAGAAAATGTAGTTACCTTTTCTCGACAACCAATGAGTACATATCTCCTTTGATCACACTATCAACAACTTAAACTAGGCTCAAAGATCCCAAAAAATTTCAAATGGAAATGCTTGGAAAATGAGCACAATAATTTTTCTAGTTGATGTGACATTATCTCTATCGGGGAATAAATGATATATTCTTGTGGAGGTGGTCTACTTTCTTTATAAAAATGGCAATGCATTCAAAAGGTGGCATAAGGCATTTTGGAGACTTTGAAATCCGAAGGTGTAAAATTTGCGATTGTAGCTTAGGGAGATGGATACGCCAATAAGATTAACCTACCCATTATCTTAGGAACCATTCTTGGGACTCATAGATAATGATAGGTTGTCCTCATTGATAAGCATGGATGATAACCTGGTCCTTGCTATCCTATAATGGGTGTTGGGTGAGGATTTTATGCATAGCAAGGACCACTATCAACTCAAAAAAAATATTTCATCCAAGTTTTTGGGCTCTTTGTTGGATCTAGGAGAACCTAAAGACATGATAAAGTTTCTTGCACTGGACATTTTTGGAATAATCTACTGCAAGGGGCTTGAGGATGTACTTGTTTCAACTCATTATGGTATCATTTATCCATTGGCAATTGATTTGAATATCTTCCTTGATACAAGAGTAGAGGTGTCATTGGTTTCATTCATTTTGAACTTTCACTTTAGGACCCTCGACATTCATTGTTGTTATGCACGACACAGGGTCAAATTTCTAAAGAAATAACTGGACCCAGATGTAATGCCCATGGACGAGGAACCCTCAACACAAGGGCAAAACTCTTCAACCACACTTTTAAAAAATAATAATAATAATAAATAATAAACAAACTAATATCATCTAATCCAACTATTAATATCCAATGCATAAAAATATCTACCATGAAGTTCATTTTAAATCACCAACCAAATATTCCCATGATAACCTTCAGCGTGAGATAAGAATAACAAACTATCACTATAATACCAGTAATTATTACTGCATACCTGAGTTGTACTTTCTTGTTTCTTCCCCATGTCCTAGTTTCTTGTATATGCACACATCTTCACAAATAGTTGGAAAATCATAAGAAATACTAATATAGAATACATGAGGATGGTACAAAATTCTTATTCAACTTGTTCAAAATAATTAACAGTCGACAAAAGCACAGTCCTAAGGGCCAGACCTAAAGACTTGGGGGCTCATCTTGGATGGCCTTGCCTATGTCATGCATAGAGTCTTCGTAGTTCGATTCTTGGATCTAAGACCATAATATGAAATTTCACCCAAAAAAAAGAATACAAAAAGGACACATGCATCCATTTTAAGAACCGGGGTGATATTAAGAGATCCATGATAAACAACATGGCTCAAGGGATAATCGTGGGGTACTACATAAATACAATTTATAGAAAATCAACTTCAAGATATAATTTCCTATCTAATAAGGACTATAATTCCTAATAATTATTATCAGCTAATGAAGAATATACAACTCCTCATTAGATTTCTTATCAAAGAACTATAAGAATCTATTCTCATATTCTACAACCTAACTAAAAAATCAAATGATAACTAAATCAATCTAATGTAAAAAAAACTTACCAAAAATAATAATGTAGTTAAGTTTACGAATGCATTTTCTAATCATTATTTAGCATATAAATTGAAACTAACAAAATATGATTCCTAAGTAATTCATGAGTGAAAATCCCAAGTTAATAAGGAAATAATTTCCTATTCAACAAATATAATTCCCATCCACAAGAAAAATATTTAGTTCCTAATTTGCTAAACACAACACAGAGAAGGGTTCATAATATAATAATTCTATACCAAATTAATAATTTAACTTGATATAAGAGTTATAACAATGATAATGAGTGAATCCATAATTCCCATCTAAAATTATTCTAAAAGTAATTAACATAAAATATTATATTTTAACTCATAGTTCTAAACATGTTTTATAAATATAGTACTTGTCTATATTTTAACTCTCAAATAGAATTAGCAAAAATAACATCTAAATAATAATTTGGGATTGGTAAATGGAATTATTTAATAACAATTTACTCAAGTTACATAAATAACACAAATAATAAAAAATAATTCTTATATAATCCCTAACTACCTACTATAACACCTAATTCTAGAACAGCTATCTAACCCCCAAAAAACAATTCAAAGGCAAAGTAAAATACCATAAATTTCAGCCTTCTCCTATGAATCCAACCAGATAATCCAACCAGACCATTGTTAAAACCTAAGCAGCCTTTTTTGACTTATGGACAAATTATTAAGAAAAATTTGAATAGCCTTTTTTACTTATGGATAAAGTTTTACCCAACATGAACCCTTAATCAAATCAATTGAATTCTTTAATAAATTCAAGAGTCATCAAACCTTAAGTTCATAAATCAAAGAGTATATAGTTATGACAACTAGACAAGAAAATAATACATTTCCTTAAATTACCTTGGAAACAATAAGAAAGCCTCCATTATTTATGCATCCAAGTGTGTAGGCATTATCTTGAGCAGCCATACGGGATTATTATCATTAATAATATACATTATATTTTTTTGTTTACTATCTAACATGTTGGTCAAGACGAGTTTACAGGCAGAATAAAAACCTGAAATATCTAGAGTTATTTCATTCTTTTATTTTAAAAGACCAAACAAAATGTTGTTAATTTAGGGTGTTACTAACTAAACCCATCTATTTGAATGCATCAACAAAATAATAAAGAATACATTACTTCAAACAAAACAATGAGAGATGAAAGAATTATACCACTGATTTCATTTCTACATGTATGCACCCTAAAATGGTCACCTAGACTTTGGGCCCCCATTCATCAATTTATCAATTTCCTGAATCAATGCCTTGCAATATTTTCAATTCAAATCAATTTCCTTGATCAAATCGTAATTAATTCAATTATTTTAATATTTCCTAAGGTTTGATCATTTTATCCTAAGTTTTACTTAATTACGAGAACATGCTCCCTTTTAATTAAATAAAAATCCCTTTTAATTAAAAAATAATAAATATTTTAATTAAATAATAAAATCACTTTATCCTAAGCCACATTTAATTAAAAGAATAAATCTATTTTAAATAAATATAAAAAATCTTTTAATTAAATTATGGAAACCACTTTGCTAAAAATAATAAATAAATAATAAAAGAAAAATAAAAAGAAAAAGACTTTTTTATCTACACATGAATGCACACTTTCCAAGGTGAGTGGAATCTCCTTTTGCCTCTTAAGCTCTTCCACACATCTTTTTGCCTCTTAACCATGTCCATTGATTTTGCCTCTTGAGAATCTTAAGCACATGGATCAACCAAGATTTAATCTCCACCATTGCTCATTTCTTTTTGCCTCTTAATCTTGACCGTCCATTCATTTCTAAAATTCTTTATAAGTAGTCTTCTCCTTCTCATTTTCATGCATAGAAGATTTTAGAGATCAAGATTTATGTTATTGTTATGCAGGTTTGGAGAGCGATTTTGGAGAAGAGTTTGAGCACTTGAGCTTGGACATTGCAACTTCTCTTTTCTTGTCTTCTTCTCTCATGCCTCCATGGCAATCCATTTAGATTAATTTTGCACTGGCATGTTAGATTAGATTCATATCTCCTTCCATAGAATAATCTTGCATAAGCATTTCCTTTCATAGATTAGTTTGCTTTCATATAGATTAGCTTCCATTTTCATTTGCATCCATCTTTGAATCTCTCATTTTATGGTGTACTTGCATGGGCACAAACTAGGTCAATCTGAGGGCCTCCATTACAAACTCTTGCACTCCATGAATAGAGAGCTATGAGTCACCATTTGAGACCTCATTCTTGAGCAATCTTGGATTTAATGACTCATATAAGTGTGACAACATTTTAGCATACACTACCAATGACATTTTAATAGGGCATATCATGCTGGCCAAAAGCATAGAGAAGGGGATAGAATAAACATTAAAAAAATGTAGTAGATTCCAGCGGTTAGACACTGGATACTAATATGATATAACGTCACATAAAGCTATTCGAAACAATACTAAAATAATACATTGGTGTCATTTTATTTTCCGTTAAAACCTTACCAAAAGAAAATGTGGAAGGAAGTGATAAAAGAGTTGCAACCTAGCTTAATGGTGATGCCCAGTTCAAGCATGTATCTCAGCGCATGAGAAGTATACAAAATTTGCTAATACAAAGAGGCTTGGTTTATAGGTTTTTTTTTTTTTAATTTTAATTTCATGTTTGCAGGAGCCGTTAACATCTACTAATAAAAATCTACCAAATAACAATAGCAAAGGTGACTCATAAGTCTACAGGCTATGGACTCACCTAGATTTTGATTAAATCTACTCCGTTAAGATCTTGCCAGCCCTCCTGAGATGTACCTCTTTCCAAAAAACAAAAAAAATCCCAAATCCATTCATTCCCCCCCCCCCCTCTTACAAATTCCTCTTTCCTAAAAACCTATCATGTTGTCCAAATTTGACCAAGTTTCCACTATCCCAAGGAAAATGTGTGCATCTGAAAATAGTATTCCTAAAGATATCCACATTAAAGCTTGACATAATTAATGCTCATAGTTAATGCTCAGCAACCAAATGTCAAACACGCAGAACAAATTGATACCATGATAAGTTTACCTTCCCCCAAGATAATGGTTCACATCTATAGATATTTATTTATACATATATACAAGTATAGGAATAATTACTAGATAATATCTTTTATTTACTCGGATTAATTAGTTTATGAATCCTACAATATTGATTATGTTAGAAAAAATAGTTTCAATATTCATAGTATCAAAAATGGTAATAAATAAGTTTAAATGTAATAATAATAATTAGCTTTCTTTATTGTTGCTAAAATCATCCATGTAATTACAAGCGTATATTTAGTAATATTACGTTCACAATTACTGTTGGTGTAGTGGGAACAGTTATAGGAGAGAGTTCATCCATATCTAAATTTTAAGAATGTAACGGTCTTAAGAGAGAGAGAGAGAGAGTGTGTGTGTGTGTGTGTGTGTTACTATTATTAGTTTTAATAATAGAAAAATAAGGATAATTCTAATAATCATCATTAGAACGGACAAAGAGACTAAGGCCAATATATAGACCTTACTAATATTACTTATAGAGGTGAGTGTCTACTATTGCTTAGTTATTATCAATTAAAGCAATTTAAATTTAATGATACCAAATTGATTCACTTCTAGCATCAACCATATAACCATAAGCAACAATGCAAAACAACAACAACTATAAAGGAGATATTAAACAACATAAATGCCTTTGGATGGTCTATATTTTCCAAATTATTATGGAGAGAGGATTAGTCCAGGTCAATTTACTAGTTATTCTAAGATCACTTTTCACACTTCATAGGAACACCAAAGAAACATCAAAGCTCATGTAATTTTTTTTATTCTCCCTCTTTTGATTTCAAATTGGTGATCTTATTCATTATAAAAAAAAAACCAACACATAATAAAATTTTGTTGTTGAGTCCCTTAGGTAAATTTAGCCTTAATTAGTTAGGACCTATGAAATTTCCTTTGTGGATGACTTTTCACACCTACATATGTCGAATGATCAACCTCTAATCCTTGTAAGGTCCAAAGCATATTACTCCTCAAAATCAACCTTATTATTAGGAAGGATAATCACTACTACAATTAAATTTTCATAACAAATAGAAAATATCTATATACATATATTGACAAAAATTGACTTATTATATGGATAGACAAAAGTATAATAATAAGGGATCGACAAATTATCTAAATATTATTTAATAAATTATAAGAAAATGATAGTAATGCTTGATTCTATAGTCTTATGGTTTCTCCAAAATAATAAAACAAGGCCACATAAGAAACAACTTACCTCGTCAACATGGATATGTTGTCTATCACCTAATTCCTCCAAGACTTCTTGCCATGACATGGTTGGTAAGGTACTACATCCTTCCCCCCTAACATTTGACTTACTCTTAGAAGTCTTAAGGAAACTATTAAGTTTGCAAATTTCTACGCAATATAATGAGTGTCATCTTCCCTTTAGGTTAGTAACCAAGAACAACTATGTAGTTCCAATATCCTTAAATATAATATTTACCATAGATTTTCTACTCATTTTCTTTTCAATAATACATGCATGGTTCCCATTGAATATCAATATATACTAATCTTATGTTGATTCACATAGAGAAGATACATCAATGTCCACAATAGCACTCAATTTACCGACACTTTGTCTAATTTAAGAAAAGCATACCAATCCATTCACTTAATTTCCTCATAAATACCACCTTTTCAACAATTTTAAGAAAGGTAAATGAGCGAGCTTACTTCAATTTTCTTGAGAACATCACCACTTATACTAATTTAATCATCCCATGGAGTAATTTTTCATAATATAATTTTCAAATTTCCCAATTAATCAACACAAATGACATCAAAAATCTTAAAAATTGGTAACATATATGCTAACAATCATATGAATCTATTTCAATCTTTATAATTCAATAGTAAACATGAGTAAATATACATTTATACAATCACAATAGTCCACATCACCAGGAAAACAAATCACAACACAAGGCTAAGGAGAGGCTCATGTCATCCCACCCTAGGGTACAATATATTGATGTCATCTAATTTAATAATCCTTGATCCATGACACATACCTCACTTAGTGGCTTGATGGTTTTGGGGTCATACATGTATATGGCACTCACACACATACGGTGATTCCCCCCATACAAGACCGCACGATCTACCCCTTGTTTATGTAAGGTGTTTAGCCTCCAAGGAATAGTTACCACTCTAAGGTGGGCAGTGGATACTAGCTACATAACAGCCTCACATACCCCCATACTTAAGGATTCCCTGCATTTTCTTCCTCATATACACTCAGCAAGTCTACCTCATGCATCTTTGGTGAGGAATTGTTGGAGATTTTCCAGCAGGCCAGTACTGACTGTATGTTTGTCATTGATGACAACATATGGAAAGTAGCATGCGTATAAGTCTTATGTAGTAAGATTTTAGTATATGAAGCATGGACATGATATCAGCATGATATCATGGGCGTAGAGGTTAACTATTAGTACAGACAGTTATATAGCAGCTAGTGTCAGCCGTGTTCCTGACAGAGTAACAGGCAGTGTTCTATGTATGGTTGTCCGTATAGTTATCATGGAGCCTTGCGCACTTGGATATATGTTGAAGACATGTTAGTGATGTTTTTTTTATGGATGCATAGTCTGTTGACAAGTAGAAGTGAAGTTATGTAGTCGTTATTCGCCAGCAGCAGTTTCCTGTGTTTATTTAGGAGAGCCAACAGAGATTTTATTGGTTGTTGAGTTGTGCCTATCTTTAGGGTATGCACCCTTGGAGTTAAGCTTGGAGAAGTGTTATTGATGTTTAGTTAAGAGTGCATGAGTTAATTCAGCTTGAGGAGAAAGATCCAATTATTTTGGTAGAGCCGCAGTGTGTAGCGTGCATCTACATTTATCTTATTGGACAGGTCCCAGAATGAGTTGCGTGCATAGTAGAGCTGACAGAATGTTTATTGGAGTTTGTTATGGTTTCTCTAATATGATTTTAAGGTGGTTCTAATAGGCTGACCTGATTATATCATTTAGAGAAAAGATATTTATAGGTAGTCATTTGTGATTGCTTGAGTGTGGTTCATGGTTGATTAAGCAGAGTAGAGCAGAGTGTACGAAGTGTTGAGCTATCAGAAGAAGGTCTATTTGACCAAGTAAAGTACTTGTGCTATTCATTGGAACTGATCCAGATAGCAGGTCAAAGCGTAGTTCACCAAGATCCAGATATAGTGTGTATCTATTAAATAGAAGGTTGTAGCCTTCACCCCTTTGAGTAGTGTGCTCTCAGATAGTGCATCCTCTCCCCTAAGAGGGTTAATTGTAAAAGACTCCTAATAGGGTCTGACTCTTGACCAGGTCTACTATACTTAATATATTGTAAAGAAACTCCTAACAGGGTTAAGGATCTTCTAATAAGGATCATTATACACTAGTACAAAATATTAGTGGGTATCAAGTCCCACCAGGGTTTTTACCTATTTGGGTTTCCCCATAACCAAAATATTGGTGTTGTGTTCATGTGTTCTTTCATTGTGTTTATGCTTTATGTTTAAGTATACTTAATTGGATAAAGAATTGAATCTTGTAGATAACTGATTCACACCCCCCCCCCCCATCTCAGTTATCTCTTGGGACTATTCCTAACAATTGGTATCAGAGCCAAGTGCCTCAGAGAGAAATTTTAATAGCTTGAGGTTGATCAAATGGCATACTTCAGGAAATAAAGTCCTAAGTTCGATGGAGAGAATTATCTTGATTGGAAGAACCAGATGGTGACCCATTTGCAGTGCATTTCTTTTGAATTTTTTGATGTAACTATCAAAGTAGCCAAGGTTCCCACCTTAGAAGACCTTGCAAAGGATGATGCTACTGATAGGAAAAAGGAATTGTTTCATCATAATGCTATTGCTAAAGAAGCCCTTATCAGCGCCCTATCTGATGGTGAGTTTTCAGAAATAAAAAAGGTAGATACAGCCCACAAGATATGGAAGCACCTAGATGACATATTTGAAGGAGACAAACAAGAAAAAGATGCACATAGAAAGACATGGAAGAAAAGATATAATGCATTAGAGATGTTGCCTGAGGAAAATATCAAAGCATACAATCAAAGGATAAATGAAGCAGTTGCTGGAATCAAAAACAATGGTGGAGAGATTTCAAAGGAGGACATTATGGATAAGTTAATGACTACTCTCACTCCTGAATATGAAAGCAAGATCAACATCCTTGATGAGACCATGTAGCTTACATCTAATTTCAAGAGAGAGACTTTGATGAGAAAAATCTCAGCTTTTGAGATTTCAAGATTGAAGACTGGACCAAAAAGTGAGACAGCCTTCAAAGCAACAATTCATGGTAAGAAATCTGCAAACACTTTTGGTAATTTTGATGATGATGATGATGAAGAGAAAAATCTAAATGATTTCATTGCTATGATTTCCAAAAGAGAAAAGAAAGGAAAAGGAAAATATGAAGTTCAATTACCATTTAAGTATTTTTCATGTAGTAAGATCGATCACTTTGCATCTAAGTGTCCTACTAGAGCTAGAAAGTTCAAAAAGGATTACAAGCCTAAGCATTCTCAGGAATGCTACTAGGTTGGAGATGGAATTTCAGATGAAGAATCTAGTGAAGAAGAAATTGGATTCATTTCTATTATATACAAAATGATTAATAAGATAGTTCATGAAGATAAGAAAGAGAATCAAGAGCTAGCATTGATTTCACAAGCTGACATAAGGACAGACTAGATTATAGGCAATGGTTGTTCACATCACATCACAGGTGATAAAGGAAGGTTTGTTCATTTTAACAAATACAATGGTGGTATGGTCAGATTTGGAGACAACACTCCTAAACCTATAGTTGGTAGAGGAGCCATCACCTTGGATGGAAAGAATAGTATTGATGATGTTCTCTATGTTGCTGGTTTGAAACATAACCTTCTCAGTGTTGGATAGTTACTGGGAAAAGGCTATCAGTTGGAGTTCAAAGATGAAAAATGCATCATTAACAACAAAGATGGTGTTATGATTGCATCAAGTTCAAAGACAAGAGGTAATGTTTTTCAACTCAATTCAGAAGCAAATTGTTTTGTTGCTAAAGTTGATGACAATTGGTTGTGGCATAAAAGACTATGTCATATCAATTTTGATAACATAGTAAAGATAAGCAATGTAAAGGTAGTAAGAGATCTACCTTGCATAGCAAAGCCAGTTGATACTATATACAGGGAATGTGTAATGGGAAAGCATGTGATAAATTCATTCAGGAGCAAGCAAAATTCAGCAGAGAACAAGTTCAATCTAATTCATACAGACCTATGTGGTCCAACTCAAACAAGATCATACTATGGTCAAAGGTATTTCATTTTGTTTTTTGATGATTATACTAGGATGATGTGGGTTGCATTCTCGAAAGATAAATCATAAGCATTTGAGAAATTCAAAATATTCAAAGCTAAGGTTGAGAATGAATCTAGACTAAAGATAAAATTTTTGAGATCGGATAGAGGAGAATTCACCTCTGATAGATTCTATGAGTACTGCGAAGAACATGGCATAAAGAGATAGTTAAGTGCACCTAGAACCCCTTAACAGAATGGAATTGTAGAGAGAAGGAATAGGATCATTATTGATACAGCGCACACCATTATGATAGAAGGAAAAGTTACACACATCTATTGGAGAGATGCAGTCAATACAGAAGTCTATACCATCGATAGAATTCAATTGAGGCCAGGCGCTGACAAAAAACCATATGAGCTATGGTTTGGTAATGTTCCCACAGTAAAATACTTCAAAATATTTGGAAGCAAGTGCTACATCATGAGGGATAAAGAAGTAGGCAAGTTTGATACAAGAAGTGATGAAGGTATTTTTCTTGGTTACTCTACTTAAAGTAAAGCTTATAGATGTTTCAATTGAAGATTGAAAAAGATCATTGAAAGTGCTCATGTAAAGATTGATGAAAATTTTATGGTTCAAGAAAGATATCATGATTACTCACCCATGATTGAAGAAGAACCTAGACCCTCCACTAGTGAGACAGTCATTGAAGAAATGTTTGATAGTATTGATGTATTATTCAATGACCCTAAGACAAGTGAAGAAGAAACTCCTAAGGTTGATGAGTCAACATCACCTAAAGTTCCAAAGTTTACATCTAGAAATTATTCCAAGAAAGACATCATTGGAGATCAGAGCGGCAAAGTCTTAACAAGATCACAAGCAAAGAACTTAGCTAGCAGTGAAGCAGTATGTTTACTATCTCAGATTGAACCCTTAAGTGTTGAAGATGCCTATAATGATTTAGATTGGTATGATGCTATGAAAGAAGAACTTGATCATATTATCAAGAATGACACTTGGGAACTGGTCCCAAGACCTAGTGATAAGAATGTGATTGGAACAAAGTGGATATTTAGAAACAAGATGAATGAAGATGGTACAGTAGTAAGAAATAAAGCAAGATTAATATGTAAGGGATATGCACAAAGAGAAGGCATTGATTATTCAGACACATTTGCACCTGTGAGTAGATTAGAAGCTATTAAGTTGTTTCTAACCTATGCTATAGTCAAAAACTTCAAAGTTTATTAGATGGATGTCAAGTTAGCATTCCTAAATGGAGATTTGAAAGAAGAAGTATACATTGAGAAGCCAGAAGGATTCACCTTATCAGATAGACCTGATATGGTATGCAGATTGAAGAAGGCCCTCTATGGACTTAAGCAAGCCCCTAGAGCATGGCATGAGAGACTAGATGGATACTTAACAAAGATTGGATTCAAGAAAGGAGTGGCATATTATAATCTATTCATTAGAGAGACATCTGAAGGTTTACTACTTGTAGCTATATTTCATGATGACATTATCTTTGGAGGTAATGACAAGCTTAGTGTTGAATTTGCCAAAGAAATATAGAATAAGTTTGAGATGAGTATGATTGGTCCTATCAAGTACTTTTTGGGACTAAATGTACAGCAGACAGAAAAAGGAATTTTCATTAATCAGTCCAAGTATGTGAAAGAGATACTAAAGAAATTCAAGATGGATGATTGCAAGCCAGTAGGAACCCCTATGATCACTGGATGCAAGCTTACAAAAGAAGATGACTCACTAGTAGTAGATATAACATTGTATAAGTCTATGATTGGTAAACGCATATATCTTACTTAGACTAGACCTGATATTTCCAATGTAGTTGGCATAGTTGGAAGATTTGTAGAAGAACCTAAATAAAGTCACCTCATGGTAGTAAAGAGAATATTTAGATACTTGCAGGGCACTATAAATTATGGTCTATGGTATCCTAATTCAGAAAATGTTGAGCTTCATGTGTACACTGATGCAAATTGGGTAGGATGTGTTGATGATAGAAAGAGTACATCAAGTGGAGCAGTGTTTCTTGGTGATAGACTTGTCACTTGGACAAGAAAGAAAGAAAATTGTATTTCTCAATCAACAGCAGAAGTAGAGTATGTTGCAACAGCCTTAAATTTTTCTACAATTGTTTGGATCAAGAAGATGATAAAGGATTTTGGAATTTAGATTGATTATCCTATTGTTATTCACTGTGATAACACTAGCACTATCAATATGTCAATAACCCTGTGATGCATGCAAAGACAAAGTACATTGAGATCAAGTATCACTTCCTAAGAGAGAAAGTGGCAGAGAAAGAAGTCAAGTTGGACTATGTGAGTACTAAAGATTATTTGGCAGATATATTCACAAACCCTTGCCTAAGGATACTTTTGAGTATCTCAAGGAGAAGTTGGGAGTCATTCCCTTCCCTGATTCAGCTTAAAAGAAAGAAGGAAAGGCATCAGTCCTCAGGGACTGATGGAAGGTTGACTACTCTACCTCAGGAGTAGTATCGGTGCTTAAAATGAATGGTGCCCTTTTCCATTGATGTCAAATGGGGAGTAATATATAGAGTCATGAAAAAAAAAAGTAAAAAGGAGTAATATACTAAGGGGGAGTAGTATTCAGTTATGACAGCAGTATAGTTGAGGAAATGGAGAATATTAGAAAATATTGTAGCAAGTGGAGGATTCATCTTTGGGGGAGTTTTGAAGAGGAAATGGAGAATGTTATAAAAGAAATGTTCATTTGGGTTGGTGGTAGTTTTTCATTCCACATGTTTCCATCAATGCTAAAGGGGGAGATTATTGGAGATTTTCCAGCAGGCCAGTACTGACTGTATGTTTGTCATTGATGACAACATATGGAAAGTAGCATGCATGGAAGTATTATGTAGTAAGCTTTTAGTATATGAAGCATGGACATGATATCATCATGATATCATGGGTGCAGAGGTTAACTATTAGTACAGATAGTTATATAGCAGCTGGTGTCAGTAGTGTTCCTAACAGAGTAACAGGCAGTGTTCTGTGTATGGTTGTTTTTACAGTTATCATGGATCCTTGCATGCTTGGATATATGTTGAATATATGTTAGTGATGTTTTAGTTATGGATGCATAGTCTTTTGATGAGTAGAAGTGAAGTTATGCAATCGCTATTCACCAGCAACAGTTTCCTATGTTTATTCAGGAGAGCCGACAGAGATTTTATTGGTTGTTGAGTTGCACCTATCTTTAGGGTATGCACCCTTGGAGTTAAGCTTGGAGAAGTGTTATTAATGTTTAGTTAAGAGTGCATGAGTTAATTCAGCTTAAGGAGAAAGATCCAATTATTTTGGTGGAGCCAATAGTGTGTAGCATGCATCTACATTTATCTTATTGGGTAGGTCCCAGAATGAGTTGCATGCATAGTAGATCCAATAGAATGTTTATTGGAATTTGTTATGGTTTCTCTAATATGATTTCAAGGTGGTTCTAATAGGTTGACTTGTTTATATCATTTAGAGAAAAGATATTTATAGGTAGTCATTTGTGATTGCTTGAGTGTGGTTCATGGTTGATTAAGCAGAGCAGAGCAGAGTGTGTGAAGTGTTGATCCATCAGAAGAAGGTCTATGTGACCAAGTAAAGTACTTGTGCTATTCATTGGAACTGATCCAGATAGTAGGTCAAAGCGCAATTCACCAAGATCCAGATATAGTGTGTATCTGTTAAACAGAAGGTTGTAGCCTTCACCCCTTTGAGCAGTGTGCTCTCAGATAGTGCATCCTCTCCCCTAACAAGGAAAATTTTAAAAGACTCCTAACATGGTCTGACCCTTGACCAGGTCTACTATACTTAATATATTGTAAAGAAACTCGTAACAGGGTTAAGGATCTTCTAACAAGGATCATTATACACTAGTACAAAATATTAGTGGGTATCAAGTCCCACCAGGGTTTTTACCTATTTGGGTTTCCTCGTAACCAAAATATTGGTGTTGTGTTCATGTGTTCTTTCATTGTGTTTATGCTTTATGTTTAAGTATACTTAATTGGATAAAGAATTGAATCTTGTAGTTAACTGATTCACCCCCCCCCCCCTCTCAGTTATCTCTTGGGACTATTCCTAATAGGAATCACATTACTACACATGGCCAACATTCAAATTACACCAAAGAAAAACTATTTTAGCCACCAAATCTATAATTAAAAGGAAATAAGTTACCAAATTCACCAATAAGTAACATAATTCAAGATATCACAATAATAAATCAAAATAAAACATTTTTTTCCAAAACAAGTTGTGGCTAAACCATCACAAGAAAAGATAAACATGTTGTTGGCCCACACAAGAAAACAAAAATCATCATGAAATTGCATAACACATCACTATGTGGCTAGTTTTTAGCCACCTCACAAGGAAGGAGGGAACAATGTCTGGCTATTGCAATAGCCCATCATGTGGTGATCCAATGACCTACTATCCACATGAAAAGGGTAATTCACCTCACCAACACCCTACATTAGGTGGTATGGAATGAGAACTCCAATACACCTAGCATGACCATACACCAAGCAGAGAAGGCACGCATTGGTCGTATGTCATATGGTAGTGTTCCTTGCAGAGAAGGAACATAAAGGAAACACCCCACAAAATGATATCTCTCATAGATCATCACCATAGCTAGAGGTATACATGGCTATGGCCCATCCATATGCCTACCGCATCAAAAAAATTGAGCATCTATGGGTGCCCCTCTACAAGCATACAAGTGTATCCCAATCACTCTGCATTAGGTAGGAAATAATAACATACATATACTTCACCTTCACGTAACTATGTACATGGCATCGTTTCCTCAAGCTCAACTCACTACCATCAGCAACACGGTATCATCACCTCAAACTGTGTCAAAACATCAGTGGGTGTGGCATCATACCCATTACATAATGTTGGAACATGTGTGAATAGGGTATCTATCACAACATGGGCAAAAATATCCCTCCACATGTTGGACCACATAGAAATGCATATATCCATAAATCATATATATGTCTGGATTAAGTACTAGTAAGGTGCACAACAACTGTGGGGGTTTGGCTAAGCACTTATGGACCACATAGATGGTTCCATCATAAGGGGAAGTATTAATTTACCTCCTCTCTTGGATAGTAGAAGCTAAGGTTGCTTCGCACTACCATTACACATATGTTGTCCTTTCTACCCAAAGAAGTGGTAATGCTAATAGTACACTACCCCTTCACATATTGAGTTATAGAGAAAAGTATTGATTACTTCATCCCTAAAGTAATTGAAGCTAAGGTCACTTTGTGCTACCATTATTTGTACATCGTTCATTCTACCCAAGAGATTGGTAACATCTATGATCCTTTTTAATTATGTACAACATGTAGGTTGGTACTCAATAGGGTAATAATCAAGCAAACAACACATAAATGGTATGGGTCCTCCATACACATATTGAAAACATAGCTTTCATGAATAGGTTTTAATTGCACCACTCCATGGCACACAAAGAAAGCATTGGTTTCATATGACACCCATCACAAGCACTAGCACTGGTTTGCTCACATTCATAGGGGAGGTATAAGTAACATCATACATTATCCACATTTAATCATACTCTCATTGTTTCCCACAATCACAACATCTAATGGCATAATTATTTCCAATTTCACACCCACAAGAGTGTGCCAACATGATACATACACATCTCAATCTCATATTTTCTCATGTCATGAGATACTAGCATCTATCAACAAGATGACTTAAATTATGATAAAATAGAATATTCATAATTGATCATCATAAGAAATTCCAATTTTTACATAATCCAAGACATAATCATCACACAAAGAATCTTACTCATTTAGTATAATAAATCATATGTATGCATTTATAATTAGATTTCACATATATATATATATATATATATATATATATATATATATATATATATATATATATATATATATATATATATATATATATATATATATATATATATATATATATATATATATATATATATATATATAGCTGTGTGTGTGTGTGTTTAAATCTTACTAATTCAAGGACTAACAACTCTCCTCAATAAAAAAGAAAATGGAGAGATCGCACAATGCACCATTACTTATTACATGACACAATATATTCCTTAAGTCATTTATGAAATATTCCAAATGTTGTTACCCTTTATACCCTTACTTAGGTCTACAATTACAAATGAACTTTGGACCTTATACCCCTTACCTAAATTTATTTAATCCCCCATGTTGTATATACAAACAATGATGCTATTACGTTTCTTTAACTAACCTCTTCTAATTTATCAAACATAGAGGAAAAGGAGAAACAATTTTATATATATATTCCATTTCTAAGGACTATTGTCCTGCAACCTTAATGTAATTCATTTAAATATACATGAAATAGAAATTCCTAAACTTAGCCTATAATATCTCCTCTACTATGAGAGCACTTTAACCATCACACAAAAAAAAACAAAGAGGGATACACACAATGTTAATTGAGCAAACATGTCAGAGCAATTTTTTTTAATTCAAAATAGCAACATGATAGAAAGATGAACCAAAGATCCTAGTGTTACAACTTGGCTCTGATACCATATGTAATGTCCATGGCCAAGGAACCCTCAACATGAGGACAAAACTCTTCAACCACACATTTTATTTTATTTTTAAAAAGAAGAAATAATAAACAAACTAATGTTGTCTAATCCAACTATTAATATCCAATGCATAAAAATATCTACCATGAAGATCATTTTAAATCACCAACCAAATATTCCTATGATAAACTTTCAAGATGATATAAGAATAAAAAACTATAACTGTAATACCGGTAGTTATTACCGCATATCTGAGCTAGACATTATTGTTTCTTCACCATGTCCTAGTTTCCTATATATGCACACATCTTCACAACTAGGTGGCAAATCATCAGAAATACTAATATACAATACATGATCACGGTAGAAAATTCTTATTCAACTTGCTCAAAACAATTAACAATCGACAAAATCACAGTCCTAAGGGCCAAACCTAAAGACTTGGGGGCTCATCTTGGATGGCCTTGCCTATGTCATACACAGAGTCTTCATAGTTTTGTTCTTGGATCTCAGACCATAATATGAAATTTCACCAAAAAAAAAAGAATACAAAAAGGACACATGCATCCATTTTAAGATCCAGGGTGATATTAAGAGATCCATGATAAACAACATGGCTCAACGGATACTCCTAGGGTACTACATAAATACACTTTATAGACAAGCAACTTCAAGATATAATTTCCTATCTAATAAGGACTGTAATTCCTAACAATGATTATCAGCTAATGAAGAATATACAACTCCTCATTAGATTTCTTAGCAAAGAACTATAAGAATATATTATCATATTCTACAACCTAACTAAAAATCAAATGATAACTAAATCAATCTAATGTAAAAAAAATTATCAAAAATAATAATGTAGTTAAGTTTCGGATGTATTTTCTTATCATTATTTAGCATATAACTGACAACTAAAAAATATGATTCCTAAGTAACTCATGAATGAAAACCCCAAGCTAATAAGGAAATATAATTTCCTATTCAACAAATATAATTCCCATCCATAAGAAAAATATTTAGTTCCTAATTTGCTAAACACAACACAAAGAAGGGTTCAAAATATAATAATTTTGTACCAAATAAATAATTTAACTTGATATAAGAGTTATAACAATCATAATGAGTGAATCCATAATTCCCATCTAAAATTATTCTAAAAGCAATTAACATAAAATATTATATTTTAACTCATAGTTCTACATGTTTTATAAAAATAATACTTGTCTAGATTTTAATGCTCAAATGGAATTAGCAAAAATAACATCTAAATAATAATTTGGGATTGGTAAATGGAATTATTTAATAAAAATTTAATCAACTTACATAAATAATCCAAATGGTAGAAAATAATTCTTATATAATCCCTAACTACCTAGTATAACACCTAATTCCAGAACAGTTATCTAACCCCCAAACAAAATTTCAAAGGCAAAGTAAAATACCATAAATTTCAGCCTTCTCCCATGAATCCAACCAGATCATTGTTGAAATCTAAGAAAGCTTTTTGACTTAATCCAACCAGACCATTGTTAAAATCTGAGCAGCCTTTTTTGACTTATGGACAAATTATTAAGAAAAAGTTGAACAGCCTTTTTTACTTATGGATAAAGTTTTACCCAGCAGCAACCCTTGATCAAATCAATTGAATTCTTTAATAAATTCAAGAATCATCAAACCTTAAGTTCAGAAATCAAAGAGTAAATAGTTATAACAACTAGACAAGAAGAGAATACATTTATTTAAATTACCTTGGAAATTTTCCAAAACAGTCAATCCAAGTTGATTTCCAAACTAATGCATATTGAAAGAGATCGAATACAAAGAGTAACAAGGAAAACATTTTAGTATAACTTGAAAATAATAAGAAAGCCTCCATTATTTACGCATCCAAGTGTGTAGGCTTTATCTTGAGCAGCCATACGGGGTTATTATCATTAATAATATATAATTTTATTTTATTTTTACTACCTAACATGTTGGTCAAGATAAGTTTACAGGCAGAATAAAAACATGAAATATCTAGAGTTATTTCATTCTTTTATTTTAAATGACCAGACAAAATGTTGTTAATTTAGGGTGTTACTAACTAAACCCATCTATTCGAATGCATCAACAAAATAATAAAGCATACATTACTTCAAACGAAACAGCGGGAGATGAAAGAATTATACCACTAATTTCATTTCTACCAATGACATTTTAAAGGGGCATACCATGATGGCCGAAAGCATAGAGAAGGGGATAGAATAACATTAAAAAAAAAAAACATAGCAGATTCCAAAGGTTAGACACAAGAGAGTAATATGATATAACATCACATAAAACTGTTAGAAAAAAATACTAAATACATTGGTGTCATTTTATTTTTTGTTAAAACCTTACCAAAAGAAAATGTGGAAGTAAGTGATGAAAGAGCTGCAACCTAGCTTAATGGTGATGTGCAGTTCAAGCATGCATCTCAACACATGAGAAGTATACAAAATTTTCTAATACAAAGAGGCTTGGTTCATAGGTTTTTTTTTCTAAATTTTAATTTCATGTCTACAAGAGGCGTTAACATCTGATAATAAACATCTACCCAATAACAATAGAAAAGGTGACTCATGAGTCTACAGGCTATGGACTCACCTAAATTTTGATGAAATCTACTCCATTAAGATCTTTCCAGTCCTCCTAACATGCACCTCTTTCCAAAAAAAAAACTCTAGATCCATTCATTTGCCCCCTCCTCTTAAAAATTCCTCTTTTCTAAAAACCTAGCATGTTGCCCAAAGTAAATGAATGCATTTAATGCCAATAACACCTTCATCCAAAAATTTGACCAAGTTGCCACCATCCCAGGGAAAATGTGTGCATCCCAAAATAGTTTTCCTAGAGATAGCCACATTAAAGCTTGACATAATTAATGCTCATAGTTAATGCTCAGCAACCAAATGTCAGATACGTAGAACAAATTGATGCCACGATAAGTTTACCTTCCCCCGAGATAATGGTTCACATCTATATATATATTTATACATATATACAAGTATAGGAATAATTACTAGGTAATATCTTTTATTTACTCAGATTAATTAGTTTATGAATCCTGCAATATTGATTATGTTAGAAAAAAAGTTTCAATATTCATAGTATCAGAAATGGTAATAAATAAGTTTAAATGTAATAATAAGAATTAGGTTTGTTTATTGGTGCCAACATCACCCATGTAATTACAAGTGTATATTAAGTAATATTACGTTCACAATTATTGTTTGTGTAGTGGGAATAGTTATAGGAGAGAGTTCATATATATTAGTTTTAATAATAGAAAAGTAAGGATAATTATAATAATCATCATTAGAATGGGCAAAGAGACTATGGTCAATATATAGACCTTACTAATGTTACTGATAAAGGTGAGTGTCTACTATTGCTTAGTTATTATCAATTAAAGCAATTTAAATTTAATGATACCAAATTAATTCACTTCTCGCATCAACCATAAAACCATAAGAAACAATCCAAAACAACAAGAACTATAAAGGAGACATTAGACAACATAAATGCCTTTGGATGGTCTATATTTTCCAATTTATTGTGGAGAGAGGATTAGTCCAAGTCAATTTACTAGTTATTCTAAGATCACTTTTCACACTTCATAGGAACACCAAAGAAACATCAAATCTCATGTAATTTTTTTTATTCTCCCTCTTTTGATTTCAAATTGGTGATCTTATTCATTATTTTAAAAAACCAACACATAATAAAATTGTGTTGTTGAGTCCCTCAGGTGAATTTAGCCTTAATTAGTTAGGACCTATGAAATTTCCTCTATGGGTGACTTTTCACACCTATGTATGTCGATTGATCAACCTCTAATCCTTGTAAGGTCCAAAGCATATTATTCCTAAAAATAAAGCTTATTATTAGGAAGGATAATCACTGCTACAATTAAATTTTCATAACAAATAGAAAATATCTATATACATATATTGACAAAAAGTGACTTATTATATGGATATGCAAAAGTATAACAAGAAGGGATCGACAAATTATCTAAATATTATTTAACAAATTATAAGAAAATGATAGTAATGCTTGATTCTATAGCCTTATGATTTCTCCAAAATAATAAAACAAGGCCACATAAGAAACAACTTACCTCATCACCATGGATATGTTGTTTGTCACCTAATTCCTCCAATACTTCTTACCATGATAGGGTTGGTAAGGTACTACACCAAATGTGGAAATGGTGGAGGAGTGGATTGAAGACTTCTTTCTAAGGGTCTTGTTCGAGTAAGCCTAGGATATAACCACTAAATCAAATGAAAAGGATAATTCTGACTTGGAAGAATACTTGGAGGAGGGAGAGCATGACTCAAGCAAAGATGGACCTAGCTCTAGTGATGCATGACCTATGCCAATTTAAAATATATTTTTTTCTAAAGAAAATATTATGATATGAAGAAGATGTAAATGATAAAGAAAATATTATGATATTTTATCTTGGTGTTTCTATTTTATTTTCCATATCATTTACTATTTTAAATTGTTCAATTCTTTAAAGACCTTAAAAAAACCTTTAATTATTGTTGTAAAGTAATGCAATATCATAACCAAGAGCCTCATCATCGTACACAAAATGATGGTAGGGTAGAAAAAACCTTTTTGAGAACATGTCAAAAATGGGGAAACCCTATTGCATTGGCACACTTTCTCTTAACATACAAAAGGGGTTAGCTCAACGAAAATTAAAATCATCGTTAAAATAAAAGAATTCTTGACATGTGATGATGATAATCATGAAAGACCTTCTACAGACTAATAAAGGGGGATTGAAAACTATACATGAGATACTAGAAACATGCCACCTTGCACAGTAGCGCTTATTGAAAATAAAACTAACCAACTAACCTAACCTACCTATTTACACTAATATAACTTCTAAACCTTTTAGAAGAACCCATTTACTGGAATTGAGAAATAGCTACCCTACCGACGTAGCTATTTTTTTGTAATTAAGCCCTCTGGATTTTTTTGGAAAAAGAAAGGTAATATGAGTATTACGCTTCTTAGGTGTTATACGTCAGAGGTGAAAACATTAAATTTCATTTTGGGTACTTCCTCTAATGTCACATGAGACGGTGTCTCAAGATCCTTAAAAAGAGTCTTTTCATGCTCTAATATGAGCATGACTTGTTCAGACTAACAAATAGATGGTTCTAAATAATACCTGATGAGGCACCCATGGGCCTTCTTAAAAAGAGTTGCAACAAGGGATGTGTATGTGTGTTCTTGGGGCTCAGTGACTAGTGGTTCTATTATTTGAGACATAGGGGTTATTATATCTAAGTAGTTGGAATGCACATATTGAGCATTTCACATAATGATTCAACCTCTTCCCAAAAAATCATGTCATCATCATTTTCTTATCCTTGGTCTCTAAGGTTTTTAGTAAGAAAATATCATGGTGGTTCCTCCTTTGAATGAATCTCCAAAACCTGAAGAGCGGGGACCTTGTTGTCTTTGAAAAAATAGGGGAGTTTAGAGAAGAGAAGAATCAGATCATTATCATTTGGATGTAGTAAGGTAAGACTATCTTCTTCTTGAAATTCACTCTCTTTTTCTCATTTTTGGTTCATGTTGACTTTGTTCATTCTTCTATTTTGAGAATCAAACCACTGGTCCACCCTTAAACAATGAAATTATATCTGGCATCAGGGACTAAAAAGAGAGAAAAAATCACTCCAGGTTCATCTCCCACAAAACATGCAACCCTTTGAATATTTACATGAGTGAACTAATCTTTAGGAACATACACTTCTGCTAAATATGATTCCTTAGAAGAGGCATCAAGAATAGCTAAGGAATTCTAGAGGATACTTTGTTATTTTTTGAGCTCAATAATCCTTATCCCATGCTAAAGATTGAGAAACATCTCCTCAGTGCTAGGAAATAGATCTACATGATAAGGTTCAGGAGAAACCCAATCAAAAAAATTGTAGTGACTTGGGTCCATTCCCTAACTGGACCCTGACTGTTGCTTGTTGTGTGCACTTTTTTTCTTCAACAAGTCAAACAGTCTTAGAAACTGTTGATTACCACGCTCTACAACTAAAACTAAGAGATCTGCAAAACCTAGAAATATTTTTCTTTTCTAAGGGAGGTCGGTCGTGACCTAGATAGCGGGGCACAATCTTACCCTGTGGCACAATTGTACCCCTCACTAAATTTTTTCCTTGACCCAACTACTCTGACACAAATTATGTTTGCAGAACCCAGAAGTTTGACAAAAAGGGTATCCAGATCTGCACTTTAATTCATTGTCCCACACCTATACCTGCAAGAAAAATGGTTTTGTTGTTTGGATGAGGGGTTTGCCTTATTCAAACCCTGGTTTGGAATCAACCTTAATAATGGAATTGAAATGGACAATGCTAGCAAGTAGTAGAAGTAGATCTAACAATGAACCTATGATATTCAATAGATATGCAATTGTATTTGAAATGTAAACAAGTATATTGATATGAAAGCTTAGACTCAACAATGTAAATCAAAACCATAAATGTAAATCCAAAACATCCATGATTGTATGCTTGGAATCCACCTTGAAAGGAGAATGAATGGATCTTGAAGATGAACAAAGGATCTTGAAGGAAGATCACACCACCATGATGGATAGATCTAGGGTTTGAATGATGAATCTTGAATGCTTCAACCAAATCCCTTCAAAGGCTTGAATGCTTGAATCCTTGATCTTCAATGGAGAACTTGAATGCTTGGATGATTGCTTGAATGTTTCCTTGCTTGAGAATGCTTTCTTGATCTTGCTTCATGAGATTTCTTGGTTGAAGATGGAATGAGATGTGTAGAAAATGAGAGAGGAAGGCTTCCTTTTATAGTGATCTAGGGCACAAAATCCTAGAGAAGTCTGACATTAGAGAATTAAATCCCAATTAATCTTAACCCCTAGAAATGGACCTAGATTAAATGCAATTTAAGAGTTTACCATTACGAAACCCAAAACAGCTGACCCGAAGGTGGGAAAATGAAACTTTCTGAAGCCCGACATCTTGAAACTCCCAGAACTTGAAATTTAGACCTGGGGTTAGGGTCAAGGTCAACTTTGACCTAGGTCAAGGTTGAGGTTGACTTTGACCCATCAGGTTGTCATTGACCTAGAAAGTCAAAATCTTCAATTTCTCAGAGAAAGTTGTCAGAAAGAGGTTGGAAACAGGAGGAGAGAAGCAGAAAAAGGGGGGAAATAGCCAGATCCATGCAAAGACCAATCAAGGTGCTTGACATGACCCCATACCACTTACTCAGAGGGCTAAATTCCCTTAACATGGAAGTGCTTCCATTTTAAGATGATACAAAAGATAATTAGGATAAATTAGGAATATTCAAGAATATTCCCCGATGTAGAATTAGGATAGAATCGATTAGGGTTTCGATGATTTGATATGCTGATGTGCCTTAGGTTAGGACTTTTATGTTGATTTTGATTGATCTATTTATGTAGGAGGTCAATGGTCCTTGAATAAGGAAAAATGGTATCACCTAATTGAATGGGGGAAATATGAGGTCTACTTCTAAATCCAAATTCCCAAAGGAGAGATCTGAATTGATCAACCAAAAGGTCAATACACAAAAGAATCAATATATGGAGAATATGAATCAAGAAGAAAAAAAACCTTATATTTCACTATGAATAGTATATACTTGAAATATGAAATAATTGAAAGGCAAATACTAACCTCAATATAGAGTAAATCTGGAAAATGTTGATTTTTTATTTCTATGCACAGTTTCGGGCAATTTTGCAACATGTTTTGGCTTGGAAATGCCGAGATGATGAAAACCTAGAAAACTTTTGTCTTTCTGGCAATGGGTAGTATTTGACCCCGATAAAAGGTCAAAGACTACTTCAAGATTTTGAAGGTCGACTTTGACTTTATTCATGGATCTCGAAAGTTCACCGAAAAGGGTATCTAGATCCAAGCTCCGATTCACAATCCTGCACTTGTACTTGCAAGAAAAAGAGGTTTTTTGTTGTTTGGATAGGGGTTTTCCCTTGGTCAAACCCCAATTTAGGAATTAACCTTGAAATTGAATTGAAATTGTAATGTGCATAAACAAATGAAACAATTCACCTTGCTTATGTTGAAGTCATTGTAGAGGATTTGAATCCTTGAATCCATAAGTATGGATTCTCCAAATGAATGTAGAAGTATGTAGGATGTCTCAAATCAATGGCATTTGATCTTAAACACCAATCTTGAATGAATCTTTGCATATGAGGAGGCTTGGATGAATGTGGATGGAGAAATCTTCAAGGGGGCTCCAAAGAGATTGAATCCTTCAATGGCTAACAATGGATCTCCTTGATGGATGTTTGAATGCTTGAAGATGAATGAATGCTTGCTTGCTTTCCTTCTCCTTCTTCTTTTCTTTATTCCACTTAAGAGCTTATAATATGAGATCGCTTGAAAACATGATTGAGGGATTGATTGAAATGAGGGAGGAAGGCTTCCTTTTATAGTGATCTAGGGCACAAACCTCTAGAGAAGGCTAACATTGGAGAATTAAATCCCAATTGACCTTAACCCCTATAAATGGACCCATATTAAATGCAATTTAAAGATTTACCATTCTAAAACCTGAAATTGCCGACCCGGAAGCGGGAAAACAAATATTTCTGAAACCCGACACCTGGAAATCATGGGCTCTTGAAATTTGAACCCTAGGTCAAGGATGAGATAGACCCTGCCCTAGGTCAAGGTTGAGGTCATCCCTGACCTAGGTTAGGATCAAAGTTTTCATTGACCCTCAAGGAAATCTTTGACCTTGACTTCTGTAAGCACTTAAACTTGCAGATGATTAAAATATTCAGGAAATTTACTAAACACAAGTCTCATGTACTCCCAACAACTACATCCAGCACAATTTAACTGCTAAGGTACTAAGGCTTCAAGCCTTCTTCACTTTGACTAAAACTTAGGTGGGTTTTCCTTTCTCAAATGCTTCTACAAAGCACTATAAAATTGATCTATGTACTTGGACATAGTCAAATATAGTCAAGTAACATACAAGTAAAGTAAATAGAATAGGTTTTGATATTTTGGTAGTGAAAAGATGAAAATCAAGGTAAAACCAGTGCCTTATTCATTGGGTCAGATTCAAAACTTAACATCTACAGAATCCTATTAATCACAGAGATACTAAAACTCAAATGAAATGCCTAGCAGTTCATTATCCCAATTCCTACCCCTGCCATCAAATTTATGTATAGATCTCTAATTCCCAGAGACCTCCCTAAATATTTACTCTCTCCTTAAGATAAACTTTGAGTTCAACCCCTATATTCAACTTCTGAACAACACATTAAAGAGCCTTACTAATTAATGCATAAGAAAAACAAAGAATCCATACACAAAGACATCGAGAGATAGCAACGAAGTCCCAATGTATTTGTATTAATTTTAAACTATATTCATACAAATTTCAACAATAACTTCAAAGAATTCATATTCTATTTTTAGTCTTTCTTTACAAAAACTTTCACCACCCTTTAAAAAGAGAAAAAACTTTCTACTTATACCTCTAGCCATCTTGGAATCCTCAAAAGGATGCAACAAGCTTCCGATGGCTAGGAAAGTGACTTGCACTACAGACAAAAAGTATAAACCATAATGACAATGACTAGAAAAATAGAAAGTAGTGCACACTACTAGCACCTTTACAAGTGGCACCTTTGTCTAAAGATATTTCAAAGTAGTTACTTAATTTGTTACATGAATGATGACTACCATTACAGGATAACTTACATCATCCTTTGTTTGGTACATGCTCTCCCTAGAAATCTAGATCAGGTGCCATGTGTACTTTATTCTTCTTCTTCCAATACTAGGACAGCTGGCTTCTTCTTTTTCCTCTTTGTCATCTTGTCCCATGCTGCCACATCATCATTAGATAGCCAATTGTAGACTTTCAGTTCCTGTAAAGACTTGATCTATAGGTCCCACATGGAATTAGTTATACCTTTAACCTCTGCCATAAACCATATGCAATCACCTTCAACCTTAAATAAACTATCAATTATACCATTGCATCCCTCCAAGTCTAAGGCATTGTCACTATTAAGGAAAGCTTCTTGTTTAATTATCAACTGATCCATTGATGTCTTCCATTCATCCGCACTAATTAAACTTCCATCATCACCATACACTGAAGGCATGTACTTACTATAATCCTTATCAAACATAGCCAACTTGGCTTTTATCTAGTTAGACTTTCCTTTAAAAAACTTTGAGACAACACCCACCAAACCAATCTTTTCATATACTTCTGTCACTACCTTAGGGATATCGGGCCTATGCTCCTACAAACCATCAAGCTTCTCAAATAGTAAACTCCTCCCTGACCATACACTAAATAATGGCTCCAAAGTGGTTAGTGACTCATTCACCTTATCATTGGCCTTGTCCAATAGACTCACTGATTAATGGACTGATTCCATCTTCTCCTTTATTTTTTTTTGCCTATATTGCATAATCTTTGTTATGGTATCTAGGGATGCATCCAATCTTATTTTCTCTAAGTCATCAGCAAGCTTATTAGCAATCTTTGCATCTGTTTGAGGAGGAGCATTAATTTGCAAAGAAGGGGGAGGGACTACCTTTGAAGCTTCTTCAAGCTTGGCTTTTAAATCCTCAAGTTCATCCTCCATCTTTTTACTCATCATAAGTTTTAAATCCATGTCCTTTGCAACTTTCATTCAATTCTCAAATAATTTGGCATACCTCTCTGACAATTTGATGGTTTTGGCCTCATTGAGGTGAGAAAAGTGTACAACTACCTTTGATACCTCAAGAATAGTAGTATTTTGCACAGTCCAGACAATCTTGTCTCCCTCCATCTTATCTTTAATGTTTACTAAGGCTGGGCTCTGAGTTCTAGGGGCCATAGACCAAAGTGCAATAGCTTGTGATTTGGGGTCATAACCACTCCCTCTGATTATGTCATTTATCTACACGTCATATGACAAGCTTCCCTCTAGCTGATTTCTAATTTGATCAATGATGAAGGCAGAGGTCAAGTCCCATCCAGGACTTAGAAGCATGCCAATTGATTTAACCATCTCTCTTGCCTCTTCCAAAGTAATCCTCTCAAGACTAGGATCATATGATGTTATTGCCATCATAGTTTCCTCACTTGGTTTCATTCCTTCAGGCAGGGACCTTCTCACTTCATCTTGATTCCTCCAAATGAGGAAATCCTTAAATTCTTTGCTTTTGATGAACTGGTCATCACTGAGAAACTCTTCCTCATAAAGTTCTCTTTCATCTATTCCCATTAATAAGGGTAAATCCCCTTCTTCTTTTCATACAATTATCTTTCCATCCTTGATGGCCTTTCTCATTTGATGGTGATAAGCCCTATTACCAGGCACAAGAGTTGAAGCAATAAAAATTACCTTCTTTTTCTTTCTCACCTTTGAAGGCTCACCAACTTCAAGCCTCTATTTTTTCAAAGGTGGCTCAGAAGTAGACCCTTGCTCATGTTGTTCTTGAGTCAAGTCAATTATTGGTGCATCCTCTCCTTGAGGTGGGATACTACCCTCTTGAGATTCATCAGTGAATTCCTTGTGCTCAGAAGTAGAATAATCTCTTGGCACATACAACTTCACCTCAAGCATCCCCTCCAATTGGTTAGACAGGGTGCCATGCATCTCTATCATCTTTTCCATTCTTTGCAAATATGGGAGCTTAGGGAAATAACCATCAAAAGGAATTCCTACCTTCTTCAGTGTGACCTCTATGTCTAGCAAATCAAAATACTTGGTCCATCTTCTTCCTACTTCATCTAAGTCCAACATATTTCTTATTACATCCTCCTCATCTAGGCCCTCAAGCTCTTTGATTGTTCCAATGCTAGGAATCAAAGTCATTCTAGAAATCTTGATGAAACCCTCAGAATCAACATACCGGTAAGTACCTGTAGCCATTTTGAAATGATTGAGCTAGCTACTGACCTGGTCAAGTGCTCTTTTTCCAATCATGAAGCTACCAATTCTAAATTTCCTCGGTGTGAAGGTACCCTTCCTATGAGGTGTTAGGTGCTCCTTGTCAGTCCATATCAATTGCCAGATGAATTCCATCATAGCAACCCTCGAAGGTGAAAACTTAGGAAGTAAGTGTGCAGGTTGGGGGCAACCATAAACTCTAATGACTGTGAAGGTGTTCCCTAGGTAGAAATCTCCCCAATTGTGGTTTCCTGGCCACCTATAGTCAAATTGCATTGGCCTCAACACCCTCAAAACCTTGGTTGACAACCTTACCACATTTGTTCCCAACATCTGAAGAATTGGATAGACAAAATAATTCTGGAAGACATAAAACTTACACTAATTGGATGTATAATTCTAGGCTCTGAACCAATATTACACTGGATTAGGGTTACCTTCAAAAGAAGTCCTTATTTTCAACATCCTTGTATCAAATTTATTGACATGGTGGTATAAAATTAAATGCATAAGGAGGGAATAATGCATGAACTTAAAAGGTCTTTTATTCTCCTTAATAGACATAAACCCTTAATGCATCCTATCAATTACATATTGGATGTAATCATAATCAGTATTGGTGAGAGAGTTCTAAATATCTAGGATCATCATTAAAAGTTTAGCGGGAATTTTCTCTTCATCACCATCTATTCCTAGAACCCTACACAACCCGTGACACAAGAATTTCATATAATGACACAAGGATGAAAACAGATAAGGAGCATTCATACTTGCCAGGAGAGGGGCTATGTATTTACCCTACTTGGGCATATGTCTAAGTATCTAGCTCTTTACCGACCCAATATTACTGGCATATTTCTGATTTTCCCTTTTCAAATATATTTTAGTGGATGAAGAAATATAGAAATCAAACACATTTATGAAAGACCCCCTATCCAAGGAAATAAAAACAAACTGGTCTTCACACCTAATGACCCTAGAGATCAAGCATAGAAATCATTTCCATTTCTTCTCGAGATCAAGTGACTGGAGTAAACTTTATTCCCCACCAAATTTCTTTATCAAAGCCACCAGACTTAGAGATTATGAAAAAATGACTCAGTCGCTAGATCGCCAAATGTCTTTGCGTAGGACCCAGTCTTTGCGAGATTAAAACATGACCGTCAATTATAGAGATGATCAATGGAATTCATTGGATCACAACAAGATCTTGAACTTAGCCACCCGATTAAGAGAATAGGAGATCACCACCATGCCAAGTCGCCAAACGTTTCAAAGAAATAGCCAAGAATCAAGTGAATCAGAGCTTACATAGTTGTTGAATATTTGGATGTTAACACTGACCGTGACATAAACTGGGAGATTCAGTGACTGTGAGAAACCTAACAAAGGACTCAACACCATTGTCAGTTTGCTAGAAGACTTAAAGACAAGGAAAAACATTGAGCGACTTAGCAAACAAGGAAAGACAACCACGTGCAAAAAGGAAAACTTAAGTGACCCAAAAGGTAATGCGCAAAAAGATAGAACTAGGGCACACTCAAAATTAACCAAAGAGTTAACCAATTTAGGGCAAAAACATCTAAGGCAAGGGTTTAAAACATAAATATGACAAGTTTTGATAAGTTCTAAAAACCCTAAGCCAGATGAAGACATGAGAAGGGACACTTAAAACAAGACCTGGAGCATAAACTTCAAAAAAACTAAAAGATACCCAACAAGTTCAAAAACCTCAGGACCTCAATCCAGAATGCTAGGAAATACAAAAATAAAGTGAAAATAGGTTGAGAGAGAAGCATAATGGGGGGAGAATGCCAGATACATGCAAAGACCTGATCAAGGTGCTTAACATGACCCCAAACCACTAACTCAGAGGGCTAAATGTTCTTGTTATGGAAGTGCTTCCATTTTAAGATGATACGGTCCTATAGCCCATTTTTGGGGTATTACAGCCAAAACTCCCCCTTACTAACTCACTCTACTTCCCTTAAGAGGAATCCACTAAGAATTAATCTAGAAAATAATAATCATGCATTACATTGGACCAATGCACACACCAGTGTAACCAGTGAACACTAGGAAGGGACAGAATGTCCAGCTTGCCTCTGAGATACACAAAAGTATCCTTGCACAAAGGTTTTGTGAATATGTATGTATTATTCTCCTTTGTAGGCACATAATAAAGCTTCACTTCCTTTTCCAATACTTTCTCTCTCAATAAATGATACCTAATAGATATATGTTACAATCTTGAATGCTGCATTAGATTATTTAAAATATTTATAGCATTGGTATCATCACACATGATTGAAATCGGCTAATTAAAAGTTATACTTATTTCCTTCAAAGCTTATTTCATCCATAATACTTGAGTACAACATGAGGATGTTGTAATGTATATCTAAATTCAACAGTTGATAATGTTACAGAATCATACTTCTTTCTTCTCCACTCTGCTCTTTTGCAGCTCCACTGGATGATGCCATACTCACCTCTGGATGACTCATTTTGATGGAATAGAAATTTGTAGCACTACAACCTTATGCACTTCTCTCTCTCTGCTTCAACGCCAACAATCATAATTGCTTTCAGAATGATTAAGCACAAAAAGCAATGAAGTCATGTCTATATAGCCTCAAGAATTGAATGTGTACGATCGCTAAATCACAATGAATCCTGGCTAGGTCACTTCTACATTCAATTCTACATACTACCAACTTTTGAATTAGGCTAGTTGTGGTGTGGATGCTAACAGGATGATTTAAAAAATCAAGAAAAAGTGCAAGAGCAATGATCATGGCTTTTTGCATTAAAACCCTGATTAATGAAAAAAACCCTCATTAAAACCTGGTTGGACATCTTTTCACTTTTTTCTAGCTTCATGAAGTACTTTATCCATGTTGCAATGGCTTAAAACATTAACTAGCATGAAAACTTAACCAGACATGATTCAGAGACCCAGGGAACAAAGGAACTCATGTTCTCTGAAAGAAATGCTAATCTAGGGTTAAGATTGGAGATCCAGTGACAAGGCCATTCATAGAATCTCAGAAATATTTCTTAACTCATGATTTTATCTGGAGATTTAGCGACCACCATTGATCCCAAAAATGATCAACAGTCCTTAGACTATCCTTGACAACTCACCATGACCCCGTTGCAATCAGAAATCTAGCGACTGAAGGCAATCTCACATTCTTGGAACACTCTTAATAACCATGGTTATACTCAAAGAACAAGTGACCAAAGACTTCACCAATTCTCACAATCATTTCATTAACTCAACAGTCATCTAGAGAATCAGTGAACAAAGTATTTGTAAACCCATGAAACATAGCACTTTGACCACAGTCACATATGGAGAACTAGCAAACAACCAAATCTCTTATTCTCAGAAAGCCAAACTTAACTCTCAATTTATCTCAAGATTCAGTGAATAAGGCTATCTCGCATTCTCAAAAATAAATGCTTAACTCTAGTCAGGCTTTGAGATTGAGTGAACAAGGCTATCTCACATTCGCTGAATGATTTTCATACCTTAAGTTATATCTTGAGATTATGCACTGACCGTAGATCCTAGGAGCAATCGACGGCTGTCGCTAATTTGCTAGATCCATTAGACCTTTACCTTTTAATTATGAGAATCAGCGACCAAAGGATTCGCTTAATCTCCCAAGGTCATCAAACTTAACCTTTTATTCTGAGAATGCGCTACTAAAGAAAACACATCCCAACCTTGCTTTGTTTTCCAAGTCGCTAAAAGATTTGGAGCATCACTATTTGATTCTGAGATCTTGCGAATACTTCACTCACGTAGTCACCAAATAATTTAGAGCATTGCCCTTTCTTCTCAAGATCAAGTGACTGGAGTAAACTTTATTCCCCACCAAATTTCTTTATCAAAGCCGCCAGACTTAGAGATTATGAAAACATGACTCGGTCGCTAGATCGCCAAATGTCTTTGTGTAGGACCTAGTCTTTGTGAGATTAAAACATGACCGTTAATTGCAAAAAATGATCAACAACATTCACTAGATCACAAGAAGATCTTGAACTTAGCCACCTAACTAAGAGAACAGTAGATCACCACCACACCAAGTCACTGGACGTTTCAAAGAAACTGCCAAGAATCAAGCAAATAGGAGATTACACAGTCATTGAATCATTGAAAGTTAACACTGACCGTGACATAAATTGGGAGATTCAGCGACTGTGAGAAACCTAACAAAGTACTCAACACAATCACCAATTTGCTAGAAGACTTAAAGACAAGGAAAAACATTGAGCAACTTAGCGAACAAGGAAAGATGACCACGTGCAAAAAGGAAAACTTAACTGACCCAAAAGGTAACGCATGAAAAGATAGAACTAGGGCACACTCAAAATTAACCAAAGAGTTAACCAATTCAGGGAAAAAACATCTAAGGCAAGGGTTTAAAACACAAATATGACAAGTTTTGATAAGTTCTAAAAACCCTAATCTACATGAAGACACGAGCAAGTACACTTAAAACAAGACCTGGAGCATAAACCTTAGAAAACCTAAAATATACCCAATAGTGGCTCTATCTGAGGATGCTTGAATGCAAGTTCACAGCAAGAAACCATGAATCTCTAGGTGGAAGACCATAAAGCCCTAACCTAAAATAGAGAAACAAACACACATGTACATATATACATACCTACTGTGCATGGAAAGATTTAGAATTAATTGAAGAAATACTTCAGGAACTGTCCATGCACTAGCAATTCTTGTTCTTTGCCATTCAAATTTCTCAAGTAGTATGAATCCTTTCCATGAATCTAATGAATAATAAAAGGTCCTAGCCCCAAGGATTCAAACTTTTTATGCTTTCCTTTTTCCTCGGCTCTAGCATTCCACTGTAGAACCAAGTCATTAGGCTTGAATTTTCTACTGGTTGCTCTTTTTTCAAAGAGATATTTCATTTTCTATTGTAGTTTTACATTATCCTTTTGACCTTCTCTTCTAGTCTCATCCAACTCTAGTAGTTGAATCATTCTATCCTGCAATGGATTATTGACTTCCATCTCTTCTTCTCTTATGAACTGGTAGATAGGTAACAAATTATTCACAGGGAGTCTAGAATTTACACCATATACCATTTCAAAAGGAGACTTACCTATTGCCTTCTTTTCAACAATTATGTCAACCCATAAGGCCAATTTCAATTTCACATGCCACATCCTTTTGTTCTTTTCCAAGGTCTTTTTCAGAATTTGCAGAATACTCTTATTACTAGATTATGCCTGCCCATTTGCATGTGGGTGGTAAGGGGATGAATATGACATAACTATTCCCATCTTAGTACAAAAATCAATAAATTCTTGGGACCTAAAACTCATAGCATTGTCCATTACTAGTTTCATGGGAACCCCAAACCTAGTAACTATGTTATTCATCAAGAATTCAATAACTATTGTACTGGTTTCTTTTTTAGTTGGAATGGCCTCTATCCACTTAGTAAAATAATCAATGGCCACCAAAATGTGATTATGCCCTCCACTAGATTTCTCTGAGAACTCCCCAATAAAATCCATGCCCCTCATAGCAAAAGGAGCCTCTGCAACAACAGGGTTCAATAGCAAAGCACTTGAAAAATTTTAGTTTTTTGGAAAATCTCTGATATGATTCACATTTTCTAACATATGAATGGGTATCCTTGAACAAGACTGGCCAGTAATATCCAGCCCTTAGAATTTTGTGAGTTGTGGACCTAGCTGAATGATGTCCTCCACACATCCCAGAGTGCATCTCTTTTAAAACCTTTTCAAATTGATACTTATCTAGACATAAGAGCAACATTCCATCATTATCTTTCCAAAAAAAATCACCTTGTATCAATACATACCTTTGAGCCTGCAACCTCAAGCTCCTTCTTTGCTTGTCATTCAAATCTTGTGGACAAGCAGCATACTTGAGAAAGTGAACAATGTTAGTATACCATGGTTGCATCTCTATACTTGTCACATCTTCCCTACCAATGGCCACATTGTTTACTTGCACCAAGTCCATATTTTCCTCTGTCATGAGTTTGGAAAGTCCCAGACCTCTCACAAGCTTGGTTATGTGGATTTCAATGTCAAACTCTTGAATTTTGTTGATCCATTTACATCTTTTTCCAGTAACCTCACTTTGACTCAAAATATATTTTACTGTTGCATGGGGTACGTAAGCATTTACCTTAGCACATACTAGATAAGGTCTGAAAGCCTTGACCACCTTTACTAGTGCATATGCCTACTTTTCCATCAATTCATAGTTAATCTTAGCAGACTGTAGTGATTTACTGAAAAAGGCAATAGGGTGTTCAAACCCCTCTTCATCTTTTTGTAACAAAATAGATGCAATTATATGAAAGGATGCAAAAGAAAATAGAGAAAAAGGCTTTGAATAATTAGGGGATATTAAAATAGGAGCCTCTTGGATTGCTTGTTTAATTTTTTCAAAATCTTGTTGAGTCTCACAGTTCTAGTCAAACTTAGCATCTTTCTTCAAGAGCTTCACAATAGGTTTGACTAGTTTTGCAAAATTGGCAATAAACCTCCTGACAAAATTAATCTATCCTAGAAAAGAATGCACACCCTTGATATTTTTGGGAGGGAGAACCCTTTTTATTGCTTCCACTCTTTCTGGATCAATTCTCACTCCCTCCTTTGACACTATGTGACCTAGAAATTTTCCCTCAGGTACAACAAATTGACATGTCTTGGGGTTTAGTGAAATGCCAAATTCTAAAGCTTTGATAATAACTTTCTCCAAATGTTTGTAGTGGTCCTCAACTTTCTTAGAATAGGCAGTCAGGCCATCTTGATACACAACCATTAGGACATTTATCAATTCCTTAAAAGCAACATCCATTGCTCTTTGAAAAGTTGCTCCAACATTTTTTAGGCCAAAGGGCATGCGGACATATACATAAGTCCCCCAAGGGGTAGTGAACATTGTTTTGAATTGTTCAAACTCTTTAACCAGAATTTGGTTGTACCCTGAGAACTCATCCATCATAGACAACAACTCACAGCCAGTTACCCTATGCAACATAGCTTCCATGTTAGGCAATCCATAGTTGTCTTTGAGTGATGCTACATTTAAATTCCTGAAATCAACAAAGAGTCTAATGTCACCATTCTTTTTTCTCACTGGTACAAGGTTAGAGACCCAAGAAGAATGTCTAATAGGCTCAATGATACCAGCATCTCTCAATTTTGTCAATTCAACCTGCATCTTTGTAGCTAGTAAAGGGTTGATAGGTCTTTGTTTCTATCTAAATGGCTTGGTTTCTTCTTTTAGGGGGATCTCATGTTGAAACAAATCAGCTCTATATGCTTTGAGATCATCATAAGACCAAGAAAACACATGCTTGTATCTCTTCAACAGTCTTATCAAATTTCCTCTAACTTCTCTACTCAACTTCTTCCCAATATACACCATTTGAGGGGAGGTTTTAGAACCTAGGTTTATTTCCTCTTAGTCTTCCATTTTTGTGTTAGACTTTTGAGACAACTATCCATCATTTATCTTGAACATTCCTTCTAATTCCACTAACCCTTTTGGTATATGATTTGAAGGTAATTGTACTATCTCATTTCCCATAATGCACTCTTTTCCCTCAACATACTATTGTGTTTCATTGAAGTCTATTTTTTTCCCATCATACTGATCTAGGCCTTGAAGAAATCTAAGGATATCAAAATCATCCTAAAAAACTTGCCAATTATATACATTATCAGGCATTGCAGGCCTACTCTTGATTTCTAACATGGACACACCAGTGAGGGTAATGTCATTATTTTTTAGGGAAACATTAGCAAGAAAATCTACCATGATATTATTGGACCTTTCTACCCAAAGGAGATTGAAAGCATCAAAGAACTATAGTCTATCCCAGACAACATGTTTGTATAATTTCAATCTCTCATCCTTAGCAGCATATCTAGATCTCACTTGGGCTATAATTAGTTGGGAATCACCATGGACCTTTAAACATCTTATTCCATGTTTTATAGCAATATCCAATCCCAATATTAGAGCCTCATATTCAGTAGTATTATTAGTGCAATCAAAGGTTAATAGGAAAGAGTACTTAAATGTGGTACCTGAAGGGGAAATGAACACAACACTAGCTCCTGATCCTTCCTTGGAGCATCCACCATCAAAAAACATTTGCCAAAGCCCATTTTTCTGCAATACTAACTCATCCACTATTGGATCTATGTTTTTCATCTGAGGTACTATTTCTTCAACCATGAAATTATTCATGTCAATGTCCACAAAACAATTCAAGTCTTCTGGCGCAACCTTTTCAACCATGATTGAAGAACGGGGCTCCCTATACAACTTCACCTTAGTCCCATTAACTAGAATAGTAGCATATGACAAGTCTAGTTGCAACTTTCCACCAACTGTTGCAGCCCACTGTCTTGACAGTAGCATACCATAATGGGGCTTTGTGTCAACAAAAACCACATCCATTTTGTATGTGGCCCCTGGAAATGCAACAATATTCACTTCAATTCCAACTAGAGTTCCTACAACAAGCACTGCCCTATTATCCATAGCATAACATCTACCATTAGATGTATCTACTTGTAGTCCATGCTCTTTCATCACATGATAGGGCATTATAGTTGTAGCAGCACCAGAATCCATCATACAATTCTTCAGCAAAAAATTGTTCACTATCAGTGTGACATAGAAACGGTCAATAGAAGAAGGCTCTTGTTTCACAATATTTCCAACATATACATTTGAAATGTCATCAATTGAAATAGACCCTTCTACTACACTCCCCCTCTCTTGCACAATAGGGACCACTCCTTTCTCACTTATGAGAGCCAAGGCTATGGTCGTATGCTCCTTGATCTTTAATATTTCAAGTAAAGGGATAGAAACCTTCATTTGAGACAAGGCATGTCTCCTATCAAAGGTAGGGGGATCAGTAGAAAGATCAGGAGAATCTTTTGGTCTACCAGCCTTCCTCTTAGCCTTGTCAACAAGAATTTCCTCATTCTTTTTCTTTTTAGTTACAAGCCCTTCCCTCTTACTATTTAAAAAATTGGGCTTTCGAGAATCCCTATCCTAAGGGTTATCCTTGAGAAAAACTAACCTCGAGACTCCTTGATTAGTGTCCACCCTTCTATTCCTCAAATTGTATGAGGACTTGGCTTGTGTTATAGCAGCCACAGTTAGAGTTCTAATCTCATCTTCACTAGGCTTTCTCCATTGTTTCTCATCTGATCCTAACCCTACCATATTGCCTCTACATGTGTCATTATCAGACTCATCATGATCAGAGTGAATGAATACTTGTTGCTCATAATTAGAGAGAATATTCCTCTTATGATCTACATCAAAATAGATCTCTTCATCATCTAAAGATAAGAGATCACCCATCACTTCAGTGGTAAACATATTAATAGCAAGCTTTTTAGATCCTTCATAATCTCCTGCACATGGGTTATCAGCCTCTTCCCCCAAGGCCTGAGCCACAGCACATTAGAAAGGTGAACAAGGCATGTTACAAGCCACACACCAAGGAGTATTCTCCACATTGTGTGATGTACTTTTCTTTAAAGGGTCTGGTGTATCTCTCCCCTTTTGAGGCTCATTATTATCAGCAACAGGCCTCCCATCCTTCCAATTTGTCTTATAAGGCATGTCTCATAAATTAGGGAGTCTATCCTGCCTTTGATAAGGTGGTTTTGCATCTTGAAAATTTCTGCCACCCTTTTCAAACTTTGTTGGGAAGTCTTTGGTAACATTGGCCAACTTATCCATTTTATCATCATCCTTGGAAGGCCTTGCAGGTTGTGGCCTAGTCTCCTTCCACAATCTACCCTCATCCCTTTTATACATTTGACCAGATGCCTTCTAGTTGCTTTCAATATTTATAGCCAATTTAAAGGCATCCCTTAGGGTACGAGGATTATTATCTCTCAAGAGGTAAGACATTTTACCATCCATAGAATTGAAATATGTGGTTAGACAAACTGCATCATCTAGTCTCAATACTTGGAACAATTTGTACATGGCCTTTTGAAATCAGCCATTAAATTCTGACATGCTCTCATTGTAATACTTCTTGATATTATTAAACTCATTGATCATGTAACTTGAATTTACATGTTCTGCATACTGTTCCTTGAAACATCTGACAAATTCATCCCATGATGCAATACTATTCTCAGGTAGACCTCTATACCAATCCTTGGCATCTTCAACCAATGACTAAACAAAGAGCTTCATTACCACATCTTCATGCCCAATTTCATAGTCATTGAGTTTTTCAGTGAAGAATTTTAGATGCTCTTCACATGTGATCACATTGTTACTAGTGAATAATGGGATTTTATCCCTGATCTCATTAGGGACAACATTAGGCTGACCAGGAATACAATCAAAAAATAAGGGCTTATACCTATCTAGGTGAACTAGTCTTCTTTGGAAATTTTGTGAGATTTGAGCTGTTACTCCAACATTTTGACTAGATATTATGGCATTTTGGCTACCAACCACAGGGACTGTAGCACTGGTGTTTGGAAGATATCCAAGTACATTATTCTTGGGATTTGAGGCTTGGGCTTTAAGGACAGTATTACAAGGTTGACTAGAGGACATTGTTCCTGAATTCATAGGGAAACAACTACTGGCAGACATATTCATATTTTCATGCAAGAAGGCAATCTTTCTTTTCATTTCATTAGCAGCAGCCTCTAATTCCAACTTCTCAAGTTGGAGGGCCAAATCTTCCTTGGCCTGCTTGGGAGACAATGTTAGAAGGAACAACATTTTTCTTAGGCTCATTAATGCTTATACCAACCACTTTCTACTTTCCTTTATCAGAAACATCTTTAGGGGCATACCTAAGGTCCTCGTTCCTTTTAATTTCTAAGGGTTGTAATTACTTAATGACAGGACCTTCCTCTACAAACTCATCCCTCTGTGGGTTAGGTTTACTAGCATTTACTTGGTTCCTCAGATTTCCTATATCTCCAAACAATTCTTTGTTTAAACCATGAACATTTTGATTGAAACTTTTAGCCTAGATCTCATTATTTTTTGTTTTTCTTCTGAGATCGTGTCTTTCCATCAACAAATCATAGATTTATTGTTCCCATACCTTCATTCTTTCAGTAATTTTTTCTAATTGTTCTTGTTCTTTCCTCTTCAAGGCTGCTACTTCCTCTCTTAACTTGTCAGAATCATAGGAAGCAGTTTCTGCAGCAGATGTTTCCCCTAACTGTTCTAAAGTTTCTTTTATAGGAAAGAAACCCACATCAATGAGTTCATCTTCTTGAATGGGATTAATTGTGCTAGGTCAGCTCTTCCTATTAACCTCTAGTCCATTAGAAGAGGAGGAAGCTTCATGAGGAACGGGTGTAGGAATCCTATCCCTAAGGGGTCTAGGAGAACTAGGGTTGAAAATACCTCTTCTAGACCATTGTCTCCTACTAAGCATTCGCAGTTCATCCATATTACTCTCTAGATGATCTTTGTAATATGACCTAGTATATCTTTGCTAACTCATGGCATGTCACAACAAAATATGACAAGTTTTACAAATACCCACAACTGGTAAACATAGATTCTTCAAAGTCGCCACCCACAGATAAATGGGAATGAAATTTTGATGATGGTCTACAACAAAGACAATGGAGAGTACTGTATGAATAAATCAAATCCACTATACATTCAATTAGTCCCCAGCAGAGTCACCATTTTTGTTAGCACTTAAACATATAGATAATTAAAATATTCAAGAAATTCACTAAACACAAGACTCATGTACTCCCAACAGCTGCATCCAGCACAATGTAAATGCTAAGGTACTAAGGCTTCAAGCCTTCTTCACTTTGATTAAAACTCAGGCGGGTTTGCCTTTCTCAAATGCTTCTACAAAGCACTATAAAATTGATCTATGTACATGGACATAGTCAAATACAGTCAAGTAACATGCAAGTAAAGTAAATAGAATAGGTTTTGATATTTTGGTGGTGAAAAGATGCAAATCAAGGTAAAACTAGTCCCTTATTCATTGGGTCAAAGTCAAAACTTAACATCTATAGAATCCTATTAATCATAGAGATACTGGAACTCAAATGAAATGCCTAGCAGTTCATTATCCCAATTCCTACCCCTGCCATCAAATTTATGTATAGATCTCTAATTCCTAGAGACCTCCCTAAAGATTTACTCTCTCCTTGAGAGAAACTTTGAGTTCAACCCCTATATTCATCTTATGAACAACACATTAAAGAGCCTTACTAATTAATGCATAAGAAAAATAAAGAATCCATAAACAAAGATAGCCAGAGATAAAAATAAAGTCCCAATGTATTTGTATTAATTTTAAACTGTATCCATACAAATTTCAACAATAACTTCAAAGAAGTCAGATTCTATTTTCATTCTTTCTTTACAAAAACTTTCACTACCCTTCAAAAAGAGAAAAAACTTTCTACTTATACCTCTAGCCATCTTGGAATCCTCGAAAGGATGCAACAAGCTTCTGATGGCTAGGAAAGTGACTTCTACTACAGACAAAAATTACAAAACCATAATGACAATGACTGGAAAAATAGAAAGTAGTGCACACTACTAGCACCTTTACAAGTGGCACCTTTGTCTGAAGATATTTCAAAGCAATTACTTAATTTGTTACATGAATGATGACCACCATTACAAGCTAACTTACATCATCCTTTGTTTGGTACATTCTCTCCCTAGAAATTTGGATCAGGTGCCATGTGTACTTTATTCTTCTTCTTCCAATACTAGGACAGCTGGCTTCTTCTTTTTCCTCTTTGTCATCTTGTCCCATGCTACCACATCATCATCATATGGCCAATTGTAGGCCTACAATTCTTGTAATGACTTGATCTATAGGTCCCACATGGAATCAGTTATACCTTTAACCTCTTCCATAAACCATATGCAATCACCTTCAACCTTAAATAAACTATCAATTATACCATTGCATCCCTCCAAGTCTAAGGCATTGTCACTATTAAGGAAAGCTTCTTGTTTAATTATCAACTGATCCATTGATGTCTTCCATTCATCCGCACTAATTAATATTCCATCATCACCACACATTGAAGGCATGTACTTACTATAATCCTTATCAAACATAGCCAACTTGGCTTTTATCTGGTTAGACTTTCCTTTAAAAAATTTTGAGACAGCACTCACCAAACCAATCTTTTCATATACTTCTGTCACTACCTCAGGGATATCGGGCCTATGCTCCTACAAACCATCAAGCTTCTCAAATAGTAAACTCCTCCCTAACCATACACTAAATAATGGCTCCAAAGTGGTTAGTGACTCATTCACCTTATCATTGGCCTTGTCTAATAGACTCACTGATTGATGTATTGATTCCATCTTCTCCTTTATTTTTGTTGGTGTAATTAAATATTCTTAATTACACTTAACTTAATCTTACTTAGGATAATGCATTGCATAGTAGTTAGTGATTGAGACACCTAGGAGTGTGCACCTCATTCAAGCACATGGTGTAGGAGAATTTCCACTTTAGGTGTGATAGTTGTCATCACATACCTCTCTGTGTGTGAGATCCACCTTTCGTGCTCTTATCACATTATCATCTTAATCCATTGCACATACTTTATTGCATAATGGAGGATGATCTACATTTGGCGGACATGTGATTACACCTAGCATAGGTAATAGCTTATCATCTCCTTATCATTGTCTCTTATCTCCTTTCCTATATAAGGAGGCCTATTATGTACATTTTAATCATGTCCATGATCAATAATATCATTCATGCATCTTAATTCAATTGTCTTGCCAATCTCTTGTGGAAGTTATCTTGGTCTTGCATTCGATCCTGGGGGTGTTGTAGAGTCACCTAAAACTCTAACATGGTATCAGAGCTCTCAAGGTGTGAAGACATCTTCTCAAGAAGTGAAATCTTGGCTTGATTCAATTGTGGGTGTAGAATAAAGGTATTTGGACATCACCATTGCATAGTCTATTTGGAGAAAATTTAGGGTTTTGTATTTTGTGGCTTTCTATTACAAGTCAATATTGGTGCTTGTTGGTGTAAATCAAAGGTTGGCATCATATTAAGGAGGTCCAAAAACCCCTAAATCAAATTTTATTTCATCCAAATCAGACACCCAAGGCCAAATCTAGAGCTATTTGAATTTTGGAAGTGCGGCGGCGGCGATTCAGAAAAAATAATTTTAGAGGCGATTTTCAAACAGCGATATCTCAGTCATCTGGACTCCTTTTTTCGAACAATTTTTTTTGTTTTGGGGTAGAATTTCATGATCTACACAATGGTTCAGGTGGTTTAGGATCTCTATTCTTGAATTTTTCTAAAAATTGCAAATCTCAATTTTTGCAACTTCCAAGGCCTCGTTTGAGCTCATATGAACTCCTTTTTAGCTGCAATTTTTTTTGAAAGTGCATAATTTTTTTTGTATTTTCCAGATCTGGAATCAAATTTTAGTGACTATGACTAGAAATTGTGCTTTCAAAAATTGGCTTAGTTTTTTCATTTTTAATGCATAAGCCTTAGCTTAGTCTTTTGCATTATGATCTAAGTCTATTATAGCCTGATTTTGGAGTGTAATAATTTGTTGATCTCAATTTGTAATGAGAGAAGTGTATCATTAATGTAATCATGGGTTATGAAACACATCCTATAGTAGTACTTTTGACTAAGGATAATTATGAGCCATGGGCAAAAGGAATCATCACACATTGTAGATGGCTTAATCTCTTGCCTCATCTTTATGGACTCATTCCTAAGCCAAAGTCACAGGGGAAGCAATATGTTTGGGGAGAAAAAAATGCTCATATTATAAATTTGATTATTAGTAGCATCAGTTTGTGTCTCTTTTATGACATCTACCCCATATTTAGAGGTGTTCAATGTCCACACATAATTTGGACAATCATTTGGGAGATTTTTGGTGATCCACATGTTCCTCCATTCCCAGATGATCTTGCTTCAGATTGCCTCATTCCTCTTGATGATGCAGATAATATTCCCTATGATGATTATACTTTAGATGCAATTGAATAATTTGTAGTAATTGAGAGCGAGGATGATCCAGTGGCTCCTCCTGTAGCTCCTACTTCTCTAGTTTAGACCACACAATCATCTCTTGTTGGTGATTCTAGTGATTCATTGCAAGAGATATCTATTTGTCTTCCTGATTGGGATTCTTACTTGCTAGATATTGGTTCATTATTTGTGGAGTCTCATATTTTAGATTTGGGAGACATACTTGAGGGGGTTTCTCTTCTCTTTGATGACAGTTTCATCATAGATGGGGATACTTCTTCACCTTCTTTGGAGATTGGTGTACTTGATTCTTCTCCTTCTTCACTTGATTTGTCACATGAAGTGATAGATTTTTTGAGCTTGGAGATTCCCACTTAGTCTTCAAAGATTCATGCATGGAGACCTACATCTTCTTCCTCATTCCATTTGCACAAGGATTGGCTTCTTCATCATTTGATGTATCTATTTCTTCCTAAGGGGAGACATGTTTCTTGTAAGCATTGGCTTATCTATTGTTTGCAGGTACTCTTCATCAACATGGGAGCTTCTACATTATGGGGGGGATATCATGTCTCCAACTATCCTTCTTATGGGGGGATACTTCTTTGTATATACATGATGTATGTAGTTCTTGGGGGGTCTTGAGTACTCCATCCATCCATGCATCTTGTTTTCTTCTCTCTTTTTGGGGGAGGGTTTTTCCCATGAGGTTTTCCCTCTTTCTCCACTTTATGAGAGTTATGCATTTTATGTATTTTGTACATGGGTACCTAACATGGCCTAGTTGCTGGGACCCATCTTGCATTGTGAGTTTAAGTGCATTCCCCTAAGTTGCACTTAAGGGGGGGTGTTGGTGTAATTAAATATTCTTAATTACACTTAACTTAATCTTACTTAGGATAATGCATTGCATAGTAGTTAGTGATTGAGACACCTAGGAGTGTGCACCTCATTCAAGCACATGGTGTAGGAGAATTTCCACTTTAGGTGTGATAGTTGTCATCACATACCTCTTTGTGTGTGAGATCCACCTTTTGTGCTCTTATCACATTATCATCCTAATCCATTGCACATACTTTATTGCATAATAGAGGATGATCTATATTTGGTGGACATGTGACTACACCTAGCATAGGTAATAGCTTATCAGTTCCTTATCATTGTCTCTTATCTCTTTTCCTATATAAGGAGGCCTATTATGTACATTTTAATCATGTCCATGATCAATAATATCATTCTTGCATCTTAATGCAATTGTCTTGCCAATCTCTTGTGGAAGTTATCTTGGTCTTGCATTCGATCCTAGGGGTGTTGTAGAGTCACCTAAAACTCTAACAATTTTGTTTTGCCTATATTGCACAATCTTTGTTATGGTATCTAGGGATGCATCCAATCTTATTTTCTCTAAGTCATCATCATGCTTATTAGGAAACTCTGCATCTGTTTGAGGAGGAGCATCAATTTGCAAAGAAGGGGGAGGGACTACCTTTGAAGCTTCTTCAAGCTTCGCTTTTAAATCCTCAAGTTCATCCTCCATCTTTTTAATCATCATAAGTTTTAAATCCTTGTCCTTTGCAACCTTCATTGAATTCTCAAATAATTTGTCATACCTCTCTAACAATTGGATGGTTTTGGCCTCATTGAGGTGAGAAAAGTGTACAACTACCTTTGATAACTCAAGACTAGTAGTGTTTTGCACAGTCTAGACAATCTTGTCTCCCTCCATCTTATCTCCAATGCTTACTAAGATTGACTTCTAAGTTCTAGGAGCCATAGACCAAAGTGCAATAGCTTGTGATTTGGGGTCATAACCTCTCCCTTTGATTATGTCATCTATCTGCACTTCATATGACAAGCTTCCCCCTAGCTGATTTCTAATTTGATCAATGATGAAGGCAGATTTCAAGTCCCATCTAGGAGTTAGAAGCACGCCACTTTATTTAACCATCTCTCTTGCCTCTTCCAAAGTAATCCTCTCAAGACTAGGATCATATGACATCAAGGCCTTCATAGTTTCCTCACTTGGTTGCATTCCTTTCGAAAAGGACCTTCTCACTTCATCTTGCTTACTAAGATTGACTTCTAAGTTCTAGGAGCCATAGACCAAAGTGCAATAGCTTGTGATTTGGGGTCATAACCTCTCCCTTTGATTATGTCATCTATCTGCACTTCATATGACAAGCTTCCCCCTAGCTGATTTCTAATTTGATCAATGATGAAGGCAGATTTCAAGTCCCATCTAGGAGTTAGAAGCACGCCACTTTATTTAACCATCTCTCTTGCCTCTTCCAAAGTAATCCTCTCAAGACTAGGATCATATGACATCAAGGCCTTCATAGTTTCCTCACTTGGTTGCATTCCTTTCGAAAAGGACCTTCTCACTTCATCTTGATTCCTCCAAATGAGGAAATCCTTAAATTCTTTGCTTTTGATGAACTGGTCATCACTAAGAAACTCTTCCTCATAAAGTTCTCTTTCATCTATTCCCATTAATAAGGGTAAATCCCCTTCTTCTCTTGATACAATTTTCTTTCCATCCCTGATGGCCTATCTCATTTGATGGTGATAAGCCCTATTACAAGGCACAAGAGCTGATGGAATAAAAATTACCTTCTTTTTCTTTCTCACCTTTGAAGGCTCACCAACTTCAAGCCTCTATTTTTTCAAAGGTGGCTCAGAAGTAGCCCCTTGCTCCTGTTGTTCTTGATTCAAGTCAATTATTGGTGCATCCTCTCATTGAGGTGGGATACTACCCTCTAGAGATTCATCAGTGAACTCCTTGGGCTCAGAAGTAGAATAATCTCTTGGCACATACAACTTCACCTCAAGCATCCCCTCCAATTGGTTAGACAGGGTGCCATGCATCTCTATCATCTTTTCCATTCTTTGCAGATATTGGAGCTTAGGGAAATAACCATCAAAAGGAATTCCTACCTTCTTCAGTCTGACCTCTATGTCCAGCAAATCAAAATACTTGGTCCATCTTCTTCCTGCTTCATCTAAGTTCAACATATTTCTTATTACATCCTCCTCATCTAGGCCCTCAAGCTCTCTGATTGTTCTAATGCTAGGAATCAAAGTCATTCTAGAAATCTTGATGAAACCCTCAAAATCAACATACCAGCAAGTACCTGTAGCCATTTTGAAATGATTGAGCCAATTACTGACTTGATCAAGTTCTCTTTTTCCAATCATGAAGCTACCAATTCTAAATTGCCTCGGTGTGAAGGTACCCTTCCTATGAGGTGCTAGGTGCTCCTTGTCAGTCCATATTAATTTCTAGATGAATTCCATCATAGCAACCCTAGGAGGTGAAAACTTAGGAAGTAAGTGTGGAGGTTTGGGGCAACCATAAACTCTGATGACTGTGAAGGTGTTCCCTAGGTAGAAATCTCCCCAATTGTGGTTTCCTAGCCACTTGTCCTCAAATTGCATCGGCCTCAACACCCTCAAAACCTTGGTTGACAACCTTACCACATTTTTTCCCAACATCTGAAGAATTGGATAGACAAAATAATTTTGGAAGACAAAAAATTTGCACTCATTGGATGTATAATTCCAGGCTCTCAACCAATATTGCACTAGATTAGGGTTACCTTCAAAAGAAGTCCTTATTTTCAACATCCTTGCATCAAATTTATTGACATGGTGGTATAAAATTAAATGCATAAGGAGGGAATAATGCATGAACTTAATAGGTCTTTTATTATTCTTAATAGACATAAACCCCTCATGCATCCTATCAATTACATACTGGATGTAATCATAATCAGTATTGGTGAGAGAGTTCTAAATATCTAGGATCATCATTAAAAGTTCAGCGGGCATTTTCTCTTCATCACCATCTATTCCTAGAACCCTACACAACCCATCACACAAGAATTTCATATAATGACACAAGGATGACAATAGATAAGGAGCATTCATACTTTTCCAGAGAGGGGTTATGTATTTACCCTTCTTGGGCATATGTCTGACTATCTGGCTCTTTATCAACCCAATATTACTGGCATATTTCTGCTTTTCCCTTTTCAAATCTATTTCAATGGATGAAGAAGCATAGAAATCAAATGCCTTTATGAAAGACCCCTTATCCAAGGAAATAAAAATAGACTGGTCTTCACACCTAATGACCCTAGAGATGGGGTCATAGAGCCTAGCCAATTCAATAATTAAATCAACATCTAAGAACACATCAGGCACTATTACGTTTTCCATTCCCAACGCCCAAGCATTACAAATAGGTATATCCTTATGCCTATTTTTATAGAAGTATGAGAATATAGTAAAACCTAAGCCAAAAGTCATGATAGTGTCTCTACATTTGTCCATAAGGTCCTCAAGCACCCTGTCAATGGCCTTTTTGTTTTGATTTGTACCAGAAAGTAGCTTGACAAACTCATCTGAATAATTTGGCTTTCCCTTTTCTTCTCCACTCTGTTCTTTTGCAGCTCCACTGGATGATGCCATACTCACCTCTAGATGACTCATTTTGATGGAATAGAAATTCAGAGCATTGCAACCTTCTGCACTTCTCTCTCTGCTTCAGCGCCAACAATCAAAATTACCTTCAGAATGATTAAGCATAGAAAGCAATGAAGTCCTATCTATATAGCCTCAAGAATTGAATGTGTACAATCGCTAAATCATAATGAATCCTGGCTAAGTCACTTCCACATTCAATTCTGCATACTACCAATTTTTGAATCAGGCTAGCCATGGTGTGGATGCTGACAAGATGATTTAAAAAATCAAGAAAAAATGCAAGAGCAATGATCATGGCTTTTTACATTAAAACCTTGATTAATGACAAAAACCCTTGTTAAAACCTGATTGGATGGCTTTTCACTTTTTTCCAGCTTGGCAAAGTACTCTATCCATGTTGCAATGGCTTAAAACATTAACTAGCATGAAAACTTAACCAGACATGATTCAGAGACCCAGCAAAAAAAGGAACTCATTTTCTCTGAAATAAATGCTAATCTAGGGTTAAGATTGAAGATCCAGTGACAAGGCCATTCACAAAATCTCAGAAAGATTTCTTAACTCATGACTTCATCTGGAGATTCAACGACCACTGTTAATGCCAGAGATGATCAACTATCCTTAGACTATCCTTGACAACTCACCATGACCCCACTACAATCAGAGATCTAGCAACTGAAGGCAATCTCACATTCTCAGAACACTCTTAATAACCATGGTTATACTCAGAGAACAAGTGACCAAAGACTTCACCAATTCTTGCAATCATATCCTTAACTCAATAATCATCTAGAGAATCAGCAAACAAAGGATTCGTAAACCCATGAAACATAGCACTTTGACCACAGTCACATCTGCAGAACCAGCGAACAACCAAATCTCTTATTCTCGGAAAGCCAGACTTAACTATCAGTTTATCTCGCGATTCAGCGAACAAGTCTATCTCACATTCGCAAAAAGAAATGCTTAACTCTAGTCAGGCTTTGAGATTGAACAAACAAGGCTATCATGCATTCGTTGAATGCTTTTCATACCTAAGGTTATATCTTGAGATTATGCACTGACCATACATCCTAGGAGCAATCGGTGGCTATTGCTCATTCACTAGATCCATTAGACCTTTACCTTTTAATTATGAGAATCAGCAACCAAAGGATTCACTAAATCTCCCAAGGTCATCAAACTTAACCTTTTATTCTTAGATGGAATGACTGAAGAAAACACATCCCAACCTTACTTTGTTTGCCAAGTCACTGAAAGATTTGGAGCATCACTATCTGATTCTGAGATCCCGCGAATACTTCACTCGCATAATCTTCAAATAATTTAGAGCATTGCCATTTCTTCTCGAGATCAAGTGACTGGAGTAAACTTTATTCCCTGCCAAATTTCTTTATCAAAGCCACTAGACTTAGAGATTATGAAAACATGACTCAGTTGCTAGATCGCCAAATGTCTTTGTGTAGGACCCAATCTTTGCGAGATTAAAACATGACCGTCGATTGCAGAGATGATCAATGGAATTCACTAGATCACAAGAAGATCTTGAACTTAGCCACTTGATTAAGAGAACAAGAGATCACCACCATGCCAAGTCACCAGATGTTTCAAAGAAACCACCAAGAATCAAGTGAATAGGAGATTACACAGTCGCTGAATTGTTGGATGTTAACACTAATCATGACATAAACTCAGAGATTCAGCAATCGTGAGTAACCTAACAAAGGAATCAACACCATCGCCAGTTTTCTAGAAGACTTAAAGACAAGGAAAAACATTGAGCGACTTAGCGAACAAGGAAAGATGACCATGTGCAAAAATGAAAACTTAAGTGACCCAAAAGGTAACGCGTGAAAAGATAGAGCTAGGGCACACTCAAAATTAACCAAAGAGTTAACCAATTCATAGAGAAAACATCTAAGCCAAGGGTTTAAAACACATATATGACAATTTTTCATAAGTTCTAAAAACCCTAAGCCAGATGAAGACATGAGCAGGGACACTTAAAACAAAACCTGGAGCATAAACCTCAAAAAACTTAAAATATACCCAACAAGTTCAAAAGCCTTGGGACCTCAATCCAAAATGCTAGGAAATACAAAAATAAAGTGAAAATAGGTGGAGAGAGAAGCATAATGGGGGGAGAAAGCCAGATACATGAAAAGACCTAATCAAGGTGCTTAACTTGACCCTAAACCACTCACTCAGAGGGCTAAATGCTCTTGTCATGGAAGTGCTTCCATTTTAAGATGATACAGTCCTATAGCCCATTTTTGGGGTATTACAGCCAAAACTCTCCCTTACTAACTCACTCTAATTCCCTTAAGAGGAATCCACTAAGAATTAATCTAGAAAATAATAATCATAAATTAAATTGGACCAATGCACACACCAGTGTAACCAGTGAACACTAGGAAGGGATAGAATGTCTAGCTTCCCTCTGAGATATGCAAAAGTATCCTTGCACAAAGGTTTTGTGAATATGTATGTAATATTCTCCTTTGTAGGTACATAATAAAGCTTCACTTCCTTTTCCAATACTTTCTCTCTCAATAAATGATACCTAATAGATATATGTTTCAATCTTGAATGTTGCATTGGATTATTTAAAATATTTATAGCATTGGTATCATCACACATGATTGAAATTAGCTAATTAAAAGTTATACTAATTTCCTTCAAAGCTTATTTCATCCATAATACTTGAGTACAACATGAGGATATTGTCATGTATATCTAGATTCAATAGTTGATAATGTTACAGAATCATACTTCTTTCTTCTCTACTCTGCTCTTTTGCAGCTCCACTAGATGATGCCATACTCACCTCTGGATGACTCATTTTGATAGAACAAAAATTCATAGAACTGTAACCTTACGCACTTCTCTCTCTCTGCTCCAATGCCAACAATCACAATTTCCTTCAGAATGATTAAGCATAGAAAGAAATGAAGTCCTGTCTATATAACCTCAAGAATTGAATGTGTACGATCACTAAATCATAATGAATCCTAGCTAAGTCACTTCCACATTCAATTCTGCATACTACCTGTATGCACCCTAAAATGGTCACCTAGACTTTGGGCCCCATTTATTCGATTTATCAACCCTAAATCATTTTTATCAATAATCAATATTTTCAACAATATCAATCTCTTGATCAAGTCTTAATTTCGATCATATATTGGATTTTTATCCTTGGGCTAACCATTTATCCTAAGTCTTTATTTAATTAAAAGGAATATTTCCTCCCCTTTTAATTAAATAAAAAGCCCCACTTTTCCTCTTATCCTAAGTTGCACAAATAAAGCATTTTTCATATTTTATAAAAAAAGCACTTTTTGTCTCATATGGACATAAAGTCAACTCTTATTTTCCTATTGGAGGATATGTGTGCACATGGATTGCTCCTCTTTCAAGCTCCACCGCTGATTAAGACTTTTTACCTCTTAATCTCAATGGTCCATTTCTTTGCATTTCTTATAAAAGGAGAGCTCTCTCCTTCATTTGCATATACCATGTTTTTATGCTAATGTTATGTTGCAGGTTTTAGGTGCATTTGGAGCTTTTGAGGATATTGAAGACTTGTTGCTCTCATCATTTGGTTGCATATTTTCTTTCTTAGTTGCATGATAATGGCATTCTTAGTGTAGATTTCTTTTTATGCAATAGATTAATCTCACACAGTCTAAATAGGAGGCATTGTAATCCATTGTTATTTCCTTTCATAGATTAGTTGCATTGTACTTTCCTTTCATAGCTTAGATTGCATTTCCACTTAGATTTGCATTGCATTGCATATTTGGTTCTTGGAGATATTGGCATTGTTTCCCTTGTCTTCACTTGAATCTCTCATTGTGTGGTTGACTAGCAAGGTCATGAGTTCATAGCTCTAGCTGAGAGCAATTTTCAATCTTGCAACTCCATACATAGAGAGCTATGAGCCACTTTGTGAGGCCTCATTCTTGAGCAACCTTGCATGTAATGGTTCATAGAAGTGCACCTTTTTAGTGTGTACATTTCTGGCACCCACCGTGGGGCAGAGTAGATAGGCTTTGTCCTTTGTTTCATTTGCATTTTCATCATTTTTCAGATTATTTTTCAGAAATTTTGCAGTTCTAATTTTCTGTCTCAGAGTATCACACGATACTTCTCAAAAATATCATGCGATATACCTTTGTATAGTGGTATGACACTTTGCGTGACAAAAGAATCACCCACCAGTACTGAGGTATATCACTTGGCATCGTGCGAAGTATCGCCCGCCCATAGTGCAGAGTATCACCTAGACTGAGGTATATCATGTGACTATAGGAAACTATGTCGCACGATACTGGTGAAGTCTGAGGTATATCACCTGATCTGACAGAGACTTGCATTTCTAGTTTTATCATCTGAATTTGATCATTTTAGTTTGCTGTCTTATTTTACTGTATTTAGATAGGTCTAACCTGCATCTTTTAGCTTGAATCTATCAGTTTATTGCATATTTACATTTGGATTTTGATTTTGCTAACCTTGTTGGTCTAACAAGTTGTGTTTGTAGGTGCTCTCATTGCTTAAAATTTGCTAAAAATGCATGTCAAAGAGGGCTACTAACAGTTTTTGTAGGGCTGCCCAAGCATAAAAATAAAAATAAAAAAATTTTTGCTTGTTTATTTGCTTTCCTTTCAAGTGTGGCATTCACTAATTGTATTAGGAATCTTTAAAACCTTGTGAAAGAGATTTTGAGGTGGTAGGAGAAGTATTCTCTTCACCTTTAGGTGAATCAAAAAATCTTGACCCATCTTAAGGTTTTGGAAGCAAGGGAGTAATTGAATCTCTTTGCTTGGTGTGTTTGGGAGAAGTTTTTGAGATAGGGGAGTATGCTCTTCACCCTTGAGGTAAACCAAAAACCTTGAACCTCATAAATTATCTATTTTTGTTTAGTTTAGGAATCTTTTAGTGGGCCTGCTCTTGAGTAATCAAGAGGAACGACTCAAGTGGGGACAACCTTGTTATCATTTTTCTTGGTGGCAAGTGATTCCAACTCACTATAATCTCAAGGCTATCAAGGACACCAAAAACCTTGGTAGACATAACACTTATCTTTGTTTGATGTGAGTAGCTCATGGGATTGTGACCATGGGGAAAACATTGAACAAGAATGCTTAAGGTACTCTTGAGGCCGCAAGGTCCTAGTCCTTTATGAGGAGCAAGAGGGGTGTTGTGAACGGAAATCTTTATTAAGAACCATTAGATAAAAGCCACCTTTTTTAGCCGCTTATCTTCTTAGTGCAAGGATTGATCCAAGTGGTTTACCTAGATCACCTTAAGATACTCACCATATGTGTCCCTTTGGTTGTGTCATTTGACGCTTCCACGACAAAGCCAACATCTCTTGTGGGTAACCACTTGGTGTGAGGCAAGGGGACATCAAGTTGTGGGCTAAGTTGGTAAGCATTGAGCCTTGACTTTTTAGGATAGATTTTCTTGAATTGTCTTCAGTTGTGTGATGCCAGTGCAAACGTTCTTACATACAAACAATTGCTAGCATTCATAGGGTGTTGTTTCAATTCTGATATCACAAGTGTTTGTCTTGGCAAGGTTGTTTTTGCCCTTGTTTCAAGTGTTTGAGACATGTTTTTATCCCTCATTGTTTGCAAACCTGCCAAAATTCTGCTAATATTGTGACTAAAATCGAAAACATCAACCCTCAAACTGAAAATTTTGATCAAGTAGACCCAAAAGTGCAAATTTTACACAATTCTAGTCAAGAGTTGAACAATTCTGCAACAGTATCACACTCTGTAAAGTGAAATATCGCGCAATACTTCGCGCTTACTAAAAATATTGCCTGCTTTGAAGAGAAATATCACGTGATAGTTCACCCTTGATGGACTATCGCCTGACCTGCCTGGAGTATATCGCCCGCCAGTGCTGAGGTATATCGCCTGGCATCATGCGAAGTATCACGCAGTTATAGGTATATCACCCCAGTAGCCTGGAGTATATCGCCTGGTTAATTTCTATCATGCTTACAATTTGGTCAGTTTTAGTTGCTGTTAATTAGGCTAGGTCTTAGAGTAGACTTCTCACCCTGACATTTGAGACCTGTCTTGACTCTAAATTTATGGTTTTAGTCCTCCAGGATAGCATCATTTGATTTACGAAATCACTTTGGAATAATTGTCAAGTTAGAAGGTCATTCTTGGTGCCAAGGTTCATCTCTAAGATTGTTAGCTACATTCTTGGAAAATTTTAGTACTCTTATTGTCCAAATCGCTTTCATTTAAATCTCAATTTCAATTATATTTTTGGCCTAGTCCAACCTCTTGATTCAAAAGTGCAGGGGTAGTCACCCTTTGATTTGAAGCACCTCTTTGACAAAGTTGGTAAAGCCCTTTTTTTTATCTTTTCATTTCTCTTTGGACAATAGAGAACTTTGATTATCCTAGTTTGGCGTTGACACTTTGAGAGGTCACCTTATCATTGAGAGTATCTTTCTTTCATGTCAATTATGACAAGGTACCAAGTAAATCAAGGGAAGCGACCCCTTGTTGCCTTTAGCTAGTTACCACCCAAGACTCATCGACAACATAAGGGAAAAGGACCCCTTTTTTATCAATCTCCTAAGAGTGAATCTGAGGTTTGTTTTAATCCAGGAGCTAATCCTAGTGAAGTGAGCACCTCTTTTGTACCACTCTCATCAAGTATGGACATGAGTTACACTTTCACCTGACAACAAAGAGAAGCCATGAATCAAACTCTTGAGGACATCTTCCAACGAAACAGAAGAGAGTATGGTGGTTCTTCTCATGCTAGTCCACCCGGGTCACCTCCCAACAACGCGAGGTATTTTGATGCTCACCAATGAGCTGAGAGACATCATAAGCAAGCTCACTCAGATTCAAGGTCACAACACAAAGACCAAAACAACGAATCTAGTGATCACCACATAAACACAGCCAATGCAATAAGGCATTCGAGACAATCCTCCCCACTCAAAGACACCTCTCGATATGAAAATACAAGATTGAGAAGCATTGAGAGAGAGAAGCAAGCCTATTTAGATGAACAAGCTGCTAAAAAGGAAAAATTCAGACAACTAGAGGAAGAGGAACGTGCATTGTTGGATATACAGAAAAGAGTCACCCAAGAAGAAAAAGATAGACTCTACGCACAACAACTCCAAAGCCGATTTAACGAGAGGGGAACCAATAGTGGGACCAACTCACCCCCATCTACCCCTTCGCCAAGTCCTAGAAGAAGATCAAGGACACCCTCACAATCCCCAAGCCCTAGAGGAAGAAGGGTTTCAAGATATGACCATCATAGGAGACAGTCGTCTCATAGACATTTAAAGCAACCCTCCCAATGAGCACATCATGGCTCGCAACACGGAGGAAGTTATGCTAAATTTGATCATATGGATTTCATGACTATGCAACAAGAACCATCCTTTCAAGCATATGTGGAGCAATATGTGGAGCAAAACAAAAATCAATTCTTGGAAAGTCTTATTAACAAAGGTGCTAAAGTTCCATATAATTTTGATGTTCACCAAAAGATCAAGAAATAGAGCCCTTCCACTGATGAGTTGATCTTACAAATGCAAAAGGATATAGACAGGATGAAGGCTCCCAAGAGCACGTTTCATTTGGACTCCATATGTCCTAACCCCATTGACAAAAGTGTGGTGATGGTAGAATTCCCTAAGAAAGTTGATTTCCCAACATATGACAAATATGATGGCACTGGTGACCCTCACGACCATGTTCGATAGTTCTACATAACGAGCTTTTCCTTTCACTATGAAGACTCCTACTTGATGAGATTATTCCCAAGGAGTTTAAAAGGTCAAGCCATGGAGTGGTTCACCAACCTTTCCCCTCCAGTAAAAACATTTAAAGAACTTGTCCAAAGGTTTGTTCAGCATTTTGCTTACAACTTATCAAGGTCGGTCACAATGCTTGATTTGTGCAAACTCAAGCAAAATCAAAGGGAATCTTTTGTCACATTTTTACAATGATGGAGGCGATTGTGTTCAAAATACCCAAGGACAATTCCTGAGGAGGAGAGAATTGATATCATTATGAGCAATCTAATACCAGAACTAAGATATGAAGTCAAGAAAATCCCATTTAATTCCTTTGATACTATGGTAGAGGTGGCATGTCGCATTGAGGATGTCCTAAAAGAACAAGAAATTTTGGCTAAACCAACAAATAACAACAATAGCCAAAATAACAATACTAATGGTAACAAGGACAAAAAGAACTCCTATTGGAACAAAAACAAGCAAGTGGTCAATGATGGAGTTTTTGACTCATCTCAACCCAAAAATGAAGGAGTTCTTAACCTCTCTCATGCAATTCAAGTTATGAAGCTGCAAACGTCTTCAACACAACAAGACAAACCTAAGTATCAAAGGAGATCTAAAATGGAGAAGAGACAATTTACTAAATTGGGAGAATCTTATGCAGATGTTTTTAAGACATTAGTTGCTCATAATTTGGCACACCCACAGAATCCTACAAAACATCGTATACCAAATCCTTTACCTCATTGGTGGGATGCGAAGGCTTTTTGCATTTTCCATAATGGGATTGGACATGACATAGAAAATTGTTTTAAACTCAAGCATCTTGTCCAAGACCTTATTGAGAAAGGACAATTACAAGTTGATGGGTTAACCACTAATGCGGATCATAAAGCCTTTAAAGAGCCCTTTCCTAAATATGAGAAAGGAGAGAATTCTAAGAATGGCAAGGCGGCTATCAACTACACCTACACAAATGCAGAGAACGTTATTAACATGCTTGAAGTTGTGGATGATAGTGTCAACATGGTGAGAGGGAAAGATCTTTATGGACATGATGTGGACTCAACTCCTATGACTGATGAAAGACCCGTTGTGGTGATAAGAGGTCCTCACTCACAAAGAATGCCCCAGTCCCTCAATGCTGTCACTAGGGGTCAGGCTCAAACTCCCATTATTATCAGAGGTCCTAGCACTAGCAAGTCTAAGTAGCCCATGTCCAAAGGTGTTCCTCCTAAATCTGTTGTTGGTCCTGATTCCAATTATAATCTTATTGACCAATTACAACATACACCCATGTAGATATCCATTTTTGAGCTTTTAGAATTGTCCCCTAAACATAAGCATGTCCTTGAAGATGCTTTGCGAGCAGCCAGTGTCCCTAACAACTTAGATATTGATCAATTCCAGAATATGGTCAACCATTTGGCTAGCCCTCATTACCTCATCTTCTCAGAAGAAGATGACAAATCCATCAGTCACCCACATAATTTGGCCTTACACATCGAAGTCATGATTCATAAAACCCGTGTCAGGCATGTACTGATAGATGGGGGTGCGGGGCTCAATATTTGTACCATGAGTTTGTTGCTGGCTCTAGGATATTTTGAGAACGTCATTGACACAAGGAAAAAGATCACGATCAAAGCATATGATGAAGTAGAAAGAAGTTCTAAGGGATTGGCCGTTTTGCCTATTCGCATTGGTCCAGTAGAAAAGGATATCTTATTTCAAATTGTTGATGTTGGACCTTTAGCCTACAACATTTTGCTAGGTAGGCCATGGATTCATGAAATGCAAGCAATCCCATCAACATATCACCAGTGTGTTAAGTTTCCCCATAACGGTGTAGAAATTTGCATCCCTCGAGATAGTGCTTTGTCAGTTAATAACATTTCTATGGGATCACATGTACCTTTGAATAGGGAAGCTGACAGTCCTAGTAGTTCACTTGAACAATGCAAGCAGAAGTTCAAGACCATAGATCTTGGGATGGGAGATTATAAAATTGATTCTTTTACAAAAATGCCAATCTCTCCTAGGTCTTATGGGAGACCATCACCAAATGTGAAGCCTTCGTCATCAGCAATGACATTATTTGGAAAATTTGTTGAGTCTTCGGTCCCCATTCAGGAAGAGAAAGAGGAAGTTACCGTAAGGGACTGGATCTATCACGAGGAAAAATACAAGCACAACAAGAATTTTGCTCCTCCACCTGAAGCTTATGGGAAAGGGTATACAATGGTTAAGAATATGTGTTATCCTGGGTATGGTCCCCTTAGTCATAGGCTGGATGCTAAAGTTGAGCCTCTTGATCATGCTCTTTTCGGATGAAAGAATAAGTCCACGGTTGGCTTAGGTTTTGAGAATAAGAAGAAGAAAGGTGTCCCTGTCCCAGCTGCGACGGAAAGTGACTCAGACTATACGCCTAATCTTTCTAGTCAACAAGATGTGTCTGATGATTGGGTGCCCTCAACAAGTCTCCTTTGGGGAGATTCCATAGATTTGATACTTCACAGTCCTACTATCCCAGCTGCAACGGATAGTGACTGTATGACTGCTAGATCGATAATGGAAAGTGTTGCTATCCTAGCTGCGACAGATAGTACCAATGCTAGCACTAGAGAGGGGGAGACCCTTCCTAACCTTGAGGCTTCTACATCACGAGGCCCAAATGATGACTCAGACATAGACTCCCATGAATATGAATGGGACTCACTTTCAGATGCAACAGTTGATTTGGACATAGATATTGTCCATGCCTATAGTACCCAACCTGATGCGGCCAACGATCCTAGTGTAGGACTAGAGGATTGCACTCCTCAAGTTGCCTTAGTGGATGACACTTCATTTGGTAGGATGAGTCCTAATTCAGGTATCTTAGGAGAAGACTTGATGAACTCCAATTATATGGTCACCAGAGATGACACTTTTTGCATAAATAACATTGAACCAATCATTGACCTACCCCTTGTTCACTTTGACCTAATTGACTGGTCTCAGTGCCATCAAGAGCCTATATTCCTAACTTTTCAGAATGATTATGAAATTTCCTGCTATCTGAATGCTCTTGAACCCGTGGCTTCTTCCACCAGTGAACCAACAACTAGCATGACAGAGCCTGATATTAAGTACCTCAGTCTAAAAATAAAAGAGAAAGAAAAAAAGAAAAATAGGTCTGATGGTAAAAACCACTTTGTGGCGGTATCAGAACCAAAAATAGTGAAAAGAAATGACGTATCCAAGGGTGAAAACCTCTTTAAGGCACCTAAGGATGGGGTACTTAATAACTTGCCGAGTTATTTCCAGGATAGATCATCAGTATTGATTGAGCCAACAAAGCCATTCAATTTGAACACAGAAGAAAATCCTCAAATAGTCCATCTTGCTTAGTCTTTATCAGAGGGAGAGACCAAGGCATATGTACAGTTCTTACAAAAAAAGAAAATTAATTTTGCATGGACCTATTCAGACATGCTAGGGCTTGACACAAATCTTATAATGCATCACTTATCCATAGCTCCAGGTGTCAAACCAGTGAAACAGAGACTCAGAAAAATGCATCCCCATGTAGCTCTCCTTGTCAAAGGGGAATTAGAAAAACTTTTGAGAGCTGGATTCATTAGAGCCATTGATTATGCAGAATGGATCTCAAACATAGTACCAGTTTCCAAACATGATGGGTCCATTCATGTATGTATAGATTTTAGAGATTTAAACAAAGCATGCCCAAAGGATGATTTTCCACTTCCAAACATTGACATGATAGTGGACATGACAGCGGGCTATGAGATATACTCTCTAATGGATGGTTTCTCTGGATATATTCAAATTAAAATAGCTCCTGAAGACCAAGAGAAAATAGCATTCACATGTGCATGGGGAACCTATTGCTGGAACGTCATGCCATTAGGATTAAAGAATGCAGGAGAAACCTACCAAAGAGCTATGACCACTATCTTTCATGATATGATGCACAAAAATATGGAAGATTATGTGGATGATACCCTGGCAAAATCAAGAAAATGGGACACACACCTTGATGATCTGGAAGTAATTTTAGATCACATGGAACAGTTTCAACTCAGGTTGAATCCAAAGAAGTGCGCATTTGGCATCACCTCAAGCAAACTTTTAGGATTCATAATATCAGCAAAAGGTATCGAGGTTGATCCCGAAAAGGTCCAAGCAATCCTAGATATGCCACCTCCTCAAAATATCAGCCAAATGAGAAGTCTTCAGGGATGTCTTCAATCGATTAGGAGGTTTATTTCTCAGCTTGTAGATAGAGCACAACCCTTTAACAAGACATTACATAAGGGTGCTTCTTGTGTTTGGAACGAGGATTGTCAAAAGAGCCTAGATCAGATCAAACAATACTTGGCTAATCCTCTGATCCTAATGCCTCCTATTCCAGGAAAACCATTGATCCTATATATTTCAGCTACAGACACTTCCCTGGGGGCATTGTTGGCTCAATCAGATGATACTGGGAAAGAACGGGCCATAAACTATATCAGCCGTACTCTAGTCTCCTATGAGATCAATTACAATAATATTGAGAAGTCTTGTCTTGCAGTAGTGTTTGCTTCTCAAAAGTTGTGCCACTACATGCTTGCTCATACCATACATTTGGTTGCCAAAATTGATCCTCTTAAATACTTGCTTAGTAAGGCTGCCCTCACGGGTAGACTTGCTAAATGGATGATGGTCCTAACTGAATTTGACATAGAGTACGTTGAAAGGAAGGCCATAAAAGGGCAAGCTATTGTTGACCAATTAGCTAATTTCCCAATTCAAGATAGTATGCCGCTCCAAGTGGAATTCCCAAATGAACACATCTTGTATATGACTACTCGCACTTGGACAATGTTCTTTGATGGTTCCCACATGCAAAATGGATCAGGTGCTGGAGTACTATTTGTTTCTCCACATGGGTACAATATTCCAAAATTTTACAAACTTTTATTCCCATGTATGAATAATATTGCAGAATATGAAGCTTTAACCAATGGCTTGAGAATGGCTATAGAATGGAACATCATAGAGTTACATGTCTTTAGGGATTCCCAGTTAATCATCAACCAGGTCAATGAGGAGTATCAAACCAAGGATGATAAATTGATACCCTACAAAAAGATGGTTGATTCTTTGAGACGCTATTTCACCTTTGTGATGTTTCAACAGATCCCTAGGATAGAGAAAAAAGCTACAGATGCCATGGCCACATTAGCTTCACTTCTTTAGTTGGAGACACATGAATCAAGATTTGAATTCCTGGTGGAAGAGCTACACCATCACATCTTTGACTCGTCTAAAAGCCATGTCATTTGTACCATTGTCACACATGAGTCTTCCCAATATGGTGCTATCTATTCATATCTTCATGATGGCATCATTCCTAACACATTCAACCACTCTGAACTTCAAAACCTCATTCGTAATGCCTCTCGCCACACCCTTATCTCTAGTGATTTATATAGGAGGGGTTTAGATGGGACGCTCCTTAGGTGCTTGGAAAAGGAGGAATCCAACCAAGCGTTAGTTGACATCCATGAGGGCATTTGCGGTGGACATTCTAATGGTCTTGCCATGGCCCAAAGGTTGCTTAGGGCTGGATATTATTGGCCCACAATGTAGATAGATGCAGTCACCTTTGCTAAGTCATGTGAAAAATGTCAAAAACATGAAAACCTGATTCATACTCTAGGTAGGGAGCTGATCCCTTCTGTTTCTCATTGGCCATTTCAGCACTGGGCCTTTGATCTAGTTGGGAAAATTCATGCCAACTCATCAGGTGGACATAGGTTCATTATTACTGCCACTGACTACTTCACAAAATGGGTGGAAGCTGTGCCACTTTCTGTTGCTTCAAGGAAGACTATCTCCTTGTTCATCTTGAATCATATTATTTGCCGATTTGGAGTACCTTCTGAGATTATCACTGATAATGAAGGTCAATTCAAGAATAAGGACCTAAAGCATCTATGCAAAAAGTTTAAAATCAAGCAACATTGGTCCTCCATCTATTTTCCACAGGGAAACGGACAAGTAGAAGCTTCTAACAAAACCATTCTTAAAATTCTTCATAGGACAGTGCACAAGAATGGTAGGGATTGGCACTTGCAAATCAATCCAGCACTATGGGCTTACAGAACAAGTATTTGCACACCTACAGGAGCCACTCCTTTTTCTCTTACCTATGGTGCTGAAGCGGTATTGCCTTTAGAAGTCAAGATACCATCACTTAGAGTCTCACTCAAAGGTTTGATTATAGATGAGGATTACCGTGCCATAAGGTTACAGGAATTAGAACTTCTAGATGAGAAGCGTAAAGCTTCCTTTGATCATATGAGAGTGTATCAGAAGCGTATATCCAAAGCATTCAACAAGAAGGTTCGCCCTAGAGAATTTCAAATAGGTGATCTCATTTTGCGAGAGAACCCTAAAAACCAACAGAACAGAGAGAAAAAGGGCAAGTTTGAACCTAACTGGCTTGGACCATATGTCATCACAGCTGCTTTTGGTACTGGTGCGTATTTACTATCAGATCCTGATGGAGAACAGCTCCCTGATCCCATCAACATTGTGCATCTCAAGAAGTTCTATCCTTGATGCTTGTTTCTGTCTGGGGGCATCCTTTGTATATATCTTATTGATCTTGAAAAAATACCAAAAAAATTGATATATGATGCTGAAAAAATCCTAAAAAGCATAAAAAGTCTTGAAAAAATACAAAAAAATCAAAAAATTTCAAAAAATCAAGAAAAATAGAAAAAGTGCCTTGGTGAAAACCTAGCAATAGGCGCCTTGGTAGCAAAAATCCAAAAAAGGAAAAAATGAAAAAAGATTCCGAGTGGTGAAAACTTGGAAACAGGCGCTACTTGAGGCCTTTGCACTCCTATTTGTTAGCATGCGTCCTCGACACTGAGCCTTTCCCTTATGCCTTGACCTTATTTGGCTTAGTCTGGAATTGGTCTTTGTCTTTGTCTAGGGGGCATAACTGTTAGCATTGGTCTTTTAGGTGCGTTTGTCTCTTGGGGCATTTCACAATAGATGTTTTTCAACACCACCCCAAACAGTGTTTTTCAACACTACCCTTGCGTCGAGTGTTTCTTAACACTTATCAGGTGTCTTACCCAACAGTCTCGTATGATGTGATATTTCTCACTAAGCAGATATGATACTTAGAGTTTGACTTTATGACCAACACACATGCAACTCACTGATGATATGATGACTTTATTTTTCTTTATGTGTTGTCTATGAGGATTTCTTTGATGAGTGGTCTCTCCCTGAGAAGTTTTTGATGATGTATAGCTAGAAGACTGAGGGAATGAGAACATGTTTTCTTTCTTTATCTTCTTGTGGGTATATTTTGTTGATCCTAACTATCATGCGCATTTATGCTGGTCTTACTTGACCCTATGGATTGACAAGGTATTATCCTTGACTATTTTGCGAGTGCATGTTTCTATTTATCTTGACTTTCATATGTCTTGATACAAGCATAATCTCGCCATATCAAACTTAGGTAATCTCACTGCACTAGTCATCTTGACCTATATGTCTTTTGATGCCTAGGTGGGATTCTCACATTTCTATCTGATAAAGATCATATTCACATCCACATAGTTATGCTAGTGTGCATTGTATGATCTTACGATGCTACCAATAACGCTCGATGATGATAATTAGATGTCTATAAGCATTTTGACCTTGCAAGTCAACCACTTTCATAGTAGCTTGAATTTTTAGGGTCATGATAGTCTAGTTTTGCATTTCTTGCATATGGAGAGAGCTCTCCTTTTTCATCTTACGTGGACCTATTAGTCGACTGCGCTCACCTTTTCTTCTTCTTGATAATGTCTTTCACTCCTTGTCCTTTTCATCTTGAACCTGTCCCTATTCATCACAAGGGGTTAATCATATCATCATATCTATATCAAAACTGTCATTTTCAAGAAACATGAGTCTATATCATACACATGAGAATTAAACATACATCTATGAGAGAGAACATACATAAGCATATACATAAGCATTTTGAGCAAAATGATAAGACAATATACATAAACTGATACATCCATCACAAGAGAGACATAAACACATGATACAATCAAACATCCAGTAATCTCATATATACATCAATGTCATATACAAATGGGATCCCATAATCTGGATCAATGTCTCAAAATATGTATAGACATCTATCAACCTAAGACCTAACCCTAAGACTTGCTACCACCCTCATGAGGAGCTTGTGGTGGTGGAGGAGGCATGGCTCTCCTATCAAGTACCACATCTGATACCCCTACCCTCTGAGAGTATGATGGCACTCTCTCACCCTCTGGAATAGCCTGCAGGTAGAGTCTGTGATAGTAGGCTACTCTCGCTAACTCCTGTCGAAACTCTAGTGCATCTGCCTGTGCCATCGCCTCACGGCATGCTATCTCTGCCCTGAGATCGGCTATTTACTGATCTCGCTCCGCTCTCAGATCTAGTAACTGCTGGTCTTGCATGGCTATAGTAATCCAGAGCTGTTGTATCCCTACCTCCTGAGCATGTATCTGGGCTCTCAGATCATCCCCACCCATAGGCTACTCCTGTTGTGCCTCTGTCTGTCAGTGAGCTAGTCTTGCCTCATCCTCAGGCATCGTCGATCTCTGTCCCTGTGACCATTTTCAACCACCTAATCTTGATCCCTCTCCTCTCTCCATCCTCCTCCCTCTCCCCCTCCCACCATCTCCTCCATCCCCTCCCTCCCCTCCATCCCCTCCGTCTCCTCCATCCCCCCTGTCATCTCCTCTGTCTCCTCCCTGTGCTGGTACCTGTGCATCTAGTATCGTAAACTGAGGGAATGGCACCCTCTGCTGCTCTGCTCTATAGGCTACATCGGCCCCCGCATCTACCACATTTGGGAAATACTCCCAGGGCTCACTCCTGATACCCGCTGTCTCTGCGACAGCCTGCTGATAATCCAACATGGGTAGCCACCCATGACCCTCCTCATCCCTGGCCCTGACATATGTAGTAGTCTCTGTCGAGACTCACTGCTGCCTCCCAAACGGTCACCATACCTGAGTGATGCAGAATCTCTCGACTATCTTGGCATATTGACCTACCAGTGGCTGAGTACACATCATGTAGCTCAGCTCATCAGCTGCATCTCCCTAGACCTCCACCTCCCTATATGGCCTCCATGTGAACGAGGCTATCTCATCCAAAATATTCTTGTAATACGTCACATCCCTAGTATGGGCATGTGATACGAATCCTAGGTACCTGTAGATGAAGGGGTACCTCCTCTCCCTCGGCTGAACCCTGGGGTGCACCACAGCGATGTGCTCCCACGCCCACACTTGTGCCAGGATGGCAGCGCACGCCCATGTCTGACCGTCCCTGTAGATGATCTCATGTAACTCGTGGTACATCTCTGCCAATATGGTAAGACCCCATGCCATCCGATGAGGCCTGCTTACCAAATCAACTAGTAACTGAGCCCATCCGAGTGGGAATCCCTTCTGACTACGATTAGTCATTAGGATCTGTGAGATAATGGAGGCCACAATACATGGCACTGGGTAGTCTCTGCCAAAATCATCTATCAGCCTCTCCCAACTAACATGTCTATCCAGAATAGTGACATCCTGGAACATCTCCTGGATCAGTCACCGCCCCTCAGTGGTATCCTGATCATAGTACACCTGTGCCAACAAACAAATTATATCAGTTTTCATCATATGGAAACACTATATTTATGATTATATCTCAAAACATGATTATACTCACTGGCTCACCATGACATGGCACTTGTAAGATCCTGTAGACGTCCTCTAAAGTGATCGATGCCTCTCTAGTAGGCAGGTGGAAGGTGTTGTGCTCGCTATGCCATCTCTCGGCAAGAGCAGTCAACAACCCATGGTCAGCCCTGATGTACGGATATCTCAATAAGTATCTAAATCCCATGGCCCAGACATCAGCATTGCCTGGATCATCTAGATCTCAGACACATCTCAATCCTGTCACCTTCGGTGCTCTGATGATCAGTGCCGAAAAGACCTCCTGCAAGCCAAAAACTAAGCCAGTTGTTAGCACATATCATGATGGATGTCTAAAAATCAATATACAACATCTCCAAAACGTAACATTGTCTAGACCCATGTCATTTTTGCTCAAAAAAATGCGTCAAAAAAATCAAATTTTTCACTTGGGCGATATTCTTTTTTTGGAGAAGTATCACGTGATACTTCTCCCTATAGCGGGGTGATATACCTTATGCCGCGTGATACTTCACCCGGTATCGTGTGATCTTTTGCCCAGTATCGTGTGATACTCGTGTCTTAGGTCACGCGATACTTTGGGGACCCATGAAGTATCGCGTGACATTTCTCCCCAAAGGGCGCGATACTTCTAAAGTATCACGCGATAGTTTGCTCAACCAAAAAATTTGAAATTTGAAAATTTTGAAAAGCGTGCTAAAAAAGGTATTAAATGCGAGAAATGACTCAAAAAGCTCAAGTTTTTTTGAAAACATACCGGGGCAGGATAGTGTGGTGGCCGGTTGTGCAATCGGGCGCGATTGAATCGATGCCTGTGGATGAGAACTCCTGCTTGTTGGGCCATTTTCTCTCTCTAAAGCTCTAAAAATTCTCAAATCACTAAAAGACAAATGATCTTTGAAAATGACATTTTGACCCCTTTTATAGCCTTTTGACCTTTTGACCTCATTTTCAAAACACCTCAGAATTGCGTAAAAATTGCACCCCTAGCTAATTTCGACGTCTTGGATCTATTTTCGGACTTGAAATCAAAATCTGCGGTCATCTTGATAGTCAAAATTGCATTTCAAATTCTTCCCTTCTTCTGCACAATTGGCTACATCTTTTGAGGCCTAATCCTTCGATCTTTGTTAGGGCATCGTCATTTCTTCATTTCCATGTCTTCCAAACTTCTAGTCTTTCATTCATCTTCATTCCATTCTCTCCTTTCTCATGTTTGACTGTATCTTCTCAGTCAGGCTGGGGCATGTTTCATTGCCTAATGGTTAACCTATTGACCCTTATCTTCGATTATGATTTCATTCTGATTTGATCAAATCCTTATCAATCCGCTATTCTCCTCTCTACCTGATTTCAATTTCGATTCTGAGGGGGCAGCACTTATGGGATTCTCATCCCCAATTACTTGATTTTCCTGATTCAGACATCTTTTGTGAGCTTTTGCTCAAATTTGAGATTCTTATCTCTTACTTTGAATGTGATCCTGAATCGACCTCATGTTCAAAGACCTTTGTTTATGCTTTGTATGGGTGTGATCCTGAATCGACCTCACATCTGAGTTGTTTTGTGATTCCAAATTGATCTCACATTTCAACTTCATTCTTTGACTGCATGTGTTCCCAAATCGATCACACACTAGTCAAAGAGGGGCAAATGTATGCACCCTAAAATGGTCGCCTAGACTTTGGGCCCCATTTATTCGATTTATCAACCCTGAATCATTTTTATCAATAATCAATATTTTCAACAATATCAATCTCTTGATCAAGTCTTAATTTCGATCATATATTGGATTTTTATCCTTGGGCTAACCATTTCTCCTAAGTCTTTATTTAATTAAAAGAAATATTTCCTCCCCTTTTAATTAAATAAAAAGCCCCACTTTTCCTCTTATCCTAAGTTGCACAAATAAAGCATTTTTCATATTTTATAAAAAAAGCACTTTTTGTCTCATATGGACATAAAGTCAACTCTTATTTTCCTATTGGAGGATATGTGTGCACATGGATTGCTCCTCTTTCAAGCTCCACTGCTGATTAAGACTTTTTGCCTCTTAATCTCAATGGTCCATTTCTTTGCATTTCTTATAAAAGGAGAGCTCTCTCCTTCATTTGCATATACCATGTTTTTATGCTAATGTTATGCTGTAGGTTTTAGGTGCATTTGGAGCTTTTGAGGATATTGAAGACTTGTTGCTCTCATCATTTAGTTGCATATTTGCTTTCTTAGTTGCATGATAATGGAATTCTTAGTGTAGATTTCTTTTTATGCAATAGATTAATCTCACATACTCTAAATAGGAGGCATTGTAATCCATTGCTATTTCCTTTCATAGATTATTTGCATTGTACTTTCCTTTCATAGATTAGATTGCATTTCCACTTAGATTTGCATTGCATTGCATATTTGGTTCTTAGAGATATCGGCATTGTTGCCCTTGTCTTCACTTGAATCTCTCATTTTGTGGTTGACTAGCAAGGTCATAAGTTCATAGCTCTAGCTGAGAGCAATTTTCAATCTTGCAACTCCATACATAGAGAGCTATGAGCTACTTTTTGAGGCCTCATTCTTGAGCAACCTTGCATGTAATGGTTCATAGAAGTGCACCTTTTTAGTGTGTACACTACCAACTTTTGAATCAAGCTAGCCATGGCGTGGATGCTGACAGGATGATTTAAAAAATCAAGAAAAAGTGCAAGAGCAATGATCACGACTTTTTGCATTAAAACCATGATTAATGAAAAAAACCCTCATTAAAACCTGATTGGACATCTTTTCTCTTTTTTCCAGATTAGTGAAGTACTTTATCCACATTGCAACAACTTAAAATATTAACTAGCATGAAAACTTAACCAGACATGATTCAGAGACCCAGCAAACAAAGGAACTCATGTTCTCTGAAAGAAATGCTAATCCAGGGTTAAGATTGGAGATCCAGTGACAAGGCCATTCACAGAATCTTAGAAATATTTCTTAACTCATGACTTCATCTGGAGATTCAGCAACCACCGTTGATCCCAGAGATGATCAACGGTCCTTAGACTATCCTTGACAACTCACCATGACCCCACTGCAATCAGAGATCTAGCGACTGAAGGCAATCTCACATTCTCGGAACACTCTTAATAACCATGGTTATACTCAAAGAACAAGTGACCAAAGACTTCACCAATTCTCACAATCATTTCCTTAACTCAACAGTCATCTAGACAATCAGCAAACAAAGGATTCATAAACCCATGAAACATAGCACTTTGACCACAGTCACATTTGGAGAACCAGCAAACAACCAAATCTCTTATTCTCAGAAAGCCAGACTTAACTCTCAGTTTATCTCATGACTCAGCGAACAAGGCTATCTCACATTCTCAAAAAGAAATGCTTAACTCTGGTCAGGCTTTGAGATTGAGCGAACAAGGCTATCGCACATTTTTTGAATACTTTTCATACCTTAGGTTATATCTTGAGATTATGCTCTAATCATAGATCCTAGGAGCATTCGGTGGTAGTTGCTAATTCGCTAGATCCATTAGACCTTTACCTTTTAATTACGAGAATCAACAACCAAATGATTTTCTTAATCTCCCAAGGTCATCAAACTTAACCTTTTATTCTAAGAATGCACGACTAAAGAAAACACATCCCAACTTTGCTTTGTTTGTCAAGTCGCTGAAAGACTTGGAGCATCACTATCTAATTCTGAGATCTTGTGAATACTTCACTCGTGTAGTCACCAAATAATTTAGAGCATTGCCATTTCTTGTTGAGATCAAGCGATTGCAGTAAACTTTATTCCCTACCAAATTTCTTTATCAAAGCCACTAGACTTAGAGATTATGAAAACATGACTCAATCGCTAGATTGCCAAATGTCTTTGTGTAGGACCCAATCTTTGCGAGATTAAAATGTGTCCATCGATTGCAGAGATGATCAACGAAATTCACTGGATCGCAAGAAGATCTTGAACTTAGTTGCCTGATTAATAGAATAGGAGATCACCACCACGCCAAGTCACCAGACATTTCAAATAAATCACCAAGAATCAAGCGAATAGGAGATTACACAATCACTAAATCACTGGATGTTAACACTGACCGTGACATAAACTAGGAGATTCAGCGACTGTGAGAAACCTAACAAAGGACTCAACACTGTCATCAATTTGCTAGAAGACTTAAAGACAAGGAAAAACATTGAGCAACTTAGTGAACAAGGAAAGATGACCATGTGCAAAAAGGAAAACTTAAGTGACCCAAAAGGTAATGTGTGAAAAGACAAAACTAGGGCACACTCAAAATTAACCAAAGAGTTAACCAATTCAGGGCGAAAACATCTAAGGCAAGGGTTTAAAACACAAATATGAAAAGTTTTGATAAGTTCTAAAAACCCTAAGCCAAATGAAGACATGAGAAGGGACACTTAAAACAAGACCTAGAGCATAAACCTCAAAAAACCTAAAATATACCCAACAAGTTCAAAAGTTGTAGGACCTCAATCCAGAATGAAAGGAAATACAAAAATAAAGTGAAAATAGGTGGAGAGAGAAGCATAACGGGGGGAGAAGGATAGCTACATGCAAAGACCTGATCAAGGTGCTTAACATGACCCCAAACCACTCACTCAGAGGGCTAAATGTTCTTGTCATGGAAGTTCTTCCATTTTAAGATGATACGGTCCTATAGCCCATTTTTGGGGTATTATAGCCAAAACTCCCCCTTACTAACTCACTCTACTTCCCTTAAGAGGAATCCACTAAGAATTAATCTAGAAAATAATAAGCATGCATTACATTGGACCAATGCACACACTAGTGTACCCAGTGAATGCTAGGAAGGGACAGAATGTCCAGCTTGCCTCTGAGATACACAAAAGTATCCTTGCACAAAGGTTTTGTGAATATGTATGTAGTATTCTCCTTTGTAGGCACATAATAAAGCTTCACTTCCTTTTCCAATACTTTCTCTCTCAATAAATGATACCTAATAGATATATGTTTCAATCTTGAATGTTGCATTGGATTATTTAAAATATTTATAGCATTGGTATCATCACACATGATTGAAATCAGCTAATTAAAAGTTATACTTATTTCCTTCAAAGCTTATTTCATCCATAATACTTGAGTACAAGATGAGGATGTTGTAATGTATGTCTAGATTCAATAGTTGATAATGTTACAGAGTCATACTTCTTTCTTCACCAAGCAACCAAATGAGAGCCAAGAAAGTAAGCTCCACCACTAGTACTCCTTTGGTTATACAAACAACCTCCCCAGTCTACATTAGTATAAAATTTAAACATAATCAAAACTAGAAGCTATTCATTATAATTAGTATAAGTTTTTAGCATGAAATACAAGCTTTTTGGATACCATAAAATAAACTCTTACATTCCCTTCAAATATTTTAAAATCATTTTTACTGCCATCACATGTGATTCTTATAGTTTTTATTGAAATATGGTTACCAAACATCCTGCATACATAATATCTAGTCTAGTAGCAGTCATGTAAAATAATCCTCCAATCATTAATCTATACTTTATTGCATCTACTTTTGGTGAATCATCTTCCTTAGTCAATTTACATATGGTAACAATAGGGGTACAAACTAGTTTAGAATTCTCCAAACCAAACTTCTTCAACAATTCCTTGACATGCTCAGACTAAGAAATGAAAATGTCTTTACTATTTTGATTTACCTACAATCCAAGAAATAAATTTAGCTCACCAATCATGGACATCTCAAAATCCTTCTACATCTCCTCTACAAATCTCCTGCACAAGTCATTTTTTCCTTTGAAAATGATATCATCAACATTAACAACAACAATAAAAATATGATCTAAATAAATATTGTAATACAAGTTACTGTCTATAGAACCTATAATAATAGTAGCTCCACCTTTACCCTTACAATTATTAGTAGTGAATGCCAGAGCATCTCTCCAAATACATTTGAAATTAATGTCTAGATAAAAGTGGACAGCTTTGATTTCTGACAATAAGAGGATGCTCATGTTTTTATATAGGTTGAGAAACCTCTTCACATTATACTTATTGTATGAGGATTCTAGGTCCCTCACATTCCAAGATGCACTCTTTATATTCATGGGGAAGTATCCATTGGGGCTTTAAAGCTCTTATATCACTTTGGCAAGGAATTGCAGATAAGTTTATTGCCAAGTTTAGAATTTGTGGAACTAAGAGGTCTTCCCCTCTTTTTAGCCACCTTGAATTCAACAAAATTTTCAATTCCCAAAGGAGGATTGATAGTGCCATAGAATTTGGGTCTAGTTTTACTATATGGGGACTCCTTACTAGATTTGATCTTCCTTTTTTATTTCCTACCTTTGAGAGCTGATGTAGCTTCAACCATTAAGTTTTCAGCATTAGATTCTAAGAAGTGAAAAATGACCCTTTCCAACTCACCTATATCTTCCTCTTCAATCCTATATCTATCCAAAAATTCAAGGGAAGTACCAAGATTTCCTCCTTTACTATGAGGAAGACCATCAGTGCCATTTTGACCACATCCATTGTCATTTACCTGGGGGTTCCAACTTAAGAAGACTATTCAAGAGGAATGACTATAAGGGATAATTTGAATAAATGATCATCACCATCAAAAACATAGGAGTCTCTAATATCCTTAAGGCCTTCACCATAACCATAGATAATGGTGGAGAAACCATCTTCATCAATAACATCAGGGGCTTCCCCACTATCCCCTCTAAGGGATCCACCTAGTTTGTTGGCAATAGAGGAGTTCAACTTGGCACAAATCCCCTTGTTCTTAGGAATGGGGGGGTCTTAATAGTCCCTATGGTAAATTCAAACTCTTTAGGGATAGATGGCATATCATCTCCCTCAATAATAGTTTTTTTCAAATCTTTTCTGACAACAGCAAGTTTCCTGATTTTCCCTAATGCCAATTATTGAACATTAAGGGGTTTATGTGGGGAAGGGTCAATAATAGAATATTTTCCTCTATTGGTGGAGTCACATGAGACTCTTTTATACTTCTCAAGAAAGTAAGTTTATCTAAGAGTCTCTTTGAGAGTCTTGAGCTTATCAGCTATGTCATCCTTGTGAATGTCCTCCTTAGAACTAGTGGCCACATCACAAATAGTATAAGGAAGGGGGTCGAGAGTTTTGGTATCATGGAAATTCATTTGATTTTCTTTTTTGACATATTCTACGATTTTAAAACTTGGTCTTACCAATTATTTTTGAGACAACATACTCTCCATTTTCACAAGTGCGGTGATATTATTGATATTTGCTTGACATTTAGAAAATAGTGAACAAATATACATGATAGTATGATTCATTGGGTATTGTAATCAAGGATTTAATATGAATCTATAGGCATACAATAAAAACATAATCTCAACCACAAGAAGATATGTTAATAGAAATTAGTACCCTAATCTCAAAAGAGGAAATGAATAATAAGAGAATACATAAACAATCAAATAGATGAAATCAATTTCAAACAACAAGCATATGAAAACCAATAATTCATCCCTTGGTGTTATCCTTCTTATTTCAATATGGACTCTCGGTGTCAAGCTCAATTGTGACAACATAATAATTCAAATAGTAAGTGGTTGCAAAATAAGATAATTAGCTCTCTATTTATAAGAATTTTGGGGTTTTAATTAGGATTCCTTGATTGGTGAGACTGATTATCTATGATTGAAGAGTTACACTTGGATTGATTGGGAGTTCAAATCACTTGATTACTTTGTCAGTAGATTTGATCGATCTATTAGGAGAATAAATTGGAGAGTTGACTGATTAGATGGAATATAAGACTGAATAGATTGATTTGATAACTAAATTAATTGATCACAGTCAGAAAATGGTGATTGAGGAATTAGAAGGTGTGATTGAGAAGTTAACTGAAACTTAGTATTAGTCAGAAGTGGAAGAATAAACATGATTAAATAAATAAAAGAATTCATTTATTTACATGTGGGAGGATACAAATAAATAATTAAAATTATTTATTTATGAGATGAAAAATTATTTTAATTAAATAAATATCATTTATTTAATTATGAGTGGAGATTTGATTTATTAAATGCAATTATTACATGGTTATAATAATAGCAAAGAGAGAACATTAATTAAATAAGATAATTATTGAATTAATTATAGTGGCATAGGTAATAATTAAATAATGATAATTATTTAATTGCTTTATAGAGGAATAAATTAATGAATATTGATTAGACGTTCAATAATTAAATAATTATTTTAAATTACTTTATTACGAAATTGGGGAGAAGTTGTGAATTCAAATTTAGAATATAGTAGAAGGACACAAATTGAATAAATAATAAAGATTATTTAATAATTTAAAAGGAATGTTAGTAAAGTCGTTGTGTACAAGAAACTAGTCATTTTTAAGTGTCTAGAAGTATATGGTTACATTAAGCTCCTTTATGTATTCTTGTTATATGGTTTATTGTTAAACCTTGTCAAACATAAAGAATTGATTTCTTATTCTTGTCATAAATAAGGGTTGATATCTTATCAATGAAGCATTGATAAGTTACCAATAACTTATTTATATAAGATCAATAAGTTATTGACAACTTATGTTTTACAAAGGTTTTATCAATAAGTCATTATGAATGGATTATCAAGAGGGTATATAAGGTGATGAAATCATATTGATATTGATATTGATATGATATCAATATTGGTCTTGGAAAGCCAAATACCTTATGATAAAATGTGACAGCATATTGTATTGCCTTTGCATGAATTTATATACACACCACATGTATGGGGGAACAACATCTTTGATACCATGTCTTATTGGCATCCTTGGTAAATGATTATTGTCTAGAGACAATATCATTAACAAAGATGTGCATGTGCATATAAAATACAACATCATTTGGTTAATACTTATGATTTGTAAAAAGGGCATTATTATGGTAGACATTCGAATGTTGAATGTCATTATCATTTGTTTTGAAGGCACACTTAATTTAGGGAATAGAAGGGAAGTTTTCTTGTTTGGAAAAACACTTGATTCAAAACCCTATTGAATCAGGGAACAAGCATTGCAACTAGTTTGAGAGCATAATAAGCTTGGACTTGGAGCTACAAATGACAACAATGCGGTGGTTATTCAAACAACTCTTCATGTAATTGGTAATTGGTTTTTAGTTTGAGAAAGAGAATTGTTTAGTTTGTTAATGGAAAATATAGTATTCAAATATTTGGTTGTGTTCTGTTTCAAATATTTTGGTTTTCCATTGTAGTTAAAAGGATGTTTTTTTTAAGTTGGGATGGTTCTTTATTGTAGCAGTTACATTATGTTTGAAGTTAGTTGTTCTTGATTCTTGAGTTAATATTGCAACATAAAGAAAATATCTCTTTGTATTTTCAAAATTGATATGAGGTTAGTAAAAAAAATAGAGAGCTTAGGGTTTTAAAGGGTTTCCTTTTTGAAGAGTTAATAATTTAGGGTTTGAAGGATATATTTGATTCTTGATCCATTCACAGTTGGTATTTCATTATTTATTAAATGAAAAAGGATTTATCTGTATTCTTTGAAGGGTTTTATTATGTTGAAGGAAAGTATGTTTTTAAAAATATTGGAAAGTGTGTGTGTGAAAATTGTACCTAGCTAGAGACACAACACTTTAGTAAAACATTAGAGGTTAGCAAATCAAGAAATCTACAAACAAAACAAACAATGCTAACTAGGCGATTTACTACTTTCTAGTAGGTATGAGTTTGATATTCTAAGAATTAGATTGAGACCAATGACAATGCAATACCTAAACGAAGGATTTGATGATGAAAGATGGATGAAAAATGTATGCAAATTAATCTTTTTTTAAATTTTTCTATGCAATATGTATGAGAAACTGTATGGAATTGATCTAGAAATGAATTGAATGGAAATGAATGCAATCTAATCTAACAATGATATGGAATTGCTATGAAAAATGATAGAAAGCAAGAATCTTATAAATAGCACAATTTCACCAAATCGCCAAATCACACAAGCCAGATTCTCCAAATTCTTAGGTGTGTGTTTGAAGGACTGAGCCTCGTTTATATAGAAATCCAAGTTCTGTGAAGACTCATGGAAAGCCAAAAATCTCTACCCGATCAACTCAAATTGATTGTTTAGTTATCAGAAAATCAGAAAGAGTTAACTCACAAAATCATGCAAAATCAGCTTTTCAACTTGAATCAGAGTCGAGATCACTTTTTCAACTCACAATCACATGTTGAGTTCGAAAAGTTAACAAATTGAATTGATTTGTTGATTTGGAGTTCAACTGCTTTTTTTTAATGTGCATGGATAATTATGAATTTATTAAATAATTCAAGTGATTTATTCTCAACTTAACTGATTTTTGAATAAAATAATTGATTTATGGGTTAATCAATTATTTGATCAAACTTTATCCCAAAACTATATCATTAAATTTGACAACTTGATTTAATCAATTAAATAAACATTTAATCAATTATTTCTAGGAATTTGATTTATTGTCAAATAAAAATAATATTAATTAGGAATAAATACAATTAAATCTAATTAAATAATTAAGTGGCAGAATTAAGTTTAATTAATCAAATATTTGACATATTCAATTAATTAACTTTAGGATAAATAATGTCATTTATCACCAAATAATATTTAATTAGAAGTAATTAGGGGAAATTAGGAATATTAGGAATATTCCCCGATGCAAAATTAGGATAAAATCGATTAGGGTTTTTGACGATTTGATGTGCTGATGTGCCTTAGGTTAGGACTTTTATATCGATTTCGATTGATTTGTCAATGTAGGAGGTCAATGGTCCTATAGCCCATTTTTGGGGTGTTAGATTTTGATCTTCTTTGAATTATTATGTGAAGCACAATGGTTCAAAGATTAATCTATTTTTTATGATGATGTGGACTCAGTTATGTGGTGGAGAAATTGATCCTGAAAGATTAACTGATTCCGAGACAGAAACTGATTGGAAGATTTGAAGATGTTGATCCAAGTCTTGATTGACCAAAGAATCAAGATTATGCTAACTATATCAACAATGAACCGATGATTACAAAGAAGTGTCAAAATGCCTGATTCTGAACCTTATGATTATGAAGAAGTGATTGTCCTGACTCTAGACCTGATTGTCCAAAGGAATCGAAAGGATGTCAAATCTAAACCCTTCAGTTACGAAGAATCAAGGAAATAACACAACTAAACCAATGGTTACGAAGAGTTGATACATATGACAAGATTAAGTGAGAGAATACCAGATTGATATGGATTTTGATGAATCTGATATGCCCCAAGTGATGAGGACTTTTGATGAATCAGTAACTAGATGTGGTTGTTGTCTTGATTACTGAAGAAAATTTGATTTGACATAGTTGATTAATGATGTATAATATCATGCCCCCTTCTAGATGAAAATCAAAATCTGGCAAGAAAGCTAGCATGATTTGGTTTAGGAGCAATGTAATCAATTTGAGAAGTATTTATGCATGTCTGGGGATGCATTCTACATCATTTGGAGGTCCTATTTTACCAAGTTTAACTAGGTTTAACCATGAGGTTGACCATGGTTGACCAAGTTGAAATTTTGATAGTTTGATGTTAGCTAATCAGTTAAGTTGAATAATAGATTTCATTGATGTTTTGAAGGTTGATTATGCAAGCAGTCGGCCATCCTGGGTCCAAAAATTTTAAATCATGATTTTGACAAGGTAAACGATCTCATAGTTCAATTTTGATCCCGAAAATGGATTCAGAACATCGAAATTAGCTAGGGGTGCAATTTTCACGCAAAATGGAGCACTTTGAAAAATGAGGTCAAAACCTATATAAGGCCCAAAAGGATCATTTTCAAATCATTTCAACCTTTGACCTTTAGAAACTTTGTGGAGCCCTCTGAGTGAAAATGAAGGTTCCTGTCTCCTCACACCGATTTGAGTGCAACCGATAGTTATAGAGACCTCGACAGTATGGGAATCTGGTAAGTGGACCTATGTGCCGCTCTATGAATTCAAAACTTGCATCCTTTTATGCTTTTTAGGAATTTTTAGACATTTTTAGAAATTTTTAATTTTTGCACCATGAAAACTCGTACGACAATCTTCATGGGCTCGTACGAGTTTTCAAGTAAACTTTTAGTGTTGTATGGGACATATGTGTAACTCGTATGAGAGGGACCCATTTGTCGTACAAAATTTTGTTAGGTCCCTCAAGTGTCGTGTGAGAGCCTTCACAATGTCGTATGACCATGATGTGTCGTATGGGACCTAATATATTATAGTACGACTTTTGGCACTAGTCTGAATTGTCGTATGGAAAATAGTGACCATTTTTTAGGTCCTTAGGTCAATTTTTTAAAATTTTTGATTTCATAGCCATTTTCCTTAGCCTTTAATGCACCTTCTGAACTATTTACTTTCTTGTTTTATGTGCTTATAGCTTGATTTTTTACCAAGTTACTGATAGGTTGTCCTTTTTTGTGTTGTGTAGGTTCATTACCCAGATGTACATGTCTGCATCTCACACCCTGCCACACAGAGGCTTTGCTTGTCATTGCCTGACCCTGGGAGAGTACACCTTGTAGCGTGTGGGTTTGAGTTTCTAATCCGGTTACCTGATATTCATGTTAACCATGGCCTTCTTACTGTGTTGATTGAGCGGTTTCATTCAGAGACCCAGACATTTCACTTGCCTACTGGGGAGATCACTGTTACTCTAGAGGATGTATATAGGATTTTACGAATTCCCTTTCATGGCCCATGCCCAGATTAAATCAGTGTGGGCAACATGGGATTACAGGCTTTTCACACTTTATTTGGCATTGATGAGTAGATAGTGCAGCAAATCTCTTGGGAGATACTAGTTCAAAGATATGGACACACTCATCGGCTAGAGTGTATTATTGCAGGGATAATCAGAGGGATCATCATGTCTAACCATTAGTAGAATGGTATCTTGATGGGTTGGGCCCTGATGGTTGCACGTTTGATGGTGACTCCTTCTTAGCTTGGGTGGGATCAGTGCCTCCTAGCACATATGTTCTCTGAGATGCACGAGATTGTCTACCATGAGGGTAAGACATTTGCATCTGGTGCTTTAGTTTTATAGATTTGTGCATGGGAGCACATCCTGATATGCCGACTGATTTGTACATATGAGAGGCAGCCACAGGAGCCACTGATCTATAAGTATTGTGGATATATTACATAGGTTTGGATGGGTCACACTGAGTACTGGTAGCGTGTATTAGATTACATGACCTTTGTCATCTAGAGACCATATTTGTAAATTGAGGCGTGACCAGGTACTCATGCTTAGTTTGGTTACTTTTGTCGGAGTTGGATATTGATAGGATGATCCACCATAGTTTTGGAGGGATTCATTATTACACATGTCTGGTGGTAGTACGATATCATTCAGGATGCACCATAGGATTTTGCTGCTTACGCATGATTGGTGTGAGAGATCGGACTAGGATGGTCAGCCAGGCTATCTTATGTAGATTGCAGTCTCGAGTATAGGGGGCTTGTCAGCTATGATTGGGATTACAAGCCACATGTGGCTGATGCTGGAGTCACAGATGCCTTCATTGCATATTTAGCAATCCTATGAGGCATTTCTTTGACCCTATAGAGCTCATTCCTACTATGGAGGACGTGGAGGATGTCACAGGTGCCCCTATGGGTAGAGGCCAAAGATAGAGAGAGGTGCAAATACTAGTGGTGCATCTGACACCACCCTGACCTAGAGCAGTGATGACCCCAGTGAGGTCATCAGGATAGATAAGACCTCCCAGACCTCAGAGTATTCCAGTAGGTAGGCCTGTAGTTTTGCAGTGGAGATATACCAGAGGTGAGGGAGACACATTGGGTGGTGTTGGCAGTGTGGAGGAGGTTCTAGGGGCTCAATAAGATGCTTCGATGGAGGAGGCACAAGATGCTCCTAATTTTGACTTGGGTGCAGAGGTTCATCACCACAAGGCACACATAGAGGCTAGTACACAATAGCCTATGGAGGAGGCAAAGGTAGTAGCAGCTGAGGCAAATCCTGGCTTGAGATAGACATCTCAAGATGTTATCAAAAGACTCCAGTAGCAGTTACAGGATTAGAGGATTCATAGCGCAACTTTGGAGGTCTAGCTTCAAGATTGTGAGAGATAGCTATGAGAGTGGGATGCTGATGTAAGACACTTGCAGGCTGAGGTGATTCACTAGACGGGTCACGCGGCTTATTATGTTTCAGCCTACTATTTTGTTGTGCCACCTGGGTAGAGGATGACTACCTATTCCTAGTATATGATAGACTCTAAGGGAGCTAGGGCCCCTCATGGTGATCCACCACCAGATCCACCTACCGGAGGAGGAGTTACACCAGATGTTGAGGACCAGGTAGATAGCTGATCTATGATATTCCTCTATTTTTGTCTTTTTTATTATACGTCATAGCTCAGTGTAGCTTATTCTTTTGTATACAGTGTCATTAGTGCACCCCATTGTACTCTGTCAATATTCTGATATATATATGAGATCAATTTTTTGTTGTGACTTCATATGCACTTGTCATTTCCATTTTATGATGTAATATCATGTGATACAAATGTATGAAATGTTTCTTTTATTATGAAATGTATGGATTATGCAATGAATGTTTTCTTTCAAATGTATGAATATGCAATGCAATGATAGATAGTAGATGAATAAATGCACATGTATTTTTTTATGGATGCTCATGTATGTAATGGATTTATGAAATGTGAATGTAATGTAAATGTAGCAATACACATGATATATTTTTGCAGGTACATGAAGAAGATATGTGCTCAGTCATTGTCAAAACAAATTTTGAACCCAAAATGGTGACTGCTTGCTAATTTAGTTTAGGGGACCCTCATATGATGCTAAGCCATTGTGTTGTTTAGTGCTAATTTGGAGAATTCAAGCATTGATAAATACTCAAGTCATGCAAAATGTAACCATGCAAAGTGCAAAATGCAAAATGAAATGCAGGACCTAGGACTTAGTCACTGATCAAATGTCAGTCTTTTATCATCACTGAATATTTTTAGGTAACATTGAATAATCGATACAATGTTCACTAGTTAGGCAACCATGAACATATGAATATTGATTTTTTTTTTGATATGTCAGATTTAGATATAAGCATCAAGGAACAAAAGTCATGATGACCTAAATATCATGTCTATTTTTATATAGCAATTTGTATAAGCATCAAAACATAAACATTGTGATGACTTGAATACGCCTTGTGGAAAAACACACCAAGCAGTTGTAGAAATCATTATGTCTCCAATGTGAATTACCCGCAGTGACCCTTTATCATTCACATCCTTGGGTAGTAGCTTATTTCACAATAGGAGTAAGAAATCATTCAAAAAGATAATAGTTAGATTAGACTCCCTTGAAGCATTTAAGTATCGATAGTCTAGGTACACATGGCCATCCAATACATGATGGAGGCACTTATAGTGGACACCAATTCAATCTAGAATTTCCAAAGTTGTTAGATTTTCACATACAAGAAGAAGACAAATAAAATATTATGCCCCCAGTCATCACTCTCTAAATCCTATGAAGGACATCATTGAAGAGCTCAAGGAGACAGAATATGTAGAAATCTCAATGTGAATCAGTTAGCATACAAAAAGATTTAAGCATGTCATAGAGATTATTTTCAGTTTGTTGTTGTTTGTTTGTGTTTTTGTAAGGTGCAAAATCATTTCTTGGTGAGGAGACTGACTGACTGACTCAAACATAGCTTTGGAAGGACCTTGACTGAATATAAATCATATGAAGATACTGAGGACTCTAGGAATAAGGCACCGATTTCCCCAATTTTGCAACTTTGATATGATACTGACACTTTTTTTGGATGGTGCACAGACCGACTTTATTGAAAATAGGATGCAAAAGAAAACCAGGAGATATATACAAACTAAAGCAGTACTGAAAGTTGGGAAATACCAAGATTGTGCTAATAGATGGAGCGTTTTGATACAAGTGGCACCCGTTTGCTGGATTTTCACCATCTTGGTAGAGATTCTAATTTTTGCTACCAAGGCACTTATTTACCAAGTTTTTACCAAGGCACTTTTTCTTTTTGTTCTTTTTTGTATTTTTCATCTTTTTGATTTTTTTGTATTTTTATATTTTTCTCATTTTTATGATTTTTTTAGGACATTTAACCATAGACTGAATCTCTGAGGTGTAGAATTTCTTCAGATGGAGAACATTGATTGGTTCTCAAAGCTATTCTCCTTCAATTGTTGAGAGTTGATAGGCTCTAGAGCCAAAAGTAGCAGTGATAACAAAGGGACCCAGCCAATTGGGTTCAAACTTCCCCTTGTGTTCTTGGTGGGATTTATTTTTAGTATTTTCTCTCAAGACTAGATCACCAACCTGAAATTCTCTGTGTCTGACTTTCTTGTTGTAGCCTCTAGACATTCTTTTCTGATATACTCTAAGATGATCATATGCAGCATGTTTGCACTCATCTAGTAGTTCAAGTTCTTGTAACCTAGACACTCTGTAATCATCATCGGTTATTAGACCATGCATTCTGATTTGTAGTGATGGGATTTCAACTTCAATAGGTAGCACGACTTTAGCCCCATTTACCAAAGTGAAAGGAGTATCCCTAGTGGGCATTCTAATACTTGTTCTGTATGCCCAAAGAGCTGGATTTATCATCAGGTGCCAATCTCTTCCTATCTTGTTGATTGTACGATGCAGGATTTTTAGTAAGTTCTTATTAAATGCTTCAACTTGTCCATTCCCTTGAGGATAGTAAATGGACGACCAATGTTGAGTGATCTTGAATTTAGAGCATAAGGAGTCTAGGTCCTTATTCTTTAATTGGCCTCCATTGTCTGTGATGATGGAGTGCAAAATACCATACCAAAAAATTATGTAATTTAGGATGAACATTGAGATTTGTTTGTCGGTTGCTTGTGTTAAAGGCACTACTTCTACCCTTTTTATAAAGTAATCTATTGTTGTGATGATATGGGTGTGACCATTGATGAATGTGGATAAATAGATCCTATAAGATCAAATGCCCATTGTTGAAAAGGCCATTGTGTTGTAAAGGGAATCAAATCTCTCCCTGGTGCGTGTATCAAGTTACCATGGACCTGGCATTTCTAACGATTCTTGACATATTTGATGGCCTCTTTTTCCATGTATGGCCAATAGTACCCAACCCTAATGAGTTTTTGAGCTAGTTTTAAATTGTTGGAATGTGATCCACAAATAGCTTCGTGGACTTCCTCCAATGCGCATTGAGACTCTTCACATTCTAAACATCTAAGAAGTGTACCATCTAGACTTAGCTTTTATAGATCATTACCAATGATGACATACCATGATGTGTTTTGAATAAGGTAACATTTTTCATGACGATTAAAGGAATCAAGAATGATTTGGTCTCAAAGGTAGTAATATAGGTGTTGGTAGCAAGAGGAATCACGACCTATAATAGTGCAGATCATGCGGGTTTCTAGACAATCATAGGCAGGGAATGACAATGCTTCCACCAGGAACTTGTAGTGTAGCTCATGTTCGGGCTGCTATAGTAAGGATGATAGCATTGCCATAGAATCAGCAGCCTTGTTCTCCATTCTAGGAATCTGTTCAAACATGATAGATATGAAATACTTCTTTAAGTCATCTACCATGCATTTGTATGGAACAAGTTTCTCATATTTTGTTTGATACACATCATTGACTTGGTGTATGACCAGTTGTGAGTCTCTATGAATGTGTAGTTCTATCACTCTCCATTCTAGTGCTATCTTCATACCATTCAGTAAAGCTTCATTCTTAGTTATGTTGTTAGTACAAGGGAATTTGATTCTGAATGCTTTTGGAATGGAGTAACCTTGAGGTGTTGTGAACAATATGCCTGCTCCTGGTCTATTTTGTGTATAGGATCCATCAAAGAATAGTTGCCATGTTTTGGAAGATAGGTGCATAATAGAGGGATCGGGAAATTCCATTTGCATTGGGTGATCATCAAACATTGGTGCTTCAGCTAACGGATCTACAATGACTTGTCCTTTGATATCATTTCTCTCAACATATTCTATGTCAAATTCACTTAATAGCATGACCCATTTTGCTAGTCTACTTGTGAGGGAAGCTTTTCTCAATAAGTACTTTAGTGGATCATTTTTTGCTATTAATTATGTAGTATGAGCTAACATGTAGTGTCTCAACTTCTATGATGCAAAAATGACAGCGAGACACATTTTTTCTATCATGGAGTAGTTCTTCTCATAAGCTACCAGTGTTCTACTGATGTAATATATAGCCCTCTCTTTCTTGTTTTCATCATGTTGTGCTAGTAATGCCCCCAGTGATGTATTTGTGGTGGAGACATATAATATCAATGACTTCCCTTGAATGGGAGGCATCAGAATAGGAGGATTTTCCAAATATTTCTTGATATGATTGAAGTTCTTTTCACACTCCTCACTCCATGAGAAGGTCACACCTTTATGTAATGTCTTTGTGAAAGGTTGTGATATATATGCTAGCTGAGATATGAAGTGTCTGATTGATTGTACCCTCTCTTGTAAGGTCCTCATTTGACTGATGTTTTTAGGAGGTTTCATCTCCATGATTTCTTTGACTTTTTCTAGATCTACTTCAATTCCTTTCTTTGAAACAATGTATCCTAGAAGTTTTCCTGAAGTGGCACCAAAGGCATATTTCTTAGGATTTAGTCAAAGACTAAAATTTTCCATTCTATCCAGTATTTTACTCAAGTCTGCTAGATGTTCAGATCTCATCATTGATTTAGCTAAGGTGTCATCAACATAGTCCTCCATATTTCGATGCATCATATCATGGAAGATAGATGTCATAGCTCATTGATATGTAGCACCAGCATTCTTAAGACCAAATAGCATGACATTCCATCAGAAAGTACCCCATGCACAAGTAAAAAAATTTTTCTCTTGATCTTCTAAAGCAATCTTGATTTGGTTGTATCCAGAGAAACCATCCATTAAAGAATACATTTCAAAGAATGTAGTCATGTCCACTATCATATCGATGTTTGGTAGTGGTAAGTCATCCTTAGGGCATACTTTGTTTACGTCTCTGAAGTCTGTGCATACTCTTATAGATTTATTTGGTTTTGAAAGTAGAACTATGTTTGAGATCCACTTTGCATAATCTATGACTCAGATAAATCTGGCTTTTAGTAACTTTTCTAGCTCAACTTTGACTAGGAGTGTAACATGTGGATGTATTTTTCGCAACTTCTATTTAACAAGTTTGACTCCTAGAGCTATAGAAAGATGATGCATGATGAGATTAGGATCTAACCCTAGCATATTGGAATATTTCGATGAAAAGTTGATCTTTTTCTCTGTTAATAATTTTGTAAATGCTTGCTTTTCTTCTTCAAACAGAGATTGTGCTACATGAATCAACTGTGGCTCTTCTGATTTACCCAAATTGATAGACTGAGTTGGTTCTATCAATACTAGAGATCTTTCCTATAAATGACTTGGAAGGACATCAAATATCTCATCTTTAGGCACCTCAAAGAGGTTTTCACCTTCAGATACATCTTTTGTTTTTACTATTTTAGGTTCTAAGACTGCCACATAGTGGTTTTCACCCTCAAAACTCCTTTTTTTTTTATTTTTGTTCTTTTGACTGAGATATTTGATATCTGACTATGTCATGTTGATGCTAGGTTCATCAATGGAAGTCGTCATGGGTTCTACTGCATTTAGGTAGCAGGCGAGAGCATAGTCTGATGGGAAGGTATGGATGTCTTGGTTAGGATCCTTGGATGTTTGGTCAATAAGCTCAGGATGTTGGATAGTAAGCTATGGAAAGGATTGGCTGATCATGTTTACACATATGATATTTTCATCATTAGTTATCATCCGACTTGTGAATTCAAAGGTGATATTACTACTCAAGATATTTAGTATGTTAGTCATCTCAATGTCATTATTGGACCCATCGTTGGTGATAAGTGAATCAGACCCACAAGGTTCATCATTTCATTCTAGAATCACTTCGATCATAGGTTTGTATCGATGAATGAAATCTATATGTTTTTTTGTGATAAGCTCATCTTCTTCTTGAACGATTCCCCATTCACAATCATTTGATTCTTCATCTAGATCTCTGGGAAAATCAAGAATATGTGTGAAATCAGGATAGATTCCCAAGTAGGGTTTCCTTCAGAGTCCAAGCGGAACTCATATTCATGGGAGTCTATCTCAGAATTACTATTGTATCCCAAATGTTCAGGTATTATGATTGGTCCACTTTCTTCTTCTTGTTTATTTTTATCAGCCAATTCTTGTTCAATAAAAGGTTCTTGTGTATATACTATGTTGATCCTTTTAGGTTCATTTTCCTCCTTGAGAAGGTCTAAGATGTTTTGAGGAATGAATTCATAAGGGAAAAAATCTATAGCATCAGAGTCATCACTGTCTTCTTAGTGTGTTTCCGCTTCTTCAATTTTATCTAGCCCTGGTTCTATCTGTTCTATCACATGAGAAGAGTTTCCACTGAGATGGAAAGGTTTCTTCTGATAACCTAGGCCTATATTATCTTTTCTTTTCTAGCCATAGTGTTTAATGGGTGATATGATACCTTTACCATGTGTTCCTAGAGGTCCTTTTCCAATATATCCCATTTTAGGCATCAGTTTGTGTCCTGGTCCATATAATTTTGAAGGAAAAATTTGGTGTTTTAGAGTCACATTTTTTAATTGTTTGGGATTGAGACTCATCCTTGTATAACCAAGAAAGCATAGCTTCCTCTTCATTAGATTCTTGTTTTGACACTTTTTCTATGATAAAGCTTCCATTAAAGATAGCTTGAGGTTCTTTGGTTGATTTTCTTCCTTTCTCAAAAGGTTTCCCATAAGACTTCGGCAAAAGTGGGGGAGATGTGAGAGATAGAACTGGTTCCATTGTATATTCTCCCATGTTGGTATTTTTTATCTTGAATCCTTTTGATAGGTCTTCCATTTTAGATTTAGATGCTATGTCATTTTTTTTGGTGGAGGACTCTTTGTTATGTGGAACCAGTTTATCTGCACTTTCTTTTAAGGCGTTGCAAGATGCTGATGTGTCTGCAGATATAGTGACCTCTACTCCATCATAGGGAAATTTTAGACATTGATGGTACATTGATGGAATAGCTTGCATTTCATGTATCCAGGGCCTTCCTAGAAGAATGTTATAGGCTAGTGGAAGATCTAATACTTGACAGGTAATATCTCTGATGACAGGTCCAGTTTCGATAGGTAGCATAATGACTCCTTTGGAATTTCTTTCTTGTTCATCATATGCTTTTATGGTTATGTTCTTTTTAGGATCAATAGCATCATTTGAAAATCCTAGTTGTGTAGCCAATTTGTAGGAACAGATATTTAGACCAGCACCTCCATCTATCAACACACGTTTGACACGGCGATTTTGGATCAAGACTTCAATATGCAAGGGTTGGTTATGGGGGTGACTCGATGAGTTGTCATCTTCTTCTGAAAAGGATATGTATTGAGGGGACATCAAATGACCCACCATTGTTTGTAATCTGTCAAGATCAAGATCTTCAAGAATATTAGAGCCAATCAGAGCTTTATCCAGGATTGCACGATGAGCGGGAGAGATGCGAAGCAACTTGAATATAGAGATCTTAGCATTAGTGTGTTACAATTGTTGGATGATGTTGTATGATATCTCTTTGGACAGTTTGTAATTGGAAGATTTGGAAGTAGTCCTTTGTTTAGATGTTGATGCAAGATTGAACGGAACCTTCGGGGTATTTGATGAACCCAAGTTTTATCCTTGGAGGGTTGCTTGAGTTTGAGATCGAGTAACTGCATTAGCATTTTGGTTATCTCTATCCTTTTTTACAATAGTGATGATATTACAATGTTCAGAGAAGCATGGTTCTACCATGTTGATGACCTCATTGTTACCAGAGTAAGTGTAATTGACTTTGGCACCCACATTAGGTTTAGAAGATGAATCTCCTTGATTATGTTTTGGAAAAGGTTTTGTGAATGTCGTATGATCATTGTTGGATTTATGGTTATCAATTAAAATTTCTCCAGCATCAATTTTGTCTTGAATGAGATGTTTTAGATGCATGCATTTATTGGTTTTATGACCCTTGTTTCAATGGAAATCACAGAAATCGATCTCTTTCCACCACTTAGGTTTGACTTTGGGGTCATATGGTTTGATTTTAGGCAACGTGATGATGTTATTTGCCAATAGAGTTTTCATGGCAAATTCCAGGGACTCACCCAGAGGAGTGAACTCGTGCTTTGGTTTTGTAATCCAAGGTTTATAGTCAATTGAATTTCTAGCTAATTTAGTTTCTTTCATCTTGAAAGCTTTTATGGCTTGGGTGTCAATGGTAAGATTGAATGTTGGTGCTTTAGATGTAGCACTAATTTGATCGACAACACCGTCTGTGACAATTTTTTTGTTCTTGTTCCAGATTTTGTTTTTATCTTTGTTGTTGGAACTAGAACCTGAATCGTACTTATTTTCTCTGTGAAGAAACACGTCTCCCTTATGAATAAGCACATATTTTATTTGTGTGGCATTTTCTACCATTTTATCAAATGATGTATGATTTTGCATTTGCAAGTGATAATTGAGTTCCTGAATTAGATTGTTGATAAATATTTCTAATTTCTCATTCTCTAGAATAGGTTGGGCATAGAGTGAAAACTTCTTCCTCCATCATTTGAGGAAGGTCAGGAAGGGTTCTCCTTAGTTTTGCTTCAGATTACAGATATTGATCATGGTGAATGGATGTTGAATGTTGTAGGAGTATTGCTGATAAAATAGTTTGATTAGCTCCTCAAAGGTTTTGATATTCGGAGGCATTTTAGAGAACCAGTTGATGGTTGCCCCTCCTAGAGATCGAGGGAAGAGACACATTAAGTATGTAGGTTCATGCATAAACACCATGGATAGAGTATAGAATTCTCTGACATGATCTTTGGGATCATAATTTCCATCATATTTGTCATATTTGGGGAGCTCCACTCTTTTTGGGAAGGGTGGCCTATAAAAATTACAATCAAATGGAAATGGACATAAGGCTTCCATAGAGAATTCTTTGGGTTCTTTCTTCTTTTCTAGCTTGTTAATTTTGATTTGCATGGCATGCATTTGTTTCATCATAGTTGTCATGGGAGTTTCTTCCTCTTGTGTGATGATGTTTTCAATATTGAAATTGGGAGGAAGTTTGACTCCTTGTCTTACCAAATCGAGGAAGTATGCCTCTTTGTCTTCTTGTAAGAAATGTCACATCAATCTTCTAAAGAGATCATCATCATGAAATCGCTTGATTTTAGATGGTCTGGGTTCTGGATCTCCACCATGATTGGGTTGGTGACCCTAGGAGCCTTGGTTTGCTCCTCCTTGAGACATAGTGGCATTTTGATTTTCTTCTAGAATTGAAGGAGGATTATAAAAAACTTGTCTCAGATGGAGATTGCCTAGGGTGTCTTCTTCATAATGAGTGGTATTGTATGGTTGATGAATTGTCTAAACAATTAGAGAGGATGATGCTAACATTTTAGGTTCTTCTTTTGGTTTTCTGTGTGAAGAAGCTCTAGTTTCCACCATTAACCTTGGGTGAATCAGAAGAGAAAGATAAGACAACTGATAGATGATCTAATTTAGGAAAAATTGAATGATGCAAGATTGAATAAAAAGATTGGTTGGATGTGAGTGTAGGATACTATGCTCGATGTGAATGGGTAGATGCAGAAAATATGACTAACACAAGCTCACAACACTTAGTCATATTGAGGATTGATTTCAAGATTATTTTGACAAGGTTTTGACACAAGATGAAACAGGTTTCAGATCAAGAATCAAATGATAAAATCAAGCTAAAAAGATCACTTTGGGAAAATGATTGAATTCTCTGTTGGCTTTGTTTTTTTCTTGACACAGGGAATTTTTTGACAGAATCTGACTAATGATTGCAAATGATTGAATTTCTGACAAAAATATGGATTTTCTGACAATTTTTGTTCAACTCTCATACGAATTTATCTAGGCTTGTATGACACATAAATAGGGCTGATATGACAATTGCAGAAGCTCGTACGACAAATGACTCCAGGGTTTTCTTTTTGCTTAAGATTTTGACTATACTCATATGACACTGCTAGGTTCCCCGTATGACTTTATGGGGGTTCTGATATGACAATTGAATTTTAGGGCAACACTCGTACGATAATTAATTTTCCAGGATGACAGTCTACACCAGAAAAGGATTTTTCTTCAAATTTTGTAAGTTTTTTTGCTGTTGGATGTTTTCGGTATCAAGTTGTTCGCAAATTTTTTTATCCAAGTTTTTGAAGAACTGTGTATTGGATTGTCTCAAGTTGTTTAACATAGCAGTAGGCTCACAATCACAAAAAACAAAATGAACTGACTCTATGAATTAATCACACCTATCTTACCCTAGCTAGGAGAAGAGATGTATTACTTTCTTGTTGACTTAGGACCACACTCATGTACTCCTCAGAATATGTAGGTCCAACAACACGTAATGGATGTTGAAGCCCAAATTAGCTAAGTTCAAGCATTGAAGAGGGCTCAATATGATGATTTTCTTGGGGTGATTACTATTCACCTTGTACAAGCACTATAAATCCTTTAGAGGTGGATCATTGGCAACACTATCTTAGGCTTTTAATCAAGGAATTTTTTCACAACTATCTCCCATAGTCCCACAAGAAGGATTAAGGTTGTTAACCCTATGAGAACTCTGACAAGTGTAGTCTCACAAGCAAGATTTAAGTGGCTCCGCTCTACACAAAATCAAAGCATATTCATGGCGTAAGGCCAAGGAATAAACACAGCTATGTCTTCAAGGCTTTAACCTCAAGTAAGCCTAATTTTATAGTGGGGTGGAAGATTTAGCATAAGACTTGTCCCCACTTGGGTCATTTCTAGGAGCTTTTTACCTCTCCGGTAGGCCCTCTAAAGGTTTAAAGAAAATGTGAGGTTGGGGACCATAGGATCTAGGTTCTTGATTCTCTTAAAGAGAAGAGCATAATCCCCTAACCTTGTCATTTTCCCTATCCAAAACATGTCAAGCAAATAAATCTAGAGACAGTACATAAACTGGCACCAAGGAAGACACCTTCTGGGTTTTTGGTTCTCCTAAGAAGGAGAAGAGCATAATCCCCTCAGTATTTTCCTCAATGTCAATAGAGGCACGTACCTATTTAGCTAAGTGCCTATGAAAATGAAATGAAATTTAACCAAACATAATATTTGCTTGAATTAATGTAAGCAACCTGCAAAACCACTCATCAAAAATATTGTGGATTGAGCATCTTTGACCAATAATTTTCTGAAAGGGTTATCTGCAAAAGATGGGCTTAGAAGTCTAGACAAGAAGAGGTCAAAGAATGGTTTTAAAGCTCAGTCTTCATCTCTCATCCTACAAAAATGTGTTAGGCTATCAAAAATATTCAAAAACTAGAAAACATTAATCATTAGGGTTAGTTGTCAGTCAAAATCTGAAAGACTACTCAAAATTCTGATATGACAATTTCTATATTGGCATCAAAACTTGTACGACAATCTACTACTTCCCATATGAAAATGCAAAAATGATACAATAATGAGTTCCTGCACACATGACACTTTAGCTCTCATACGATAGTTCCCACACAACCGGTATGACACTTCAGATTGTTATCTGTCATACAACAGATAGGATATCCTGATATGATAATCTGCAAACTATCATACAAAATTATACGAAACAAAAAATAAAAATTGAAGCTTTGAGATAAAAATGTCAGAAAATTGTAAAATCAGAATGGAAACCCATTACAGGGCCCCACGGTGGGCGCCAAAAATGTGTGTGTGAAAATTGTACCTAGCTATGGACACAACACTTTAGTAAAACATTAGAGGTTAACAAATCAAGAAATCTACAAATGAAACAAACAATGCTAACCAGGCGATTTACTACCTTCTAGTAGGTATGAGTTTGATATTCTAAGAATTAGACCGAGACCAGTGACAATGCAATACCTAAATGAAGGATTTAATGATGAAAGATGTATGCAGATTAATCTATTTTTTTTATTTTTCTACGCAATATGTATGAAAAAGTGTATGGAATTGATCTAGAAATGAATTGAATGGAAATGAATGCAATCTAATCTAACAATGATATAGAATTGCTATGAAAAAAAAATGAAAGCAAGAATCTTATAAATAGCACAATCTCACCAAATCGACAGATCGCACAAGCTAGATTCTCTAAATTCGCAGGTGTGTGTTTGAAGGACTGAGCCTCGTTTATATAAAAATCCAGGTTCTGTGAAGACTTATGGAAAGCCAAAACTCTCTCCATGATCAACTCAGATTGATTGTTTAGTTATTAGAAAATCAGAAAGAGTTAACTCACAAAATCATGCAAAATCATCTTTTTAACTCGAATCAAAGTTCATATCACTTTTTCAACTCACAATCACATGTTGAGTTCGAAAAGTTAACAAATTGAATTGATTTGTTGATTCATAGTTTAACTACTTTTTTTGAATGTGCATGGATAATTATGAATTTATTAAATAATTCAAGTGATTTATTCTCAACTTAACTAATTTTTTAATAAAATAACTAATTTATGGGTTAATCAATTATTTAATCAAACTTTATCCCAAAACTATATCATTAAATTTGACAACTTGATTTAATCAATTAAATAAACATTTAATCAATTATTTCTAGGAATTTGATTTATTGTCAAATAAAAATAATATTAATTAGGAATAAATACAAGTAAATCTAATTAAATAATTAAGTGGCAAAATTAAGTTTAATTAATCAAATATTTGACATATTCAATTAATTAACTTTAGGATAAATAATGTCATTTATTGCCAAATAATATTTAATTAGAAGTAATTAGGGTAAATTGGGAATATTAGGAATATTCCCCGATGCAGAATTAGGATAAAATCGATTAGGGTTTTTGATGATTTGATGCGCCGATGTGTCTTAGATTAGGACTTTTATGTCAATTTCGATCAATTTGTCGATGTAGGAGTTTAATGTTCCTATAGCCCATTTTTGGGGTATTACAGAAAGGATTATAGTGTAAGTGTGGTGTATATACTTCATGATGAAATAATAACATCATGATGTATATACTCCATGATTTCATGTATTCTTGAGTCTCAAGGTAAATGAGGTAATCAAGAGAGTGATACATTTGGATAGATTTCATTTACTAATATTTGATTTTAGACAATTTTATTTGCTAGTGAGGCATTTGATTTATTTGTCAATGAGGCATTATTAATAGCTAGTGAGGCATTTTGATTTATAAGCTAGTAAGGCATTTTTAACTGGTTTTTCAACCATATGAGTCTTTTCCACTCATGAAAATAATTGTGTCAATGTGTTTCTGCATGTGCTCTATTGGTCTTGTGTAATTTTATCTTATGATATCATTTCTTGAAAAATAAATTCTAGTTTTAATATTCAGTTCATTGAAAAAGGATTTAGAACATAAGCATTTTATTTTGAAAATGAATCCATTCATAAGTATCCTTATTTAAAAAAGATTTAGTTTATAAACAACCTTACTTCAAAAAGAAATTGTAAACTTTTAGACATTGATTCACCCCCCTCTCAGTGTTCTTCGTACTCCAATAGTGTGCACATTGTGCATTCATTCTTTGACATCTTAACTTGAAAATGTTTGTGTTGAGCATTTTCCCAATTGTTACCTGCCATGGTCAGTAAGAATGACTCATAATATTCTAGAAAAACATGGAAGCCTCTTTTGTCTACCTCTTCTCCCATTTAAACTCTCTCTCTCTCTGTCACACACACACACACTCACACTTTCTACAATGATCTCTAATTTTCTACAATGCTCTCTTATTATGATATCCATAACCTCTTTTGGATTTCTCAAGCTTATTTGGTAATATATTTATATCTCTCTTGTATCTTTGACCATATTGGGATTTATCACATCCCTTATCTATCATATCATTTTATTTTATCTAAATGTATTTTGATCTATCTATTTATCTAGTTGATGTGGAGGTGAAAACACCAAAATAGGGGCTTGACTAAGGTGAGTCTCCAAATAGCCCCAAACATTTTTCCTCTCTTGTGTGTGTAGGTTTACTAGAAGTATTCAAATGCATGGGGGTTTTCTTGTATTGTATTTATTTTATTTTTATTTATCTATTATATTTAATATGTTTTATTATATTTCTAACTTTGGGTTTTATAGTTTATTTGAAGAATAGAGTTAGATTTTGGCCAAATTTCAAGCCTTTTATGTTGTGGTCCATACAAGACTACAATTTTTCACACAAACATATGTGTGCCATATTGGCATCCTTGACCAAGACTCTTAGATTTGGACTAAAAACTCCCTGACATCCATACTTTTCATTTCTATAATAAAAATATTTATTTTCTTCATCTTTAATATTATATCTTCATTGGTTTATCCAGTTGGGTATATTTTAATTTGTGTTGTGAAATTGGATCTCAAAGGAATGTACTTTCCTTTCTATAGGGTCAAATTTACTACACTACATCTTTAAATATCAATTAGGCAGCTGATTATTACTAAAAAATATTTTATTATCATCCGTATCCAAGCTAGTTCACATTCCCAAGTCACCTTGCCACCTCATCATTTTTTTATTCCAATTCAAATTCAAATTCAAATTTTCACCAAGATTATCCTACTTCAAACCATCTAGATTGGGACCCCAACAAAATGAGGTCCAACACAAATTTATACATAGTAGGATCAACAAAGACTAGTCTAATATATCACCCCTCATCCATATCATACATTGGGCTTTCTCTCCTCAAAAGAGTTTGGATGGTGTGTACAAGGGACTCCTAGTTTCTCCAACACCTAAGTCCTTCCATAATATAGTCAAGTACAACCATATAATAAACATGGTTAATATCAAATAGATTTAATCCTAAGAGAAGTCTATTGATGTCTACCAAAATACCATCAATTAACTAATTGACCCAAGATATCCCTTTAACAACACTGGCAATGAGCTTAGAGTCCCCTTCTATAGATAACTCAAACTCCTATTGAGATAAAAATATTAAGTACCCAAAAAAGACCCATTTATTCACCTTGGTTGTTCATATAATTTTATAGTTTACCATTGTAATATGGAAAATGGTGGTCAACAGTAGACTCCCACTTTCACTCATTAAATTGGAAGGGGCCCTAAAATGTGACCCCTTTGGACTAAATCTAATTAGCACAACCCAAGTAGATGAAGGGATGCTAATGCATGATCTAGTATAAAAGGATGTGTGATTCTAGGGCTCCTTATGTCTAAGGATAAGAATGTATAAAATTTAATGTATATGCAAGTAAAGTAAATTAAATTAAAGTAAAGTAAACACTCATGTAATGATAAACAACAAGATATCAGATCTAGTGTATCAAAGTAACTATAATTAAGAAGAAAAGATGAAGAAGTAATCACCTTGAGGGATAGAAGAGGAAGCACATTTTATATCTAGAAAACTCTGGTAGACTATATTAAACCTAGAAATTATCTCTAATCTGGAGCTCAAAGGATTGAATCTGCCAAACTTTGAAAATCTCATAAATTAGGAACATGTCAACTTTTTGGGTATAGGTCAACTTAATGGGTATAGGTTGAACCAGGTTCAACCTATACCTGAGAGGGCTAGAACTAAAGGTCTCAAAACAACAACCAATACTATATCTTCAAATCTATAATTTTGAATCTGAAACTTCTCAAATCTGCACCTACACACAAGAAATGGGACATTGTAGGGGAAAGGGGGCTTGCCTTAATCAAGCCCCTATATATAAATTAACCTTTCAATAAAATAAGTAAAGCATGTAAAAAAAGATAAATGTAAATTTTCACCATTCTTTTCAAACCCTTATGGATGGATACAGATCCGCTATATCCACAAAGATGTATTCTTGCTCGAATGAATATTGATAGTATGTAGGATGTCTTCACCAATGCAATAGATCTACACTTTCCAAATAATAGATCATGGATGTATGTATGCTTGATATTCTTGAATGGAGAAGGAGAGGAATGAAGAATGGATATGGATCCTCTTTCTCAATTGGGAATTCCTACACTAATTTTTCATGGTAGATAAATTCACATAACCAATAGAAGATTTTCCTTGGAATGGATGGATGAATGATTTCCTTCAAATCTTGAGCCAAATCCTTTATTTCTTTCTATAATTCACCAAAAATCTCTTGAATGTACCTTGGACTTGAATTCTTGAGAGTAGACGATTTCTTAAACATGAGATAGCCTGAGCGTAATTGAGATTGAGATGTCAAAGATGAGAAAATGAGAGGAAGAGGCCTCCTTTTATAGTGATTTTGGAGTCCAAATTCATGAAGGCTGACTTCACTAAGAAAGAAAATGAAAATACTTTGCATCGAGCCAAAAACCCACCAAAATTCAACCCCCAAGGTATAGGTTGAACTAGGTTTGACCTATACTTGGTATAGGTCAAACCAGGTTCAACCTATACTTGGTATAGGTCAAATCAGGTTTGACCTATACCTAGAAGGGTGAATTTTGAGGTAGACTTTGTGAGGTTCAAGAACTATTAAGCGATTCAAGGATATCACTAGAATGGGACCCTATAGGTCCTATAGCTTCAAAATTAATGGGTACTAACTTTTTTAGGACTATACAATCATTATGGTTGTCATCATGTCTCTAGAACTTCTCCTGGTTACCCCTCCTACAATAACACCACCCTAAGTTTGTCTTGTAGTCCCATAAAAAATGAGTTTATATAACCCTGTTCTAGGAGGGGACCACTTAGTGTTCTTCCTCTTCCTTCTCTTAGAGCTATCAAATTTCACACATGAGTGAGAAAGTCCTCAATTTTTAGTAGTTTTGTTGTCTAGTTGTGAATGAGAGAAATAAGGACAAGACCAAGTGATGAAAACCATATTTTCCATAAGAATTTCATGGAAGATCCAAAAAACTTGATCAACTGAACTCTCCATGCCATAAAAATATTGTGATTATGTTCTTTCCATATAATCTAGCACAAATGGGGAGGGATTTATATCCAAAGCTGTCTGATAAGGGTGTCGTAGAAACTTCCCCTCTAGTTAAAAATAAGTTACTAAACCTCACCATTCATAAACTAGTCCATTTAAAACTTGTACACCACCATAATCCATAAATTTTGTGTATGAATAATTGATTAGGATATGGGAAACATTCTCCTATTCAAATTTTCATAGTACACATAATTTTAGTAATTGAAAGCCTCAATTAATTAGGTTGTCTTGAGTGAGAACTTTATTATGCATGGTCATCCACCAAAATAAATTGATTTTAGGGATGAGTTGGAGATTCCAAATCTTGTTCCATAGATCTTGAGAATCACTCTCTTGCAAGAGTGAGTGATAGGAATATTCATAGTGAATTCACCCCCATAATTCCTACTCCAAAAAAATTTATCCTCCATTTCAAATATAGGAATTTTCACATGTTACAATATCTCCTACAAATCCCTTGAAAGAGGAACCACTTGCTATTAATCAAGGAAAATAGGGAGACATTATTCTAGGGCTTTGATTCTGATAGGTATTCAAAAACTTGATCACTAAAACATTGCTTTGCAATCTTTGAAATGGCCCTAAAGACTTGGTGAGAGATCAAAGGTTTATCCCCCAAAAATGTGTCTTCCCAAAAGATATTTGTTTGAGCATTGTTGGATTACCATTTCATCCTTCTATGGATTATATTCATGCATTTAAGAATATTTCTCCAAATATTGGACTCACTAAATATTCCTTGGGTAGTGAAGACACGGTAGAATCTTTCATTGTTTGGGTACTTTTTAGTAATGATATCACACTAGTCAACACTATGTAGTGAAAGTTTATAGCCATTTTTTGAAAGAAGGGATTTATTGATGAAGGGTACACCCCTTATTTAACCAAACACACACAACATAATAGGGAAATAAATAGAAAAATTACAAGAATAGATTATTCAAAAGAATAGAAAAAATTTATTTATATTATCCTCACTGAAATGACATTACAATATCCAGAAAAAAGAAAACATGCTACAACCACATAGGCATTTGCATTACAATAATTTGCAAGACAGAGCCATAATCTATACTTCTAAAATTGAACCCTAAAATCCCCCTTTAGCCCTATTTAAGTAGCACAATTCGCCACATGAGAATATTCTAGAAAGTTAAAAAAATCCCATTTTGATGCCCAATAGTTCAATTTCGTGCCTTAAGTGATTTTTCTCCCTCTTCTTTTTGTATTGAAACTAAAGTCTTGAAGGCATAACTTATGAAAATCATAACTTGTGAACTATTGAGTTGACCCCATTTTAGAAATGGCATGAAGTGCTCTATGACCAAGATGTGTGAAGTACCAACCAATAAAAGTTTAACCCCTTTTGGGATCCTCTAAAGCCTTCAAAACTAAGTTCAATTTTTTTGTACCACACCGCCAAAATAGAATATTCAACATCTTTAGTCCAATCTTGATATTGCCATGAAATTTCATCGGTAGGCTAATACATCTAAAATGAACCTCTAGGGAAGAAAATGGAACAATATTTGCTCAAATGAACAACCTACTAAAAATAGTAACCCTTTCCAAAGATATCCCTTATTGAAAACTAGACAATATTTTTGGGTGATGCAAGATTGCTCTTACACCCTAGATGCTCTTGCATCAGACACCTGAGGTAAATTGAGAAGTGACCTTGTCATATCTTGGGTGTTTAGAGGAAAAACAAGCTATTCAACCTCTTCCTTTGATATCCATGATGAATCTTCAACAAGTCATCCCTTCCATTTGACCAAATACTCTTCATATTTCTTGTTTCTTGTGCTTTTGGGTAGACCATGTAGGCTCACCACTTCTTTGAAAAATAATTCTACCACATGAAAAACATCATTAGTCTTTCTTCAAGGAATGAAATTTTTCATCTTTAAGAACCTATCTACAACCAAAAAATTGGATTCATGCCCTCTTTGAGCTCTTGGTAAACCTAGAACAAAGTCCATACTAATATCCTCACATGGCATTTCTAGTACATGTAATGGCTGACATAACCTTGTATTATGCCTGGTTCCTTTTGTCATCTAACAACTTATTTATCTAAGAAACTTGAGTGTAATTAATAATAGAAACAACATATTCTACCTCTACAGTAGACTGAGAAATACAATTATGTTTCTTGCTTGTCCATGACACATGTCTCTTTCCAAGAAAGAAATCTCCTCCATTTGTTCTCTCCCTATCATCCACATTACCTACCCAGTCTACATTAGTGAACTCACTCTAAGAAAAATATCTTTTGTGATCATACCAAAGACCATAATCTTCATTCCCTTTCAAGTATCTAAAGATTCTCTTCATAACCACAATATGAGATTCCTTTGGATTAGACATAAATCTTGCAATAATCCCAAGTACATGTGATATATCAAGTCTACTATGAATAACATAATGCAACTTACCTATCATGGATCTTTACAAAGTTTCACTCACCTCTTTATAATCATCTTACTTGGATAGCTTACAATTGGTCATCGTTAGTGTTCCTACTATTTTAGAATCTTCTATCCAAAATTCTTCAATACTTCCTTGGCGTACTTTGTTTGGTTGATGTAGAATCCATCACTGAGCTGAGACATATGCAATCCAAAAAATAACTTGATCACACCAAACATGTACATCTCAATTTATGTTCTCATTTCTTTTGCAAATGCAATGCTCATCTAATCATTTCCACCAAAAATGATGTCATCCACAAAAACTTCAGCAATCAACAATCTATCATCTTTCTCAAACTTCAGGTAAACATTGTTATCCTCACTTGTTCTAATAAAAAAAATATTGATCAGATATGAATGAAGTCTCTCATACCATGCCCTTGGTGCCTGCTTCAATCCATAAAGCACCTTCTGCAACTTGCACACAAAGTCTTCATCTTATGATAGTGCAAAACCATTAGATTTTTCTATGTAAACTTCCTCTTCCAAAATACAATTCAACAATGCAGATCTAACATCCATTTGGTAAACTTTAAAACTTTTATAAGAAACATATGTTAGTAGAATCCTTACTCCTTCAAGTCTATCTACTGGTGCAAAAGCCTCACCACAATCCAAGCCTTATTATTGTGCTTATCCCCTAACCACAAGTCTTACCTTATTCCAGACTACTTCACCATCTCCATTGAGTTTATTCTGATGAACTACAACTAATTTAGAACCTACTTGAAGAATCTATGATTAGAGATCACCGAGCTGATTGATTAGATATGTAAGATGATTAAATCAATATTATGTTGTCATTGATGTCAACTAGTTTGACAACACTTATCTTGTAAGTTACTATACTGAAACATTTGTAGAAAAGGAGTGAAAGAGATGAAGAATAGAAATATCTACATGAGGAAGATGGATATGACAGATGAGGATAAAGAATTCAATGAGTAACTTGTTGATGATTCTATGACTTTATGATATTGACTTGATTATGTTGCATTCATCTATGATGAGGAAAAGAGCCAAAAGACACAAAGCAGTGTTATCGGTTAATGAAGCATTTCAGTATACACCGACGGAGTGTAGTGTATACCAAGCACAGTGTAAACTGAGCTTGTGTTCACTGACGCATTTCTTTGTTTACCGATAAGAACATAATGAACTAAATGACTAGTTTAGCTGATAAGAATTGATGAGTTGGAAAGTGTATGATTTCAAGGTAACAAATAAATTTTGTTACACAGATCGATGGCTAACAAAATTTAGGAAAGATCTAAAGGTTGAGAATCAAATGTGTTATTGACACAAGTTTCGAGGTATGTTTAAGAGGCAAAATCAATGTGATTAAGTGGAAAAATCTGATGGAGTAGAAGAAAATAGTTTACATGTCTATATAAGAGACTGGAGATTTCACAAGTGAGTGTGATGCCGAAAGAAAAGGAAACTGTAGAATCATCACGTGAACAAGTTTTCATGCATTCTAATCATACCGGTTAAGGAGAACCCTACTACAGAGCATTACCAAGTGATAGAGAGTAATTACCGATGGACATTAAGTTGATATATTGTTGAATCAGAAATGTTACATTGATCAGAAAGATTTGTATGAGTTGAATATTGATCTGTATATCTACAATTGAAGTTTTAATAGATCATATCACCTACTGTTACATATTTAACCATTGTACATAGTTAAATCTCTCAACTGGGTGGACTAAGAAAGTCTTATTATGTATCATTCATAGAATGAACATTGTTATCCTGTCAACCCCAGAGTGACTGTTGGTTGGATGATAACAGTTGGTCTTAAATCCTCTAACAAGGTCACACCTAACAGTGTGTTTGTAACCTTTAACAAGGTTGGGTCTTCACTGACCTCACTTCAGAAGAGTGAATATTTTTGGGTTTCCGGTCCTAGGTGGTTTTTCCCTTCACAGGGTTTCCACGTTAAATATATTGTGTTATGTGTTGATTGTGATATTTATCTGATGTCATATTTGCATGTTGCATATTTGATTTGATTGGTAACTACTATATTTTTTAGACTAGTAGTCGGTAAATGTACATATAGTAAAGTATTTTAAGTTACCGAGTAGCAGAAGTTGAAGTATTTGTTTTTAGATTATACATTTTGTATTGGGACAATGATTAACTGATTCACCCCCCTCTCAGTTATTCTAACAATTGGTATCAGAGCATTGATTGCTTTGAATAGAGTTTTAAGGACTTTAGTACAAAGATCTCAAAATGTATAAGAGGGAAGTGCCAAGACTAAACAAAGAGAACTTCACAGTATGGCAAAGTCAGATGAAGTTGTACATATTTGGAATTGGGAATTCTGCACTAGAACTGTTGGAGAATGGCTATATAGAACCGACCATTGGTCCCTTGACTATTGATCAATTAGAAGACAGGCATGAACATAATGTTACTATGATGGAGATTGTTGTTGCTTGTACCGATGCCAAATTTGAAGATATTAAGATTTGCACTATTGCTAAAGCCATGTGGGATAAACTTTCTCAAGTTTACAGTGGAGATGTGCATGTCAAAAGAGCCATAGCAGAAAGCTTAAGGGGTAGATTCAATGATATGAAGATGAAGGAAGGTGAGAATATTGTGCAATACACAAATAGACTAAAAGAGGTAGTACATGCTATTAGAGCATCTGATGGAATTATTAGTGAAGAAACAACTATAAGCAAAGTACTCATAACCTTATTGCCAGTTTACACAATCAGAATATCCACTATTCATGAAACAAGGTTTGCATCTGGTAATGTCCTTACACTTGACAATATGAATGGTAAACTTACAACCTTTGAATTGAATAACTTTGATAACAATTTTGTACTGTCTGTTGAGTCTTCTTTCATGTCTTCTCTGAAGATTAGTAAGTCTAGCAGGAACAATAAGAATAATGATAGTGATAGCAATACTGATGATGAGCTTGATGAACTTGAAGCTCTTATGGCTAGAAGGTTACCTAAAGGTAAAGGAAGGTATAGAGGTAAGCTACCTTTAGCATGCTTTAACTATAAAGATGTTGGCCACATTGTTGCTAGATGTCCACATAACAAAGATGATGAAAGATCCAAAGACCGATCTGAAGGAAGCTATGGCAGGAGAGTCAACAGAGGCCACCGACACAACAGAGATAATCGAGATAGTAATAACAAAGGAAAAAAGGTATGTTACATAGCTGAAGATAATGAATCTGAATCTAATTCTGATGATGATGTAGAAGTTGTATTTGTTGCTATGAAAGATGACTTCGAGGAAGAAGAAAAACATGTTGAAATAACACTGATCTCTAGAGTTAACAAACATAATACATGGATCATAGATAGTGGTTGTACACATCACATGACTAGTGATGAAGAGAAATTTGATCAACTTGAAGAATATGATGGAGGATCGGTTAAGATGGGTAATGATACACCCTGTATGGTAAGAGGTAAAGGATCCTTGATGATAAATGATAGGATAAAATGTGATAATTCTTATTGGGTAGATGGACTGAACTATAACTTGTTAAGTGTGGCACAACTGAACAATTCAGTTCACTGAGTTGCTTTTGAGAGCAAGAAAGTGAAAATCTTTGATGATGGAGGAAGACTAGTTGGAACTAGAGCACAATCAAGAGGTAATCTATTTTATCTTGATACTAATGAGTCTTCTTCCTTGATGATGAAAAATGAAGATGCTTGGTTGTGGCATAAAAGGTTATGCCATGTGAACTTTGATAACATGATTAAGATCAGTAAAAAGAAAAGAGTTAGAGGTTTGCCTAACTTGTCAAAACCCGATCATGTTATGTGTCATGAATGTCAGAAAGGGAAAATGACTAAATCTAGTTTCAAAAGTAAGGATTATTCAACAAATAAGATACTTGATTTGGTTCATACCAACCTATGTGGTCCTATGAGAACTCAGAGTTATTATGGTGATAGATACTTTATTCTTTTTGTTGATGACTATACTAAATTGATGACTGTTATGTTCTTAAAAGAAAAATCTAAAGCATTTAAGATGTTTAAGTGGTATAAAGCTAAGGTAGAAAAAGAGATTGGTAAGGAATTGAAATGCCTAAGATCTGATAGAGGAGGTGAATTTATCTCTGATGAATTTACTAATTTCTGTAATGAGCATGGTATTAAAAGACAGGTCTCTGCACCGAGGACACCTCAACAAAATGGCATTGTTGAAAGAAGGAATAGGTCAATAGTTGACTATGCTAGGACACTGATGTTGCAAAATAATGTTGCCCAGACATATTAGAGAGAAGCTATCAGCACTGCAGTATATGTTCTTAACTGAGTTCAACTGAAGAAGGATACCAACAAGACACCCTATGAGTTATGGTTTGGACACAAACCTGCTGTAAGTTATTTCAGAATTTTTGGAAGTAAATGCTTTATTCTAAAGGATGAGAGAAATGGTAAATTTGACTCAAAAGGTGATGAAGGGATATTTTTGGGATATTCCACTAAAAGTAAAGCATATAAATGTCTTAACAAGGTTACAAATAAAATGATTGAAAGGACTAATGTCCGAGTTGATGATTTTGATGAAAAGAATATAGAGGAAAGTACAAAGGAACTGAAAGACTATGGTAGATTGACTTACATTAGAAAAACCAGAGTATCTACCAAAGTCGTAGCTTGTGATAACTGGTCAGCAGGAAAACAATACCGAACAACAAGAAAGAGAAATCGATGAGCAGGATGGACCTACTGAGCAAGCAAATGAACCTGCACAGGATGAACCAGAAAGAAGAGATGGAGTACTGGCAAGATTTGTTAGGAGACATCATCCTAAGACACAAATTATTGGAGACAAACAAGTTGGCATGCAAACAAGGAGCAAAGCAAGATAAGGTACATGTGTAGTTTGTGATTATGAACCGAAAAATGTAAAAGTTGCATTAGAAAATGATGAATGGACTAATGCAATGAAAGGGAAAATAGAATAGATAGAGAAGAAAAAAACCTAGAGTTTACCCTAACCTAAAGATAAGAATGTTATCGGTACTAAGTGGATATTCAGGAACAAGTTGAATGAAAATGGTGAAGTAACAAGAAATAAAGCTAGATTGGTATGCAAAGGATATGCACAGGAGGAAGACATTGATTATGGTGAAACATTTGCACCTATTGCTAGATTGGAAGGTGTTAGAATACTACTTGCATATGCTACACACAAGAAATTCAAAGTTTATCAAATGGATGTTAAGTCAGCATTTTTGAATGGAATACTTGAAGAAGAAGTCTACATAGAACAACCTGAAGGGTTCGTTGATCCAGACAACAAAGACATGGTATGTAGATTACATAAAGCTTTATATGGTTTGAAGCAAGCACTGAGAGCCCGGTATGAAAGGTTGCATACTTATTTGTTAAGTATAGGATTTGTAAGAACAAGTGAGAACATCAATTTGTACATGAAAGGAGATACTGATCACACTATTCTTATTGCTGAGATATTTGTGGACGATATTATTTTTGGAGGACAAGATCACATATGTAAAGCCTTTGCTGATGAAATGAGGAATGAATTTGAAATGTCTATGTTCACAGAGGTTAAGTTCTTTCTAGGACTACAAGTGATTCAGCAAAGTGATGGGATATTCATCACACAATCTAAATACATAAAGGAAGTATTGAAAACATTTGGCATGGAAGATGCTAAACCTGTGGGAACACCAATGGCTACTGGATGTAAACTGACTAAGGAAGATGAAACTACAAAGGTAAATTAGACATTGTACCGATCTATGATTGGTAAGTTAATGTATGTAGTTCATAGTAGACCAGATATAGCACATGTTGTGGGAATAGTTGCTAGATTTTTTGCTAATCCTAGAGAATCACACATGATCACTACTAAAAGAATCTTAAGATACCTAAAGAAAATAGAGGATTATGGATTGTGGTATCCTAAGGAAGGCAAGTTTGAACTGAAGGTATACACCGATGCTGATTGGGCTAGAAATGTGGATGACAGAAAAAGTACCACCGGAGGAGCATTTTTCTTTGGTGAAAGACTTGTTACTTGGACAAGTAAGAAACAAGCTTGCATTTCTCAGTCTACAGTTGAAGCAGACTATCTTGCTGCTACTGCAAATTGTTCAAATATTGCATATATTAAGCAAGTTCTGGAAGGTATGAATGAGATAATCACTGAGCCGGTGATTATATATTGTGATAACACAAGTGCAATTAACATTTCAAAGAATCCAGTGATGGACTCTAAGACAAAGCATATATCAATTAAGTATCACTACTTGAGAGAACAAGTACAAGAGAAGCAAGTTAAGCTAGAGTTTGTTACATCAAAAGAACAAATTGTAGATATATTTACAAAAGCTCTATCAAAGGACACATTTGAGTACTTAAGGACTAGACTTGGGGTTTGTCCCCTGTCTACCGGTCACTAAGGTGATCTGGATGTTGCATCAGCCTAATATTATCAGAAGATCATACATGTTGATGCAGCATAGTTCACACTTTGGATCATGTCTAAAGCTGTAAAAAGTACTGGAATAGATTGGCATATCAGTATATAGAGATACAGAGAATGCATTGGACAACAGAGAGTTACTTGGCTATTGAAGAGTTTTTTGTTCATTTGTTTCTTTGGAATTGTTGTCAAAGGGAGAGATAAACAATATGAAACAATATGCACCAATAAGAACTATCTAAGGGAGAGACAAATTGAAGAAAGGGAGAGCACTAAAGATTAGTTACTGAGAACAGAAGAAGGAATCTGAAAGCTAAAAAGATCATATTTGTAGATTGACAAAGTTGTATTTTGTAATGTTGTTGAGTAACGTAGTGATTAAACATATTAAGCTAAGGAGAGCTTGTACAACATTTGTTCACAGAGTTGTAGAATACATGTTTGGTATGGGTATGGTATATTTCATATTATTTGAGTTGCCATCAATGCCAAAGGGAGAGATTGATGAACTATAACTGATTTAGAACCTGATTGAAGAATCTATGATTAGAGATCACCGAGCTGATTGATTAGATATGTAAGATGATTAAATCAGTATTATGTTGTCATTAATGTCAACTAGTTTGATAGCACTTATCTTGCAAGTTACTATACTGAAACATCTGTAGAAAAGGAGTGAAAGAGATGAAGAACTGAAATATCTACATGAGGAAGATGGATATGATAGATGAGGATAAAGAATTCATTGAGTAACTTGTTGATGATTCTATGACCTTATGATATTGATTTGATTATGTTGCATTCATCTATGATGAGGAAAAGAGTTGAAAGACACAAAGTAGTGTTGTCGGTTAATGAAGCATTTCAGTATACACCGACAGAGTGTAGTGTATACCAAGCACAGTGTAAACTGAGCTTGTGTTCACCGACGCATTTTTTTGTTTACCGATAAGAACAAAATGAACTAAATGACTAGTTTAGCTTATAAGAATTGATGAGCTGGAAAGTGTATGATTTTGAGGTAACAGATAAAGTTTGTTACATAGATCGATGGCTAACAAAATTTAGGAAAGATCTAAAGGTTGAGAATCAAACATGCTATTGACACAAGTGCCGAGGTATGTTTAAGAGGAAAAATCAACGGATGTGATTAAGCAACAAAATCTGATGGAGCAGAAGAAAATGGTTTACATGTCTATATAAGAGACTAGAGATTTCACAAGTGAGTGTGATGCTGGAAGAAAAGGAAACTATAGAATCATCACGTGAACAAGTTTTCATGCATTTTGATCATACTGGTTAAGGAGAACCCTACTACAGAGCATTACCGAGCAACAAAGAGTAATTACCGACGGACAGTAAGTTGATATATTATTGAATCAGAAATGTTACATTGATCAGAAAGATTTGTATGAGCTGACTATTGATCTGTATATCTGCAATTGAAGTTGTAATAAATCAGATCACCTACTATTACATATTTAACCATTGTACATAGTCAAATCTCTTAACTGAGTGGACTAAGAAAGTCTTATTATGTATCATTCATAGAATGAACATTGTTATCCTGTCAACCCCAGAGTGACTATTGGTTGGACGATAATGGTTGGTCTTAAATATTCTAACAAGGTCACACCTAACAGTGTTTTTGTAACCTTTAATAGGGTTGGGTCTTCACTGACCTCACTTCAGAAGAGTGAATATTTTTGGGTTTCCGGTCCCAGGTTAAATCTATTGTGTTATGTGTTGATTGTGATATTTATCTAATGTCATATTTTCATGTTGCATATTTGATTTGATCGGTAACTACTATATGTTTTAGACTGGCAATCGGTAAATGCACATATAGTAAAGTATTTTAAGTTACCAAGCAGCAGAAGTTGAAGTATTTGTTTTTGGATTATACATTTTGTATTGGGACAGTGATTAACTGGTTCATCCCCCTCTCATTTATTCTAACAAATTCTTGAAAACCCACTTAGTTCATATTGCATTCTTTTCAACAGGTCTGGGAACTAGTACCCAAGTATTGTTCTTTATTTGGTCTAACTCTTCTTCCATGGCTTTAACCCATTTATCATTCTTCAATACTTCTCCTACTGACTTAGGTTCATGTTCAAAAATCAGATATGTACTTTCTCTAATCTTTGTTCTAGTTTGAACACCAACATTCTTATCTCCAATATTCTAATCAGTTGAATGATAAGCTTTACATACCTTGGTATTACTGATTTAGGTCTAGGAGCCTGTCCTGTCGATTGAATTGGTTCATCCATATTGTTCTAATTTTTAGCTTCTTGACCCACTGGTTGAAAATATACAATCCCCTGATCATCTCCTGATTCATTCTTGTTGGAACCATCATTCTGCTCTGGGAATTCATCAATCCTCACATTCATACTTTTTATCATTTTGTTGTTTCTCTTGTTTAGACACTTGTAGGCTCTGCTTCTTGTAGAATATCCTACGAATATTCCCCCATCACTCTTAGGATCAAATTTTCCTGTATTTTCATCTCTCTTTATATAGCATCTTCTCCCAAAAACTTTGAAGTATTTCACACTAGGTGTGTGACCATGCCATAACTCATAAAAAGTCTTATTGATACCCTTCTTCACCTACACCTGATTTAATGTATAAATAATAGTGTTGACAGCTTCTCTCCAAAACATTTGGGGCACATCTCTTTGTATCATCATTGTTCATGCAACATCAATAATATATCTATTTCTTCTCTGGGTAAAATTATTTTGTTGAGGGGTTCTAGGTGCTAACATTTTCCTCTTAATTCCATGTTCTTCACAAAATTCCATGAATTCCATAGATGTGAACTCACCACCTCTGTCAGATCTCAAGCACTTCATACTCTTACCTGTTTCTTTTTCAACTCATGCTTTGAACACTTTAAACAAATAGAATGCATCTGATTTATCTTTCAGAAAAGTAACCCACATCATCCTAGAGTAATCATCAACAAAAAGCATGAAATACCTATCTCCATAGTAGCTTCGTGTTCTCATAGGACCACACAAATCATTGTGAACTAGATCCAAAATACCTTTAGATGAAAATGATTTACTAATAAAATAGAACAAGCTAAATGTATGTGTGTTTCTGGATTTGATTGTGTTTTTTAGCATCAATGTTTCGGATCACACTCTATGATCCATCATCAGGAAGAGAGAGTGCAAGAATTGTAAAAGTAAAAGTTGTAGACCAAGCCTGTCTCAAGAGATATAAGAAGAGAAAATGACATTGAAAATTATGCAGAGAAGAAAAAAGAAAAAACCAGAAAGTAAGGCTTCAAAAGTCAATAAGAGAAAATAAATAATTAAAAGCCCCAAGGTAGGGGAACCAAAAATCCACTAAAATAAAGAAATACACAAATAAAAAGAAATAAATAAAAGAAAATAAGAAACAATCTAAAAATGGAAGCAAATAAAACACACAAAAATAAATCAAGCAAAAACAAAAAATAAATGAAAAGAAACACACAATTAAATAAATGAATAAATAATTAGATATACACACGTATACCCACAAACAAAAAGAAAGGAAAAAAAAAAGAGAAAAAGGAAAATTATATATATATATATAAGAAAAAAAAGAAAGGGAAAAAGGAAAATTATATATATATATATAATTTTCCTTTTTCCCTTTTTTTTTCTTTCTTTTTGTTTGTGGGTATACACGTGTAAAATTATATATAAATAATTAGATGTACACACTTATACCCACAAACAAAAAGAAAGAAAAAAAGAAAGGAAAAAAGGAAAATTATATATATATATATATATATATATATATATATATATATATGAAAAAACAAAATTATATATAATTTTCATATATATATGAAAAAAGAAAATTATGTATATATATAAAGAAAATTAAAATTATATATATATATATATATATATATATATATATATATATATATATATATATATATAATTTTTCATATATATACACATATATATATATATATACATATATATATATATACATATATATATATATATACATATATATATATATATACATATATATATATATATACATATATATATGTATATATATATATATATGTGTATATATATGAAAAATTATATATATATATATATATATATATATATATATATATATATATATATATATATATATATATATTCCTTTTTTTTCTTTCTTTTTGTTTGTGGGTATACGCGTGTATATCTAATTATTTATTCATTTATTTAATTGTATGTTTCTTTTTAATTTATTTTATGTTTTTTCTTGATTTATTTTTGTGTGTTTTTATTTGCTTCTATTTTTTTATTGTTTCTTATTTTCTTTTATTTATTTCTTTTTATTTGTGTGTTTATTTATTTTAGTGGGTTTTTTGTTCTCCTACCTTGGGGCTTTTAATTATTTATTTTCTCTTATTGGCATTTGAAGCCTTACTTTCTATTTTTTTCTTTTTTCTTCTCTCATGGTTTTCTGTGTCATTTTCTCTTCTTATATCTCTTGAGACAGGCTTGGTCTACAACTTTTACTTTTACAATTCTTGCACTCTCTTCCTGATGATGGGTCACGGAGTGTGATCCGAAACGTTGATGCTAAAAAACACACAATCAAATCCAAAAATGCACATACATTTAGAATTGGATTGTGAAAATCTAATATTATTAGAACAAGTTAGCTTTCCTAACCAACATTCTTTGAACATGACATTATCTGATTTCACAAGTTGTGGTAAACCTCTTTAACAATATTCATCTTACTTACTTTGACCAAACTATCAAATTTAACATGACAAAATCTCCTATGCCACAACCAACTATCATCAATTTTTACAATCAGACAACTCTTTAATATAGTATTCAATTAGAATAAGTTACCTTTAGTTTTCATACAGGTAACAATCAGATTACTAGATCTCCCAAGTATCCTCCAAACACCTCCTTTGAACTCTGCAAGATAACCTTTGTTATTCAATTGTGCTACACTCAACAAATCGTACCCTATGCCTTCTACCCAGTAAATATCATCAGATTTTTTTTTTCTATTTAGTGCAATAGATCCAATTCCTTTTACTAAGAAAGGAGATTTATTACCAAACCTTACCGAACCACAATCACATTCTTCCAATTTAGTGAACTTACTCCAGTCACTAGTCATGTGATGTGTACATCCACTATCTATCACCCAATCTTCACCATGATCCATGCTAGAAATCAATGCCTTTTAATTACCTGTCAGATGATTTTCCTTAACAGCAACAAATGAAAACACATCTTCCCCATTATCCTTAGATTCTTCATCGATAACTCCCTCATTTGCAGTGAAAAAATAAGTCTTCTTTCTCTTGTCCTTGAATCTCTTAGGCTAATCCTTCTTATCACCATTAGGACACCTTGCAACAATGTGTCCAACCTTATTACTGGAGAAATATTTGAAATGTAGCTTACCCTTGTACTTGTTGGTTCCTCTAGGTAGCCTCCTAGCAAACAATGCTCCCAAATTATCATGTCTATTTTCTTCAGTCAAGATAGAATCATAATCATTAAAGTAACCTGATATAGAAGAAGATTCATGACTAACTTATTTTCCTTTCCTTCTAGGTGCAAGAGACATAGATGTCTTGAATGCAACTTCGACCCTTGGAATACTACTTCAACCTTGGAATACTATTATCATAATTTATAAGATCAAAAGAAGTCAACTTTCCAATTAATGCATCAAGATTGATAGTTGTAGTTCCTAGAGATCTTAACTCCTAAATAGTAGAAACCCTAATGGAATAAAGAGGTAACAAGGTAATCAATAAATTACTTTCCACATCATCTTCTTCAATAGTTCCACCAACACTTTTGATAGCAACAACCACTTATTTGATTCTTTGACCATACTTCTCAATGTTTTCACCTTCAACCATCCTCATGTCATCAAATTTTCATTTTAGGCTGTCAACCTTATCTTTCTGCACATGTTTTCCGCCACCATACACTATCTTCAATTTCTCCAACACATCATAGATGATTTCAAGATCTTGGATATCAACAAACTCTTCATCAGATAATGTACTTACAATAGCTTCCATAGCTATAGTATTCTCTTGATGTTCCCTTAGTTGATCTTCATTGAGAAGACTGGTTGGAATAAAATACTAGTTAACAACATGATTCTAATATTGATTACCCATACCTTTCAAGTAAAGTTTCATTCTTCCACTCCACACCGAGTAGTTCTCCCTTGTGAACTTAGGACCCTCCTTTCTCATCATTCTTAGATCTTGACCTCAAGCTGATAAGCTTCTCCATAAAGAAGACCAATATTTTCTACCAATTGTTGTTCAAGGGTCCAAGATTACTGAGAGGTGGGGGTGAATCAGTAATCTTAATATATGATACTTTTCAACTTCTTTAATCTCAAAGATAACATTCACAAGTTTACCAATTGAAAAAGAAAATGAAACTTAAACCAAATAAACATCAACTACCATGAAACGTGCAACACATAACACAAAAATTTTCTTGTGAAAACCCAAAAGGCTGAAAACCACGTTTGAGATGAGACTCAAAAAATTTGTACTCTTCTAAAGTATTTCATGTTAGGAGTTTTACAAAGACAGTGTTAGGTGCCACATAGTTATAGGATTTACCTCTAGCCCTATTAGTAGCTTTACCTTGTTAGGAGTAGCCTTGTTAGAGGACTTCAAACACTAGCTAAAGTTTCAGACTATTAAAGGATTTATATAAACAATATGTTAGGATCCACCTAATTAAGGTATTTAGCCTATTGTAACTATTAGGATACAACAAGTAGATTGATCTGGTAAATAGAAACACCTTTTCTTGACCAGATCCTTTGAAATTCATACAATATATCCTCAGATAACTCTAGATTATCCTGGCTTGATCGCACTTGTACAGTCATGATCTATGTAGAAATATTTGATTCCATGACTGTTCAATCCCTAAAATGTTTCATCGACTTAACACCTTCTCCAACACATTGAAATTATTTTTCCAATCATCACACCTAGAGAAATCACACAAAAACACACATTCCAATGTAACAACCATCTTTACCTAACATGTTGGCCATATGATAGATCCAAAAAATTAATTTTATCAAGAACAATCAAACACGTTTTGATCAACTCAACCTTCATCTTGATAAAATGGTCTACCTTGATCAATTTAATGACAACCAATCACCATAAATGATATTAGACATGTCAACATGATAGATGGAATACAAATAATTCATCACAACACAATCACCAGTCACCAACAGAAGATCTACCATCGGTAACACAAAAACACTATCATTGGTCACTAAAACAAGTTTTGTACCCTCAAAACATGCTTACCAATCAACCAAATTAGTTGTGGTCATAACCATGAACTAAACATAGCATCAAAAACATAATTCTATGATCACATCATTTAACTCACCATAGATTTGATAAACCAATCAAATTACTCATTGTTGGTAAAAGACTATTCTAGCAATTATCTATCACACTTCAATCATTCATCTCTTACACAAATAATACATTCAATAGTTGTGGTTATAAAATTATCATCTAGAGACATCCCCAAGTATCCCTTAAGAATCACAACCACTGGAACCCCTTGACCACACTATTCATTCTTCTCACATAATTGGCAACACACTAAGAACACTAGGTCAATACTTGGCATCAATGACAAAACAATAATATGTCATCTCAATCACCAAATCTATATCATCTCATCACTTACCATCATCATTAGTTATGCCAACATGTATTGTACCACCAGTACTAGTACCAAAGAAAAATAGAGAATGGAGGATGTGTATATATTCTCAAGCTATCAATAAGATTACTATCAAATATATATTTCCCCCACCAAGGATGGATGACATTATGGATTTCTTGAGTGGAGCTAAGTACTTCACAAAGATAGATTTGAAGATGGAATATCACCATATATTGATTAGAGAAGGATATGGATGGAAGATAACCTTCAAGATAAAGGATGGCTTGTATGAGTGGTTAGTCATGTCTTTTGGGCTAACCAATGCACCGAGCATATTCATATAGCTCATGAATGAGGTATTGAAAGGATTTATGAGTAAGTTTGTTATTGTTTATTTGGGTGATATTTTTATCTTCAATAAGACATTAGAGGAGCATATAATGAATATTTGTAGGTTCTTTGAGAAGCTAAGGGAAGAAAAGTTGTTGATTAACTTCAAGAAGTGCAATTTTGTGAAGGGGTTAGTGTACCTGGGATTTTTTGTCTTATCAGATGGTCTTAAAATGGACCTAGAGAAAGTGAAGGCTATCCTTGAATGGCCTACTCCAAAGAGTGCTACTAAGGTAAGATATTTTCATGGTTTGGCTAGCTTTTATAGAAATTTTATCAAAAATTTCAATAGTATTTGTGGACCCTTGACTGGAACTATGAGAGGGGATAGAAAAGAGTTTAAGTGGTCTGTAGGAGCAACAAAAAGTTTTGATTTGTTGAAGAGAAAAGTTAGAGAGTAGCCTACTTTGGCACTTCCAAATTTTAATATGGTATTTCAAGTAGACTGTGATGCTAGCGGCAAATCCATTAGAGTTGTTTTAAGTGAGGAAGGTAACCCCATTTCTTACTTTAGTGAGAAGTTGAATGATGCCAAAATAAAATATTTTGATTATGATCAGGAGTTTTATGCTATAGTTTAGGCATTGAGGAAATGATGACATTAACCTTTTCCTAAATTTTTATTTTTTTCACTGATCATCAAGATTTATAGTATTTGAATAGCTAAGGGAAGTTGAATGAGAGGCATTTGAAATGGGTTGAGTTTTTACAAAGTTACACTTTTATTTTGAACAACAAGAGTGGAAAGCGTAATAGGGTTATAGATGCCCTAAGTAGGAGACATAATTTGTTGTCAAAGATGTAGATCAAATTTTTTGGGTTCCAAGCACTCAAGAGTTAATATGTTGAGGATCTTGATTTTGGTGCAGCTTGGAGAGATTGCACATAACCTGTTACTCTAGATAGGACTAGATGGTTGGATTTTATAATTGAAGATGGAACGTTATTCAAAGGGATCCAATTGTGCATTCCAAAGAGTTCCATGAGGGAGAACCTAATCAAAGAGAATCATAGTGGAGAATTGGTTGGACACTTTGGTCGAGATAAAACTATTGCTCTAGTTAGGGAGCATTATTATTAGCCACAATTACAACAAGATGTTAAGAAGTTTATGCACAATTGTAGAATGAAGGAATCAAGGAAAAGGTAACTAAACTAGTGATTATCTATTGTGATAACACTATTGATATCAATATATCCAAGAACCCTGTGATATATTCTAAGACCAAGCATATTGCAATTAAGTACCATTTTCTTAGAGAGTAAGTTTAGGAGAAAGAAGTACAGTTGGAGTATGTGCCAACTAAGGAGAAGGTTACAAAGCCACTAGAAAAGGATACATTTGAGTATCTAAGAGGAAAGTTGGGGGTCATCCCCCTACTTGAGAATAATTAAAGTGATGATGTTGCATCAGTCCAATGTTGTGTATTGAGAATCATTATTGGATTGATGTAATAAGGAGCTACTCCTAAGCGGGAGCACTTGGTGTTGTAGATACTGAAGGAGATGTAGTATTATATGGTATTGTGTCTTTGGCATTATTTTCAAAGGGGGAGAGATGTAAAATTAAGTTGTAAAGTAGATGATAGAGAAGTGGACAATCATTTGTGACAGATGACAGTTGATTTAGAGATGAAGAGTGTAAAAACACAAGCTGAGAAGGTTATATGATTGAGAAGAGTCTATGATTGTTTGGGTTGCCATAAATGCTAAAGGGGGAGATTTTTTTCATAACTGATGATGATGGTAAGTGATGAGATGACACAGAGTTTTTGATTGAGATGATTAGTTATTATATTGTCATTGATATCAAGTATTGACCTAGTGTTCTTAGTGTGTTGCCCATTATGTGAGAAGAATGAACATTGTGTTTAAGTGATTCCAGTGGTTGTGATTCTTAAGGGAGACTTGGGGATGTCTCTAGGTGATAAATATATAACTGCAACTCTTGAATGTATTATTTTTGTAAGATACAAATGATTGAAGTATGACAGGGCAATTGCTAGAATAGTCTTTGATGACAATGATTGATTTGAATAGTTTATCAAATCTATGGTGAGTTAGGTGATGTGATCATAGAATTATGTTTTTGATACTATATTGAGTTCATGGTTATGACCACAATTGATTTGGTTGAGTGGTAAGTATGTTTTGAGGATACATAATTTGTTTCAGTGATCGGTGATAGTGTTTTTGTGTTACCAGTGGTAGATCTTCTGTTGGAAATCAGTGTTTGTGTTACGATGAATGATTTGTATTACAGCTATCATGCTAACATATCTATTATCATTTATGGTGACAAGTTCTCATTACATTGATCGAGGTAGATCATTTTATAAAGATGAAGGTTGAGTTGGTCAAAACATGTTTGACTATTCTTGATAAAATTAATTATTTGGATCTATCATGTGGTTGACATGTTAGGTAAAGATGGTTGTTACATTGGAATGTATATTTTGGCATGATCTCTCTAGGAACGATGATTGGAAAAGTGATTTCAATGTGTTGGAGAAGGTGTTAAGTCGGTGGAATATTTTAGGGCTTGAGCAATGATATTTATATCATGGAATCGAAGATTTATATGTAGATCATGATTGTGTAGGTGCGGTCAAGCTAGGGTATTCTAGAGTTATCTAAGGAAATATTGTATGCATTTCAAAGGATCTGATCAAGCAAATGTGTTTCTATTTACCAGATCAATCTAATTATTGTATCCTAACAGTTACAATAGGCTAAATCCCTTAAACAAGTGGATCCTAACATATATTTTATGTAAATCCTTTAATTGGGTGACACTTTAGCTAGTGTTTGAAGTCCTCTAAAAAGGATACTCCTAATAGGGTAAATCTCCTAATAGGGCTAGAGGTAAATATCATAACTAGGTGGCACCTAACAATGTCTTTGTAAAACTTCTAATAGGGTTAATCTCCTAACGAGGCATACTTCAGAAGAGAAAAAATTATGATTCTCATCTCACACATAGTTTTCACCCTTTTGGGTTTCCATGAGAAAATTTATATGTTATGTGTTGCCTGTTTTATGGTGGTTGATGTTTATTTAGTTTAAGTTTCATTTTCTTATCAATTTGTAAACTTTTGAATGTTATCTTTGAGATTGAAGAAGTTGAAAAGTATCATATATTAAGATTACTAATTCACCCTTCTCCCCCTTTAGTAATCTTGGACCCATATGACTAACAAAAAATGGGCTCAAACTCTCTCAAATCAACCCCTTCTATAAAAACTCATGCACTTGACTATTCAATTCTTCACTCCCTACTAGAGTCATCCTATGGGATACCTTATCCAGAAAACTAGCTCTAGGAATCAAGTCCATTTTATGACTAATTTTTCTTATTGGTGGCAATTCAGAAAGTACATTATCAAATACAATATCCTAAAAATCATCCAACAAATCTACAACTTCCACAAGTACATACACTACTTCCTCTTTATCAACACTTGGAATTAAGTTAAAACACATATTTTCATGCTTCATGCCTTCTAGGAACTTCCTTCCATCAACTAAACATATTGTAGCATTATCGCATACCTTTTCCTGAGCTATTTCCTTCAATGGCTTCAACTTGTGTGAGAATCCATCCTTTGTCAATGAATAGGTATTTGCATACCCATCATGTAATGCATGGCAATAAAATTTCCATGGTCTCCCTAACAACATATGACAAGAATCTAGAGGCATAATATCATCTAATACCACATCATGATAGTTTCCAATTTTGAATTTTACCAGACATTGTTAATTGACCAAAGCCTTGTGATCCTTCTACAACCAAGAAATCTGGTAGGGATTCAAATGATTTCTTCTCTCTAACTTTAATTTATCAATAATTTCCTCTTAAATAAGTTTATTAGTACTATCACTATAAATAATGATATCGCATACTTTACCATTACACTTACACCTTGTACAAAACAAATTCTTCCTTTTCTCAGGTTCATTATCATCATTTAGAAATGCTCTTTTGGTGGCAAGGGCTTCTCCTCTTTTAATGTCTTCAAAATATGATGACTTGGTATCTTAATCTATATGTGCAACATATGCATTGTCATTAGGTCTTCTATTTGTTCTCCCTTGATGTTGGGGACACTCATAAGCTATATGGCCTTCTTCTCTGCAATGGAAACATATTCCACAAAAACCTCCTCTTCTCGATCCTTACCCTCTTCCTCTTCCTCTCTAATCTATGTTATTTTGAGCATGGGGATGATAGGAATTATTTACCCTCTAATTTTGACTACTACTAGAGTCACAATTATTCTTATGTTCTTCATTTCAGCCTCCATGAGACCATCCACCAAGCTTTTGACCATGACCTCTTCCACTTTGTCTACTCTCAAACTTCTTGTTTAGTTTTTCCTCTACCTTTAAAGAAAATTGATATGCATCTTCAATGGTAGACATTCTTACCATTATTATATCTTCTTGAATACTCTCGGCCATAACACATTTATGTAATGGGAAACCTTCTCCTTGATAGATTTAGAATGACCTATTCTAATAAGAAGTTGATAGAACTCCTATGTATACTCCTGGATAGATTTTCCTACTTGCTTCAACCTGTACCATCTTAAAATGGATGCACTCCTCATTTAAGACCTTTTAGCTCCTATCCTTTATCAACTTTTTGGACCATGGATGGATTTGTGCTTAGTTCCCTTTTTCTCTCATTCAGTCCTATTTTTCCTGCATTCATCTGTGTAGTTTTCGAGACCTCAGAGTTAGCTCTTTGTGGGCCACTCCAAGAACAGGTCAACCAGGTCGACCTATTCCCTAGGGGTTGTGAGCGTTGGGCCCGGTGTTATCTTAGGGATTAAATTTGCAAAATTTGGTGACCCCCTCAGCTTACTTTATTTTATCATCTAGAAACTAGTATAAAAGGAATCCTATGTACCTCATTTTGGTAAGGAGAAGGAGGAAAAATTATGATAGAAATCTCACATTCAAGAATTCAAGTCTTCAAAATATTCAAGGATCCATTGTGTACATCTTTCCTCTTCAAGATCTAGCATATTGTTGGCCATCAAAGGAGGAGATCTACATTAAGGCATTGATCATATTCTTCATTTGATTCACACTTACATTCATGGCTCCATTAAGTGATTTTGGTAGATCCATAGCATTTTTTGATATTTCCTACATTGCAAGTTCAAGATCAACATACAAACACAACAAAATCCTTATTGACGAGGGTTTCTTCAAGCAAGGTGAATATTTACATTTTTCTTGTTTCATTTACACATTTACATTTCAATTCAAGGTTGATTCCTCAATCTAGGGCTTGACCAAGGCAATCCCTTATCCACCCCAACCCCAAAACCTAGTTTTATGTGTGCAGAAGCAGAATCTTAGAATTGCAGGTACATATCTGGAAGTTGCAAGCAGAGATCTACCAAAAAAATATAGGTCAACTTCATTAAAGTGCTTCAAAAACATGGTGACTTGATCAACCTATTCTAGAACATGGTGACATGGTCAACCTATTTCTGACAACCTAATATTTTTAGTATTTTATGGGTTTTCAGCCGTGATCGCAGATCCGTAGTCAGAAATTTAGCTACATGTCTAGAACAGTAGTTTTCAGAGCAAAAAAGCATATTCCTCTTCATACTTCAAGGTGAGTATCTTAGCTTAGATATGTTTTCACATCTTGATTGTGTATGGTGAAAATGTGACCACACTTCTATGAATCCTTACATGCAAGAAAACTCAACAATGAGCCCTCACAAATTGATCCATAGCTCTCTATGCATGGAGTTGCAAGATTTGTAAAATTGCTCTCAGCTAGAGCTATAAACTCATGACCTTGCTAGTCAACCACACAATGAGAGATTCCAAATCAAAGATAAGGGCAACAATGCCAATATCTCCAATAAAATCAATATGGATGCAATGCAATGCAAACTAATCTATGAGAATGAAAGATGCAAGCTATGCTATGAAAGGAAAATACAAGTGTTACAAATCCTCCTATTAAGCTATGTGAGATTAATCTATTGCATAAAGGAAATCTATACTAAAAATGCCATGATTATGCAACTATGATGTAAGAAAATAAGCTAAATGAAATGCAACAACAATGTCTTCAAAGCTTGAATGCAAGAATGTCTTCAAAGAGCTCCAAATGACCTAGAAAACCTGCAGCATAACACTAGCATAAAAACCTAAGATATGAAAATGAGGAAGAGAGCTCTTCTTTTATAGAGAATGAGAATCAATGGATGATCGAGATTAAGAGGTAAAAGACTTAATAAACGATGGAGAAAAATAGAAGATTGATCCTTGTGCACAAATATCCTCCAATAAGAAAATAGGAGTTGACTTTAGTGTCCATATGAGACAAAAAGTATTTTTTCTCTTTTTATAAAATAAGAATAATGTTTTATTTGTGCAACATAGGATAAGAAGAAAAGTGGGGATTTTTTATTTAAATAAAAGGGGAGGAAATTCCTTTTTAATTAAATAAAGGCTTAGGATAAAGTGATTTTATTATTTAATTAAAAGAGATTTTTAATTAATTAAAAGGGAGCATGTTCTCTTAATTAAATAAGATTTTTATTTTTTTCTCTTTTAAATTAAATAAGTCTCAAACCTTAGGAAATATTGAATTGGTTATGATTTGATCAAGGAAATTGATATAATTGATATTATAGATATTTGAAAATATTGATTCAGGAATTTGATAAATTGCAAAAATGGGGCCCAAAGTCTAGGCGACCATTTTAGGATGTATACATTTGCCCCTCTTTGACTAATGTGTGATCATTTCGGGAACACATGTAGTCAAAGAAGAATTGAAATGTAAGATCAATTTGGGATCACAAAACAACCTAGATGTGTGTTCGACGAATGGGAACACATCGGGACAAACATAAGCAAAAGCTGAAAGACAAGACCAACACCATCGCTGCTAGGTGCAAATCAAGCCTTAGACAAAACTATCACCGTCGCTGCTAGGCAATAATCAAGTCTAAAAAATAGGAGATAAAAATCAAAAGACAAAATCACCACCATCGTTGCTAGGTGATAATCAAGTCTAAAAATAAGAATCTCAAGTTGAGCTGAATGATAAAGCTGAATCAAAGATTAAAGCTGATAGGTACTGCCCCCTCGGATTCAAAATCAAAATCAAATAGAGGAGAAAAACAAATTGATAAACCTGATCAAGTCACAATAAATCATAATCGAAGGATGGAGCATAATAAGATAACCATCAAACAGTGAAGATATGCCCCAGGCTGATGAGGTTTGACTGAAAAAGATATAGGATAAAGATTAAGTCAAACCTCAAAGAGAGGAAGCGAAAGGGGTGAATGAAAGACTAGAAGTTTGGAAGATATGGAAAGGAAGAAATTCCATCAAAGATCGAAGAATTATGCCTCAAAAGGTTAGTCAACTGTGTAGAAGAATGAGAAAACTTAGAAACATGACTCAGATTTTGATTTCGAGTCTGAAAATGGATAGAAAATGATGTGATATGAAAGACCAGAAATGAAAGATATGATCAAGAAGAATCAGAAAATGAGCACAGTTGACCAACTAGTCCGTAGATGATAAAAAAAAGAGCTCTCTCCATATGCAAGATGCAAAAACTAAACTATGATGAACCTAAGAATGCAAGCTACTATGAAAAGTGGTTGACTTGCAAGGTCACAACGCTTATAGATATCTAATTATCATCATCAAGCATTATTGGTAGCATCGTAAGATCATATAATGCACACTAGCATAACTATGTGGATATGAATATGATCTTTATCAGATAGAAATGTGGAAATCCCACCTAGGCATCAAAGACATGGAGGTCAAGATGACTAATGTAGTGAGATTACCTAAGTTTGATATGGCAAGATTATGCTTGTATCAAGACACATGAAAGTCGGGATAACTAGAAGCATGCACTCGCACAATAGTCAAGGATAATACCTTGTCAACCCATAGTGTCAAGTAAGACAAGCATAAATGCTCATGATAGTTAGGATCAACAAAATATACCCATAAGCAGATAAAGAAAGAAAACATGTTCTCATACCCTCAGTCTTCTAGCTATGCATCATCAAAAACTTCTCAGGGAGAGACCACTCATCAAAGAAATCCTCATAGACAGCACACAAAGAAAAATAAAGTCAACATATCTCAAGCGAGTTGATTGTCTAAGTGCGTGTGTGTTGGTCATAGAGTCAAAATCTGGTTATCACATCTGCCAATGAGAAATATCGCATCATACTAGACTGTAGGGTAAGACATCTGATAAGTGTTAAGAAACACTCGACGCAAGGGTAGTGTTGAAAAACACTGTTTGGGGTGGTCTTAAAAAACACCTGTTGTGGAATGCCCCAAGAGACAAATGCACCCAAAGGACCTATGCTAATAGTTATGCCCCCTAGACAAAGATAAAGACCAATTCCAAACTACACCAAATAAGGTCAAGACATGATGGAGAAAGGCTCAATGTCGAGGATGCATGCTAACAAATAGGAGTGCAAAGGCCTCAAGTAGCGCCTGTTTCCAGGTTTTCACCACTTGGAGATTTTTTTATTTTATTTTTATTTTTTTTTCTTTTTTTATATTTTTGCTACTAAGGCGCTTGTTTCCAAGTTTTCACCAGGGCACTTTTTCTCTTTTTTTTTGGTATTTTTTCAATTTTTTTGTATTTTTTTAAGGACTTTTTATGCTTTTTAGGATTTTTTCAGCATCATATATGAATTTTTTTGGTATTTTTTCAGGATCAATAAAGTATGTACAAAGGATGCCCCTAGACAGAAATGGGCATCAAGGATAGAACTTCTTTAGGTGCAAAATGTTGATGGGCTCAGGGAGCTGTTCTCCATCTTCATTCGACAGTAAATATGCACCTGTACCAAAAGTTGTAATAATGTATGGTCCAAGCCAATTAGGTTCAAACTTGCCCTCTTGTTCTCTGTTCTATTGATTCTTAGGGTTCTCTCTCAAAACAAGATCACCTATCTAAAATTCCCTAGGGCGAACCTTCGTGTTGAATGCTTTGGACATACGCTTCTGATATACTCTCATGTGATCAAAGGAAGCCTTACGCTTCTCATCTAGAAGTTCTAGTTCTTGTAACCTCATGGCGTGGTAATCCTCATCTGTAATCAAACCTTTGAGAGAGATTCTAAGTGAAGGTATCTCTACTTCTAAAGGCAACGCTGCTTCAGTGCCATAGGTAAGAGCAAAAGGAGTAGCTCCTGTAGGTGTACGAATGCTAGTTCTATAGGCCCATAGTGCCGGATTGATTTGTAAGTGCCAATCCCTACCATTCTTGTGTACTGTTTTATGAAGGATTTTAAGAATGGTTTTATTGGAGGCTTCTGCCTATCTGTTTCCCTATGGAAAATAGATGGAGGACCAACGTTGCTTAATTTTAAACTTCTTGCATAAATGCTTTAGGTCCTTATTCTTGAATTGACCTCCATTATCAGTAATAATCTCAGAAGGCACTCCGAATCGGCAAATAATATGATTCAGAATAAATAGGGAAACTATTTTGCCTCAGGCAACAGAAAGAGGGACTGCCTCTACCCATTTCGTGAAATAATCAGTAGCTGTGATGATAAACTTATGTCCACCTAATGAGTTGGGGTGAATTTTCCCAACAAGGTCAAAGGCCCGGCACTGAAATGGCCAATGAGAAATAGAAGGAATTAGTTCCCTCCCTGGAGCGTGAATCAGGTTTCCATGTTTTTGACATTTCTCACAAGATTTAGAGAAAGCTACTGCATCAGTTTACATTGTGGGCCAGTAATACCCTGCCCTAAGCAACCTTCGGGCCATGGCAAGACCATTAGAGTGTCCACCACAAATGCCCTCATGAATGTCAACTAACACTTGGTCAAATTCCTCCTTTTCCAAGCACCTAAGAAGTGTCCCATATAAACCCCTCCTATATAAATCACCAGAGATAAGGGTGTGGTGAGAGGCGTTACGGATGAGGTTTCAGTGTTCAGAATGGTTGAAAGTGTTAGGGATGATGCCATCGCATAGATATGAATAGATAGCACCATAGCGGGAAGACTCATGTGTGATAAGGGTACAAATGACATTGCTTTCAGATGAGTCAAATATGGGGTGGTGTAGTTCTTCCACCAGGAATTCAAATCTGGATTCATGTTGTTCCAACTGTAGGAGTGAAGCTAATGTAGCCATAGCATCTATGGCTTTGTTTTCTGCTCTAGGGATCTATTGAAATGTCACAAAGGAAAAGTAACGTCTCAATGAACCAACCATCTTTTTGTAAGGTATCAATTTATCATCTTTGGTTTGATACTCCTTATTGACTTGGTTGATAATTAATTGTGAATCCCCAAAGACATGCAACTCTGCTATGTTCCATTCTATAGCTAGTTTCAATCCGTTGGTTAATGCTTCATATTCTGCAATATTGTTTGTACATGGGAATAAAAGTTTGTAGGATTTTGGTATATTATACCCGTGAGGAGAATTAAAAAATACTCCTGCACCTGATCCATTTTGCATGTTGGAACCATCAAAGAACATCTTCCAAGTGCGAGTGGTCATGTATAGAATGTGTTCATCTGGGAACTCTACCTGAATAGGCACACTATCCTTAACTGGAAAATCAGCTAACTGATTAGCAATAGCTTGCCCTTTTATGGCATTTCTCTCAATGTACTCTATATCAAACTTAGATAAAACCATCATCCACTTAGCAAGTCTACCCGTGAGGGCAGCCTTACTAAGCAAGTACTTAAGAGGATCAATTTTTGCAACCAAATGTATAGTATGAGCAAGCATATAGTGTCACAACTTTTGGGAAGCAAACACTACTGCAAGACAAGACTTCTCAATGTTATTATAATTGATCTCATAAGATACTAGAGTACGACTAATGTAGTATATGGCCCTTTCTTTCCCAGTGTCATCTAATTGAGCCGACAATGCCCCCAAGGAAGACTTTGTTGCTGAAATGTACAAAATCAATGGTTTCCATGGAATAGGAGGCATCAAAATTGGAGGATTAGCCAAATGCTATTTTATTTGATTAAGGCTCTTTTGGCAATCCTCATTCCACACACATGTGACTCCCTTATGTGATGTTTTATTGAAAGGTTGTGCTCTATCTACAAGTTGTGAAATAAACCTCTATATAGATTGGAGTCATCCTTGAAGACTTCTCATTTGACTTATGTTCTTTGGAGGTGGCATATCTAAGATAGCTTGGACCTTTTCAGGATCAATCTCTATTCCTTTTGTTGAAATTATTAATCCTAGAAGTTTACCTAAAGTAACTCCAAATGCACACTTTTTCGGATTCAATCTAAGTTGAAACTATTCCATGCGATCTAGAATCACTTCCAAATCATCGAGGTGTGTATCTCATTTCCTAGATTTAGCCAAGGTATCATCCACATAATCTTCCATGTTCTTATGCATCATATCATGAAAAATTATGGTCATAGCTCGTTGGTATGTTGCTCCTACATTCTTTAGGCCAAATGGCATGACGTTCCAATAATTGGTTCCCCATGCACATGTGAAAGCTATTTTCTCTTGATCTTTGGGAGCTATTTTTATCTGGTTATATCCGGAAAACCCATCCATTAAGGAGTATATCTCATAACCCACCATCATATCCACTATCATGTCTATGTTTGGGAGTGGAAAGTCATCCTTTGGGAATGCTTTGTTGAGGTCTATGAAGTCTGTGCAAATGTGAATGGACCCATCATGTTTTGAAACTGGAACAATATTGGAGATCCACTCAGCATAGTCAATAGCTCAAATGAATCCTACGCATAAGAGCTTTTCTAATTTAGCTTTAACAAGAAGAGCTACGTGAGGGTGCATTTTCCTCAACCTTTGTTTGATCGGTTTTATTCCTAGAGCTATAGATAGATGATGCATAATAAGATCAGTGTCAAGCCCTGGCATATCAGAATATGTCCAAGCAAAGTTGATTTTCTTCTTTTGCAAAAACTTTATATATCCCTCTTTTTCTTCAACTGATAGGGATTGAGCTAGGTGCACTATTTGGGGAGCCTCTTTTGTATTCAAATTCACTGGTTGTGTGGGCTCAATGAGATTTAATGACCTGTCTTGGAAGTAACTTGGCAAGTTATTAAGTACCCCATCCTTAGGCACCTCAAAGAGGTTTTCACCCTCAGATATGTCATTTATTTTTACTATTTTGGGTTCTGACACCGCCACAAAGTGGTTTTCACCATTAGAACCATCTTTCTTTTTTTCTTTTTCTTTTATTTTTAGACTGAGGTACTTAATATCAGGCTCCATCATACTTGTTGTTGGTTCACTGGTGGAAGAGACTACGGGTTCAAGAGCATTTAGATAACAAGCAATTTCATAGTCATTCTGAAAGTTTAAAGCTGAGGCTCTTGGTGACGTTGAGACCAATCAATTAGGTGGAAATGAACAAGGGGTAGGTTAATGACTGGTTCAACATTGTGTATGTGGAAGGTGTTATCTCTGGTGACCATACAATTTGGATTCATCAAGTCTCCTTCTAAGATACCCGAATCAGGATTTGTCCTACCAAACAAAGCGTCGTCCACTAAGGCAATTTGAGGAGTCCAATCCTCTAGTCCTACACTAGGCTCGTTGGTCACATCGAGTTGAGTACTATAAGTATGGACAACATCCATGTCCAAATCAACTGTTGCATCTGAAAGTGAGTCCCATTTGAACTCATGTGAGTCTGTCTCTGAATCATTATTTCGGCCTCGTGATGTAGAAGCCTCAAGGTTAGGAAAGGTTTCCCTTTCTCTAGCACTAGCATTGTTACTATCTGTCGCAACTAGGATAGCAACACTTTCCATTGTCAATCTAGCATTCATATAGTCATTATCTGTCACAGTTGGGATAGTAGGACTGTCAATTGTCAAATCTTTTGAATCTTCCCAAAGGAGATTTGTTGAAGGCACCCAATCATCAGACATGTCTTGCTAATTAGAGAGATTAGGTGTGTAGTCTAAGTCATTGTCACTGTCCATCGTAGCTAAGACCGGGACACTTTTTTGCTTCTTATTTGCAAAACCTAAGCCAACTGTTGACTTATTCCTTTGTCCGAAAAGGGCATGGTTAAGAGGTTTAGCTTTGGCATCCAACCAATGACTAAGGGAACCATGTCCTGGATAACCCATATTCTTGACCAATTTATACCCTCTCCCATAAGCTCAAGGAGAAGGTGCAAAATACTCATTATGTCAATATTTCTCCTCTTGGTAAATCCAATCCCTAACGGAAACCTCTTCTTTTTCCTCCTGAATCAGAACTAAGGATTCTACAAACTTGTCAAACAATGTCATGGCTAAAGACGAGGGTTTCATATCTTGAGAAGGTTTGCCATAAGACCTAGGGGAAATTGGCAATTTTGTGAATGAATCAATTTTGTAATCCCCCATGCCAAGATCCATGGCTTTGAATTTGTCTTTGCATTGTTCAAATGTAGTATCAAAAGTGTCAGCCTCCCTATTCAAAGGAATGTGAGACCCTGCTGAAATTGTGTTGACTGACAATGTGCTATCCCCGGGTATGCAAACTTCTACTCCATTGTAAGGGAACTTCACACATTGATGATAAGTAGATGGGACTGCTTGCATCTCATGTATCCAAGGTCTACCCAACAAAATATTGTAAGCCAAAGGACCGGCATCAATAATCTAAAACAAAATATCTTTCTCTACAGGACCAATTCGGATAGGAAGAACAGCCAACCCTTTAGAACTACGTTCTGCTTCATCATAAGCCTTGATAGTTATCTTCTTCCTTATGTCAATGACTTCTTCTGAATAACCCAAGGCCTCCAATAAGCTCAAAGAACAAATATTAAGCCTAGCACCCCCATCTATCAACACGCGCCTGACATGGGTCTTGTGGATCATAACCTCTATATGAAGGGCCAAATTGTGTGGGTGGCTTAATGACTTGTCATCTTCTTCTAAGAATGTAAGGTAGTGAGGGCTAGCCAAGTGGTTGACCATATTCTAGAATTGATCTACATCTATATCATTAGGGACATTAGCCGCTTGCAAGGCATCCTCAAGGACACGCTTATGCTTAGGGGACAATTCCAAAAGCTCAAAGATTGAAATCTGCACTGGTGTATGTTGTAATTGGTCAACAAGATTATAATTCAACTCAAGACCAACAGCAGATTTAGGAAGAATACCTTTTGACACTGGCTGCTTAGACTTACTAGAGTTAGGACCTCTAATAACAATGGGAGCTTGAGACTGACTCCTAGTGACTGCATTGAGGGGTTCAGACATCCTTCATGAGTGAGGACCTCTTAGTACCACAACAGGTCCTTCATCAGGCATAGGATTTGAAATCACATCATATCCATAAGGGTCTTTCCCTCTCATCATGTTGACATTATCATCGACAACTTCAAGCATATTAATAACATTTTCAGCATTTGTGTAGGTGTAGTTGATAGCAGCCTTTCCGTTCTTGTTGTTAGAATTCTCTCCTTTCTCATATTTGGGCAAGGGTTCTTTAAAAGATTTGTGATCCACATTAGTGGTTAAACCATCAACTTGTAATCTTCCACTTTCAATAAGATCTTGGACAAGATGCTTAAGTTTAAAACAATTTTCTATATCATGTCCAATTCCATTGTGAAAGACACAGAAAGCCTTCTCATCCCACCAATGAGGTTTAGGATCCGGTATGCGAAACTTTGTAGGATCCTAAGGTTGTGCCAAATTATGAGCAATTAATGTCTTGAAAATGTCTGCATAGGAGTCCCCAAGTTTGGTAAATTGTCTCATTTCTATTTTAGGTCTCCCTTGATACTTGGGTTTATTTTCTTGTTGTGCTGAAGATGTTTGCAACTTCATGGCTTGGACTGCATTAGAGAGATTAAGAACTCCTTCATTCTTAGGTTGTGATGAGTCAACAACTCCGTCATTGACCACTTGCTTATTCTTATTCCAATAGGAGTTCTTTTTGTCCTTATTACCATTATTATTGTTGTTTTGGCCATTGTTGTTATTAGTTGTTTTGGCCAAAATTCTTTGTTCTTTTAGGACATCCTCTATACGACACGCCACTTCTACCATGGTATCAAAAGAATTAAATGGGATCTTCCTTACTTCATACCTTAATTCCAGTACCAAGTTGCTCACAATGATGTCTATTCTTTCCTCCTCAGGAATTTTCCTTGGATATTTTGAGCACAAACATCTCCATTTTTGTAGAAAGGTAACAAAGGATTCCCCTTAATTCTTCTTGAGTTTGCACAAATCAAGCTTGGTGACCGACCTTGATAAGTTGTAAGAAAAATGTTGAACAAATCTTTCCACAAGCTCTCTAAATGTCTTAACTGGAGGAGTAAGGTTAGTAAACCACTCCATGGCTTGACCCTTGAGACTCCTTGGGAATAATCTCATCAAGTGGGAGTCTTCATGGTGAAAAGAAAAGCTTATTATATAGAACTGTCTAACATGGTCATGAGGGTCACCAATGCCATCATATTTGTCATAGGTTGGAAACTCAACTTTCTTAGGAAACTCAACCAACACCACACTCTTGTCAATTGGGTTGGGTCATATGGAGTCCAAATTAAATGTGCTCTTAGGAGCCCTCATCCTTTCTATATCCTTTTGAAGTTGTTTGATCACCTCATTATTTGATGGATCTTGCTTCTTTACCTTTTGGTCCACATCAAAATTATATGGGACCTTAGCACCTTTGTTGATGAGACTTTCTAGGAACTGATCCTTGTTTTGTTCCACATACCTTTCTACATATGCTTGAAAGGATGGTTCTTGTTGCATAGTCATAAAATCTATATGATCAAAGTTGGCATAACTTCCTCCATGTTGTGAGCCATGATGTGCTCATTGGGAGCGTTGCTTTGAAAGTCTAGGAGGTGACTATCTCCTATGGTGATCATATCTTGAAGTCCTTCTACCTCTAGGACTTGGGGATCTTGAGGGCATCCTTGACCTTCTTCTAGGACTTGGTGAGGGAGTAGATGGGGGTGAGTGGGTCCCACTATTAGTACCCCTCCCATTGAATCAGTTTTGGAGTTGTTGTGCATAGAGTCTATCTTCTTCTTCTTGAGTGACTCTTTTCCTTATGTCCAATAATGCACGTTCCTCTTCCTCTAGTTGTCTAAATTTCTCCTTTTTAGCAGCTTGTTCATCTAGATAGGCTTGCTTCTCCCTTTCAATGCTCTTCAATCTTGTATTTGCATATTGAGAGGTATCTCTAACTGGAGAAGGTTGCCTTGACTTTCTGATTGCATTGGCTGCATTGATATGGTGTTCACTAGACTTGTTGCTTTGGTCTTCATGTTGTGACCTTGAATCTGAGTGAGTTTGTTGGTCATGTTTCTCAGCTCGTTGGTGAGCATCAAGATACCTTGTGTTGATTGGGGGTGATCCAGGTGGACTAGCATATGCAAACCTAGCATAAATCATGTTACCCCTATGTCGTTGAAATATGTCATTAAGAGTCTGGTTCATTACTTCTTTTTGTTGTTGAGTGAAGGTGTAACTCATGTCCATACTTCATGAAATGGGTGCTAAAGAGGTACTCACTTCACTAGGATTACCTTTCGAACTAAAACAAATCTAAGATTCACTCTTAGGAGATTGATCAAAAAGGGGTCCTTTTCCTTTATGCTATTGACAAGTCTTAACTGGTGGTAACTAGCTAAAGACAACAGGGGGTCACTTCCCTTGATTGACTTGGTACCTTGTTGTAATTGACATGAAAGAAAGAGATTCTTAATGATAGGGTGACCTCGCAAAGTGTCAACACCAAACTAGGATAATCAAAGTTCTCTATTGTCCAAAATAAAATTAAAAGATAGAAATAAAGGGGTTTTACCAACACTGTCAAAGAGGTGCTAAAATCAAAGGATGAATATCCTTGCACTTTTGAATCAAGAGGTTGGACTAGGCCAAAATATAATTGAAATTGATTAAATGAAAGTGATTTGGACAATAAGAGCACTAAAATTCTCCAAGAATGTAGCTAACAATTCTAGAGATAAGCTTTCTCACCAAGAATAACCTTCTAACCTGACAACTATTTCCAAAGTGGCCTTGTAAACCAATTGATGCTATTCCTAGAGGGAAAAAACCAGATATTTAAAGTCAAAAAAAGTCTCTAATGACAGGATAGAAAATTGAGCAAGCTGTAAAAAAGTTGGGTGTTTCAACTCAGGAATTCAGTTGTTTTATGGTTTAATCAAACACATTAACAGATTTCCAGCATTTTATCAAGCACATAAGACAGCAATCAAGGAGTTCAAGCAAGCAATTGTCTTCAAACAATGAGCAAGGGGCAAAGAAACCTTGCGCATGACCAAGGATAGTGACTTAGTATTTCTACTCCATAAAGGTTCTACTTGTGTATGTTCTTGAAAATATTTTAGCAAGCACATAAAACACAACAACACCTTAACAAGCTATCTACAAGGATATATGTGGCTTTCTAAAAGGAGTCCTTGACATACGCAAGGTACGTGAGGCCCAAATCCATAGATGAGAAGAATCAAAAATCACACAGCCAGGGGGAGATGGTAACCCAAATCTCCTCCTTCACTTCTCAAAGGTATAAAGTTCTTTGAGGCTTAGCCAAGAGTGATATCAAACTTAATTTCCAAGAGAGGTGTCTTTCGATTCACCACCCGCTATTTATACTCCATCAAAACTGGGAGTTAAGGTTGTCCCTTGAGGTGGTGTGTCCCTAAGCAGGCCTTCTAAAAATAAAATTAAGTAATTCACTATCAAAAATATTTAAAGCACTAAAGGTGGAACGCTTAACTCTTTAAGTAAATGTGAAGTGAGTCCAAAAGTGGAACATTTAACTCTTCAAGTGAATGTGAAGCAAGTCCAAAAGTGGAACATTTAACTCTTCAAGTGAATGTGAAGTGAGTCCAAAAGTGGAACATTTAACTCTTCAAGTGAATGTGAAGTGAGTCCACAAGGTGGAACATTTAACTCCTCACACAAACTCAAAGTGAGTCCAAAAGTGGAACATTTAACTCTTCACACAAACTCAAAGTGAGTCCAAAAGTGGAACATTTAACTCCTCACACAAACTCAAAGTGAGTCCAAAAGTGGAACATTTAACTCCTCACTCAAACTCAAAGTGAGTCCACACCTTAGAAAACTAATGAGATCAAGAAAGCATAAAAAGGGGGAAACTTTGTGGAACACTTAACTCTCTTTTCAAGTAGACCCCTCCCCTATGTATGAATGTTGACCTTGCATCCAAAGGGCAGTAATGAGGGGCGATTAGAAATAAGTGATTCCAACACCCAATTTAGCTAACAAGATCAATCAAAAGTAATCTAAAGTTGCTTATCAATACTACTCACAAATGACAAAAGGTTGAATCAATGAAATATTTAACTTTCCAAGCAAACATAGAGTGAGTCCACAAAGTGGTGCATTTAACTCCCTATGTAAAGTAGGAATGAATCTATGCCCTCAATCACTCAATGAGATATTTGATATTGGAACCAAGAATTACTTAAGGTTTAAACACAAGCATTCACTTATATAAATTTGTATGAAAGCAAATCTATGTTCATTCATTTCTCATTAAGAGCATCAATTGAAATGTGTTCTATGAAAGCATGTAAACACTCAAGCCAAACACATGAGAGGTTCATTCTTATTTCCAAAATCTAAATGTTGTAGAGATGTAACAAAATACCTCAAGTCCAAAGCAATGCGCTTAGTAGATCTTACCTCATTTTTGTTTCTTTGTTAAGCATCTCTATGAAAGCAAGCCACAAACCTTCTAATGAATAAGACAAGCAAATAAGCAAACAAGATATAGCTAATCAAATGGTAAAATCTAAGAATGAAATTAGCATGGTTGGATTAGGCTTTGAAAGACCTTTCCAACGATATATCACACTTCAAATTTGGATATCATTTGCAAAAATTTCTCAAAAATGGGTGCCCGTTTTCCACAGTGGCACGGATTTGAAAATGATAAAATTTTCAAAAAAAAATTAGAAAACTAAAAACAGTAAGAAAACTGATAAATCTAAAATTCTGGTCTTTGTCTGTCACAAAATTTCGCGCGAGACAGTACAGAGGTCGTGCGAGAAAGTACAGAAGCTCACGCGAGATAGAACACAAGCCCACGCGAGGAAGCACAGAAGCTCGCACAAGATAGAACACAGGCCCGCGTGAGGAAGTGCAGAAGCTTGCACGAGATAGAACACAGGCCCGTGTGAGGAATCACAGAAGCTCACGCGAGATAGAACACAGGCCCGCGCGAGGAAGTACAAAAGCTCATGCGAGATAGAACACAGGCCCGCATGAGGAAGTACAGAAGCTCACACGAGACTCTGTGATAGTGACACATGGAAGTACGGACAACGCATGAAAATCATTAAAAAAAATTAGAACAGCCGAAACATGCAACAAAAATGCAAGAAAAAGGACAAAACAGAGTTGCTTTGCCCCACAGTGGGCGCCAAAAATGTATGGTGAAAATGTGACCACACTTCTATGAATCCTTACATGCAAGAAAACTCAACAATGAGCCCTCACAAATCGATCCATAGCTCTCTATGCATGGAGTTGCAAGATTTGTAAAATTGCTCTCAGCTAGAGCTATAAACTCATGACCTTGCTAGTCAACCACACAATGAGAGATTCCAAATCAAAGACAAGGGAAACAATGCCAATATCTCCAATGAAATCAATATGGATGCAATGCAATGCAAACTAATCTATGAGAATGAAAGATGCAAGCTATGCTATGAAAGGAAAATACAAGTGTACAAATCCTCCTATTAAGCTATGTGAGATTAATCTATTGCATAAAGGAAATCTATACTAAAAATGCCATGATTATGCAACTATGATGTAAGAAAATAAGCTAAATGAAATGCAACAACAATGTCTTCAAAGCTTGAATGCAAGAATGTCTTCAAAGAGCTCCAAATGACCTAGAAAACCTGCAGCATAACATTAGCATAAAAACCTAAGATATGAAAATGAGGAAGAGAGCTCTTCTTTTATAGAGAATGAGAATCAATGGACGATCGAGATTAAGAGGCAAAAGACTTAATCAACGATGGAGAAAAATAGAAGCTTGATCCTTGTGGACAAATATCCTCCAATAAGAAAATAGGAGTTGACTTTAGTGTCCATATGAGACAAAAAGTGTTTTTTCTCTTTTTATAAAATAAGAATAATGTTTTATTTGTGCAACATAGGATAAGAAGAAAAGTGGGGATTTTTTATTTAAATAAAAGGGGAGAAAATTCTTTTTTAATTAAATAAAGACTTAGGATAAAGTGATTTTATTATTTAATTAAAAGATATTTTTAATTAATTAAAAGGGAGCATGTTCTCTTAATTAAATAAGATTTTTATTTTTTTCTCTTTTAAATTAAATAAGTCTCAAACCTTAGGAAATATTGAATTGATTATGATTTGATCAAGGAAATTGATATAATTGATATTATAGATATTTGAAAATATTGATTCAGGGATTTGATAAATTGCAGAAATGGGGCCCAAAGTCTAGGCGACCATTTTAGGGTGTATACAGATTGGACTGATTGTTTACGTTTAGTACCTAGATCTCTATTGTTTATCTTGCTAAATCAATTAGTTCAATTTTACAAGTGTATTTATACAACCTTAATCAAATTTTACATTTCATGAAAGAGGAATTTCTTGTGTACTTAGTATAATTTGGGCTTAGCATTAGCATCCCCTCATTTTCTTAGGTTTTTGCTAATCTAACTTAGGTTATATTGAGAGTTACGCCTAGAAGCCCCTCTTTCTCTTGTATTTCTAATGTTAGTGTGGAAATGGTTAATTAATAAACACATATCACATAGTTTACATTACTAAATTCATTAACACCATTTTTCCACCAAAACATTTTGGTGAACCTGACGTGTTACAACTTCCTTTTGAATTTGGAGTTAGATCCCTTGATCTCCTTTTCTTTTTTCCCATTGGTGAATCCTATTTTGGAGTTAGATTAAGCTATATGTGTGTGGTTAGATCTTATTGGAGTTTCATTTTGTATCTCCCCTCTTTTATGAGCTTTATTACACTAAGTCCAACCTCTAGGATTCTTTTTAGGAGAATTTGTAGACTTGGAGGCTCTTTTGACCATGATTCCTCTTTCCTTCCTAGGACCCACGATGATACTAATATTTTCCCTCAATATCTCCATCCCATAATGGAGTATAATTCTTCTCATTCCTCCCATGATGAAGATGAAGCCTTACAAATTCCTCCTTCCCAAGTTGTTAAGATCTCTCATGAGTTTGATAAATTGGAAAATTGGCTTGTGCAAGAGAACCCAAACCCTGATAATGTTGTCGCTATTGAGGCTATTAAGAAGCTTATTAATCATGATGAAAATAACATATCCATTTTTAATGGTATCTCACACCTTATTAATACTCATGCTAATCATTTGACGAAATGTGGTCAAGAGTTAGGATACACTCCTCCTTCCACAACCGTTGAACCTTCTATCCTAAATTCTACTACCATTCCTAGTATTCCTACTTATGTGCCACCTCTCATGACAACTTCTACACAAAGTGTTGGTCTTCCTAATCCTTCACTTCCTTTGAATGTTCCTCCTACTTCCATACCCTCATGAAATGTTTTCCCTTTCACATATTCAAATCCTCTTCCCATTCCTTCTAATCCTCCACCAACATCCTTGCATTTTCCTTCAGCTTCCTAAAAATTTCCTAGTACATCCAATATTTTTATGCCTACTATTTGGTATTCTATTCCTACCATTAGTAGCTTAGTTCAAATGGCCACTGCTTTACAACAAAAAGTAGCTCAATTCACTTAATCCAAGTAAAATGTCCCTACATGTGATATTTCCAATCCCCTTTCCTTAGATATCCTTCGTGTTGTTATCCCACAACATATGGAGATACCTTTTCTTGAGAATTATAATGATAAGGGTGATCCTATGATTTGTGTTAGGACTTTCCAAACTATATATAGTGATTTTGCTCATGACTTTATGCTCATAGCTAAGTTGTTCACATGTAATTTTAGGGATAAAGGTTTGCAATGGTATTTCTCTTTACCTCCTTACTCTACTAATTCTTTTCAAATGCTTGCTAATGCCTTCATTCAAAATTTTCAAAATAATATTGGTCCTCAAATTTCTTTGACTGATTTAATGCATTGTAAGCAAAATGTTAAAAAAAAAGTCTGTGACTTTATTGGTAGATTTAAACATTTGTATGCTCAAATTTCTTATCATGTGCATGATCATGATATTCAACATATTTTTATTTCTAATTTGCAAAAGGACATTAGAGATAAGATTCTCCTTACTAAGTATACTTCATTTTCACATCTTTGCATAGTACTTCACCACTATCAATTACAAGTGATCCAACTTGAGAGCTCTACTCCAATGGCTCTTGTTATTGTGGATAAGATTGATGTCATTGTTAATCAAAATAAGTTCTCTAAGCCTAACAACTACATAAAGATTCACAAGTCAAAAAACACAGTTGATGATCAAGTGGTTGCTACATCCAAAGGTACGACTATTTTTTCCTCTATGTATCATCCTAATCGTAAGTATACTACTTTATCTAAACCTTTTCCTATAGTGATGATGAAGTTAATTAATGCTAACATTCTTAAACTTCCTCATATCTATCCTATTGACACTATCAAACTAATGCCTAATTCATTTGATCAAAATGTTTTTTGTCAATACCATCGTTAACCTGGTCATGATACTCAAACGTGTTATGATTTGAAGAATGCTATTCAAGACCTTATTGATTCCAATGCTATATATGTTGATGTTGAGGTTAATAGTACAAATAAGTTTGTAGCACCTCCTAACCAAAATTTTCAAATTTACACCAACCCTTTGCCTTCACATTCAACAAATGTCATTAATCAACCTTCTTCTCCACTTACCAACATTAGTTATGATGATAAGGTAGAAGAAGCTAATCATGTTGAGTCTCAACCTCAACCTTCACCTAAACCTTCATCTCCTATCACCTTTGATGACTCTAATATGTTTAAAGATCCTAATGTCATCTTTACATTACTTCTAGGGTTTCTCATATCCCTTCCCATGGTATTTTGATTGATCTCTCTTCCACTGTGAATGTTATTACTGAAGAACATCTTTTTAGTAAAGGATTGCATAAGGATACCTATGATACATCCAGTGTTTGGATTCAAAATTGTAATGGTTTTCTTTATCACCCTTAAGGTTTTATTAATCTTCCAGTGACTATTGTTGGTAAGGTTGTTTACACTACCTTTGTTGTCATTCCTACTTTGGACCAATTTCAGGTTAAGCTTGGCATTTTGTGGCTTTCCTCCATGCAAGATATAGCCTCTCCTATTCGTAAGTGCATAAATTTTCCCCAAAAAGGAGAAGTTATCACCATTAATTAGTCCCTTTACAAACCTTCACATCATCGAGATTGTGTTGTTATAGATTTCTTTTGGCCATCTCTTCCTCAAAAACCACCTAACCATCATGATCATCTCTTTCGATCCTATTAGAAAATTTTAGAGTAATCTTTAAGAAACCCCCCTCTTAAAAAAGATATAAAATCTTGGCGAATCTTTCATTTTCTTGAAAAAAAAAATTATTTTCTATTGGTGAATCTCTCAAATTTTATATAAAAAAAAAAGTATTCTTATTGGCGATTATTTTTTAATAACAATTTTTTTTGTAGAACATATTGGTGAATCTCAAACAATAAAAAGAAATTAATTAATCACCATGGTGAATACTTCTATTTTAAAAATCAGAATTCTTATAGAAAATGATTAGGCTTAATGTGGAAATATTTGATGGGTTTAAGGAATAGACTCTATAATAATTACTTGCTACCATTTATTCAAAATATAATCTAATGACCTCATTGTATTGTGTGAGGCAAATGTATTGATATTTTTAAATATTAATGGGGCCCAAAATTTCTTCAAGACCATTGATTTATATTGAGATCAACAATCCAAAAGAAATTTTAGCTCCCATAAGCATTACAAACCAAATAGTAACATTTTTACCTCATATAATATAATGAGGGTCACTAGATTATACTTTAAGTCAGTAATGGAAACTAAAAGTTGGTGATAGATCCCTATAGTAACTCATAATCATGATATATTATTGGAGAATTAATTTAAATTTCTACAATAACTTATAAAATCTGGCTAATCAAATCTAATCATATATCAAATATTTTGGTGAATTTTTGAGTTCAACTTTTTTATAAAATAAATTATTTTGTGATTTAAATATTTCTAAATCAAAATTTTGTATAAATGTGGTGATTTAGGTTGCCTTAAATCTTGAATTATTAGCCAAATTTGGATTCTCAAATTTCCAAAATTAGCCAATTGGTGAATATTAGCCACTAAAAATTACTATGTTAGAAATACAAGGTAGAAAAGATTCTTGATCTTAGCCTTCGTAAGGTTGATACTCTTGCATCTATCTTACCTACCCAACTTATTCCTTCGCCTATCATTCCTTAACCCGTAGTCATTCCCTCCTTGGAACCTATGATTGTTGAACCTAATCCTTCAAATTTATCTCATAAAACCATTCGTAACCAACATGCTCATCAACATCGCAAAAACCATTAAGCTAAGGCTAAGGCTCATGCCCTTGCTTCTCGCAGTGCCTCTTCCTCTCAACCTTTTCCTTTCTTTGATCAACCCATGCTTGAGATTTTAAAGGAAGTTAATCAAAATAACAATATGAAAAAGGATCAACATGATTTTCTTCATATTTTAGATATGGAAGATACTCTTGATTATGATTGTAATGCACATGTAAGTGATGATGAATATGAGAATATTGATATGGATAATGATTTTCCTAACATTCTTTCTACGCAGCTTACAATCACTCCTAGTGAAAAGCGTAGTGACTCCCACTAGAGTCCTTGCTTGGATCTGGCAGTGGTTCCTATTGTATTGGATATTGTTCCTCTTGCAAGTTGCTTAACCTTCCCTAACATTTTAGACTGCTATGGAGGGGAATGTGGCATGCTTGATGTGGACTTCTCTAGCATGGTACTCTTTGTGTGTTCATGTTGTGTTCCCCCTGTGTTGTTCTTTGTGTTATATGTTTTGTCTAGATTTCTTTAGATAATTATTGACTGCTTTGTTGGCACAAGTTGATAAAATAGTCGAAGATGTTATGCGATTATTCTATTTATATATGTCTCCTTCTATTTTATTGTTACATGTTGTGTTTTATATGTGCTATTGTTTGTAAATGTGCCCTTATGTAGTCTACTTGGATGCTTGCGACATAGTTGCACTGATTCTTTTTGGTCTCTGTGTTGCCGACCCAAAAAGACTCTTCTTCATATATCTTACATATTTTTCCTCCATTGTGTTATAGTTCTACTTCCTTTGGGGAATGATGACATTTCATACTTGATATAATATTACATATTATCATATGATCATACTAACCCCAAAGTTAGTGGATCCCTTCGTGTTCTCTCTTTTGTTATGTATTCATTTCCCTTGGAATGTTCTCTCCTGGGGGCATTTCATAGTGGAAACATTCTTCGTAAATGCATGTACACTTCTGTTAAATCTATTTCTCCTATTGAGGTATTTTCAATCAATTTAATGTGGGGGCATACACTCCACTCACTTTTTGCACACATGCACATTGGTAGTTTTCACTCCTCTATAGAACTATTGACAGTTCATGTGGGCTCTTTGCTCTTTTGGATCTCTCTTTGGATTACTGACGGTTTGGGAGGCTTGATACTTATTTTTTATCCTTCTTGAGACTATTGATAGTCTTAGAAGCCTGATTGCCTTTTGATCCCTTAAGGACACACATCCTTATCCCTAGATCATCTTTCGATTCTTCTTTTTGGGACATGGAGTTCCCTTGAAGTTGAATCCTTTGATGGGTTGACTAGTATGTTATACACACTTTATAGACCATTCAATTAATCTTTGATGGATTGACAAGCATGCCACATACACTTGATAGACCATTCAATGCCATCTTTTGTTGCACCCCCTTTTTCTTTTTCTTTTGTTTTCTGAAGTTCACAATAAGGAACATAAACCTTATTGGGAAAGTTGGCTACAGTTTCTTGTTAGTGACATATCTCTTATTTTTTGGCTTTGGATGTGATGAAGACTAGAGTCTCTTGGGGGCTTGATGATTTCTTCATCTCCTTAGCCATGATAAGATCAACTCTTTCTTTTCAATCTACTTTACCATGAGTTTGAGGCAACTCATACTCCTACTAAAGTGGGGGATAAATGTATCATCTTAAAATGGACACAATCCTCATTTAAAACCTTTTAGCTCTTGTCCTTTATCAATTTTTTGGACCATAGATGGATTTGTGCTCAGTTCCCTTTTTCTCTTGTTCAGCCCTATTTTCCATGCTTTCATTTGTGTAGTTTCTAAGACCTCAGAGTTGGATCTCTATAGGTTGCTCTAAGAATAGGTTGACCAAGTCAACTTGTTCCTAGAATAGGTCGACCAAGTTGACCTATTCCTTGAGGATTGTGAGCCTTGGGCCCAATGTTGTCTCAGAGATTAATTTGCAAAATTTGGTGACCTCGTCAGGTTACTTTATTTTCCTACCTATAAAATAGTATAAAAGGAAGCCTAGGCAACTCATTTTGGTAAGAAGAAGGAAGAAAATTTATGATATAAATCTCACGTTCAATCATTCAAGCATTCAAGTCTTCAAAATATTCAAGGATCCTTTGTGGGAATCTTTCCTCTTTAAGATCTAGAAAATTGTTGGCCATCAAAGGAGGAGATCTATATTGAGGTATTCATCATCATCTTCATTTGATGCACACTTACATCCATGGCTCCATGAAGTGATTTTGGTAGATCCATAACATTTGTGGAGATTTCCTACATTGCAAGTTCAAGATCAACATACAAACACAACAAAATCCTTATTGATGAGGGTTTCTTCAAGCAAGGTGAATATTTACATTTGTATTTTTTCATTTACACATTTATATTTCAATTAAAGGTTGATTCCTCAATTTAGGGCTTCACCAAGGCAATCCCTTATCCATCCCAACCCCAAAACCTAGTTTTTTGTGTGCAAGAGCAGGATCTCGGAATTGCAAGTATGGATCTGGAAGTTGTAGATAGAGATATACCAGAAAAGTTTAGGTCAAATTCAATAAATGCTTCAAGAAAAAAATGACATGGTCAACCTATTCCTGGTAGCTTGATATTTTTAGCATTTTGGGGGTTTTTAGTCGTGATTGCAAATTCATAGTCATAAATTTAGCTACAGGTCCAGAAAAATAGTTTTCAGAGTAGAAAAGCATATTCTTCTTCATACTTCAAGGTGAGTACATTATTATCTATTTTATATCTTAGATTAGATCTATTTTCACATCTTGATTGGACTAATTATTTACATTTAGCACCTAGATCTCTATTTCTTATCTTGCTAAATCAATTAGTTTAATTTTACAAGTGCATTTATATAACCTTAATCAAATCTTACATTGCATGAAAGAGGACTTGCTTGTGTACTTCCTTAGTATAATTTGGGTTTAGCATTAGCATCCCCTCATTTTCTTGGATGTTTGCTTATCTAACTTAGGTTATATTGAGAGTTACCCTTGGAAGCCCCTCTTTCTCTTGTATTTCTAATGTTAGTGTGGAAATGGTTAATTAATGAACACATCTCACATATTTTACATTACTAAATTTATTGACACCATTTTTCCACCTAAACACAACCCTTGCATTTTCTTAAGTAAATCAAGATCATAATCAACAAGAATGAATTGTCTCTTCAATGTTTCCACCATCTGACCCCACCTTGTTATATTCTCCTTCCCTCTTCTATTTCTCTCCAATTGAACCTCTTTCCACCAAATTTTAGCATGACCTTTCAACTTGGCCTTTGTAAATTTGACCCTCTTGAGATCTTATATTTCCTCAAGCTCAAGGTAATCCTCCATATGATTGATCCAATCAATCAACTCTTTTGGATTAAGATTTCCAAAAAATGTAGAAACTTCAATCTTGGGTCTCTTTCCAATCTTGGAAATGACCCTAAAAACTGTAGCTTCAACAGGATCCATGGTTGTTTCTTACTCTTCTTCAAGTTGTCTTTCTACTTCAAATTCATCCTCACTTCCATCACTTGCCCTAATATCGGTTCCTCTATGCAAGTCCTCTTGTAGTGCTTGCACTTGCCTCTGGAGGGCTCTAAAACCCTCTTTTGTCACACCTGCGATTCTTCCACCATGATTCCTTTATGGAGGCAACTTTTGTACTTATTTCTCAGACCCACAACCATAGTCCTAGTGCAAACTACCTCACATTCAATGATCTGTCTACACACTCAAGAACTTCTTCGGAAACCAATTGATGAAGGGTACTCCCCTTATTTAAACAAACACACAGAAGAAAACACGGATATAAATAGAAAAATTGTAAGAACATATTATTGTCAAGAATAGAAAATTTTTCTTTCTATTATCTTCATTGAAATGACATTAGAATATTTAGAAAAAAACATGTTACAGCCACATGGGCATTTTCATTACAATAATATGCAAGACCGAGCCACAATATACACTTCTGGAAGTGAACCCTAAAATCCCCCTTTAGTGCTATTTAAGTAGAAAAATTATCCTCCAAAGAATATTATAGAAAATGAAAATTTCCCATTTCAGTGTCCAACAATTCAATTTCCTACCTTAGGTGATTTTTCTCCTCTTTGTATTGAAACTAGAGTCTTGAAGGCACAACTTTTGAAAATCATAACTTGTGAATTATTGAGTTGATTGGGTATTATAACCCCATTGCAGAAATAGTGCGAAGCGCTCTACATCTTAGGCTTGTAAAATGCTAGCAGATCAAAGTTTGACCCCTTTTGGGAGCCTCTAAAGCCTTCAAAACTAAGTTCAAAGTTTTGTACCACCCCGCCAAAACAAAAAATTCAATATCTTCAAAACCAGACTTGATCTTGCCATGAAACTTTACTGGTAGGCTAATACATACAAAATGAACCTCAAAGGAAGAAATTCAAACAATCTATGTTGAAATGAACAAACTACTAAAAATAGTAACCCTGTCCAAAGATAGCCCTTATTGAAAACTAGACAATATTTTTGGGTGATGCAAGATTTTTCTTGCACCTTGGATGCTCCTACATCATTTATTCTAAAGGGATATTTTCCTAATACCCAATCCTCCCATGTTCTTTGGCTAAAAAACCTTATCCTAGATAATAAGGGTCATTCTCTTTCTTTCCTCCAGACCTATTGAAAGGAAGTTTTTTTGAATTATTTCCAACTTTTTGGCCATAGAGTTTGTGTTAGTGTACTTAATTAATTATAATTACATTATACTTAAATTTACTTAAGATAATACATTTACATATTAATTGTCATGTAGACACATAAGAGTTTGCATTTTATTTTAGCACATGGTGTAGGAGAAATCTACATTAGGTGGAGTTAGTTGTTATCTCATTCCACTTTATGTGTGAGATCCACCTATAGTGCTCTTATTGCATTATCATCCACTCATTCTTGCACATGTTTCACATACTTTGTTGTACAATGGAGGATGATCCACCTTTTATGGACATGTGATTCCACCTTGTGTAGGGGATAGGTTATCTCTTGCATATATCCTAACTATCATACATTTCCTATATAATCAGGCATATCTACATTGTAAATCAATATGCTTTTTATGTATTATTGATTATCATTGAATCTAGCCAATTGAAGATTGTATCATTTTCTTATCTCTCTTATGCTATTTGTTGAGCTTCTAGATTTTGGAATTTTCATTCTTTGTCTTAGACAAATTCCTACATGGTATAAGAGCCATAGAAGGTTTCATTGTATAGCTATTGGAGAGATTTTTGCTTCAACTTTTAGAGAGACGTGATTCAAATCCAAAGGTGCAATAGCTTGTGGGAGCGTCTAGAGAACAATCTGACCTCATTATTGCATTTAGGTGGTCGTTCTGGTAAATTTTGTCTATAAAGTTTCCTACCTTGGGAAAAAGTCAAATCTGAGGCAAAAATATTTTGCAAATCAGACTTGAACATCCTCAAGCCCAATTTACAATTGGGTAATTTTCAAATTTTCTTTTACTATTCAGATCTGGCATATTTTTCCTACAATTTTCTAGCAAAATATTTGGTTTTTGGGCCAATTTAGCCTTTATTTTTATTATTTTGTAAGGACAGGACCGCAGGGGTGTACACAGCCTCATAAATGTCAATGACATACAAAATTGTCAGACATAATATTCCCCCACATAGATCCCACCGCATCAACCATATTTTGGCTGATCATCTTTTATAATATACTCGTGGGCTTCTAGTTATAAGTAGCACATTTTCCCATTGCCTAGTGAATGTGGGACTAATGTGAGGTCCTGAAGGAATAAAATGAGTTACAACAGTGCCCCCTCCATAAGTGACTCAATGAACTATACATACTATATTTGTGGCTCAAATCTAATCTGGTCCAACTCAACCCAAGTAACATAACACAACTTTTTTGGTCCAATATAAGTTTTGATGTGAGTAATTTTTCATATAAATAGCTCAATTTACTTTGTGGCATGCATGTGGGACAATTAGTCCATAGTTCTAGAAAATATATCAACCACATAGCCTATTTTGCAAAGCGACTGCTAAGACTTCAAGTCAGAGTTGGTGCATTTTTCTATTTAAATAGCCAAATTATAGCCAACCTAAGCATGTGGGATAGAGGTTTTGGGTGCACTTGTCATCGATTGCATTTTTAGTTTGGGAGGCGATTTTCAAATGGTCATAACTCATTCATCTAAGCTCCTTTTTATGCATTTTTTAATAAAATTGGGATAGAATTTTGTGCTATTTTCAGATCTAGAATTATTTTTTGGTTTTGATGCATGAATTATTCAAAAAATATATTTTTCACAGTTGTAGCTAAGTAATCTTTCTCTTTGGAACTTCAGAGGCTTCGTTTGCACTCATACGAACACATTTGCAAGTACTATTTTTTTTGGAAGTGTGTGATTTTATGAGTACTTTCCAAATTTTCTATCATATTATAGGCTTGTTTTGGAATGAATATCACTTTCATTATTTGGTCTATTTTAGCCTAGTCTTGGCACTTGTAACTGAGTGAATCCTTGAGGGATCTTGTGTCTTGTTTGGTTGAGTTTGTTATAACTTCATATTTTATGTTGTAAACATCAAAATCATAAGTCCACTTAAGTCATTTTTGCAAGTGGAAATTGTACATGCACTACATATAAAGTGCCAAAATTATTTGTTTTGGGGGTGTTCTTTTATTTATTTCATTGTGGGGGGTGTAATGATTCTTTGATCTCATTTAGTCACATGTGAAAATTGCATCATGGACAAAGTAATGGAATATACAATTCATCATGCTATTATATTTTTTACAAGGGATAATTATGCATCACAGGAAAAGGGCATCATCACATATTGTAGATGGATAAAAACCTTGCCTAATCTTTATGGACTTATTCCTAAGCCAAAGTCCAAGTTGAAAAAGTTAGCTTGGAAGAAAATGAATTTGAATATCATGGGATTGGTTTCTTACAACATGGATACATCTTTCTATCTTAAATTCAAATCCAAGCTTGAGGATATTAGGTTCCCATGCACATGTTGGACCATTAGTTGGAAACACTTTGGAGATCCTCGTGTTCCTCCATTCCTAGAAGGTCCAGTTGTAGATTTTATCATTTCACTTGTTGACGTAGATAGCATTCCCTATGATGAGCCTATATTAAAGGAGATTGAACATCTTGCATTCCTTGAGAGCTATGATGATTTTTGGGCTCAAAATACAACACATACTTCTCCATTTGAGATTACTTATTTGAGATTACTTCTAGTATTTCTCCTGATGATGTGTGTATTCCTACAACCATGGATGATTGTGATTCAATACAACAAGATATTCCTTGTCTTCGAGATATAGTTCTATGGGATGACTTATTGACAGACATTGCAATTTTGTTTGTGGAGTCCTACATTGAGGATTTGGGAGACATCATTGATGACATTAACCTTCTCTTTGATGATGATGATCCTTCTTCATTTTTTGTGAGGCAACACTATGACCCTCATCTTCATTCTCCACTTGATCCTTCTTTCTAGTTTGACATGATTGTGGATCCTTTGATACAACATTTGGAGGGGGTCTCTTTATCTTCAAAGAAGATATTTGAGTCTTTGGATATTGGTTTTCATGAGTCTCAATCTTCACTTGATATGTCAAAGTACGTGGTTTTAGTTGATCATACGCATGCATTGGAGGTTCCTATTCAGTTTCCTGAGACATCATACATTTTGAGGATTCTTCCTAGAGATTGGGGAGGTGATACACCTATGACATTGTTTCTTCCTAAGGGAAGGAACATAATTTAGTTTTCTTGGAGTAGTTTCTACATTGATCCTAGAGCATCTACCATTAGTGTACATTATACATTGAGGGCAGTATACTTTGTCTCTCTTCCTACTTCTTATTTTGAGGAGGCATCTTTGTCTTTGGATTTTGATCACAATCAATTACCATTGGTTCCTTACTTGTCACATTATATTGGGTATGTTCCTGATTGGTTCATGGAATCTTCATCAATCAAGGACATGACAACACATGAATGTACTTAAAAGACACCATACTTCATTTGGATTCCCCTTCCTTCTTCCTATCCACAATGGGAAGCATTCTTGGATCTATACTTCACTTATCTTCTTCCTAAGGGGAGAAATGTTGTATGTAGGCATTGGACTATGTTTTGCCTTCAAGCACTCACCATTCATGCAGGACATTGTTCACTATGGGGGGATATCATGTCTTCTTATTTCTCTCCTATATGGGGATTGTTTATTTTATATACATGGCATATTTCATAATTGGGTGGTCTTGATTACTCCATCCATCCATGCATCTTATTTGTTTTTTATCTTTCTTTTTGGGGGAGGGTTTTCCCCATGAGGTTTTCCCTCTTTCTCCACTTTATGAGAGATTGCAATGATTTTTCACTTTCATATTGTACATGGGTACTTGACATGACCTCATATTCAGGACCCATCACGCATTGTCATCTAACATTGTGAGCTTAAGTGCATTCCCCTAAGTTGCACCTACAGGGGGTGTGGTGTAATTAATTAATTATAATTACACTATACTTAAGTTTACTTAGGATAATTCATTTACATATTAGTTTTTGATTGCAGGAAAAATAGGTTTTAAAGGGGACCTAAAACCCCGTACAAGCTAGATAAAAAATTTAGCGTTAAAGGAAACTAAAAAGAAATAGGACTAGGGACCAATCTGCCATAACCAAAACCAACATAAAAACCAAAAAACCAAATACCAGCAAAAAATTGACAAAAGGCTAGCACCAGGGACCCAAGGCATTAGACAAACTCCTTACGAGTTTCATCAGCTTCCTGCTTCACCTCAGATATCTTCTTTATTGTTGTGTTGAAGTCAGAGAGCTCCTGGATTCTTTCTTGAATCTTCCTCCTTTTCACAGACCTGGTACATTTTCCCGAGCCTTCCTCTTCCAAGTCCTCTATATTCTCATCAGGTTTCTTACTGGGGGAGCTAGTATCCAACTCAGCTTTAATGGTCATGAAGCAGTCCATGGCTGAACCCATAAACTTATTGTTGTCATGCATGTGTTTTTTCATGGTGTTCTCCATCATTTCCATTATATTTACATATTAGTCGTCATGTACACTGTGTGTGTGAAAATTGTACCTGATCTGTAGACACAACACTCAGTAAAACATTAGAGGTTAGCTATAATCAAAATTGTGCAAAATTGAAAGCTATCTAACCAAGCGATTTACTGCCTTCTAATAGGTGCGAGATTAATGTTCTCAGATTATTATCGAGATCAGTGACCTAGATGACACCTAAATGAAGGATTTGAATGCAATTCTAGATATGGGATTGAATGCAATTATTCTATTTTTTTGGATTTTTCATATGCAATAAGAATGATAAAAACTGATATGATATGAATGCTATTGAAAACTGATATGCTATGCTAATCTAACAATGATATGAAATATGAATGCAAAAATAAGATTGATCTCACAAAGATGTCGATTCGCAAGAGCTTTGATTCTTCAATTCCAATTCTCCAGCGTGATTGTGCAAAATATGAGATGATTTGTGAAGAGCTAAAGCCTTAATTTATAGAAATCCAGGGCTTTGGAGGTGCATGAATAAAAGCCATAAATCACTCAAATTAACTCATCTTGATTTTTGAGTTATCTGATCATGAAAGATAGTTAATTCTCAAAATCATGCAAAAATAGCTTTTTAACTCAAATTAGAGTTTAGATCAGCTTTTTGAACTCCAAAAGGATGTTGAGTTCCAAAAAGTCAATAACTTGCATTGATTTTCTGATTTGGAGTTTAACTGTTTCTTTTGAATATGCATAATAATTAAGAATTAAATAAATAAATAAAGTGATTTATCCTCAACTCAACTGATTTTTGAAAATAAATAATTAATTTATGGGTTAATTAACTATTTATTCAAACTTTTATTAAAAATTATACTATTAAATAATGACAACATGCTTTAATTAATTAAATAAGAATTTAATCAATTAAAGATAGGAATTTTGATTTATTGTCAAAATTAAATAATACAATTAATAATAGATAGAATTAAATTTAATTACATAATTAAGTGGCAAATATTAAATCTAATTAATTAAATATGAAAATATTCAATTAATCAAACTTAGGATAAATGTGATTTATCGCCAAATAATCATTAAATTAAAGATAATTAAGATAATTAGGAATATTACTAGGAATATTCCCCGATGCAGAATTTAAGATAATCAATTATGATTCGATGATGTTTAGATGTGCCTTAGATTAGGACTTTGATGTCGATTTCATTCGAATTGTCGATGTAGGAGGTTAATGAACTTATAGCCCATTTTTGGGGTATTACATACACACATAGGATTTTTCATTTCATTGTATCACATGGTGTAGGATAAATATGCATTAGGTGGAGTTAGTTGTTATCTCATTCTACTTTATGTGTGAGATGCACCTTTAGTGCTCTTATCACATTATCATCTTCTAATTGTTGCACATACTGTGATTCCACCTTATGTAGGTGATAGGTTATCTCTTGCATATCTCCTAGTTATCATTCATTTCCTATATATTCAGGTATATCTACATTGTAATTTAATGTGCTTTTTTATGTATTATTAATTATCATTAAATCCGCTCAATTGAGGATCATATCATTTTCCTATCTCTCTTTTGTTATCTATTGAGCTTATAGATATTGGCATTTTCATTCTTGCCTTAGGAAAATCCTTACAGTTTGAAATCCTAAATAAGGAAAGGAAATGGACAATAATCCCTTGAAGAGAGGTTTCTAGAAGTTATAATTTTCCAACATTGATAAGAAGTATATCTTTCCACCCAACCAACTTGCACTACATTCTTTCTAGTATTGAACCCCAAAAAGTATTAGATACCTCTTCAATAGTAAAAGGATTCCCTAAGTAGATACCCAAAAGGGCGGCACTTTGATAACCAATAATAGTTTTAATTAAATTTTGTAAATTATCCTAGGTGTTATAAAAATAAATTTTATTTGTATCATAATTGATATGTTGTCCAGAGACATGAGCATATTTATTAATAAAGTATTTCCATTCTCTAGCCTCAACTATAAAAAGAAATTACAAACAAGATTGTATCATCCAAAAATTATTGTAGAATGACTGGAGCCATATTGGGAGCAAGCCAAACCCCTTGGAGTTTTCCCCCATCCACTAATCTTGGGAAATTTCTCCCCAAGACCTATACAAGGATGGTAAAAAGATAATGGGATCAGGGGTCCCCCTTGTGTGTGTGAATTTTGTACCTGATCTGTAGACACAACACTTCAGTAAAATATTAGAGGTTAGCAAAAATCAAAATCGTGCAAAATTGAAATCTAATTTAACCAAGTGATTTATTGCCTTCTAGTAGGTGTGAGATTAATGTTCTCAGATTGTTATCGAGATCAGTGACCTAGACGACACCTAAACGAAGGATTTGAATGCAAAACTGATATGAAATATGAATGCAATTAATCTATTTTTTTGGTATTTTCTATGCAATAATATGATGAAAACTGATATGAAATTATGCTAGAATGAAATTGATCTATGAATATGCAAAGTAAGCTAACAATGATATGAAAATGAATCTAAATGAATGTAAAAACAAGATTGATCTCACAAAGGTGTCGATTCGCAAGAGCTTTGATTTTCCCAATTCCAATTCTCCAGCATGATTATGCAAATTTGTGGATGAATTATGAAGAGCTGAGCCTTGATTTTATAGAAATCCGGGGCTTTGGAGGTGCATGAGAAAAAAAGCCATAAATCACTCAAATAACTCAGGTTGATTTTTGAGTTATTTTTAAATAAAGGATAATTAAGTCATAAAAATCATGCAAAAGCACAGTTCAACTTGAATTAGAAGTTTAGATCAACTTTAAAACTCAAAAAGATGTTGAGTTTCAAAAAGCTAACAACTTGCATTGATTTTCCAATTTGAGTTTAACTGGTCCTTGAATGTGCACATGGATAATTATGATTTAATAAATAAATAAAGTGATTTATTCTCAACTTAACTGCTTTTTGAAATAAAATAATTAATTTATGGGTTAATTAACTATTTTATCAAACTTTTATTAAAAACTATATTATTAAATAATGACAACTTGCTTTAATTAATTAAATAAGAATTTAATCAATTATTCATAGGATATTGGATTTATTGTCAAAATTAAATAATACAATTAATAATAGATAGAATTAAATTTAATTAAACAATTAAGTGACAAGATATTAAATCTAATTAATTAAATATGAAAATATTCAATTAATCAAACTTAGGATAAATGTGATTTATCGCCAAATAATCATTAAATTAAAGATAATTAAGATAATTAGGAATATTGCTAGGAATATTCCCCGATGCAGAATTTAAGATAATCAATTATGATTCGATGATGTTTAGATGTGCCTTAGATTAGGACTTCGATGATGTTTAGATGTGCCTTAGGTTAGGACTTTGATGTCGATTTCGTTCGAATTGTTGATATAGGAGATTAATGAACTTATAGCCCATTTTGGGGGTATTACACCCCTATCTAATGGTTATGGTATCCCTAAATAATATTCTCAAAACTCCATTGACCAACATTGAATATGAAACTATAGTCAACATTCCCTTGTTAACTTGATCATTCTGTTGTCAAATCCAAGTTTCCTTAGGAATTTAAATAGGAAATATCATTTGACTCTATCAAGCCTTTAGATATATCCATCTTAAAAATAATTCTTATTTGATGACACTTATCCATGGAATGGAGGACTTCATGAGTTATGATGACTGCATTATCTATCACCTAGGGATGAATCCTTTCTGGTTGTGATTAATGAAACTATCCAAACTAGGTTTAATTATATCGAATAAGACCTTTGAAAATATTTTATACTATTGAGAATGTTAGAGTTTGTTGATTAGACCTTGTTTATGTGTGCTTACATTAGTGTTTTTTCATTCAATGTCAACATACTATTATTGTTACAGATAGTGTGCTTAGCTTGTTCAGAGAAGATGATTTCAGTTATTTAGGTGATATGTTGAGGATATTTTGTTGTGATTCTAGATGATGTTTCAGATATGTCTTTAGTTGATTCTAGTCAGCCTATAAAGGTTCACTTAACAGTTTGAGAGAGCTATGATTGATTTATCAGTTACTTGTATTTTAATGTTCCAATTGTTTAGGAAGTGTCAAAGATTGATTTTTTGCTTATGTATGGATCATATTGGTTGATTCAATTGGTGTGAATCTGGTGGTAATGTTGGGATTCATTATTGTTTCCTCAATTGGTGTTGTTCATGATTTAGATTTCAGAAAGTTATCTTTCTAGTGTGACAGAGTTCGGTGTTCATTATTGTTGATGATCAATACAAAGATGAATTTGGATTTTGAGATTGAGTTGATGCAAATTTTTGAGAAGCCACTCTTACTCCTTGTCAGTATTATTGAATCATTCTATAACTATGTTGATGGTTTGTATTGATTGTGGTGATCGTATTTGGTTATTTGGTAGCATGTTGGAGTTTCTTCATTTAGGTCCTAGTCGACTTGGTGAAGTAACATATTGTGATTCTTTGTGTGAATTTGGAAAAGCTATTACATGCTCAAGGATGATTTTTTGGGTCCTATCTAAGTCTTGGATGAATTTATTTGGATTTCATTATAGTTTGAGTATAATATTTATATCATTTGTTCTTATAGGTCTTAGTCGATCTTGTTGTGGACTATTCGTTGTAATTTGTATAAATGGGCAATCATTTATGATTGCGAAGATACAAGAAAAGGAAGAGGATGTTTGTATTTTTTGATTGAGGAAAAAATTATACTTCATTGGAACTGTATTGGCATTCCTGATGTTGTGAGTCAGTTCAGTTGAATTGGATAGCTTGTCCATCTTTGTGAATTATAATCAGAGATTGATCGATGAACCCGACTGGGGGCCATATCATTGTATTGTATTGTGAGAAGTGAGCTCTAGGAAGTGGGCATGTGAATGCATGTGAATTCATTTTTTGTTTTCATTTTCTCTTAACTAAACATTACTTTTAGTAGAGTACATCTATCTAGTGGGTTTGACTCCCACCGGGATTTTCCCTTAATCGGGTTTCCTTGAGGATAAATTTGATATTTTGTGTTATGTATTATAAATATTGCATTACTATTTATCTTTCATATCATTAATTGGATTAAGTGTGTTAAATTTTTGAAGTGTTGTATAACTAATTCACCCACCCTCTTAGTTGTGCTTATCTTCCTTGGGCCTAACATATACACCATATTACAAAGGCTTATTGGTTTAGATTTGGAAAGTCTTTGTGGTTCTTATACCTTAGGAATAAAGGTGGTGAAGGACCTATTCAATTATTTTAGCAACCTTATAGTCCTAAAGAATTCCCTAGTCACCAAAGTGATATCAAATCCAACAATATCCTAGAACTTCTAGAAAAAAGTAGGTGGAAACTATCCAAACTAGGGGCCTTAAATTCTCACATAGAGAAAACAAAATTATTAACCTCTTCCTCCATAAAAGGTGCTAGTAATTGAGCATTATCAACTACATTGGCAATAATGGAAAGACAGTTCAACAATCGATCTTCCAAGATATTGTCAACAGTGTGATTGTCATCTTTATAAATCTTGCAGAAATAGTTTTGAGGCCATCAATCCTAATTAGATATCATCCTTAACTTATATAGTGTTTTTTTTAATGTTTTCTAGTAGACCAATGAAAGATGGTTGAATTTTAATCTCCTTTTTTAACCACTAGATCATAGATTTTTGTTTCCAAGAGATTTCTTCACTCTATAGATTTTCCTTCCATTTGTTACTTTGTGTTTTTTATTAAGGAACAAGAAGGTTTTGAAGGGACCCAAATCCCTTTTTACAAAAATATACTTACATGGATAAACATATTAAATCCAACAACCAAAAAAAATCAAAAAGTCAGAAAAAAATAGTTTTAGGACAACAACAAAAAGAAAACATAGTTATGATTCTTGAGAGACTCTAGTACCTCTACCTCTAATCAAGTCACATTGACATCTATCTTTTTCATATCTTGAATGTGGTTAGGGACTTTCTTCTTCAAATTTGATCTATTACTTTTGGATGTATCAATGTTCTTCTCATGCACCTTCTCTATTGATTCTACATCAACCACCACCCCTCATGTTAAAAGCCTTGAAGTTTTCCAACCATTGTATTGATACTTTCTGCAAAACTCTTAACCACTTTGTGATTGTAGGTTCCTATGTGCTAAAATGTTGACACACTTCTATGAGTCATTATATCTAAGATTTCTCAAGAACGAGGTCTCAAATGGTGACTCATAGCTCTCTATTCATGGAGTGCAAGGGTTTGTAATGGAGGCTCTCAGATTAGACATAGTTTGTACCCATGCAAATACATCATAAAATGAGAGATTCAAAGAGGAAAAACAAGAATGCTAGTCTCCATGATCATCAAGTATGCATGCAAATGAAAATGAAAGCTATTATATATGATAACAATACATAAAAGCAAACTAATCTGTGAAAGGAAATGCTTATGCAAGATTAGTCTATGAAAGGAAATATGAATCTAATCTAATATGAAAATGCAAGATTAATCTAAATGGATTGCCATGGGGCATGAGAGAAGAAGAAAATAAAAAAGAAGTTGCAATGTTCAAGCTCAAGTGCTCAAATTCTCCTCCAAAATCACTCTCCAAACTTGCATAACAATAACATAATTCTTGATCTCTAAAATCTACATGCATAAATGAGAAGGAGAGGGCTCCTTATAAAGGATTTAGAAATGAATGAACAGTCAAGATTAAGAGGCAAAAATAAATGAGCAATGGTGGAGATTAAATCTTGGTTGATCCATGTGCTCAAACTTCTCAAGAGGCAAAATCAATGGACATGGTTAAGAGGCAAAAAGATGTGTGGAAGAGATTAAGAGGCAAAAAGAGATCTCACTCATCTTGGAAAGTGTGCATTCAATGTGTAGACAAAAAGTCCTTTTCTTTTTCTTTTTCTTTTATTATTTATTTATTATTTTTAGCAAAGTGGTTTCCATTATTTAATTAAAAGATTTTTTTTTTATTTAAAAGAGATTTATTCTTTTAATTAAATATGGCGTAGGATAAAGTGATTTTATTATTTAATTAAAAGATTTATTTATTTTAATTAAAAGGGAGCATGTTCTCTTAATTAAATAAAACTTAGGATAAAATTATCAAACCTTAGGAAATATTGAAATAATTGAATTAATTACGATTTGACCAAGGAAATTGATTTGAATTGAAAATATTACAAGACATTGATTCAGGAAATTGATAAATTGATGAATGGAGGCCCAAAGCCTAGGCGACCATTTTAGGGTGCATACAGTTACAAGGTATATGATGTTATCATTTATCTTTTGAAACTTTTTTACTAGATGTTTTAGTCTCCCATCATAATCCTTCTTAAATTTATCTCCCATCTTTATAATCCTGTTGTCAAAATCCTTCTTGAGATCATTAATTGTATTAACAATTCTTTGCATAAAGTCAACAATACATTTCCTTTCTTTTGGACTCCATTGCTCAGAATTGTAGTTATTCTATTTAGTATTGACTATACATATCTTTATGTTGGTCTATTTAATTTCATTGAAAATCCACTTTTGCATTATGAAATTATCGACTACAAATTCCTAAGCTGTGACAAGAACATCATCAAGGATTTCCCTATCCAAATTAAGGTAAGGAGAATACACATTAAGATCCCTAGGAAAAGGAGTTCTCTCAGTCCTATTAGTAACAGACCTAGATTTATCAAACATTGTAGGATTGGATGACCCTGAGTCAAAATTAGTCACACAAACATGGGAATTTCTCACCCTTTAAGAATTTGAGACTTTTTTATTTTTCTTCTTTAGCTCTGAGTCTAACTCATCCATTTTTGTATCCCATTCCTCCTCATTAGAGTAGTGGATTTCATAATCCCCATCCTTAGTATCTGAATCATAGGAAGATTCAGGTACCACTAAGGAGGGAGAGGGTTGAGACTTAAGATGTTAAAAAATTAATAACAATGAACCCTCACAGAGGATAGGACTTTTCTTATTTTTCCTATTCTCCTTAATGACAACGTTAATAGAAGCCTGTAGATAAAAAAGAAATGAAATCTACATTTTGTGCCTAAAATGGTTTAACAAAACAAAATAATGCCCAAAAGCCCTAATATAACTACCATCTAGGGTTATGTATTTCATAATAACTATAAGCACATAACACCTAACATGCTTGATCTCACTTGTGTCATAGCTTCTCTTGGTAGCTTTAGTCAATTTATTCATCTCTTTGTCTTCTTTTGGGAACTTCAAGACCACCACATATGAAATCCTCCTATCCCTATAAAATTTGGCCCATTCAATGGTTAAACCAATGATCTCCAGTACAAGTTTTTCTACGATTTCAAAATCCCTACCAAAAAGAGAAATATGCCCTTCCTTCTAGCCCTTAGAAAAGTACATAGTTTTTTTTTAAAAGCCAAAGTGGGGTATCCACCATATTTATATTAATATATACTAATTCAATGACTCCCCCGTGGAAGAATCAGGAAGAAACCCTAGGATCGTAGTTGTATACAAGTTAGAAAATATGATAATTTTTACATTTGGGTTTGCACATGTAACCCACGAATCCTGATAGGATGATACATTAGAGAAAAAATATACCCAAAATTTTGACAGGGACCAAACCTAGACGTGTTGATAATTACAAATTTTCAAAATAGGCCTATCAAACATGCTTATGAAATACAACCTAATTACAAGATTTCAAAATAGGCCAATCAAATATGCCTATGCAATACAACAGGTGTACGACTTTTTACAGGAATAATCATTCATCCATAGGAGAGGATGATCCCCAAGCATTTTCCCAACTAGCAGGTGGAACCAAGACATTGCCAACTTCCCAGCCATTGAGCATGTTCTGAGTCAGTGGACAAGTGTTAGAAGAGTGACCGGGTGAGAGAGGTACATTCAAGTCAAGGACCTATTTTGAATTAGCAGAGGGAAACTTGTAGCAGGACGGAGATTGAACCAGAGGAAATGGTGATACTAGAAGATCCAAAACCGAGTGTGCTAGACATCGAATTTTATCCACAAGAACTTTCCCAAGGGCCAAACCCATAATCTACAAATTATTACTAACTATTTGGAAGCTCTTATTTTCCATGGCCCATTTGAAGCAGTCATATGCCATCAAGTGTTCATGGCTTGCCATAATGTCATGATGTAAGAACAATTCCCTAATCAACGTTGAACTTGACCAAAGGTCATAGCTCTGGAGTGCCACCATGAGTCGTGCACCATGAATAAATTGAGGTCGAATGACCTTATTGGTGATGTAAACTACTAAATCCATCGATTGCAACAGGTCCATTAGATTGGAGAGAAAAATCGACACCAACTGAGAAGGAAAAACCACTATCTTGGTCCTTGGAGACAACACATATTCACCAACAACACGGCGGATAGCCCTGTAATGTAGCATGGAATTATAGATAAATACTTGCTCAAGTTCTGGGCCATCAATTATGTTTGGGAACGGGATCTCGGAAGCCTACAGTGGGATGTATACCCTGTAATTCCTTGGCAAGAGCTCATCGTGAAGATGTCCAAAAGTTTGGCAGGAGGGAAGCTCCATTCGTAGCATTATCCACTCACACAAAGAATTTGCACTGTGTAAGACTCAAGAAGCAATGCGAGTGCCTGTTAGGGAGAGCAAGGTATTTGTAGACCACAAGTGAACATTTGAGTTTCGTGCCAATTAATGGAAAATCTCCCACAATTTGTAGATGAAGTATAATAGGTATATGACACATTATAAAATAGGGTGCATGTCATGCAATCACACATTTCATTTAATTGCCAACTTACAGGCCAACTAAAACAATGTACTTTGAATGCACAGTGACGACATGCGAATGCGGGGATTTGGTACTTAAGAGTTACCCACTCATGATATATCAGAATTCCACTCTATCACACATATTCAGTAGTATAGCCATGTGGATCGCTGATGCACTGTCATTAGCTCCCGTCAAGCAATAAACCCCAATTGCAAATCTGTACAATAACAAGCATCACATCCGCACATTTGAAGAAAATCCTACATATGCCAACCTGTCGAAGTTGTAAATGTCATCTAGCTTGGCATCCTATTTTAATATTGCACCATAATTAAAAGACACTTCCTCATGCCCATCACATCCTTTATTTGCCAAATTTCTTGAATGCTTTGAGGCTCAGTTAATAAGTTACCAATTTCAGCATTAGTAATAGTGAAAATATGATTGCTTACTATTTTTTGTTTTGCTGACGCATGAAAATATTTTGTATTCCTATCCCCCTCTTTTAACCATAATTCTCTTGACTTTTGCCTCCAATATTCCTCTTCTCTGCTACATATTTCCTCCCATTCTTGCATAAGGATTTTTTGTGTGGTGTATGAGTCCCTATCCATCCCTTGTTTGATAATAGTGTTATATATGGTCTCTAATTTTTCCTTTACTGTTTCTTTTTCCTTAAAGATATGCTTAAAGATCTCCTCATTCCATTTCTTGATCCACTTTTTGGTATGTTTCATCTTGAGTGCAAACTAAAACATTTTGGTTCCCTCTGAATTCGGAGTAGAAATCTAGCACTGCCTAAGTGAAGATAAAAAACTTGGATGTCGTAACCACATTTGTTCAAATTTGAAGGATGGCCTATGCTGAAAACCTTGTCTTGCTAATGTCAAAATCACATGCAAACAAATAGGGAAGTGGTCTGATCAAGAAAAGTACATAGTTACATTGGGATTAAATCCATGTAGTTTCTCAAGAAAATGGGTTAGGAAACCTTGCTTCATAACTCTCTAAATTGTGGCATCATTTTTTATATCCTCACAATTAAGAAGTACAATCCTTTACATATCTCCACCCATAGTTGTAGGAATTACATAGAGACTAATATACAAAATGGACACACACCAAAGGAAATTACAAAACACCCAAAAATTATGTAGGAAGCTACAATAAAAAAGAATTAATAATCTCCATATTTTTAAAATGCTCCTCATAATGATGGAAAGGACCGCCAACTTAAAGTATGTCATCATTATTCCATAGGTGGAAGGGTTCCTTTTGCTCGAGATAAATCATATCTCAATAGGGCTTTAACCTCTGTTGGCACATGATCAACTAAGTGCCACACAATCTCTTTGTTATCCTGAACTCCCATATTTGCAAAATAGTCTGCAACCCCATTTGCATTACGATATGCATGAGTTATGCAAACTTTTTGAAAGGTCCTTAGGATATGAAGAGAATTTTGAATCCCTTTTTCAATAGTCTATGAAGTTTTTTGTTGGCCCTTAAGCATTGGACTATATCACCTTTGGCCATTCTCTTCTAAATCATTGTTAATCTCAGGTTGATTTCCTTTTTCTTTGAAAATATGTCCCCAAAAGTGAACTTGTTCCATCCCTTCACATTCCTCCTAATAATATTCAACTTTTGCACAAATCTATACATTGAAGTCCCACGAATAGAGGAGCCCCACTAATTCTAAATACACCCACATAACTAAGGGTGTGTTTCCCACATAATTTTATAGAAAAAATGGATGTGTCCCTTTTGCAACCTGTCAGTCCAATCAAGGAGTATAGGATTGTGATTAGACACAATCTAGGAGAGGATAGTTAAGACAAAGTTGTAACCTATGTCCCAATTGATATAACTCAGGAATCTATCACACTTAAATTGGATGAAGTCATTTCCCTTCTTGTGTTTTGACAAGGTGAATAATTTTAATGTCAGTTTGATATCAACTAGCCAAACATGATTTATGAAATAAGAAAAATCAACTATACATTTCAAGTAATCAACTAACCCTCCCAACTTTTTTGAAGGAAAAAATAGGGAATTGAAGTCACCAATGAAGAACCAATTTGAAGAATTATCTTGGTGGATTAGAGAAGAGATCTCCTCCCAAACCACCTTCCTACTTCAATGGGAGTTTGGGGCATAGATGTTGACAAGAAACTAGGAACTCCCTTAGGAGGTAAATTTAATAGTAAAAAAAATAGGGGAAGAAGAAATAAATTCACCATTCACTTCCATTAGAATCCACATAGTAGTTATTCCTCTACATGCACCATTAGCATTAATAATGTAAAAATGAGAGTCTGACCATAGAACCCCCATAATTGCACGTTGAAGGAGGATTCTATCATCTTAACTTCTTGTAAAAAGAGGATATTAATCCTATTTTTAAAACAATTTTGTAATACATAATATTTTTGGGGACCATTTAAGCCCCTCATGTTACATGAAAGGAACCTCATTTTGTAGATTGGGTTTCCAAGTCCAGGGTCCCCTATGTACCATTTGCAATTTCCCTTATAATCTCCTTAAATCCTGTAGATCATTGTGATAGGTTTCATACCTTAGATTCAAATCCAACATTTGCCTTCTTATTTTAGGTATTTATTTTCTATGTCATCCAACTTTCCTCACCTAATTAAGTTGTAGTTGAGGCTCTTAGTGAGGAGTATGTTTTTTAAAGGGGGGAAGTGGTTGTTGGCTTTGTGATGGAGGATTATCTAGACCCACTTTTACAAAGACTGAGGGATGAGGGATTGGGGGTCTCCCTGAGTGGATTTTTGTGATCAAAATAGAGGGGGGGGATTTATCCTTCCTCTAATGGATTTTTCTAATATAGGGATTTATGAGGTTGCTCCATCTACATAAATTTTGTAAAGGTTTCCAACATTTTCAATAACCCATCCATGAATGGGTATTCATCACTTCCAGTATTTGAGCCATCCACCTCAAGGGACTGTGATCCACATAGGGGAAGTACATATGTCTTTCACTTTAAGGGGTGGCTTATCAAGGTATTTATAGTCAGAAATCACATGATCTAGTTTTGAACTTTTTGACAAAAAAATATGGCATTTTAATACACCAAGGCTTGTGTCTACTTTCCCAACTTTGACTATAGAGTAATGAAACTGGGGAGAGACTTATTAACAATATCATTAATTAAAAAAGTGGGAAAATACTAACCTGTATTTTGCCTTAGTTACATCATCCATTGATAAATTGTAGCCAAAAGTGTTCCTAATCCAACAAAATATCTACTCATCCCAAAACTCCAATAGGAGCCCAAACATCCTAGCACATACCAATGGCTTAAGTTTTTTGTAGGATCAAATCTAGAATTCCATCTATAGAGGGAAAGATAATGCTTTCCTTAGGCCCAAGACTTTGATATAGTTACTATTAAGTCATCCTTTGTAGTAAATTTAAACAGGAATAGGGCACCTAACATAACACTAATTGAGACACTCCCTTTAAGATTCCATTTTTGGGACACCCATTTTCTCAACATAGTAATGGTTGGCGGAAAGGTAAAAAGTCACCCAACTAAGGTATTGTTCATCGAGAAAATAATACAATCAATGACCGAATTGGTAAACTTGATAGTTGTTCCCTCCTTAGTTTGTGAACATTCAGGAACAAAATCTTTCTCCTCCTACTTATGGTTTTTACCACCAAGGGCCCTTTCCCCCCCATGATATTACCATAAATTTTGTCTTTATCCTATTCTAGTTTGTTGAAAACCTTCTCAAGGCTCTTAACTCTAGGGATGTGATTAAATACCCCTTCAACCTGTTGTTCTTCCCCATAGTTGGGAGCAATCTCACCATATTATAGATCTATCAACATTGTGTTCGCCTACCAATATTACACAAAGCATATGCATTAATGGGAAGTTTCCCAGATTAGGGGGCTTGGCCCCCATCATCATTGTCAACCATGAAACAAATAAGTTTAAAATTTGAGCAAAGTGGGAAATTTCTAGTTCACATGTTATGTAACTAAATAGTATTTGATTATTACTATGGACAAGATTTTTGAAAAACCAAAATACTGAGGGGAGGGGGGGGTGAATCAGTATTCCTAAAATCTTATAATATTAAACCTCAATTTACACTTTTCATTTATTGAAGTAAAAACCAAATGAAAAAATAAAAAATAAACAAAATGAGCACAAGATAACACCAGATTTTTATCGTGGAAAACCCAAATGCAAAAAAACATGAAGATGGTGAGCTCTCAAAATTGTATAACTAGTTATAGAATATGACAATTCTCACTACATGACTCATTGTTGGAGGGCTCACTACCCAAGATAAAAAGAGGTTCACTTCCAAAATAGATTATAAAATGAATTTTTACAATAGCATCTAATGTATGCATAAATCATTTCCTTTGAATTTAAAAACACAAACTTGACACACTTCATATATCCTTCATAAATTCGCACAGCCTAATATCCTTCAACAAGTTAACATACTCATCACAATCACATATATCATTTCCTTTGTTTCTAACATCACACACACACACACAATCTCTAACCAAATATTGTTTTGACCAAGTCCAAGTGCTAAGCAATTGACTAGGATAATTTATTACACATTTAACTCAATCAATCCTGTCATAAAGTTATATTATCAAATATATCCATGTAACAAAGTGTGGTCATATTGATCATTTGCCCCATTCTAGAGGAATAGAGCAACTGACAAATAGAGTCACTAGACCAAAATTGCAAATGGTATGAAGCACCAAAACTCATGAACGCTTTGTTAGTTAATAGATTTGTCTTTCTTAAAAGAATCCTAAAAAATGACTTACAATTCCCAAAATGATTTAGACAAATAATAACTAATAGTTGAGCCAGGTGTGATGACTTTCTACATTGACTTTCTACTTATTTTGGAAGGCGCAACTAGCTTTGTATGATGGGAAACAATTAATATAAGACTATGTATGCTTTTAACCATAAATAAATAAATAAAGGCTTGCTAACATTTGTACATAGCCATGGTACAAATGTGAATTCAAATTCAGATTTAAAAGAAAATGGAAGTGAATGATACAAAGCCCACCCACTCAACATTTAGGTAAAACAACTAGGAAAAATAACAACTTATCAAAGGGGATGCAAACATTACAAACTCAAAGTTCACAAATATCCATATTTATTATTTAAGCATGATGAAATTATCTAGGTAGATGCAACTAACATAAGAAAATGACAACCTGATAATAATACAATGAACACAAAGGTTTGGGTATTCTTCTTTATTTCCCAAACAAAATTAAGAGTTCAAAGACTCAAAACTACATAAACAAATATATCAAATTCCCTTATCATAAAGTCCTATACTATTTCCCCTATACAATAGAAAATCAAAAAAATTCTCCCTCTCTATAGAATAAGCTCTCAGAAGAAAAGAAAATCCCCCTGTGTAGAATCCCATCCTTCTTGAAAAATCTTTCCTTAAATAATAGAGCATAGTCCCCCAACTTCGTGTCCTTTTCAATTTTTATAAATGAATCTTAGAAAGACAATAGTCTATTCATATTACCCCTTTTCGAATTTACTAAGTTTATCTATCTTAATAAAAGAAAGAACTCATTTATAACCATAATGAACTCAAATTTCTTAATAGGCCTATAAATGTTGACAGTGGTCAACAATTTATCACCTCGATCAAGATCTTCTTATATTATTGGATAACCCCTATCTTGAAATTTTGAGATAATCTACAAATAGTAAGATGCAAGCATAAAACCCTCTCTTGTGTAGCTTGGTAAGTACGGTCCTTTGAGTTGTCAAATGTTGTTGATTGAATTAATCCATCTCCTCCAAGTGTTACCAAAATTTCTTTTCTACTTGTTTGGATTGCTTTTCAAAATTCTCAGCAAAGGAATAACACATTTACAATACATGATTTTGTTTTCATATCAATGTAACAAGTCACTATATCACCAAAGAGCTTGAATCATTTGTGTTATTTTAGGCTTAACTATCACTCTCACCTTTTTTTAGTTCACATATGTCATCACCTTTCATCTTCTAGGTGCTATGTAAAATGGTGTTTCTTCTCATATATATGATGATAAAATTTGATGTGTTTGTCTATTGTATTAGTGTCACTTCATATTTTCCTATCTTAAATAATTGGTTACCTTCTTCATATGGATGGATCCTCAAAATCAATCATATACAACACTATTGAGCTTGTAGAGCCTCGACAATTCATACCATAAGTACCATTTTTTCTATTTTGTTAAAACACCTTTTCTATCAAGGATGACTCCCATTATCGCTCTCAAAGATCTCCACTTCCCAACTCAGGTTCTCTTTTGGCTCCAACAACTTTACACATGTATTTACACCTTAATGTTTAACATTCTTCCATTCTCAACCTTCCACTATTAGTTTTGTGGCTTGGCCCGCAAGTGGCACTCTGAATTACAATACTTCCATTTTGATAATAGAAAATCATTACCATTATTGATATATGCAGTTGACTCTTGATTCTACTTGAACAAAACACCACCACTATGAATTCTTATGCATTTTGTTGGATGCCATGCTTAACGAGCATCCTTTTAAAATGTATTGGGCCTTAGATGATTCATCATTGTCAGATGTGATCAAGCTCATTTTATTATTTTTGAAAATGTCAAACAAGGTTTGTGGCTTCCATCTTGTTCCCATGTTGATGAAGCTGAACCAAGTCATAAAGTCACCAAACTTTGGAAATTTAGAACCGGTCAGAGGTTTTAAGAGTTCCAAAATTATGTTTATTGCCCAATATCCTACTGGATAAGATTTTTTCAACAAATCACTTGGGAAGGGAACTTCAAAACTATACTTATTTGAGTTTGTGAGTTCCCAAAGGCCCCGACTATCCAACTTTTAAAAAGGATTTCAATATTCTTATAAATTCTTTTTACTTCATTGGTAGGGTAGTCGGTAATTACAAGAACTTTGAAACTATATGCATCACCCGACAATGCACTAAGTTGGAAATTCAACAAGATTTGGAAATTTGGAACTTAGTTTGGGAGTTCTAGGGGGCCTCAATCCTCTGATAATGATGCACAAACATCAAAACATTTGAGAACACCTTTCAAAATATAGGTAGGGACTTTCGATAGTCATAACTTTTGACTCAGTTGTCCGTTTTTGCTGAAATTTTATGGGTAGATTCCTTAGGAGATACCATTTGGATTGCCGACGAGCTCTGCTCAATAGGGAACCATTTCGACACCTTTTCGGGAGCCATAAAGTTCATTTAGGCCTCCAAAATTATCTTTTAGTGTTTTTTTTTGTTTGAGTTTTTAGAAAGTTGTGTTTTTTAATAACTTTGAAATCATGTTTCTAATTTCAAAGATTAGTTGGCAATTCTTCTTATCTTAGTTTAGGGCAGCTTTAGGGGAAAAATCAGTTTTTTAGGAGTTATTTTGAAAATTACCAAATATGGCAAAAATGGATTTTGTAAAAATTTACCAAAAATGGTAATTTTGAATTTGGTTAAATTAGTGTTTTCCTATTATTGTAAGTTAGAGAGGATAGTTGGATGAATAATGAAGAATTGTGAATTCTGAAATCATTTGCATTTTCATGCATTCTTTATGATTATGGTTTATGGTTAAAATTGGATTGCATCATCAGGTCTGCATATGAATTTTATATAGGGTTTATCAAAATGTATTATATGCTGACAAACCATGTGGGATTGGAAATTTCAAACTTTTTGTTCGGTTCTGGAGTTTTGAAAAGCTCTGACTCTCTATCTCCTCATCGAGAAGTCATGACAAACTTTTCACATCCACTATTGCAAAAGTGTGTCGACGCCCACTTTGGAACCTTTACAAGTGTTGATCACATTGATGTTTGTGCTCTTAAAGACATCTAGTTTAAAGCATGTTTTTTAATTTTTCAAATATGCTAATATAAATCTCACTGCTTCTTATATTAGCGGGAAGTCGAAGGAGACACATATTCATGACCTAGAGGTATGGTGTTTTCAAAGTGAGGCTAAGGCAAAATAATTAAGAGAGACCAATACTAGAGGCTTGACTTAAAAGTTTAAATTCAATTGAGTTTAAAAACTGGGTAATATATTTGAATATAGGTACACCAATAGTACCAAGACACACTGTTAAAAGTACATATCCATATTTGACTATGCAGAGAAATGCAAATCAAAACATTGTCAATTGTATCACTAAGTGTTCAAAAACCATAGCAACATATGTCAACAAAAGTGTGTTGAAATTAATGAAAACCAATATGGCAATAACAACATTCTCCTTCATCAATGATAATATTTCTAACATTATCCCCCTTTATCATTGATGACAACAAATAGAAACCAAAATCTATTCAAAATAGAAACTTTTCTTGATTCAATAGAAACTCCCCCTAATTATTATGTTCCTTTTTTTGTTTCTCCCTTACTCTATTATTCTCCCTCTTTTCCATCAAGGACAAAGGGTGCCCAAATTACAAAATTGTGAAACAAAAACTCCCAATTACATCTTGAGGAAAGTTCTCCTTATACTTTGTCTTCAATTTGGGATGGTAGACATTCCACTATTGGATAGTAGTTAGAAGCACTAAGCTCTAAGTCTTGTACTAAACCAACAGGTCAACAATGTTGACTAAGTCATTTGGTTTTGATAAACTTGATTCTTTATTTTTTGCTTCTTCCAACAACTTCTCATAATGCTCTGATTTTTCCTCAACAATTTCTTTGACTTTCCAAAAGGTTTTGGTGAAGTCATCTCTACTCCTTTGAATCTTTATTAGCTCATATTGAAGAACATTTATCTTTTTCCTTTGTGCACCATCTGTATTAGTAAATATGTCAAATATTATTGCTAGATTGTTCAACTTTGACTTAATGGAGTCAATCTTCTCTTTGTGATTCTCAACACCAGTAGGCTATTTGAGATAGTATCTATACATGATCACCATTACACTAATACAATTTTTCATTTCGTTTATGTAGTTTGTAAATCTTTCCCTTGTACAGTTATACTTTTTCTTCAAATTCTTCTATAAATTTTCTTTAACAAACAACTTTGTGAGATGTTTAATCACATGTTCAAATAGAATGTCAAGAACTAAGTTCACAATATCATAAGGCATAAATGATTAGAGTAGAAATCATCTCCAATTCATCTCTAGATAGTGAAGTTTCAAGATTTCTTATCTTCTCATTGCCATATTTGTCCAATTGTACTTCAACAAATTTTTATATATCCTCTACAGACAACCATAGTAGGTGGTGCCAAAAATACACCTATTGACAAATCTTTCACAAGTTCTTGCATAATTTTTTTAAATTTCCAACATGATTCATCTTCGCAACTTGCAAGTTTAACTGGATCCATTAGAAAAAATCTAAAAACCTTTTTCACAGTTTGTAACTTTAGCTCCAAAGCTTCTTTCACACTTCAAGATTCACTTGCTTGTAGAAATTAAAATGATAACCAAAAATTTGCTTCATTAACTTTTGAAAACACTTAGGTTTTGTTGCCAAAACATCAAATCATCCAAAGAGTTGTACAAAACTATTTTATTTGTCTACACAATGACTTTCCCTTGTTCTACAAAATTCCACAAATCAATATTCTCTACTATAGATTCCACCAATAACTTTGTCTTGTCAAACTATAAATCATATCATGTTGTGATGACAACACCATTTTCTTTAGCAAAGGAAAAGGATCTCCTTTATAACTCCCCTTGAGCCAAAGCATATTGAATTAGTTTTCAGAGATGGTCTTGCACTAGATCTAGGGGTAATCACATTGTTTAATGTATCTACTTCTTTTCTTTTCTTTTCCATATTTTGTTCATTTCCTTTTTGACTCCTATGTAAATTTTCTTTACAGGTTCATTCTTTTTTGCCGATGCAACATGATAGTTCCAATTTTTTCTTTTGCAGTACTTGGCAATGTGTCCATTCTAATTATAATTAAAGTATTTGATATTTCTTTGTCATGTATTCTTTGTAGCCACTCTAGATCTACACTTATCAACTTTATTTCCAAAACTATTGCATAATTGACAGTAACCATAAAAGGTTTGTTTCTTCCATTAACTTGACTTTTGTAGTTACTAGCCTTATGACCAAATCTTTTGCATATAAAGCATTTAACATTTTGCTTTAACTTACTTTTGTAATCTTGGAGCAAGGAAGGACCTGAATAGCTAGGGCCAAGGGCACACCTAACTATCCAACCACCTTGCAAAGTAAACTCAATGGAAGAAAACAACATAGAGAACAAAACCAAGGAGAGAAGGAACAACAAATACTTTATTGATTCACCCAATTATCCACATACATGTCCGGTTGTGAGGCCTTCTAAGTTACGACCAACAAGATTTATGAAATTCCAGACTTGACTCTATATCTATCTATCTATCGCCTAATTACTTCTTCTACACCTAGACATCCCTATTTATACTTGCCAAAATGGCTTACATAAGATTCTATATCATTACATAATAGAAGGTTGACCACCAAAATGGTTTGCACACATTCCTGTATCATCTTAAAATGGAAGCACTTCCATGATACAAGTGTTTAGCCCTCCGAGTAAGTGGTTTGGGGTCATGTTAAGCACCTTGATCAGGGCTTTGCATATATTTGGCTTTCTCCCCACTTTCCACTTCTTTTCTGCTTCATTCTAGGTGAAATTAGGGTTAGGATCTTGAGGATTCTCCTTAATTTCCCTCTTCCATGGCTTTATTTTCTAGGTAGGACTTAGAAATAGGTCTTCCTAGCCTTCATCATAGTCATCATAGAATTTTATGCCTATCTCTGGCATTCTGTCCCTTTCTGGTATCATTTTTAGGTCTTCGGGCATCCCCGGGACCTTCTATCCTGATTCTGGCTGGATTTGGGCCCATAGGGTTAGAATCGAGGTTGATCTTGACTAGGTTGGAATCGAGCTCAATCCTGACTAGGTTAGAATCAAGCTCGATCCTAACTAGGTCAGTTACAAGCTCGATTTTGCCCCCCCTTTCAAATTTCCAAATTCCTTGATTTTCGAGTATCGGGTTTCGGGGATATTTGTTTTCCTACCTCCGGGTTGGCCATTTCAGGTTTCAGAATGGTAAATCCTTAAATTTCATTTAATCTAGGTATATTTTCAAAAGGTTAGGACCTAATTGGGATTTAATTCTCCAAGGTGGCCCCTTTAGAGGATTGTGCCCTAATTCACTATAAAAGGAGGCCTTCCTCTCTCATTTCACATCTCATCTCAAGAAATTGCAATCTCTCAAGCTCTCAAGTGCAAGCAAGCATTCAATAATTCAAGTGTTCAAGCATTCATCCATCAAGGAGATCCATTGTTAGCCATTGAAGGATTCAATCTCTTTGGAGCCCCCTTGAAGATCCATCCTTCTACATTCATCCAAGCCTTCTCATATGCAAAGATCAAGTCAAGATTGGTGTTGAAGATCAAATGCCATTGATTGGAGACATCCTACATTCATTCTACATCCATTGAAGCACTCTTACTTGTGGATTTGAGGATTTGAATCCTCTACAAGGACTTCAACATAAGTGAGGTGATTTGTTTCAATTACTTTGTTTATGCATACTACATTTCAATTCAATTTCAAGGTTAATTCCTAAATTGGGATTTGACCAAGGCAAACCCCCCATACAAACAAAACCCTCATTTTCTTGCAGGTACAGGTGTGGGATTTCAAATCTGAGAGCAGATTTGGATACTCTTTTCGACAAACTTCTGAGATTTGTGAACAAGGTCAGAATCGACCTTCAAATAAAGAATCTAGCCTTTGACCTTTTATGAGGGTCAAAGTCGACCTGAGCTCGTCTTGGAAAAATATTTCTGGGTTTTCTTCGTCTCAACATTTCTAGTCCAAAACAAGTTGCAGAATTGCTTGAAAGTACACACAGACATCATAAATCAACATTTTCCAAATCTGCCCTAATTTGATGTTAGTATTTATATTTCAATTATTTTAGATTTCAAGCATAACTCCTTTATAGGGAAACATTGGATTTTATCTCTCCTTCATATTCTTCATAGATTGATTCGATTGTGCATTAACCTCTTGGTTGATCAAATTGGATCTCTCCTTTGAGAATTTGGATTTGGGAATAGATCTCATATTTCCCCCACACATCTATCCATCTTTAAATTTGAATAGGGGTCATGCCATTTTAACCCTATTCATTTTGGTGAGCCCGACTAGCTTACTCTCTTTCTTTTTGGTGTTAGATTTCCCTTTGTCTTATTGTGCGTGTTCACCTTCACTATTCATTTTGGTGAACCCAACATACTTACTTTCCTTTCTTTTGTGGAATTGGATGCCCTATTGTGTTTTGTGGTGTGAGATTTCCTTTATCTTGTTGGTATTAGATTTCTCTTTATATGTTCTTAGTTTAGTTCATTTGCATTACATTGGTTTATGAGCTTTACTACCACTAGTCCTACTTATAATATTCTAGTTAGAAGAAGTCGTAGACTCATGGGTGCCTTTGATCCTAAATCTTCCTCTCCTTTCCTTAGGATCTCGAATGATAACTTGATTCTTCATGATTCCAATCCTATAATGGAGCAAAACTCTTCTCACTCATCTCAGGATGAGGATGACACTTTAAGAGTTCCTCCTGAACAAGTCCAAAAATTTTCCACTGAACTTGATAAAATGGGTAATTGGCTTATTCAAGAGAACCATAATCAAGATTCCATTCAAGCTATAGAGGCTCTTAAGAAAGTTCTCCATGATAGTGATCAAGGTGTTAACCTCTTGTGTGGTATTACTCACCTTGTGCATTCAAATGTTAAACCTTCAGCTCAAGAAGCTCAAGATTTAGGGTTGATTCCTCCTATCACTAGTGTTGAACCTCCTTCTAATCCTTTACCTAGTATTCCTACTTATACTCCTTCTTTGGCAACTGTGACGGTTCCCTTTGTTTCTATGAGTGTTCCTCCTGTGTCCCTTCCTACATCACAACCTTCATATCATAATGTTCCTTTTACTTATTCCAATCCTCTTCCAACTGTAGTTCCTAGTGTTCCTCCAGTTGTGTCTTCTATTCCTACAACTTCTTACAACTTACCTAGTGTGTCTAATGTTGCTACTCCTCCTATTTCCTCTAATAATTCAACAATCATCAGTTTGGCTCAAACTGTGTCATCCTTACAACAACAACTTACTTCCTTAACTCAAAACAAGTTTAGTATTCCTACATGTGACATGGGAATTCCCTTGTCCTGAGACATTATTCAAACTCTTGTTCCTCAGCAAGGTGAGATGCCTCGTCTTGAGAATTATAATGGAAAAGGAGATCATGTTCATCATGTTAAAACATTCCAAATCCTTTGTAGTGATTATGCTCATGACCATCGGATTTTAGCCAAACTGTTTGCTAGACTTCCATGACAAGGCCTTACAATGGTATTGTTCCTTGCCTCCTTATTCCATTGATTCCTTTCCACAACTTGCTAATGCCTTTATTCAACAATTTCAAAACAATATTGGCCCACAAGTGTCTTTGACTGATTTGATGCATTGTAAACAAAGTGCTAAAGAAAAGTTAACTAAATTTATTGGTAGATTTAAGCATTTGCATGCTCAGATTTCCTATCTTGTTCCTGATATTGATATTCAACGTATGTTTATTTCAAATTTCCAAAATGATATTAGAGATAAGATTCTGCTTACTGAATTTACCTCTTTTCAACAACTTTTTGCAGCACTTCATCATTATCAATTACAAGTGAGTCAATTTGAGAGCACCACTCCAATGGCTCCTGTTCCAGTTGATAAAATTGATGATGCTCCTAATCCAAATAAATTTAAAAAATTCAACAACTATGTCAAGATAAACAAACAAGCGAATGTAGTTGCTGATCAATTTGTTGTTGCATCTCACAATGCCACTTCTGCATCCACTACTTTTCAATTAAATCGTATGTTTACTCCTCTTTCTGAACCTTTACATGCTATTATGAATAGTTTGTTAACTGCTAATATGATTACTTTGCCTCCTATTCGACCTCTTTTACCTACTACGATTGCATCTAAATCTTTTGATCAAAATGCTTTTTTTCAATATCATCATTAGAATGGTCATGATACTGAGAAGTGTTATTCTTTAAAACATAAGGTTCAAGACTTAATTGATTCTAAGGCTTTATCTATTGATAATCTTGATGGTAGTGGGAACAAATCTATCTCTATTCCTAATCAGAACCTTCAAATCTATACGAACCCTTTACCTATGCATGATACTAATACCATTGCTCAACCATCTGCTATGGAAATTGTGTATGATTCAAAGATGGATGATCTCAATCATGTTGTTAATCAAGTGGAGCATGTTGGTCAATCTATATCTCCACCTCAACCTCAACCTCAACCTCAACCTTAGATTCAACCTCAAGTTCAGTCTCAACCTCGACCAAAACCTAAACCTAAAACTCAACCTAAACCCAGACAACAACCTAAGAATAAAAGACCTTGGGAACTTTTGATTACCTTTGATGACTCTGAGACTATTAAAGCTCCTGATGGTCCCCTTTACATTGCTACTAGGATTGCTTAGAAACCTACTTGTGGTTGTCTTGTTGATCCTACATCCTTAGTCAATGTTATTACTAAAGAAAATCTTTTTATGAAAAGCTTACAACGTGACTTCTATGATACATCGGATGTGTGGATTCAAACTTGTAATGATTTTCTTTATCCAGCATTTGGATCTATTACTTTACTAGTCGAACTCTGTGGAAAAATTGTGAACAATACCTTTGTTGTTGTTCCTACTTCTAATCAATTTCAAGTTAAGCTAGGTTTGCCTTGGTTGAAGGCCATGCATGTTGTTGCTTCACCTATCCATAAGTGTCTTAAGTTCATTCATGATGATGAAATAAAGATAATTAATCATAGTTTATATCAACCTTCTAGGTCGAGAGATTGTGCTGATCTTGATTTCTTTTGGCCTTCATTACCTAATTCATGTCCTCCTCACCCTGATAATCTTTTTTGATCATATCAAGCCTATAAACATCATAAGATTCTTGAATTAAGCATACCTCCTATGGATCTTAATCATGGTCTTTTACCTACATCTTCTATACCTCCTTTAACTATGGCTTCTAGTTCTGTTAATCAAGTTCCTTCTATTGAACCTATCAAAGATCCTGTGATTGTTCCTCCTATGGTTAATAATCCTATTGATCTTCCTAAAGAACCTGTGAAGGATCTTGTGATTGTTCCTCCTAGTTCTCAACCTATTTCAAATAAATCAAAACGTAATCAATCTGCTAATGAACGTCATAAAAAGTGCCATGCTCATGCTAAAGCTCGTAATTCTATTCTTCAAAGATCTCTACCTTCTTCGGATAAACCTATGCATGATGTGTTAGAAGAAGTTGTTAATAATAATGATGTTAATATGCATGATTATGATGATTCTATTTGTATCCTAGATCCTATTTTGATTAATTTGGATGAAGAAGATACTCTTGATGATACTAATGATGTTAATGATGAATATGATACTATTGACATTGACATTGATTTACCTAATATGCTTTCATCACAATTAACTCTTACACCTAGTGTCAAACATTTTGATTCTAAAAAGGATCCTTGTTTGGAATTGGCTATTATTCCTGTTGTGTTGGATATAGTCCCTTTTGCGAGTTACCCACCTTCCCTAAATGATATACAACAAGATGGGGAGAGTAGGCAGCACGCTTGATCAACTTGTCCTTCGTGGTAGCTTTGTTGTGTGTTTGCCTGATGTACTGTGTTTCTCCTATAATGTGTTTGCTAAATGTTGTTAGATTCTTTTATATGATCCTTGTTACTCAGTTGGTGCAAGGTGATGAAGGAATCAAAACTATTGTTCAAATTCTTCTATACGTATCTCTATTCTTCTATGCGTTGTTCAATGTTATGTCGTAATTGTGCTATTGTTCGTAAATGTTTCCTTGTGTAATTTGCTTGGATTTGAGATATGGTAGCACTAATTCTTTTTGGTCTCCATGTCATGGTCTGAAAAGATTCTCCTTCGTACATCTTATGTGATCTTTCCTCCTTTGTGATCATAGTTCTACTTTCTTTGGGGAATGATGTCAATTCATTTGCAATAATATCAAATATATATTATCTTATAATCATACTGACCCCATGGTAGGTATATCCCTTCTGTGTTCTCTCTATGTTTCAGTGATATTTCCCTTGATTTGTCTTCGTCTGGGGGCATCTCGACATGGAAACGTAATCAGTGGAGTTGTTTATGTTTCTGTTAAAGCCATTGCTCCTATTAAAGTGTCAGCAATGACTTTAACATGGGGGCATACGCTCTGCTCACCTTTTGCACACATGCACTTTTCGATACACACATATTATTTTTCAAGATGCTTTTCTCCCTTTTTGGATTAGTAACTAATCCTTAAAGCATGGATTTATATTTTAGGATCTTTGGATCCCTCCAGTTTCAAATATACATATATTTTGATCCCTTAAGGTCAGAGGTGTCCTTAAGACTGGATCTCTTTTGTTTTTGGTTTTATTCTTATGGAATAGAATATTCCTAAGGATGAATCCTTGATGGGTTGACTAGTGAGTAGCCACATTCACTAGGTGGTTCAATTCCATCTTTCCAGTTGCGTCATTTTCTTGTGTGGTTCACAATGGGACACAAGTTCTCATTGGGCGAGGTAATCACACCTTCTTTCTCTCTCTAGAGATGTCTCTCTTATTGTGATCTAGGAGTCGATGAAGACTTGATTCCCTGGGGGCTTAAGGTTTCCCTTTGTCCCTTGGATTTCGATAAGATTATCTTTTCATTTTGATCTCCTTTACCAAGAGTTTGCATCGAGTCCATACTCTTGCTAAAGTGGGGGCAAATGTATCATCTTAAAATGGAAGCACTTCCATGATAAGAGTGTTTAGCCCTTTGAGTAAGTGGTCTGGGGTCATGTTAAGAGCCTTGATCAAGTCTTTGCATATATTTGGCTTTCTCCCTGCTTTCCACTTGTTTTCTGCTTCATTCTAGGTGAAATTAGGGTTAGGATCTTGAGGATTCTCCTTAATTTCCCTCTTCCATGGCTTTATTTTCTAGGTAGGACTTAGAAATAGGTCTTCCTAGCCTTCATCATAGTCATCATAGAATTTTATGCCTATCTCTGGCATTCTGTCCCTTTATGGTATCATTTTTAGGTCTTCGAGCATCCCCGGGACCTTCTGTCCTGATTCTGCTTGGATCTGGGCCCACAGGGTCAGAATCGAGGTTGATCCTGACTAGGTCAAAATCGAGCTTGATCCTGACTAGGTCAGTTACAAGCTCAATTTTTCCCCCCTTTCAAATTTCTAAATTCCTTGATTTCTGGGTATCGGGTTTCGGGGATATTTGTTTTCCCGCCTCCAGGTTGGCCATTTCAAGTTTTGGAATGGTAAATCCTTAAATTGCATTTAATCTAGGTATATTTTCAAAAGGTTAGGACCTAAATGGGATTTAATTCTCCAAGGTGGCCCCTCTAGAGGATTGTGCCCTAGTTCACTATAAAAGGAGGCCTTCCTCTCTCATTTTCACATCTCATCTCAAGCAATTGCAATCTCTCAAGCTCTCAAGTGCAAGAAAGCATTCATCCATCAAGGAGATCCATTGTTAGCCATTGAAGGATTCAATCTCTTTGGAGCCCCCTTGAAGATCCATCCTTCTACATTCATCCAAGCCTTCTCATATGCAAAGATCAAGTCAAGATTAGTGTTGAAGATCAAATGCCATTGATTGGAGACATCCTACATCTCTTACTTGTGGATTTGAGGATTCAAATCCTCTACAAGGACTTCAACATAAGCGAGGTGATTTGTTTCAATTACTTTGTTTATGCATACTACATTTCAACTCAATTTCAAGGTTAATTCCTAAATTGGGGTTTGACCAAGGCAAACCCCCCATACAAACAAAACTCCCATTTTCTTGTAGGTATAGGTGCGAGATTTCAGATCTGAGAGCGGATTTGGATACCCTTTTCGGTGAACTTCTGAGATCTGCGAACAAGGTCAAAATCAACCTTCAAATAAAGAATCTAGCCTTTGACCTTTTATGAGGGTCAAAGTCGACCTGAGCTCATCTTGGAAAAAGATTTCTGGGTTTTCTTCGTCTCAACATTTCCAGTCCAGAACAAGTTACAAAATTGCCTGAAAGTACACAAACATCATAAATCATCATTTTCTAGATTTGCCCTAATTCGAGGTTAGTATTTATATTTCAATTATTTCAGATTTCAAGCATAACTCCTTTATAGGGAAACATTGGATTTTCTCTCTCCTTCATATTCTTCATAGATTGATTCGATTGTGCATTAACCTCTTGGTTAATCAAATTGGATCTCTCCTTTGAGAATTTGGATTTGGGAATAGATCTCATATTTCCCCCACACATCTATCCATCTTTACATTTGAATAGTGATGATGCCATTTTAACCCTATTAAATTCCAAGATAAGATCCTTACATTAAATTCACAACCTAAATTAAATACATAAGTCATCTCCAACTAAAAACCAATCACAGACAAACTCAGTCAAAGAAGAACCGAGCACATCAACAAACATCAAGTTCATTCGACATAAGAAGGAATGCCCAACCAACACTGGACAACTCAACACATATAGGAACTTGGCCAACACTCGACAGCTCGACACATATAGGAACTTGACCAACACTAGACAACTCCTTACATACAGGACTTGGCCAATACTAGACAACTCAACAATGACTTCAACTCAACACTTATTGACAGAATGAACAAAGATGAGCAGGATAGCAAGGAAACCCAAGATGCTCCTGCATCAGACAACTAGGGTTGAAAGAAATTATTCTCTTGAATCATTGAGATGTCACAACTCGAGCTGAATCCAACTAAGATTGAGAAATTCATGTAGCATCTTCAATCGATCTGTTCTTCCACTTCACCAAATATTCACGGTAATCTTTTCCTCTTGTGCTTTTACCAATCCTCTGATCCAATACCTGTTCAACCTCTTCAACCTGCTTCTTAGGATACTCATCTGGTATAACAACTTCATTGCCCGACTCATGATACTTATGCAAATCAACAATATTGAATATAGGAGATATATCCATGTCATCAGGTAACTCGACTTCATAAGCATTACCACTTCCAAACTTCCTCAAAGTTCTACAAGGACCAAACTTCTTCATTTTCAGCTTATTGTATGTTCCAATAGGAAATCTACCCTTCTTCAAATGAACCATCACCTCATCACCAACTTAAAAAATATGATGTCTCCTATACTTGTCAGTATTTTCCTTATATTTATGATTACTTTGCTCCAACTACCACTTCACTTCCTCATGTAAAGAATTCATAAAATCAACAAATACTTCCCTTTTAACACTTCTCTTTTCTTCACCAATAATATCCCTCAAATCTGATACTCCTCTAGGCTGCATTCCAGTAACAATCTCAAAAGGTTTTTTCTTGTACTCCTATTCACATAATTATTATATGCAAACTCAGGTTGTGCCAATACCATATCCCAATTACTCGGCTTATCTCCAAATAAACATCTCAACAAATTACCCAAGCTTCTATTCACAACCTCTATTTGTCCATCTGTCTATGGATGGAATGTATAACTAAACCTCAACTCAGTATCCATATTCTTCCAAAAAGTCCTCCTAAAATAACCAACAAACCTGCTATCTCAGTTAGAGATAATACTTCTTGGTAATCCATACAATCTAACAATCTCTTTGAAGAAAATATCAATAATATGCACTGCATCTGATGCTTTCTTACATGGTATGAAATGTGTCATCTTAGAAAATCTATCCACAACAACAAATATGGAATCATACCCTCTTGTTGTCTTAGGTAATCCAAAAACAAAATCCATACTGATGTCACTCCAAGGTTTCTCAAGAACATAAATAGGTGTATACAATCTAGTAATCTGACTTACTCCTTTTTCAACTTGACAAATTCTACAACTCCTTACAAACTTCTGAACATCCTTATACATATGTGGCCAATAATACTTTTCCTTCAACAAACTCAATGTCTTATCAATTCCAAAATGTCCAGCCAATCCATCACAATGCTTTTTCTTAATCAAATTAATTCTCATGGAACTTATTGCTATACACAACTTAATTCCTTTGAACAACATACCTTCTTGGATGAAATAATCCTCAAACTTACTCGATTGTTCTGATAGATTTGGTGCTTTGCACTCTCTCCATGCCTCATAAAAATTAGGGTCAGTATCATACAACTCCTTCATTTCATCAAAACCAAGAACTACAACCTTCATCTCAGTCAACAAAGAATATCTTCTGCTCAGTGCATCTGCAACTTGGTTAGTTACTCCAATCTTATGCTTGATCACAAATGTGAAACTCTGTAAATACTCAACCCACTTCATATGTCTCTGATTCAACTTTTGCTGACTTCCCAAATATTGCAAATCTTTATGATCAGTATACAACACAAACTCCTTAGGAATCAAATAATGTCTCCACTTTTTCAAAGCTTGAACAATAGCATAAAACTCTTGATCATACACATAATAATTCTTTTTAGAATCATTAAACTTCTCACTAAAGAAAGAAACATGTTTGCCTTCTTGACTCAACACAACTCCTATTGCACTACCACTTGCATCACACTCAACTTGAATTACCTTATTGAAATCTAGCAAAGCTAACATAGGTAACTCGACAACCTTTAGTTTCAAAGTCTCAAAACTCTTGTCGAATCCATGTGTCCTTTTAAAATCCTTTTTATCTCCTCTCATAGTCTCAGGCATAACATTACAAACAGAACTAAAATTCTTAATGAAATTTCTGTAGAAACTAGCCAAACCATGAAATGATCTTACCTCACCCACATTCTCAGGTGTAGGCCACTCCATAATTGCTTTAACCATCTCAGGGTCCATTTTTAAACCATCAAGTGAAATTACAAACCCTAAATACACAATCTCTTCTTGCATAAAGGAACACTTCTTCAAGTTAATCAGTAGCTTCTCCTCTTCCAGTCTTTGCAACACTTGTTGAATATGCTCAAGGTGTTCTTCCTTAGTCCTACTAAATATTAGAATATCATGCAAATAAACAATCACAAACTTACCCAAAAATCTCTTGAGAGCTTCATTCATCAACCTCATGAAAGTACTATGTGCATTAGTCAAACCAAAAGGCATAACCAACCACTCATACAAACCATCTTTTGTCTTGAAAGTAGTCTTCCATTCATCACCTTCTTTGATTCTGATATGATGATAACCACTCTTCAAATCAATCTTAGTAAAATACTTTTCTCCATCAAACAATCCATTATGTCATCCATCTTTGGCATAGGAAACCTATACTTCACTGTTATCTCGTTGATAGCTTTTGAATCAGTACACATCCTCCATTATCCATTCTTCTTAGGTGCCAACACAACATGTACAACACATGTACTCAATCTTTCACTGATCAAACCTTTCTACAACAACTCCTGCACTTATCTGTTAAGTTCTTCATTCTCAATAGGTGTCAATCTATATGGTTCTTTATTAGGAAAACTAGCTCCAGGAATCAGATCCATGTAATGAATTATACTTCTTTCCAATGGTAAACCATCAAGAATATCCTCTACAACAATCTCCTTGTATTCATTCAGCAAGTTTTCAATTTCTGCTAGCACTCGGTCTCTACTGTCTTCTATTACTCAACCATTACTATTTTATGTCACTCAACCATTACTATTTTTTGTCACTCAGGCATTACTACCCCAACTTGGCCCCTTAGGAATTATAGAAAAATATACTTGGTTCTTCTTCATGTATTTCTCAAATTGCTTTCCATTAACCATGCAAATTATCAGAGTAGTATAGTTTATCTCATCTAGAACCTTAATCAAATGTAACAATTTTTTCTTTCTTCCATTCACCCAAAGAGTATATTGATTCAATCTACCATCATGCACAACATGTCTATCATATTGCCAAGGTATACCCAATAGAATATGACAAAAATCCATAGGCATGATATCACACATAACTTCATCAAAGTAATTTCCAATCTTGGATTTCACAATACATTTCTCACTTAGCAACAATTTATGCTCATCCTTGATCCATGAAACATGATAGGGTTTAGGGTGTCTCAACCTCTACAATTGTAACTTTGTAACTAGCTCCTCTGATACCAAATTCATTGAATTGCCATTGTCAACGATCACTTTGCAACATTTTCCTACCATCTTACACCTAGTCTTGAAAAGACTTCTCGTTAGGACAGGTTCTTCATCAACTCTTTTATTACACAAAGTTCTCCTTACCATCAAATTTTATCCAACCTTAGGTCCACTTGATGAACCCTCAAGATCCTCTTGTAACATAGCATTTATATGACTTTGTTCATTTCCATAAGAGTGTCTACACTTGAAGGATCTATGAACTTCTTTGCCACATCTGAAACAATTACCACTAAAACCACCTCTAGAATAAGAACCACCTCTTCCTTGGTATGAACTAGTACCTCCTTGGTAAGAACTACCACCTTTCCACTCGGTGTTGCTTTTTATCTTTAGTTTTCCACTCAAATTTTCCCTTATCTTGCATAGAATTATTAGATCTACCACCTTTACCATAGGATCTACCTCCACCTCTCTGGAATCTATGACCTCTACCTCCCTATCTTTGTTCATGCTTCTTTGTCAAGATCTCCTCAGCTTTCAAGACATATTGATATGCTTCTTCCACACTATCCAATCTCACAAAAAATATTTCATCTTGAATTCCAAATCTCAATCCATTTAGGTACCTTGCAACTTTCTCAACCTCATCATCCACATGTCCAGATCTGATGTCCAATCTATAGAATTCCTCAGTGTATTCCTTCACAATCATGCCCTTTTGTCTAAGGTTTTGCATCTTCCTCAACAAGTTAACTTGGCAATCAACATGAAGGAAATTCTTCTTTACCTTGTTCACCATTTTCAACCAGGTTCTGATCTTTTCCTTTCCTCTTCTTTGTCTATCAGTTTGCAAATGCTCCCACCATAGTGAGGCACGACCTTTCAACCTAGTGACTGCAATTTTCACCTTCCTATTATTAGGAGTTCTTTCAAACTCAAAGAAATTTTCCATATTAGAGATCCAATCCAACACAACATTAGTATCTAACTTGCCATCATAAGGAATAACTTCCATAATAGGCTTTGAATGTGCCCTAGTCAATACTCTCAACAATCTTTCATCATCTTGATCTTTCTCAAACTTTGGATTAGGGTCTGCTGCCACTGCTTCATCATCACTCACATCTTCAAGATGTACTCCTCTCCTCTGGGCTATCTCCACAACATCTAATCTAGCTGCAATTTGTCTTAACATGTCCATTATGACATTATCAACATTTCCTCTACCTCGAACCATCTTGACTAATAGGTTCCTGCAAGATCGTAACCCTCTACAAGTTATAGGTCAAATCTGTAGATCTGTCACCCTACAACCAAATCCAACTCAGGGTTTTAGATGATCCAATCTACTCAAGGATGAACCTGATGCTTTGATACCACCTGGCGCAAGGAGGGACCTAAATAGCTAGGGCCAAGGGCACACCTAATTATCTAGCCACCTTGCAGAGTAAACTCAACGAAAGCAAACAACACATAGAACAACACCAAGGAGAGAAGGAACAACAAATACTTTATTGATTCACCCAATTATTTGTATACATGCCCGACTGTAAGGCCTTCCGAGTTACGACCAACAAGATTTATCAAATTCTAGACTTAGACTCTATCTTTATCTATCTATTGCCTAATTACTTCTTCTTCACCTAGAAATCCTTATTTATACTTGCCAAAATAGCTTACAAAAGATTATAGATCATTACATAATAGAAGGTCGACTACCAAAATGGTATGCACACATCCCAAGACAAGATCCTTACATTAAATTCACAGCCTAAATTAAATACATAAGTCAGCTCCAACTAAAAACTAATCACAAACAAACTCGGTCAAAGAAGAACTGAGCATCAGCAAACATCAGGTTCACTAATCACAGGAAGGAATGCCTGACCAACATTGGATAGCTCGGAACATACATGAACTCAACCAACACTAGACAACTCGGCACATACCGGAACTTGACCAACACTGGACAGCTCGACACATACAAGACTCGACCAATATTGGACAACTCGACACATACAAGACTCGGCCAATACTAGACAACTCGCTAATGACTGCAACACACCACTTACTGGTAGAATGAACAAAGATGAGCAGGATAGCAAGGCAACCCAGGATGCTCCTGCATCAAATCTAAAGCATTGTGTTCAAACTTATTATAGAAAAAATAATAACCATTAAAAGAAGGGTACCTTTGAGCATTAGGTTGTTCGACCAAAGGTTTCCTTGTTGAGTTCTTCTAATTTAGGATATCCTTTCCTTGTGTTGTTTCATTAGTTTTATGTCCAGCTTCAATCTTATCCTTTCCTTGGGTGCATTGATTTGAACATTCACAAGTTTCAAAACCTAGCCCTCCTTTATCTTTCAAGGTTCTTTGAGGTGCCATGATTACATAAATTTTTAGAGTGCTTTCCCTTATCTTGTTTCCTAACTTTAGATTCATTATTTCCTAATTAAGCTTTGCACAAGTTTTTGTCTTTTATTTTATTATTCCATTCAAGCATTTTTTAACTTTCTTGCTTTCTTCAACTCCCAGATTTAGATTAGTAATTGTTTCATTTTCTTACTTTAATTCTTTGTTCACTACCCTATGTCCTTCTTTGAACTTCTTGATCTGTTCTCTCAATTTTTTGAAACATTCATTTGCTTCTTTAATATTTTCTTTTAGATTCTTGTTTTTAATTTCCACATTCTCAAGATCATCAAGAATAGTTAATAATTCTTTATGACTTTCTTTAATGTTCTTTATAGCTTCGATCAATTCAACCTTTCCACAATCTCCCTTAGGTGGTTAACAACTTCTCCAAGGAACCATGACTTTGATACCAATTGTTAAACAACCAAAATACTGAGAGGGGTGGTGGTGAATCACTATTCCCTAAATCTTTTAATATTAAACCTCAATTTACACTTTTATTCACTGAAGTAAAAACCAAATGAACAACTTAAACATAAACAATATGAGCACAAGATAACACTAGATTTTTATCATGAAAAACCCAAATGAAAAAAACTATGGAGAGGGTTAGCTCATAATATTGTATAACTAGTTATAAAATATTACAATTCTTATTACACGACTCAATACCAAAGGGCTCACTGCCCAATAGAAAAAGAGGCTCACTTTTAAAAGAGATTGTAAAATGAAATGTTATAATTGCATCTAATGTATGCATAAATCAATTCCTTTGAAGTTCAAAACACATGCTCGACACTCTTCATCTATTCTTCACTAATTCACACAACCTAATATCCTTCTGCAGGTTCATACACTCATCACAATCACATATATCATTTCTTTTATCTATGTAATGAGTTGTATATTGTCCGTAAAGAGTGGGTACACTAATCACACACATACATGCACTATTTCTAACCACATATTGTGTTGGTTAAGTCCAAGTACTAAGTAGATAGCTTGGATAATTCATTGCACATTTCATCAAGAGTATACTTCACATTTGCTTCCATACATTGACCAAAGTATTGTCAAAATTGATGTCCACTTGAGATTACACGTTTCACTTAATCCTTATTCCTATCCCAAAGTTATAGTATCAAAAACATCCATGGGACAAAGTATGGTCATACTGATCATCTATCATGTTCTAGAGGTACAAAATAATTGACACATAGACTTACCAGGACAAAATTGTAAACATTTTGAAGCACCAAAACTTATGAACACTTGAATATAGGTACACTAGTAGTACCAAGACACACTGTTAAAAGTACATAACTATGTTTGTCTATGCGGAGAAATGCAAATCAAAACACTGTCAACTATATCACTAAGTGTCCAAAAGCCATAGCATAATAGGACAACAAAAGCGTGTTGACACCAATGACAACCAATATGGAAACAACAACATTCTCCTTCATTAATGACAACATCTCCAACAAAGAGAATAGTTTGATATAAATCTAGGTAATTTGACAATTATCATAGTTTAAGTCTTAAAATTTTTTTATGAACAACCACAACATATATTATCTAATACAAAATTTCCCACTTAATTTGAATAAATAAATTAATCAATCATTTTTAGTAGCAAAGTGATTATTCCCATTATACCAGAGTAATTATAACAATCAATATTTTCGAGTCCATTTAATTGACTATTTATAACTATAATTTCTAACATGTTACAAAAGTGGGGACACCACGCTCAAGATCTAAATGAACTAGGTACACGAGCACACATCATTAAAGATGAGTAGAAGATAGGTGAGGGACAAAACATCCTAAAAAACACAATCCATTATATCAGTAAAACAAATCTTATAAATATAAGTGGTAAGGTGAGAAGCATGACATTGTGATAAATGTCCATAACATTATTTAAAGCATCATTGTATATTAGAGATGTCATACTATTGCAAAATGTTGGAAGTCACATATTATACTATACACAAATAATAATATTTCGCAAAGGCACTTGTTACAGTTAAAACATTCTAATCAAAAGATCCAAACATAATAAAAATTGCTTTTGGTGTTCAATTTGAAATAGGAAGCAAGGAACAAATATAGGCACTTGTTACATTTTAAAATATTCTAATCAAGTGAACCTAAAATATAAGAGAAGTTGACATGGATATATAGTTTGATATAATAAGCAAGAAGATGAGTAGTATTTTTAAAGGCATTTGTCACACTTAGAACATTCCTAATCAAAATGGACCCAAAACATAAGAGAATTGATAAAGTAAGAAACAAAAGTAGATTAGTAGTATTTTCAAAGACACTTGCAACACAAAACATTCTAATCAAAATCCACCTAAACCAAAAGAGAAATTGACATTGAGGTACAATTTTATATAAAAAACAAAGAGCAAAATCTAAGTAGTGTTTTTCTCACATATTTGTTAAATTTATATTATTCTAATAAAAATGAACTCAAAACATAAAGGAAATCGATATAGATATATAATTTGATATAATCATCAATAAACAAGTAGACAAAGAATAATTTTAAAATACATTTGTTAGAGAAGAAATATTCTAATCAAAACAACCCAAAAACACAACAAAGTGTAGCATGACTATAAAACTTCAAATAGTAATATAGAACACAAAAAAGAGTAATATCCTTAAAAGACACTTGCTACACTTAAAACATTCTAATAAAAAAATAAATTTGCTTTTAAAACTAAATCTTCTAAACTAAGTTTTTCACTAAAAAACATAATTTGCTTTAAAAAGTTAAACTTATAAAATAATATTAAGTAAATAAATAAAAGTAACATACTTATCCTTACAAAAGCTATCTAAATACACTGAGAGATATTTTAGCTGATGAATTGTTAAATATGTCCAAAATAAATGCTTAAAAAAGACCTCTGTACATATTCGGAACACAAATTTCTCTATCTACAAAACATATATAGATTTTAGACCTCTCGACATATTTATTCTTAACATAAATTACTCTATCCACAAAACATATATAGATTTTTCTATCTATAAAATAGCTAATCGAAAATATCTCCCATCATATTTTACATAAATTTTTCTACTTATAAAATAGGTACTAAATTATATCTCTCATCATGTTTTACATATATATTTTTCTACCTATAAAATACACACTAATTATATCTCTCATCATGTTTTACATATATTTTTCTATATATTAACTATGTATCAAACTATATCTCATCTCTCATCTTGTGTCACATAAATTTTTTCTCAAAATAAATACACTATACTTAAGCTAGATCTCTTCGACTAAGAACTAAGAAATGGAAGATATCTGTTCCAGAAACAAATACCACATTCAAACCTTGTAAACTTATGATCTATTGACAATATACTAATTTTACATAATTTACTTAATTTTTGTTTCAATCTATAAAACATATATCTCAAATATTCTGCACAGATTTTCTGAAAACTAATTTTATTTAAAAAACCAAGAAAAAGAACAAATTAATTTCAAAACAAGTTTAAAAAAGAAAAACGACTCCATCAATTGATCATGAAGGTTTGCCAGACAAGCCGGTGAAACGGATCTCCCGAGTTAATTGTGACGGCGAAATTTTTCCAATCCACTTCGTCACACGTGGGCCCGCCCGGGAGGTTTCCCTTACCTATCTTCATCGACACGCAACGTGTTAGCAACCTATAATGACACCTGTCACCCTTGTAAGCCTTTGTATTCACTCAGCCGGTAACCTTTTACCGGCTAATCTTCCCCCACTTTAAGACAAACAAAATTTGAAGACCACGCCCGCCTTACCTACGACCGCCTACCTCAAATATGTTCTATTTCACAAAAACAAATCAAATATATTTTTGCCAGGCTGGCACCTGCCTTTTACATTCCGCAATCCCATTTTTCGTACCAGAGCAGGAATAAAATACAATTTTTCATAGGTATTGGAAGATTAAATACATTTGTAAGCATATGTGTTCTGGGTATAGAGTGGAATTTATTTTTTGAAGGGCAATTGCCTCTCGCTTCGCTTTTTCCCCTTTTGGATTTCGTCAAGTCCTCGCCTGCAGCTTTGTAGGCTTCTAGAAGGGTTTTCTTTTGTTGCTAAGATCGCGATTGATTCTTCTCTGATTTGGCTATATTTTCTGCAAGGTTTTCAGGGTTTTTAAGTATTTGGGTGAGGGAGGAGGACGTAGATCGAAGGGCATAATGGGGCAGCAGTCTTTGATATACAGCTTTGTGGCGAGAGGAACCGTTGTTCTCGCTGAGTTCACGGAATTCACAGGGAATTTTACCAGTATTGCCGCGCAGTGCCTGCAAAAGCTTCCTGCCAGCAACAATAAATTCACCTACAACTGCGACAATCATACCTTTAACTACCTAGTTGAGGATGGCTTCGGTATGTTTTTCTATTCATTTATAGGCTTTTGACTTTTGGTTTTTTCGGGATGGATGGGTTTGTTTGAATGAATTTGTTCGTCCGTTGGCTTCTTTTCGATCTCCGGGATTTTGGCCTCGCTGTGAAATTGCCTTGCCTTCTTTGTTATGGTAGGCTTTATAGATGATGCTTTGATGTTACTTTCCCGTAATGAATCCGATCCCATTTTATCTTGATTGCATTGGGCTTCTTTACCTTAGGTCGATCTATAGAGAAAATATCTATAAGCGATCCACAGTTATGCTGATCCGCTGGTAGTGGTATAGAGTAGGCACGTATGATGGTCCTTTAGAAATACCCATTTGCGAAATTACAGGGGTTGACGTGATAATCTGCCGATGTATGTAAATGCACATGGAAGCCATCCATGATAATACGAGGCTACGGAAGACTGGACTCTTTGACCATCCGTGCCATTTGATTTGCGTTACACTGCCTTGGGTTAGGAGGCATGCATGTCACAAGACCTGTCCTATCTACTAAATATTTTAGATTTTCAGATACCATTGTAGTGATTGATAATCCGACGCTTCGAGTCCCCTTTTAGATCCTTCTTCAGGGAATTTATAAGATCAATGTAGTCCTATCTATTTACCTGAGAGAAAACGGCAATTTTATCCCCCGTCTTTGTGTACGCTTTCTCCAATTAGGTATGCCATAGGGTTCATTATAGTTCATAGCATCATTGTCCTTTGTGGTTAAGAAAGCTAGTCTCTACAATCTAGCATTGTAGTTTTATTCCCTCTTTTGTTGGGAGTGGGGGCTCTCTGATTCCATGTCGGATCAATTGTTGTTGGTTACGCTCTTCACCTGTCAGTTGCGTGCTTTGACCGTCCTGTTGGTCCGGGCATAGAGGCATGATGGATGGGTGCAAGGGGAGGGTCATAATTTCTATAATTATATGTAATACACTGGTCATGATTATGTAGCCTCTAAAACCAGAGTAATGCCTGTTGGAAGCTTTTTTTGCAGCCAAGGTTTGAGTTCTGTGGTCCTAATAAGCATAAGTGTCAGTAAGCATTTGAGCTCCTAGCCTTATCATCTGAAATTTGAATCCGCCTTGAAGCAATGCCAGCAAAGCCGTGTCATTTTTGGCCTCGATGACATTTTGCAGGAGCTTCTTTATTTATAAATGACAGTTTTAATTTACTATTTGTTGCGGCTTACCTTTCTCTTAATTTATCTATAAATTAATTTGTAATTGTTAAATATGCAATAAGCTGAAAACCTCTAGCCTATTGTAAACAATAGTTTGTAATCAACACTGTATAAAAATTTTCTTCGGTATGTGTGCTTGGAAAACACTTTATTGCCTCCTCCATGGGACTGCTACATTTTTTCTTTCTGCAAAGTAGGTTTCATATAACTCCTAATTTTTACTTTGACATGTGGGCTCACTCCTTGGTTCATCCTCTTGGAATTGACTTCTGTTTTGGAGTTTGCTTTTTCAATATGGACCTGGACTAAGAACAGCATTTATAAATTACCAGCAATAAAAGAGTAACTGAAAAGCTGTTGCTTGGTATTTATTCTGATATAGAACTAGCACCTATTTTTTGTTTGTTTAAATAAACTGTTACGTTCAGCCAACGCTAAGGCTAAGGGAGAACCAGTATGCTCCGGGAGAAAATAAGATGAGGTAATTGAGCATTGCTTGCATATATAGGATAGAACTAGATATGTATTCTGTTTTTTAACAAAATGTATATCTTGTAGAATGGTTGAGACCAAGGTGCTTGTTTCAATCAATTGTTGGGTCTAGAGTTGGAATTTAAGGTTGTGTTATATTTTTATTTACATAAAGCTACATTTGTGTTGAATTGATAGTTGATCTAATGCTTGCTGACTTTTCATCCTGGAAAATAAATAATGAATTTGTTTGACCTTGCATAATGTTCAGAAGAATTCCTCACAGATGGTCACTTCCAAACTTTTTGTTTTAATTCTTCAAAATAAGAAAAGTCTGAGGAATAAATATTTTTCTATTTTCTTCACAATTGTATTTTGCTTCTTTTGTTCAAGTTGGGAAGCCTTTTGACTAAATGATAAACCACAGAGTGAAATTTCCAAGTTTTTTTTTCCTCATTCTGTGTTCTTGTCCAATATTCATATCTTAAAGAGCAAGTAGATTACTTAATGTTTTGTGAACATTTCAAGATGTTGAAAGATTCCACTAGTTTTTTTGAAAACTCTTTAATAATTTTTTGACCTTAGCGGTAATCTTGAATTCTTCTAGTCTTCCAACAATATATCAAGAAACACATTCGTCCACTTTTATCTCTTAGCTTACAAATAAATCCATCTTTTCTCTCTTTTTCTCTGTACACACGAGTGCTCACACATACATACATATATACACATCACACATACATACACATGTATATATATTATATATGCACCCGGTGCATATACACACACATACATATATATACACACATGCATATGCATGCATGAATGCACATTTTTTTGCCCACAATTGCTCACGCATACACATATTATGTGTACACATATGCACAACATGCACACAAGTTACACATACACAAATATGTCTATAATGTGTGTATATATACAGATACATACATATATATGTATATGAGCATTTTAGAATAGTTTTTGGTAAAAAATGTGGTGTGACATTTTCATTTTATATGCTTGTCTAACAGTCATGTTAAAGGACATGCAGATCTCTTTGTAGTTTGGAAACATTTCAAGATGCTGAAATTTTCTGTCCATATTTGTGAAAGTTTTCTTAATTTTATTAGCGTTCAGTAATTTTGAATTGGTCCAGTATATTAGGCATATAGGTAACAAATTAACAATATACTTGATTTTTTCACTTGACTAACAAGTGCACGTGCATATGTACATACACACAGATCTATGAATATACATATTTATGTAGATATATTTACACATGTATTTATATATACATTATTATGTGTAACTATATATATTTACATGATTATATACATATATGTATATATAAATATAATTACATGCATACATACATACATGTACATGAACATGTACATATACATATATGCAGAATATGCCAGGGTAGAGCTACTGGTGTGTGTACTACCATACCAGGTGCAGGTGTGGATACAGTGCAGCCTGGATATGACCCAGGTACTGCATTTGGTCCTACCAAAAAATACCTAATTTATTATTTTCTTAATATGCTAGATGCATGTGGATATGACACCTCAATTTTTCTTATTGTATTTGGAAAAATCTAAAATTCTTATTATAAACATTAGAATAAGCTGCAGTGTGATTTTTTCACATGTTTGTAGAGGTGGAGCAGAGTCATACAGATTTTGTTTTATGGTTCATCTCTACCCCTCTCTGCTTTCTCAAGCTAGGAATGGTGTATGACTCACAGCTAGGAATTACTCATGGCTTGCCGACCTAATATTTGTAAAAGCTTTGAATGACATTCACTTTGCTGAACTCTTAAGAAATATTTATGCCGGTGCCCTGGTATATATTGATATGGAGTAATGTTAGCTCCTCCTGTTTCTAATGGCAAGAGTTGGATTATATTGAAACATTCAGGTTTAATATATGTTAAATTTCACATCCTGTCTTTCTCCTCACATCTCAAAAGCAAGTTAACTTTAAAATAATATTTTGTCAATTTTTAACTTTTAAAGATTTAACTTGTTTTATGTTAGCTTTATTTTATGTTTTAAAAATAAAATATATATTTTTTAAATAGTTAATTTGTAAAATTTTAATTAATTAATTTAAATTATTAATTTTCTGATTTATTTATAAAGTTATTCATTTTATTTGATTATTAGGTACACCATATATTTGTTCATTATATTTTTAATTTTAGTTTTTACAATTCTGACATTGCAAGAGGATCTTCTAGTGCATTGTCATCTAGTTTTGAAGTGTAGTTGGTGGTTCTATTCAATCCAACTATCCTAGCTCTCCAAAGAATCGTAGTGTTGCCGAAGTCCAATATTAGGAGAATGGTGATAACATTTTTGATAACATGTGATTTTATTGATGCATTTGTTTTGATGACAAAATTGTCTTAAAAAATAAGCATATTGTAATGTGCTGGTAATTATGTGTCTCTTAATAGCTTATGAACTTCTGTCTGCTCTGTTCTGTATGTATGTTTTATAAATGCTGTATCCATATCATGGGGCCTTGAAAAATATCTGTATGCCTATACAACTTTGTATATATTTTTAAAAGCTTTTGCTATCTACTTTTGTTTAAAAATTGAGGTGTGACATCTTCATGGGAATCTCAACAGTGAAGGTTTTGAGTATTCTTTCCTTATGCTTATGCTTTGGTTAGCTTGGTGTTATGGTTGATGGGTACCCCTGAGGCTGTGGTGTAGTTTCTTGAGAGCTCAATATGGGTTTGTTATTGGGATGTACTTAACATTTAGATGAAAGTATAGGCATATCTTATATTTGTATACAATACCAACTGGATCTTTGCATGCATGTTCCCTTTGATGTGTTATGATGAGGAAAGTAACATAGAAGTTTCAATTTAATTTTTGATGGAGGAATATCTCCTGTGAAATTTTGCCTACGACTTGGATCTGACCTCAGTTGTTTAGTAATGCCATGGCCAGAATGGATGTGATAGTATACCCAAATCTAGATTCAACATTTTGTAAAATTAAACTAGTAGGTAACATGTCTGTTGGGGATTTGAACATGTTTCTTGATTATGAAATCCCTGATAACTTACCACTTGAGCTCATCCCATATGGAAGTTTAGCTCTTGAAATAGATTTTCCTCACCAATTTATTCATCTACAGCCAGCATAAATCAATATGTTTTGGTTAATCTAGGTTAAAGAAATTCTGAAAGATCTTCTAGGTAGAAATCATAAATGAAATTGAGGTTAGGTTTAAAAAGAGTTGAGTTTTGCAGAATTGCGAATGACAGTATGATGAATATATCAGTTATATAGGTACTGATGCTGGAAGATGCTTTTTTAGAAGCCCTAGAATATGATGCATTGTGGAATGGCTGTGGTTTGTATCTATATAAATCAATCAGGAATATAATTTAGGATGTTTTTGTGTGTAGAATTTAAACAAATACGATTCTGAAAATTTAAAAATATAGAGATGAGCCATTTTGTATTAATTCTATGTTATTTAAAACATACTAAGAAAATTCAATCGAATAAGCAAAATTCAACTAGCAGATGCTTAAAGGCAGCCATAAGATGTGAACAATGATTAAGACATTTAGGAAAGTTTAATGAAATGGGTAAACACAATTATATTTTCAGAGATGGGTTAGTCTTAAAATAACTGAAACAAAAGTTTTGGAGGGTTGTGTCAAAATGGAGCACTGCTCATTCATTGTAAGAAGAATACACCTAGAATATGCTTCTGTTTAGTCAAATAAATGGGAAATTTGTGAAGATGCCTTACAATTGGAGGAAATACATATCTGTTGCCGTCTTGGATACAGCCTTTTCTGCCTATTTCTGTCTATTTCTGTCTTGAATATAGCCTTTTCTGCTTACTACTGTCTTGAATATAGCTTTTTTTGCCTATCACTGTCTTGAATTTGGCTTCTAATTTTTTAGGAATCCATATTGCTTTGTATTTCATTCATTTGTTTGGCTGTGTTCTTATTAACTTGGTAATTCACTAAAGGTAGGGCAAGATTTAACATGCATTTACACGCATTAATTCAAAACGTCAAACAATTCTTTTACTACTCATCAATACGATTTCAAGAAAACCTGAATATACTGCTTTTATCTGTCCATGTAATGGCCCTGGTCTGAAATGAACAGAAAATTCAATATGAAATCATCTTACATAGTAAGACTTCAGGATTTCACAAACCAACCAGAATACTTCAATCACACATCTCCTAAGTTGTCATCAGTCGAAGCATCGATCCTCGCTTTCATGGTGCAGGAATCACATCTCCTTGTCAATTAATAATTAATAAAAGGCTAAGGATCAGGTTTAATAGGATTGCACTTGGGCGGTTCTCATTAGGTAACCTAATCAAGAGGCAGCAGATATCTTTGAGCAGACGACTCCCTTGCAGACCACTACCACTCATGGGGAGAGGCACATCCTTCCAACAACAAGCAAGGGATATAAAGGAACACTCCTGCACCAAGAGTCGGCATCGAACAAGAAGAAGATAATCATTGAACAGCAGTATCATCAGCAGATCAAGATGTAATAGCACCTTCAATCATCGTGGTATGAAAGAACAATTGTATTTCTTGTGCATATTTGAATGGATATGAATGTCAATATATTTTGTAGACTTTAACATATCTATATGCTTATAATAGACATATGCAAGTAAATGTATATTTATATCTATACAATCGACAATTTCTTACACCAACAATAATCAACCATATTACGGAAGAAAAGGAAGTGCAAGGAAGGGGATTAGAAGTGCAAGGATTGGTTATCTAAGCCTTCTGTATTTTATGTTGTGTGGTTGTTACTTGGATAGACAAGCATTTTTCATCCATGTATTTGTGGTGTGTTTAATTAACTTGCCCTAAGGGTGAAATGTTTTGTATTTGTTTCCAGACTAACTAAATGTTTAATGAAGTTGCTTTATGGGTAACTCTAGACAATTCTAGTAGTATGACCATGATTTATTGCAATTAGGGATTGAGGTTAAATTTTTGATGTTTGGTTGGCCAACCCATGTAATGGATTTTTTTTATTGGTAAGGCATCTTTTTGATCAGTTTTCAAATTTTTTGGTTCATTTGAAAGGATTAAAGTTTCTAAAATTTGATTTTGAAAAACACCAATGTAACACGGGGATACACCCCCCCCAAACCCGCACGCATCCGGGTTGGGGACATCCCCTGGATGGGAACTTGGCGTTCACAAGCCCCCCCACCACCAGCTTCGCGCCACCATCTCGCCCCCGGGGGTTTCAGCAAGCAAAAGTTGCAGCTGCAACACTTGTGATAGAAAGGGGTTTTATTGGCTACCATAAGAGGTCACTGTCACACACAAACACACACTACATATGCATATTTATGAATGCATGTACATGATTTTGTACTTGTTTTGATATCATGCTACTCATTGTAATCATCTTTATGATATTTTTGATATTCATGTTGCAATTTTGCTATGTTCAAGTATTCGGTATTATAATTTATTAGTTCTTATACTATTATACACCATTTCATAACTAGCATTTCGAATACTATATGTATAGTATATTACATCACCCCCCCTGCCCCCCGCCGTCCCCAAATTGAAGCCCTTTTTTCCCTGTCCCGACGTCCCCGAGTGCCCGTGTTACACTGAAAAAAACTGGTAAAGTTTTGTAAGAAGTGAAAAGCCCATACTAAATTTGACAAATCTGGCTGGCCGAACAATTTCGATCCAGCAAATTTGATAACTAGGTTTTTGACTATAGTCAGTAAATTGCTTGTCACACTCATAATCATTGCTTGCATATTACCCCAGGCATACACTGTTCATTGATGTTTCAATCTGAAGTATTTTTACGGCTCATGAAGCATTATTAGCTCTTGCCAGCAAGGTCACCAATGTATCCCATGGATGCAGATATTTTATTTGCTGGGAGCAATTAAACACATAATAACAGAGGCAGAAGATGAAAAGTACTGATTGAGCTTTGATGATTGCTTTTGATGCCTGGCTTCTGCCTATACATCAAGTGATTGTTATAAAGGATATCATTTTGAGATGTGAAAACCAACCACATACAAACATGACTTTTGGGATGCCATCTGCATATTGAATCTCATCAGAGGCAGTTGCAATATTCAATGTATTGTTGGTCTGAGTATTTAGATGCCTGGAAAAAAGAGAGTCAATGTGCCAGCAATTACACCCGAGGGTGTAAAATAGGCTTCTTGATTGGCTTTTTAAAGATTATAATATGATAAAATGTTAATAGGCGGTTACTTTTGAGGTTACAAGCAGATGAGGGCTTTATCATTTAGATAAACCTCAATAAAGCTAGTGTATTGCGGTGAGCATAAAATCAGTTCTTTAAATATACAGAGGCATTTTTTGGCTGGTGACCTTGAGTGGCTGTGGAGGGTAGGCTCGAACTTTGTTGTACCTGCTAGGTTAGTCCAGCAACGCTTTGTTTCCCTCAATGGAAGACTCTCAGTACTGTATATGTTGTGGCAAATTGTCTTAGATCTATGAATTCTGAAGTGGTGGTTGTGAATGCAGATTCATTAAGAATGGTAAGCGGAGCTGAAGAATGAAATATGCTAGGTAGAAGAATATGAAAAATTCAAATCTTGAGCAAGTTTGATTTTGGGATGGAGGTGTGAGCTATAAGTTTTAAGCAGAGAAATGACATCCTTCATTCTTTCTAATATATATGTCAATTAATTTCCAAAATATTATGTAGTATTGTATGGAGACCAATGGAAAACTGTAGTGGTGGTGTTTTGGAAATCCTTCTTTCTTGAGGTGGTTTAGTTGGAAACTTAACTTACATGTATTTTTACTGGGCCTTGATTGGTTGCCAAGGCTTCTAATTTGTGCTGCTTATTTCCATTTTAATATCACCAGGGCTAACCTAAAAACATGATAAATTATTTGATTTAAATTTTAGTATCTTCCAAATATATTCCAAAATATTTTGTATCATTATTGCATGCAGATGCCTGGAAAGCGGTAGTGGTGCTGTTTTGGAAGTTTTTCTCCATTGGGGTGTCATGCATTTTAAAGGAGTTCTGTTTGCTTACCAAAGCTTTAAGTTATAGAGTTTGTTTCAATTTTAATATCAGTAGGGCTAACCTTATAGATTATTTGCTTTTGTGTTATTCTCTTTTAAATCTAAAATTCTAATATGTTGTTTGTTTTTTATGCTCTCACTGACTTCAAATCCTTTCTTGGAGCTTTTTTTAAAAACTTTCACAAAACTTTTCAATATTTGCAAGCTGTTGAAATTCCAATTGTTTTTCTGTGCTCTCTCATATCAAATCTGTTTAACTCTTCAAAAACTGTGCTTTATAATGGAGCAGTGTAACATGGGGACATCCCCCTCCACCCCCCCCCCCCCCAAAAAAAATAAAATTAAAATAAAATAAAAAAATCCCCATGCACCCGGGACAGGGACTTGGCATTCCCAAGTCCCCCCACCGCCACCTTCGCGCCACCATCTTGCCGCTGGGGGTTTCGGCAAGCAAAAGTTGCAGCTGCAACACTTGTGATAGAAAGGGGGTTTACTGGGTACTGTAAAGGTCACTGTTACACACAAACACTCACTACATATGCATATTTATGAATGTATGTACATGATTTTGTACTTGTTTTGATATCATGCTACTCACTGTAATCATCTTTATGATATTTTTGATATTCATGTTGCAATTTTTCTATGTTCAAGTATTTGGTATTATAATTTATTAGTTCTTATACTATTATACAGCATTTCATAACTAGCATTTCAAGTACTATATGTGTAGTATATTACAGCAACCCCCCCACCCCCCGTCCGCAAATTGAAGCCCTTTTTTCCCGTCCCGATGTCCCCCAGTGCCTGCATTACACTGTAATGGAGTACCTTACATACTCACTGGCTTATGCTGTTTCAGTAAAAAGGGAATGCTAGAAAATGCACTTAATAGTACATACCATTAAATTCACTCAATTAACACTACTATAATGTTGCTTTAGTGTATTATTGGAATGTCTGTGCTATATTTATTTCCTGAGTTCCATAGATGTCTGTACAAGCGAAAAGAAGTAAGACAGAATGAATAGACATTGCATTTGTTGCTGCTGACTGAAGTGAATTTTTATTTTTGGTTGGGTTTTGCAGCATATTGTGTTGTTGCAGATGAATCTGTTGGAAGGCAAATGCCAATGGCTTTTCTTGAACGTATTAAGGAGGACTTTAAGAGGAGATATGGTGGTGGAAAAGCTGATACTGCTGTTGCACATGGTCTGAATAAGGAATTTGGGTAAGGATGCTGCTGTTGTTTATGGCCTGATGATATTTAACTATGCCATCAATTTTTAATAACACCTTATCAAATTCTGCAGTTCAAAATTGAAGGAACATATGCAATATTGTGTGGATCATCCAGAAGAGATCAGCAAGCTTGCAAAAGTGAAGGCCCAGGTTTCTGAAGTGAAGGGTGTTATGATGGACAACATTGAGAAGGTAAGCCTGCTTGGTTGGGTGCTGTAGGGTATATAATATGATTTTAAAGTCTGTTTCTCAATATGTCAGGAAATTGTTGTTGGTGTGAGTAGTCATAATTGTTTCTGTATTTATGTGGTTTTGTTTTTTTAATATTGACACAATGTTTACAAAGCACACAAAATATGTGCCGCGAGCACAAATATTACAGAAGAATGATGTTCATATGAGCACCATGGAAGTCACCAGTTAAAAAACCAGAACTAAGTTACCAGTCTAGGTATGGGAATTTGGGTATGCCAGTAGGGTAATTTTTTTGGGGTTGGGCACATCTGGACACAAAACATATAAAATTCATAAATATATACATATTTAAGCCTAAAAAGAGCATATAAGTCTAAACAACTACGTGACATGCATATAATATAATTAAATGCAACCGCCATAAAAATATATCACATGTAGAATACAAAGTCTTCAACCATCAGCCCGGGGCTGAGGAAAAGCTCAGAATGCAAAATTTTATATACATTGTACATTAAAGATCAAGAGCTATAGTTCTGACAAGGTCTATTTAGGAAGAAACATGGAGCTGAAGGTTATGAGATTGTTGCCCAGTTCATGAGGTGTGAGACTTTTTATGAACTTAAATGAGTTCCAGAATATGGAAACATTGAGGGTCAATTCTAATTCACAGACAGAGACAATGGAAATTTGAAACAAAATGCCGCCAAGAATATTTTTCATTCATGCCATCTCTGTAATTTATATGCCCATGAAAATTATATGTAGTTTGCGAGGTTACATCTTGCTCAGATAGAGACCAAGCAGAGTTCTGACAAAATACACTATAAAAGGGCAAAATGCCTTTTGTAAGTCATTAGGGCTATGGCAGCTGACATATTTATCTTCTGGAATACATCAATGGACATGGGAAAATGATGTTACTATCTCTACCATGCAAAATCCCACGCTTTTTTTATGAGTACATTCTGGGTTCTGCATTTGCTGTTTGGCTTTGCACAGGATTTATCTGGATGAATGCAGAGCTCTGTGCAGTCTACACCAAACTGAACTAGAACAATTTAAAGTGAATAGAGCACAATTCCAGGCCTTCAGGGGAGTGATCCAGTGATAGAGGACCAGGATAGCACTAAGTTCGAACTACCAAAACTATCCAACTATGAGTGCAGGACCATGAATTAAGATATGAGGAGGCAGACCCTTGAGAACCTCGTTGCCAAGAAAGTAAACTGTGGCTTGGGCTTGGGTATCATGATTTGTACATTTTTACCTAGCTTGGAAAAATACATATCCAGATGAAAAGGGAAGGAGGTAAACTGTGGCTTGGGCTTGGGTATCATGGTTTGTACATTTTTACCTAGCTTGGAAAAATACATATCCAGATGAAAAGGAGTTGTTCACCAAAGGAGTGACAAAATTGCTGAAATTGTTACCATCTTCAGTATCACATTCCAATGCATCTTGCATTTTGGAACTTGTTTATCATTGAAGGTGGTAGTTAATTCTCGATTGCTATCAATAGTCCTAGAAGAGAAGATGTTGGGAACAGCAGACCTTGCATTAATTTTAACCTAGTCTTTAGCAGCAGCATTGTTAGGTTCTAACACAATATGAATACAACTTCAAAAATTGTGTTCAAGAACAAAGCATTGCTCATCCTTTAGACATCTGGCGCACTGGGATTAAGTTTACAAAATCATATTTTATTCTACAGACACTCTCTATTTCCTGTATGGATGTTGTTGTCCAAGAACTTTCTTAAGTCAGCTTTAGGTACATTGATAAGCAAATACAGCTGCATTGCGACCAAGGAAAAGTTGAGTTCACCATTCTATTAAATGCTGATCTTTTTATCTTGAAATTTATTCCTATTTCTTAACTACCCTATAAACCAAAGTTTTTTGGCAGAAGAACCTAACCAAAACTTCTTAAAAGATTTTGAAAATTGCTTGTTAGATTAAATAATAGCAAGAATGATCTTTTCTGCAGTCCATTAAAATTGGAACACTTTGTCTGGAAAAAAACACTGTTTTAGTTTTTTAGTCAACATTTCAAATCACTCTCTGTGATTTGAAATGTTGAGTAATTTGAATCGTTGACACAAAAAATGTCCGGATGTTGAATCACACAGATTCAAAAAGTTCTCTCAAAAACTCTCTCACAGTTGTTTTCCAGAAGAAGCGTTCTAAGGATAAATAATGTCAAATAACCAAACTAAGTAATAAACTGTTTACCAGTAGAATTAGTTTAAACAATAAGAAACATTGTCCACAATTTTAGCAAACTGAGGTTCAAGCAAAACACTTCTCACAAATTTCTCTTTTTGACACAGAATAAGTGCTGACATCAAAACTTTAAGGTTTAAGAGTAGAACTGACCACAAGAAGGCTAGTTTATCATGGGTTGCTTGTAAGAAAATTTTAGTAGTGGAGGCCCCTTGAGACATCTATAATATTGTCTCACATTTCCATTTAATAAATGGGCCTAACATGAGATAATAAGACCTTCAGGAACAAACTAGGATGGAGCAAGTCCCACTTTTAGTCTAAGTCATTTTATGAAATAATTTGATATCATTTCAGTAAATGAGCTTGCCATTGTGAGTGATCTTTAGCAATATTTCTATATAGAAATTGAGTGATCTTATGCAATATTTATTCTTTCTATAGAAAATCAACTTGTAGCTGGAATATCCTCTAGCCATGACCCAAAGATTTATTCTTATAAGGTTATACCAAGGAAATCTGAAGGATTGACATGTCCCTGACCAAGTAAATTCATCATGCTTAACAATAAAGTGCTCATGTAACTCCCCTGCTCTTCAAACAGACCTCATGTAAATTCATCATGCTTACTTTTAGGCATTCCATTGAGCAATATAATATCTACTCAAAAGTCTTGCTGTCTCATTTCCATGAAGAGTTCTCAAAAAACCAATTGATTGTTAAGTAATGGCATGTAGCCTAAGCTCTTTAGTGCCCAAACCTATAAAAAACTTATGTTTTTAGGTGGTGCTCCAGGTAGCTGCAGCCTCTTTCTATTGCCTTACCATCTGACTACAAGAATTCACTAAAACATTTTATGAAGCATATCAACATGTGAGTTATCAAAAAAGTACAGGAAGATGACAAATACTATGTGAAGATGGAACTTTTGGACATGCTTGAAACTTTGTGGCTAACGAAACTAGATGGTCTTGCACTTAGGAACATTGATATTAATCTGTTGTCAAACACCTATTGCGACATATCTTGTCAAGCAGGGATTGAGAGAAGAGAATACCAACGTATCTAGCCAGTTTATTAGGACATTCCAATTCAAACTCGAACACAAAATATCTGTGAAAATTAAATTAAAGCAGTACAATTAGACTGTTACCGATTAGATGTATGTCAAAATTCAAATTCAAATTGCATGTATATTACTGATACATTATAAGTATCAATTGTGAAATGTTCCAACTTCTATGGAATTCTCCTCCAATGCTTAAATATCAAAGGTTGGAGCACAAAAATTTTCAATTTCTTTTTCACATTACATTTTGGTTGGTTAAGTCTAATGTTATTTGTGTGCAATATTATCCCACATGGATAGCATGGGATGCTTGTGCTGTTATTTTGTGGCATATGCTTAATTTTATATTATTATCCCACATGGATAGCATGGGATGCTTATGCCATTATTTCGTGGCATATGCTTAATAGTTTCACACAACATCGAGCCGACATGGTGAGTTGTTTTTGAACTGCTGAATTCAGGGCCTTTTAAATTTATATCTGGGCGCTGTTTCTTGTTCTGATACTATTGAAGATGACAAGAAATGAAAGTATTTTAAGTAGTGAATAAAAATTCCAGTCAATTATCTTGCAAAGAATCTGACAGATTCTTGCTTGTGAATCTGAATTTATTTATCACGTCAACTTAATTGTCATCATAATTAATTTTTTTTAATGCAGATCAACTAGTCTTTTGTAGGTATAGTATAGATGGTTATGATTTCCACAAGCATTCTCTGAGTTTTTTGAAACAAATGATTGGATATATAGTAATGCAAGACTGCCCAATCATTTCAAGTTTTCTGTTTAATCATGTAAGAGATTGAATCTGTTGTGAGATTTTGCTATATTTAGGTGATTTATTATTTCTTCACATGACGTCTGATTTAATTTTTGTCTTTTTAAAAGGTTCTTGATCGTGGTGAGAAGATTGAACTTCTGGTTGACAAAACAGAGAACCTTCGTTTTCAGGTTTGGTCCCCTAATAGCCTGTACTACACACCAGGCCTGTCTTTATTTCTCATTAGTTCTGTTTGTTGCATCATGTCAGTGCAGCTTTAAAGTGTTGTTAGTTTTTTTTTTCACTTCTTTGAAAATTCTGTTTGAAGCATCATGTCAGTACAGCTTATAAGTTTAGTTAGTACTTTCCTCCTTCCATGTAAGAAGAGCCAAATGAAGGTTCATCAGGAACTAAATGTCATTGTTTTTGTAATCTTTCTTCAGGCACAAGACTTTCAAAAGCAGGGAACTCAATTGCGCAGAAAAATGTGGTTTCAGAACATGAAAGTTAAACTGATAGTGCTCGGTATTTTGGTGGCCTTGATTCTGATCATCATTCTTTCTGTATGTCATGGCTTCAATTGTGGAAAGTAATCTTGGTCAAGGAAGTTCATCTTGAACTGGATGAACTGTTTTGGCATGGTGATTATATATCTTGTGATCCTCTCTGTCGGAATTGGGTGAGGTACTTTTGTAATGTTCTACGGGGGGTTGTTAGTTACTGTCACTATTTTGATATTACTTTCTGACTGGTATAACAAAGGGAAAAAGGTGAAGATTACTACTACAGGGCAGAGAGCCTGTTAGGGTATATGTCTAGTGTATTATACAAGGACATGCATTTTTTTATTGTTTTAACTATTCATTGACTTTGATAAAGTTTGTGGTTTATAACTGATTTCCAGATGGTGAATCGGGTTTTTAGATTTTTATGTTGATTCCAATTTACCTTTTTGAATATACAGATTTCTTTTACTTGACAGTGAATTAATACATTTACTAGTAAGGAAAGTCTTTTTCTGTATATAACAAATAAATACTACAAAATATTTACACAATTTATCTTTTTATGTTTCTCTTCCTAACCAATAGTGTCATGATGTTTGAGCTGTGATACTCCATTTGACACTCCTGAGCTCTCTGGAGTATGTGACCAATCTTATATTAATATATTATTGCTAAGTGGGAAGTAAAAATCACTTTAGAATCGGCCATTAGGAGTGATTTCTTTTTTTCTGGGTTTTATTTGCACACGCGTGAGGTATTACATGCACAGTGTAAGTTTCTTGGGTAGAAAGCTCCTGAATATGTAGGGGCTAGAAGTGCGCCTCTTTACCTATGTTTAATTCCAAGATATCCTCCTAATCCTTCCTTGGCCCTGTTTGGGGTTTCACTCTGAAGGTCGAATGACTTGGTTTATGTAAGCTTTAGTTGCTAGATGATTGGCAAATCTTTTATCCTTTGCTTGCCTTACGTATTTCTAGTTTTGTATTAGGTGCTGGAATGTAGCTGAATCAACTCCCTTAAGTTTATTTTGTGAATATGAAACATTCCTATGTGATTTGTAGGCGAGAATAAGTGACCCAGAGTCGTACAATGAAGCCATCATGTGAGATGATTAATGTGAGGCTCATAATGAGGCTTTGAAATTGAAATATAAATTTTTGAGCCGTACAATTTGAACCTTTTAAAATCTGGTCGGAAATTTTTTTGGATTTACAATCACGGTTAGGTTAAACTTAATTTATGGCTTAAATGTTAATCAGCTTGGTGTGTAAATAATTTTATTTTGTTGGGGCATTCTTTTAAAAAGTGAGTTTAAATTCAATATGTAAAGAGAAAAACTGGAGGACTTATTAAAATGTTTTTTTAATGAAGGAAGAGTGATAGCTGTAGTACTCTGATGTACTATAAACGGCATATGCTAATAGATTGTAAAACTTGACTCAGCAGCTACTGAAGTTTGTAAGATCTGGCTGTTTCACTTGCACCAAGTCAATTTGCCATGCACTCGAGGCCTATTTTTAGTTGTAAGAATTGTTGCAATGACTGCTTTGATAGTGTTCTACTTTTTCTTTAAGCTTTTTCAAATGAGGTTTAGTGTGCATATTTCTTTCAAAGGTTGGCTGTGTGCGATTGTGGAAATATTCTTATCATATTTTAAGCATGGACTAAATAATTTGGCCTGCCAAGAGCAAAATTCAGATAATTTCTTAAGAGTTCTGTTCAATCAGTTTCTTCATTATGAGAAAGTCTAACTAGAGAAACTTTAATCATTGTATTCCTTTCATATTTGATGGTTTAATTGATGTCATTTTTAAGGATATTGTTAATGTACTTAAGTACATTAAAACTGTGTGCAATGGCGGGAATGTTTTGATCAAATATGAAAGTGCATAATAAACAATTTGGCCTTAATACCAAAATCGGGAGAATTTATTAAGAGTTCTGTTTACTTGGTACTCCATTCCGACAGTCTAATGGGAGAGAGATTAATCCTTTTATTCCTTTCAATATTTGATGCTTAAATTGATGTTTGTGGACGATGTTGTGTAATCTATACAATTGATATATATATATATATATATATATATTTTTCTGTCGAAGTAGTCTTGACAGACAAATGGTTTTACCAATGCAAATGTAAATGCTTGCTAAAATGATTTATTTCTTAGCGAAGTACATGTCAGTGGTAACAACATTATTCATCGCCCGAAACAGAAATGACTAATTATTCCAGCCATCATATTATCTAAATACCTCTTGTTTATTGCAAAAGCATATGCTATGTCTTCCAGTGATTGAAAACAATACTGGTCTACGAGGCTGCTACGGTGCTAACAGCCCCAAACCACTTCGAAACCTCTGCAGCCATTTCTCCAGTTTGGATGCCTCGTAACAGAGGAGATTCATACCTCAAAATGCAGATTAGACAAATAAATGCACCACGCCTTCCAGACTTGGGCGCCCCTATCTAAAGGGGCGATTGCACTCGTAAAAATCAAATGTGCACCAAATATTCGTCGCTTAGATATTAGATATCCATGGAATCAAAACCCATAAGCAAGAAATAACTCTTTTTTGAGTTATGTGCAAAAACGTGATTTTCAATGTAAAGTTTAAATGGCCCAAGAAAAGTGCCCAAAACTTGCAAACTCACAACATTCCAAGAAATCAACACTAGTTTCCAAATATTGAATGTCCAATTAATAAAACCTAAACCTCGTATTAATCACTTAGTTATAAATTTAAAGTCACTTTTTCAAACACTTTTTTGGGGAATATGAAACATTATTTTCTGTCACCTTTGAAAATTTGCCGAGGCATTGAAAAAGAGAACACTTCGCGTAGAAGCAGAGAGTGAGATGAAATCGAGGTGAAGTGTCCTAAGTGGCTGTAACTAAAAATAGATGTTTAAATAAAAATAGAATTGGAAACTACAAGCTTGAGCTCTTCACAAAATTTCGGAGTCCCCTAAACAACTCCGAATAGCCTGTGGCACCCTGGGAATAGGTTAATGCTTAACACATCTAACTAAAAGTATGGTAGAGATTGTGCTACAAATTATCTGTGAACTCTCGTTGGTTTGATGCTTAACACATCTAACTAAAAGTATGGCAGAGATTGTGCTACAAATTATCTGTAAATTCTCGTTAGTTGCCCCATAACAAAATGTTAGTTATGTCATCCATTTAAAATGCTAAACTATGTTAGAAATGTTTACATATAAGTTAAATGAATTTCATGTTGTAGAGATTGAGTTGCTGGAAAGATGACGAACCATCTTCAATGTAAGTAGGTCTATTTCCTTGTTTAAGTCATTCCTTGATGGTTGTGCAGTGTAACCATTTGTTATTAAGTCCTCTATGAGTTGGCATAGCACGAGCCAAATGAGTGTTATGTGGACTGCCTTTTGATTACACCATCTCACATGTAAAATGACGTTCATAACGAAATAAAAATTTGTGAGTTGGAACTTGTAGATTGGCCTCAAGATGTATCAGATCTTGTTGATGTTGAGGTTGAAACCATAGGGCTTGCATGGGGCATGGTCATTGTGTTATGAGCACTTGGGAAGCGCCTTGCTATCACATGTACTAGCAAGCCACGAGAATAGTCTTGGTATGACCATGCGTGCCTTTATTGGTGGATCGTCCTAGATAAATTGCACAATGAACCGTTTGGCTGGTTGTGGAAGGCGACCCTCTAACTACTCTATATATTGGAATTGAATAGTCCCGTGTGTTTGTTGTAATATCATTGATTGTTCAATTGGAGATGATCCGTGGAGTGCTAACCACGGAGAGCTATATGGCACAATATTCTTTGGAGTAGGTGTGGTATGTGTTGATCGTGAATTTACTTTAGGACTTGGGCTCCTCTTAATTCTAGTTTATATACATAGACACTTATGTTTTTGTATTTAAGGATATTAACTCCCTTGACACCACATCACATACTATCTCCTTTTCATCTCCTCTTGAAAAAGGATGTGTTGTGCTCAACATAAAATGCACAATTGTGCTCAAGAAAAGGATGTGCTGTGCTCTACATATGTTAGTGTAACATATGTAGAGCATGACTATTCTTGAAACAAGGGGGCTTGGGCTTATGGTTGTAACTCCTCTTTTAGTCTTATGGTTGATGGTCTAGTAGCAAGATTATCTACAAGAAGTATATCTTTGTTGGTTTTAGCCTCTACCTCCTTGTTCACATGTTTTTGTCTACTTTTAGAGGCATAGGTTTGCTAGACTTTGAAGTAATACTCCTCATCGACATCTTGAGTTCAATCTAGGTTCACTTGGCATTGTCCAAGTAGTCTCTTTAAGGGTTCTTGGTCTTAGAGCGCCTTTTGTCTTTCTTTATTCACATTTTCCTCCATTAGAGCTACATTCTATGATCCCAAGGCATGTGAGTACTTATTTGACATATTCATGGGTATGGGGTTTTTTTAACAAGGTTTGACTTTTCCTTGTATGAATCGTGGAGGTCTTGAGTAGTTTGACATTAATTCTTGATCTTCATATTTGCATTATGAAATATTAAATCTCATTTTGAATTAGTAGTTTATTAGAAAAATCCATTTAATTTGGGTTTATAGTGCAGTTACAACCATTATATGGGTTAGTTGAAGCCATCCATGGTTTAGATTTTGGTTGAAATTCTCCTTATGATGATAAATGTTGTCCAAAACCTTCCTACATGCTCTTAACTCTCATGATTAGTGCTAAAACACTCTAGGTGCCAAGGTTTTTAAATCACACATCATAAGCTTCACAATTGTTATAAGAGTTGTTCGACATGCAAATAATTGTCAAAGGAAGTTTTAAGCTCACAACATCCATAATACCCTACACACATCCATGATGTCTAGTAAAGACTTCTTAATTGAATGATGATTTTATTGATCTGACTAACTATTATAGGGAGATTGTTCATAGGGCTATCCAAGCATTTGCACTCAAACTAGTTATATTTTTGAATGAAGAATTAAAGGAGAATAATATTTTTTCATTCAAATTAATTATATTTGAATGTTTCCTATTTTATATGTGAAGGCATTTGATACTTTTGTCTTATGATTATAGGGATCTATGGTTGGAGGTACACCTTCAAATCTTCCAAGCCATGAAAGCTTGGTAGAGATTATTATTTCTAAGAAAAGACATGAACTAGTAATTTATTATGACATCTTGTTGTGCCACATGAGCTCCATACTTGATTGAATTCTTAGAGGTGATTGATGCAGGGGCATCCAAGGTTAAGGCAGGGGCATTCTTGTCCTCGGTGAAACTGCATAGGGTGTTTGTATTTTGGCCAGTGTTACTTGGTTGCAGCCTTGACCGACGGTTTCAGTCATTGAAGGAAGCTCGGTCACTGAAGGAACTCGGTAGTCTCTGGCACTCAGTGAAAGTGTTACTCGGTCATGCTTGCAATGCTCAGTTGACACTGGTGCTCGGCGATGCCTGGCGTGCTTGGTTAATTCACTGTCGCTCGGTAGTTCTAGCTTACCGACTGGAGTTCTGTGTGATTTGTTGGGCCGACTTGGTGAATTTATTGTTGGTAGCTATTGTTATAGGCCGACATGCTGAATTAAATGTTTGTATACAATTTGTAAGCCGACTTGTATGACATTTAATATTTGTTAGGAAGAGTTAAGGGTTTCATCTTGTCGACTTGTGGCCGATGACTAGTATTTATAGGATGTTTGCGTAGATGTTTAAGGGAGGAGGAGAGGTCATAGATCTGGATGACTTGAAAACTTAGCAAATCAAATCTGAGGTTCTGAAAGTTGAAGTTGGTGAAGTTGTGGAAAAGTTTTTACATGATCTTGCAAATCAGATTGTAATTTGATAGTTGTTTGTAGCAGAGCTAGGGGTTTGCATACTTGGAGACAAGGAGATTTCTTGGAGGCTTGCGAGCTCAAGTTTAGATCTACCTTAGGGTTTCCATCAGCTTCTGATTGTCTTCAGAGTTGAACTAGTTGAGTTTGTATTAGATCTGGTTGTGGATCTTGCAGAATTGTTTCCTGATTGTAATTGGCCCTAACCCGAAAGGCCTTACAGCCGGGCATGTTAATGAAAATCAGTGTTAAACAAATTACTTTGTGTTGCATTGTTGAGTATTCCGTTGTGTAATTTTGTTGGCTGCAAGGTTTGGACTGTCCTTCATTGGATCCACCATCCTTGACTGCATCAGTGATGGTCCATTATGTAGAGAAATCATGAGGAAGCCTACCAACATGGTACTTGTAATGCCCCGCCAGGGAACCCAAGAGATTAACCTAAAACATGTTACTAAGTTTGTAGAATAATTTTTTTTCTTAAGGGTTTACAAACAATAATGAATAAATAAGCGAAAGTAAAACATAAAGTCCACGAGTACACATAAACATAATCTCAATTTTAGATTACAAATCTATAATTCCTTGAAGTAGAAACTACATAAATACAATTACATCTATTAATTACAATAATCCTCTAAATCATCTACATATTACATCCTAAATACATTTGAATAATAAAGTATATATAATCTCCAACATCCACTGCACAAGTCGCAAGGTATGTAATTACAATTAAATACAAAGTACAAATAAAGAAAGTACAAGAATAAGTCTCCAAGAAGATAGGATAGAAAGCAACTGCAAAGGATCATCCAGCACTGGTACAGCAACATCAGAGTCTCAAATGGTAAAATAATTAGTACCTCTCGACCTCGTGGAAACTTGTGGTTCCACTCCCACCGTGCTGAGGAGATAACATAAGATCCCACTCGGATAACAATACCAAACCAATCAGGTAAAACTTAGCAAGAATCCTAGAAGCTCCTATCTCAAGGGTACATCTCAAAATCAAAGGTACACATACTAATCTAGAGGCAACCAACACATGTAAGAAACCTAAGATGAAATCAGGCAAGTGTCATCACATATATCAACCCCTTGGAACGATCTCACTAGACTCAGACTCCCAATTGTGATCATATGTGGAACCTGAAATCCTCTCGTGTAGACATGGATAACCGATCATGCAAGACTCACTACCACTACTAGATGGACAAACATCTTCTCCCACTCCCATCCTTAGCCTATACTAGCACTCAAGGCATGGGCGAGGAAACCGTTATCTTATTAATTCATTTTAACCCCATTTAATTTATATTATCATTTGATTAAGTAACCTACTAAGGATACCTAGGTAGCCACTTCTGGGCTTCGACGCCTCCAAAGCAAGCCACTCCCCCTTTAACACTTAGACAACCTACTCTAGGTTCATAATCTCAAAACCATAACTCAAGGTCATCATAAATCATAATATCCAAATCTGGTTCCAAAGAATAACAAGAACACACAATAACAATTTCCATCATAAAAATCAATTCCATAAGGTTGGGTTACAACACGATCAACTGCTACAAAAGTATGTAAGGCAAACAAAATAAAACACAACAACCCTAACCCCGCCTCTGGTAACAATCCTAATAGGCTGTCGTAAAACACAAAAGGAATAAAATAAGCATGCAATATAATTTAATAAATAGACAAATTTGTAAAGTTTCATTACAAAAATTAATCTATTAAATAATCACTAACAAACTATAATTACAATTATTAAATTAAATTCTAACACCTAATAAATTAATTTATAACATTATTAAAATAAATTGATCCTAAGTTTAAAATTACTAAAGACAATATAATTTCATCACAAGTCTAATTAACTAAATCAACTTAATTACCCAATTCCATTTAATTAGAAACATAAATATTCATTTACGATATTATCAAAATAACAATGCTATTAATAAATCATTTCCATATTAACAATATTAAAAGCTAACATAATCAAATATCTAAATAAATTCACCAAATTATATATATATATATATATATATATATATATATATATATATATATATATATATATATATATATATATATATATATATATATAATATTTTATTATTATTATTATTATTTTATTTATTATATTATATTATTTTTATTTAATATTATAAACATATAATAATATGTATATATATATTAAAAAAAAAGACATTTATCATTATACACAAAAGGGAAAGCAACCCCCCAGCTACCGCATGATAGTCAAGGCCTGTCGCATGAAAACCAAAGTCTGCCACCTCGACAGGGGTGTCAACAGTGGGTGGGGGTGGTCTCCCCACCAACAACAATTTTTTTTGTATATTTTTTATTTAAAAAAAAAAGAAACCAGAGTATTTTTTCTTTTAAATCAAAGATGCAATTTTTTTAAAGTATAGACATATATAATTTTTTTTTGAAGATAAATAATTCAAGAATAATAAAGGGTTGTATTTGTTACATAGACAATTCGATTCCTTCACCCAAATCTTCAAAACCGTGTTGAGAATAATGGCCAAGTCTTCCAATATAGGAATTGAACTCAACCATGCAAATTTTGGAACTCAACTCAACTCAACTCAACAACCTTGTTTTCATCAACTCCATTGTTCCCTCAATTCCAATTTGTAATTCAAGTATTTTGCATTCCTTGTTTCTGTCAACTCACTTAACACTCAATTAATTAATTCTTTTATTTATTTATTCTGATTGATTTGTGCAACTAAATTGACAATTAATTAAATCTTTAAGATAGTGTATTCAATTAATCTTAATTAAATAATTTTATTTCCACAAATAAGCTCTTAATTAAATCTTTAAATTCAATAAATGTATCTAATTAATTTCTATTAATTAAATACTCCCACATTTAAAATAACTATATATAGCATGAGAGAATGTGAGGTGATGGTGAATTAAAGTATGACATGATTTGCGTGAGATCAAGTCACCTCAATATGATCAATCAACGATCAATGCAAGTAATGGAGATTAAATAGCAATTAAGTTTGGATCGGAAAGCAAACTTGTCTAAATTTTCTATCAAAGCAGAGAATGGAGTCAAGGATTTTAGCCTTCACCTTGCAAGAGAATAGGAAAATGGCATTTAGGGGCCCGATTAAGCCTGAGAGATGGAATGGTATCCTCAATTCAACTCGCAGGGCTCTAGAAAAAGGATTAGGGGATGATAATTTTGATAATGATTTCACCATCTGAGTTAATGGTCATATAGTAGGGCTTTTTATAGCATTAGCAGCGTTCAATGGAGTGGAAAAGGAAAGGATTATGGTGGCAACCAAGGATATATTTAAGAAAGATTTCTTGGCTAGTTTAGAAAAGGTGCTGTATGGTATAGACAAGAACCTAACTATCCCCTACTTAGAAATCTATATGAGAACGACATTGGCAGAATTACCTTCCATTAAAAATTTTCAGCGTTTGCCAATGCTATTTTTAAAGGATGAGGGAAAATTTGATAGGCATTGGCTAGTGATGAGGTGTAACTTGGACTTTCGGATAACAACAATGCTCAAGGAACAAGTAGAACTAAAATGAGTGTTGAATTACTAGCGAGCCAAAGGATTCGACATCCCGAATGAGCTTGATGAAGATGAGATTAATAATATTAGGATAGTAGCTCCCTCAGTAAGGAAAAGCTTGAGATACAACCCAGCCGACATGGGCAAAGAGGAAATAGTCATCCTGCGAAGGGATGGAGAAGCCTGGAGTTGCAGTGTGATAAACAAAGATTAATTGGTAGTATGGAATCATAGTAAGGAGGAATTTGGTAGTAGGAAAACTTTAAATAGTTACTTTTAAAATCCAGTAGATACGATAGTATAGCGTGTTTTTGGAAACTTCTAATTAAATTTTGTCTATGAAAGAATAGAGAAACTCTGATACTGGGCTTATGTACTTATTTAGCAAGAAGAGATTAAATATTCCATAAAATGGCCGGAAAGTGTTTTATCTTCTGTTATGATGGTTTACACTAAGTTATGTATTTGTAAGCATATGTAGATTAGGAGTTCTCTAGGTTGGGCTAATTTCAGCCTAGCAAAGACTCCCTCTAGACCCATATACCCCCTAATATGGAGCCTTACATCAACAAACCTCTGACTGTTCTTATCTCAGGATTTTCCTTAGTCATAGATAATTTCCCTTAATCCAAGATATTTTAGACCTTCATTTTCTTCTAGAGGGAGGAACTATGAAAGAATACCCTCATACTATTTTTGCACTCTCTTACTTTCCATAAAGGTAATATTAGTTTTAGTAGGATTTATCTCCTTTCAAAATCCCCACATATAGGTTTTCAGGATGAACGTTCATAGGTTCCCATCCTGTTAAAATCTTAGTAAGTATAAGTCAGTTTAGGGTAGATTGATCAAGTACAATTTTATCTTCTTTGGTGTAATGCAAGCTTAGAATCCTGTGTCAATGTTCTTCATGTTTAAAACATATTATTTTGACTAAGTTTGTAGGACAACTAATCTCTAATGCTAGATATCTGAATAAATAAGTTTCTAAGCTAAAAAAGATCTATAAATATGTCTCTTATTTGCAAATTGGGCAGTAGGAAAGTTCTTCAATGACTTGACAATTAGAATATATGGCCCTAATCTGATAGTTGTGGTTATTGAAATGAATTATATACAAGGCTCTCATTTGAAATCTTTAAAATAAATTCAAGTAAGGCATTTTCCAGGTAGAATATTTATGGTTTATGTTAGTTTTAGAATAAAGGAGCTTTATAACAATTAATGGACAGGTTCATTTGGATCATACTCACTGTAAACTTGTATAGGCATTTGTATATTGTATCTTGGACATTTTTCATTCATAAATGTACATATTCATATGAACTTCCATAGGTATAGATATTAAAAAAAAATATATTTAGATTTATATGTTTGATACAAATATATATATATATATATATATATATATATATATATATATATATATATATATATATATATATATATATATATATATATATATATATATATATATATATATATATATATATATATATATATATATATATATATATATATATATATATATATATATATATATATATATATATTGACTAACCTTTATATATTCATTTAAGCTCTAGATTTTCTTCACCTACTAAGATTTATTAAATTTATGTGGCTGGACTTATGTCCTTAACTAGGGAGTATTAAGAAGGCTTCTCAAAAAATGTCAGGAGTCTACTATCTAATTTGTTCTGATAGTTTTCAATCTTTAATTTCTTAGAGGTGATGACTATCAAACAAAACTAACCCCAGTTCATTTCCCATTAAGTCATTTTAGGAACCTAACTATTGTGTATCTCTAATAGTCCTATTGGCTACATGTTCTTAACTCATAGGCTCTTTTAGGGCTTAGATTTAATCTATCTAATTAAGGAGCCCTTGTAAGGATCTCACATATCATCATATCTTCTTTCCCCCAACCCACTTGGTAATGCCTTTATCTTTCGTAGCAAGGAATTTTCATTCAACCTAAGAATTTTCATCCCTGGTTCACAGATCCTTCCCATCAGCTAAAATTAGAATGATCACTTAGACCCTGGTTTATTTATGAGTCATATCTGTAGAAACTCTTTAAGCCTCTGTTAAACATTTGGGCTGTCACTCTTAATTCTCATTTTAAGCAAAAAGGTAAGCCATATCCTTGTTTAAGCTAAGGAAATTAGTGTTTCGGACAAGATAGAAGGCCTTTAAAGATTTATGAGGCCAAGTTAATGTGTAGAGATCTATGCTGTATAATAGAAGTAAGAACGTCTTCCTGAACTTATTTGGTGGTAAAGGATACTTGTTATGAAAAATCATTTTGTCTTGTGCTCAAACAAGATTCTCTTCATCTTGATGGTTGTAGTCTCATTGTTTATCCTTTTGGTTTCCAACTCTTTTTCATGTTGGCTGTCTGATTAGATCCTTTCTGTTTGGTGGTTTTTTTGGTTCTATATATATATATATATATATATAATAATTTTTATATTTTTCTTCTTCTTGATTTTTTAGGCTTTTATTTCTCTTTGTTCCTTTTTCCTTTTTTGGCTCCTCTCTTTCTGGCTCTTCCTCGTGGCCCCCTTTTGTTCTGGTCTTCCCCCCCGCCTCTTTGTTTGGTCTTTTGTTTTCTCTTGTTTTCTCCTGCCCCTGTGTCATTTGTTTTCTTTCTTTTCTCTTGTCCCCTTTTCTTCTTTGTCTGGTTTTGTGCCTTGTGGTCTTCTTTTGTTTTTGGATGTCTTTCTCCTTCTCGCTCTAGGCGCTGTGGTTTAGGCTCCCCCCCCTTTGTTGTGTGATTGTCTTGGTTGGTGGTTTTGGTTGTTTTATGGTTTCTCTTGGTGTCCCTTTTGTTTGTTGGTAGGTATTTTAGGCTTCTCCTAGTAAACCTATTCTGGTAAACATTTTTGATAAGCCTCAACCTATTTTTAAGCTTCATTCGATCAAATTGGCTGAGGTAGATATAACTGGTGTCCTATCTACAATTCCTTTGTGAGTGTTGTTGTATGAGGATGTGCGGTCCTATATTCATTGCAAATTGAGGAAATGGGAGCCAGAGATATCAAACAAGAATATGAGAATATGTGTGTTAATGGTGTTTTGAGAGAAGAACACAAGCATCTACAGGTGAAAGGGTTAACATATGTGGTAGAATTTCCCACAAAATTCCATCCCGATTGGATTCACTACATGTGTTGAGAAAAGTGCATGATCAACTTATTTGGCTGGACAAACCACATAAGATCTCAAAGGTGATGATCCACCGAGTCACTGGATTTTGAGAGAAATGATTAGAGTGCACTTTGATAACAGTTGCAACGCATTTGGTTAGTGAGCTAACTAAATCCAAAGAAGATGGACGATCAATAACTATAGATGATATTGCAGACATAAAAATTATTTTCACATCTATGGTGATAGGTTATCAGGTATACCAATCAAGTAGAGTTAACAATGTACTCAGTGGTGATATCCATGCTAGCTACCAGATAGTGAAAGATAATTCCATATATGATTTTTATGAGATGATCAGAAGTCAATTTTTGGAAAACATGGAGAGGATTAAGAAAGATAAAAAGTAATCATTCAAGTATGGTTCTCTACTGGCACACATATTTTTCTTCATACAAAATATCTTCCCCGGTAGAGGAAATGTTATTATGTCAAAGGACAAACTGGTACTTGTGCAGATAAGTGAGTTTATCAAGGAATTAGGTGATAATTATAACAATGTCATGTGGGGTTATTTCAAAGATTTCCAATCTAAGATGCATAAACGTGAAATAATTCTTGCTAGCTTAGTAGAAAAATATAAAGATGATATATGTTTTCTAGTAGATACAATTTCATCTCTTATACAAGCAGTTGAATCTAGAACCTGTTGGATACATCCTATGGGTTATGAAGTAGAAGGTGAACTAGTGATTCTACATGTTGATGAGTTACTGTCAAAACCTTTAGATAGACAAGCACAACATTTTGGAACTTATGAGGAAGATTTTTCTCAAATTAATTTGGAATTGAAGAAACTGTTCATTGAAAGGAAAACTAGAAGGATGTTATCCACCCTAGAATGGAAATTTGGTTAAGATGAAGTAGGTACATCTGGTACTGCTGATGTTACAATAGAAGATCCATCACCAAACATTCCAACTACATATGCAAAAATAAAAACCAAGAAGAGTAAACCTATAGAAAAGGTAGTTGAAATAAAGGTGGAACCGGTAAAGAAAACATACAAAAAAAAGAGAAGATCCACAGATGGAAAAAGTGAGAAGAAGGATACTACAAAAGGTGAAGATGAAAAGACTGAATTAGACAAAGATGCCAAGGAACTAAAAGAGAGGTAAGAATAAAGATCCTAGTGCTGACTACATTGCCAAAGATATAATGGAAATTGACAGAATGAGAGGAATAGGAAGAAGTTATGGATTCCTAAGTGATGAAGACAAGAAGAATATATAAGAGGCTATCATATTTAGCCTTCACAAGTTTTGTATGACTCCAAGTGAACTTTATAAGACCATTCCTAAATATCTTTATGATCTAATCCATGCTAGATGGACAAATGCATTAAGAATGGACATAGAAATTATGGAAAAAGCACTTATGCAAGTGCAACCGGAGTTGAATCTTGAAGATGTAAAGATTATGTTGGAAGCATATAGACAAGACTTAAAAATTAAAAACAAAGAAGCCAATATTCTTATTGGTAATGCACAAATTGTTTACAATGAGATAGTGGAGATATGGAGGAAAAAGGTACAAGAAGGAGAACAAGCAGAAAAGGAAGAAAAAGTTGTTGATGAGAATAAAAAGGGAAAAGAACCCATGATTGAGCACATTTTTGACACTTCCACTCATGAACAAATAATAGGTAATTTCATTGCTGATATTCATAAACAAGTAGAGGACATTGAAGAACAAGAAGTTGGTTTTAAAGAAATCGATGAAGCAAACGTTGAAAAAGAACAAATCAACGGAGATGATATTATCATAGAAGATATAACAGGTAAAGAAGATTCAGCCTCATTATCCACTATGGAGAAAACAAAAAGAATGATTTCAGAGAAGATAGAGGAAATAGTAAGCCAGAAAGAGATTGAAGAGGAATACAATGTAAAAATGAAAATAAGTCTGGGAGATTCAAGTGTAAAGAAGAAGAAACCAGTGCTAGTTTCAAAAGAAATAGAAGAAGAAGAGAAAGTAAAAGAAGAAGAATTACTCACCACACTTGTAGACATATCTAAATTGAAACCCAAAGAACTGATGGAGTATTCGGTAGAGTTGATGAAGAAGGTTGAGAGAGACAAGATGAAATCAAAGAAGAAGAAAGATAGAGTATTGAGACAAGATAGAGACATCCTAGCTGAATTGGTACCTGAAGTTGAATATGATGAAGATGATTTAGTGATAGAAAAAATGGACATCCTAATCAAGGCTATTTCTAGAATCAAGGCCCAAATTTGCAGTTTCCAATAGAGAGATTGGCAGAAGAAAAATTGGAGAAGAAGATGACAAGAAAACTAATGGAGAAGATCACTGATGATAAGAATAAGTTGTCAGAGTTGATAAAAGAAGTAAAGTCTACATTGACTAAGGTAGATCAATTATTCTCCAACATATCAAACTATTCAAAATTAGTGAAGGATTTGGAGCATAACAGAGTTGAAACTTATAAAGAACTAGAGAGCTTGACCGGTAAGCTTGATCCTTTTTCAAGCTCAATTTTTGATTACAACAGTCAAGTGCAAAAAATATTTTACAAGGTGAAGGAGATTCAGAAGGAACAAGACAAAAAAATGTTAAGTATACTTGAGCTTCAATCATTTTTATTGCCTATAGTGGAAGGCATGTAGGAAAATGTGAAGAAGACATAATGGGTTCTTTCCTTATCTAACATGAGTACTCTAGATAGTATGGAAGAGCTCACTTCAATATTACTCAAGAAAATTATTTCTTTGAGTCCCCTACAGAAGTCATGGGAGAAATCCTTAGAGAAATCAAAGGTGAACTTCAAGAAAATATAAGATAAGATGTAAGTACATATTTTTGTTTTGCACCTTTGGCATTGTTGTCAAAGGGGGAACATATGTTATTTGGAAACAGTATTGAGGAGTATATGTTATTGGAAGAAAAGTATAATCGGTTGAAGGTAACTAGATGAAAAGTGAAAGGGAGTGCATGATGTATTTTCCATCAATACCAAAGGGGGAGATTCTTGGAATTGTGATGAGTTTGGGAGATGTACATTGATTTTAGTCATATGAAGTCATTGGCTTGGTTGTCATTGATGGAAACTAAGTCAATACAGTCATTTATCATTATCGATGAAGTGCATGATGAAATCAATGTGAAGGTTATGTGATTGAAAAGATTGGTTAAGTCCAGAAGATCGGTAGACAGAGAGGTCACAATTCAGTAGTGGTTGTGATAAATGAGAACCTATGAGGTGCGGTCAGAGATATAATATCAACATGGTGAGATGATAGTGTGGTTTCGACCACAACTCATTTGGTTGATCGATAAGAGAGTTTTGGTTGCCATAGTCTTGTAGACAGATAAGAACACTTATGTTCTTGAGAATCAATTGGATGATTTCAAATTGGTAAGCGATATAAATGTAACGATGATATTTGGTATTATGATGACATGTAGTTATAGTTATAAAATTGATGAGTTGACATTCTTGGGATTAATGCCACTATTCAAGGAAGAGTTAAGGTGGTGCATTGGAGTAGTCAAAATGTGCTTGACTATCTTGGAGATATAACCTTGAAGATGTTAGTTTGAGCCGACGCAGTCTAAGGAAATGTATTCTTACATTTACTTTGTTATTTTGATACATGGTTATTGTGCAGGAAAGGATTTGAATGTCATTTTTAGTCGATGATAGAAGTATATTTAAAGGGTATTTCTCATATTGTAAAAGTTGTTGTTGGTTGTTGTTTTATAATATTGTAAGGGTTGCAATAAAGATTGGTGATATCAATTAGGGTTGCAATCAGATATTTGATAGAGGTAGAATTGTGAGAAGTTATAGTGTGAAAAAAATAGATTGGATATGTTAGGAAATCAGTGCTATATTCAAATCATTCACTTGTTGTTCCCTAGCAGTTACAACAAGAAAATACCTTAACTGGGTGAACCTTAACAAGTTTCTTATTGTAAATCCGTTAACCGGGTGAGCTCTAAATAGAGTCTTGAAATAATCTTACGAGGTAGATCTTTGCAGATATGATTGTAATTCTAACAAGGTACTAGTCACTCCTAATAGGGTGAACCATCAGAAAAGGATAATTGTAAGCTCCTAACAGGGAAAACTCATTTTACTATAGTAGTGAGCTTGTGGATGTCATCCCCACCGTGGTTTTTCCCTCTAACCAAGGGTTTCCACACAAAAATCATTATGTCATGTGTGATGATTTTGTGGTTGTTTGATATTGGCATCTTTTATTTTCTTGCATCCGTTATATGCTTTTTAATTTGGAAGTTTTTGTTGAAGTTGATTAGACTGGTGGTTGGATTAGTCTTTAATCTGTTTGTATTGATTCACCCCCTCTCCGTACCTAATAATTCTAGCAAATGCCAACTCTCATCACCATCTCTGATCTTCAACACATCATTATTATTGCACTATCTGTGGACGTTGACAACCAACCTTATATTGGAATAGAATAACAAATCTTTTGATCAACACAAATAACAACAATTCACAATAGTAACAATGAGTTCTTTGGCTTCCGACTCAAAACTTGTAATCAATTATTTCATATAGTAAGATTCTCATTGTGATTTTTTCTATATAGTGTTTTCCACATAAATATAATGTTTCTGTTTATGCTTTGATTACTAATTATTTTGTTGATAAATAGTTGGATCAATAAAAAGTAATTAGGAATGTAGTAGAGTTGTTAAGTAGTTATTTATGCTGATTCATCTCCCCCAGAACCATCACGTGTTCAACATACACATATCTTTTTTAGTTTGTATCCTTTGGATTGGTAATCATTAGGCTTAGAAGACAATACCAAATATTTTTATAGATGCATGACAAGCTAAAATCAAACATGCATATACCATAAAATTTAATTATTATAAATAACATTCAAATACATTCATTAATTTAATTACTACTAATAACATTCAAATACAATCATTATATATATGACGTGATGGATTATTTTGTTAGGATTTGGTAACACTGAGAGGGGGGGGGGGGGTGGTGAATCAGTGTTACAGTATTTTACTGAATTCTCCATCTTCTTCAACTTCTTTAATCAACATATAAAGATGTAACATAAAATAAATAACCATGCAAGAAAGAGAAACATAGAAGAACTCATAACACCATATTTGTTTTCGAGGAAAAACCTATTAAGGGAAAAACCCCAGTGGGGATGGTACCCACTAAATTATGCACTATGAATATTGAAACCCTATTAGGAGTTCTAGCCATGTTAGGAGATGATTATTACAATATAGGAAGATCCCTGTTAGGGGATGTATACAATGAGATCCCTATTTAGGAATCGACCCTGTTAAAGGTCCTATCCCTGTTAAAAGCAAAAAAACCCTATTAGGGGTTTATAATAGGTGCAACAACACTTACAACCAATCTTCTATCATGAATACGAAGAGTTAACAAAGTATTCCTTGAAGAACACCTCTTATTCTTCTTTCTCTTGATCTCTTCTCTGCCTCTTAGATGCCTTTTAAAGTTTGCATGCATCTATGTCATCATTATCATCATCAAACACTTTTACAAAAGTGTCTGTATACTTATACTTTGTTAGATGTATATTTACAAAAGCTAGTTGACATTAATCTAGCTAAACATCATATTAGTTAGTGCGCAATTGCACGCTTCATTAACATCCTTATTTGGCCTTAGATCCAAGATAGCATCCGAAAATAACTTTTCAATAACTCACAAAGTCAGCATCAATGATCACTAACATGTTATGCTTTGTTTACTATCTTCACATCCAATCAAATGACCATATCTCTTAGATCCCTCAATATGAACACGTGTGACCTTACACATGTATTCAATGGTGTCCTACAAGAATGTCACTAAGATCACATACCCTTAAAAAGATCTTATGAAGTTCACTAAGCTTTTCTGTCAGACTGGGTTATAGGAACAGTTTGCGGACTTAGACATTTTTCCTTCATCAATTGCATTCAAACATATTCATGATATCCAATATGTGCGATCATAAAACTATTAAGTGTTTCCATAAATGACAACATTCCATATATGTTCATGTGCCTACATATGCATATGTGTGTATGTATTGACCACTTGCCAACAATCTCCCCCTTTGGCATTGATGACAACACTTAGTGAAAAAATGACTAAGTGCAACATCAACACAAAAATGTAAAAGGAAATATACGGAACACATAAAAAATTGACAAATAGCCTTCAAATAATTATTTTATTTTATTTATGTTTTCATTTTACATTTCATTACAATTTTTCTTCTATCTCCCCCCCTTTGAAATCAATGGAAAAGGGTGCCAAAAATGTCTGTCGCTGCTGCCAAAACAACAAAATTGAAAGAGTACAAAATCACAACTGAACTGTCCGCAGTATGTCTTTGTAGTTATTTTTTATGATCTATATGTCTACATCCCAAGCTGCCTCGATTGCTTCTACAACTTGAATAAGCCCATTGAGACCAAATGCAGCCTTGTTTGTTTCCTCCACATCCTTATGAACTAACTCCTGAAATGTTTTGAGGTAAAGCTGAAGGTCCTCATGAGTACTCTCCAAGACACTGATCTTGGGAGTCAAAAAGATTCTTAATTTTTAAAATATCCTCTAAACTATATCCTTTTCCAACTGGAGAGTATGGATTTTGTCCATGATCCTATTTATTTCCTTATTTATATCCAAAATTTTCTTGTTTACAAAATCCTCAAAGAGTTTTACCAAAACCTCTTCATCCTAAGCTATGATATCTGATATGCTCTTTATATGCTTGTGCAAAGTCATACAAAGTTTATATAGATCATGTCCATCCTTAAGACAAGACTTGATTGCCCTTTTAGTGGCAATCAATGTATTAAGATCACTCTTGATCCCATCTGGAGTATCTTTCATCCTTAACCTTTTGAAATCTTCTACTACTTTTATTCTTGCTTCTTCTTCTAATGTATCCAAATTTTGTTCTACTATACTTAGAAAATTGTCTATACTACTTATGGGATCTCCATTATGTACAGGAGGTGTAGTCAAAATCTTACTCAATACTTGTGTTTCCCGGTGGATTGTATTTGAGGTCTTGTTAGTATTTTTCTTTGATTTCTCTTTGGCTTTGGAAAAAAGGAAGTACTGACCACTGCTCTAGGTCTGTGACATCCATGTCCTCTAAGTTAGTTGGAAGTGATTAAGAACCACTTGCCAACAAACTAGGTATAGCAAAAGGAGTGATAGGAAATCCTTTTGGCTGTTCCTCTTCCTTTTCTGTTTCTTTTTCCTTTTCCTGTTCGTTTTCCTTTTCTATTTATTTTTCTTCATCTTTTTCTTTTGATACCTATCCCTTTTCAGGTGTTTTATTCTCTTGCTGCACTTTCTCAGCTGATTCTTCTTGAGCGATCTTGGGAAGCTCAAGATTCTCTATTATTTTATCAATGCTGGTCAAAGTTTCACTTATCTAAAATAGATCATATGTATCTAGCTTTGTGTCAAGTGAAATCCCAACATTGTTAATGAAAAAATAAGGTAAGGAGGTGTCAAATACCTCTGTCTCCTTTGGATACTCATCCTTTTCTACAATTTTGGTAACTGTAGGCTCTATGGAGATTATTAATGGGGTTGGGATCCTTGTAGACTTACCAAGATCAGGTCACTCCTCTAGGAGTAGCTATCCAACCTTGTCATGAGTTTCTTGTTAAACCTCTTTATATTTTCATGCCATGAACTTGATGATTCTAGTTTTAGTTCTCAGCTTTGGCATTAGCTTCTCAAGCCAATCTCCCATCTCATTCCCTATCATAGTAGGCATATTATGCAAAAGAATATCCTATCTCATCTTGATGTCCTCATCAAGGGATCTTTTATTTCTTCCTTCTAATCTTTCAAATAGGTCCTTACTTATTTGACCCTCCATTTCAATCAAAGTGAGCATGTGCTCCACAACTATATCTTCTATTTTGTTTTTCTCATCTGCATCATATCTATCAAAGTATTTTTCAATAGAAGTAAGCTTACCATCATTTACTACTCTCTTTTGTAGAAATTTTAGGTAGGGCTTGAACATATTTCTTTTTGTTTCCTAACCTTTCTTCTGTTCAGCTTCTTCTGCCTTTTTCCTGTCTGCTTCAAGTGCCCTTAAATTTGCCTCTTGAATATTTTTGTCCCTTTCTTCTTCTTGTTCCTTCTTCTTTTGTTCCTCAGTTTTCTCTATGTCCATCATTTGAGCTTCCTTATTTTGTTCTTGATCTTGTGAAGTCTTTTGCTGCTTATCCTTCCCATGCGAAGATGGAGGGGTATCCAATGTTTTACTCTTCTTTCCCGGTCCACTATCTATGGCCTTAGGTCTAGCTTTATGAGGTGTTTGGCCTTGTGTAGCTGCTCTTGTAGCTTGCCTCTATGATTTTATTCTAGTAGGTGTAGGAGTGCCATCTTTTTCTTTATCTTCTTCTTCTTCTTCTTCTTCTTCCTCAACCTCTACTACTTGAGGTGCTTCAATGTTAGTTTGAGGAGGGGGAATATTATATTTCTCCCCAAGTTTTGCCACTTTTTCCTTGACAATTTTCATTTCTTCTTTGGATATGCCATGTTGACCTACTATTTTGTCAACCAATGATTCAACTTTCTTCTCCCTTCTCCCTTTTTACCAATTCTTCCTTAAATGCTGTGTACTTTTCTTCATAAGTACCCCATCTTGGAACATTGGGGTCTTTAGGGGACTATAAGATATGTTGGATATGAAGTTATAGAATAGTATAATATACTTCATAGCCTATAGGAGTATCCCATGAAGTTCTAGGTTCTACTACCTCAAAACATGTGTTGTCAGTTTCCACCATGAAACATATATCATCCTTATACTTGTCCACTAGAATCCAAGGGTTCCTTTCTCTTCCATGCATTTGTTTTTGGAAGAGTTTGATCTTTCATGAAACCTCATCATATCTATTTCGCTCATCAATTCTTTTGTAGCAGTCGTTGATCATTTACATAGTACATGTGTCTGATCTCCATAGATACATGTTAGGGAATCTTCTCATAACATGAAAGAATATGTACATTATTAGTGATCCAAATCTGAAATGTGTTGTTCTATTTCTCTTTGTCCCTACCAAATTTTCCATTAGTTTCTTCCTTAGGACCTCATAGAGGTCACACTCTTCATCTTCAACTACCATCTTATATGCCAACTGGACAAAACTGGTTGATACACTATTTATCCTACTACTATACTAGAACTTGTATCCCAATATCATTGCTACAAGTTTGACATCTTCTTGTGCAATGTCATTTACAATCATGGTTCTCTTGTTCCACTTAATTTTTGTTAGTTTCTCCACTTCAAACCTAATGTTATTTTCTATTGTAGGTACTTTACCTGTCATAGGTAAACCAGGGATCTCATGCAATATTTCTTTGGTGATTTTGGTTGGGGTTCCACCAATCCATATGAATTCATCATGAATCCTACTCAACACAATTTTGATCCAATCTAATTCATCAAATTAAAATATCTCCATTTATTTAACTATTGGGAACCCATGAACCTTCCTACATTCTTTTCTTAGGGTTTGATATGCATTGTATAACCGTAGCATTTCATCATATATCTCTATAATGCCTATAAACTCAATCTTGTTATGTATATATTCCCTGATGTCTTCAACATGAAGATCACCAACTGGGGTATGCGAAAATGAACCCTCTTGATCCTCTTCAGTAGATTTGAAGGGATGGCTCTTAAATTTGTATCTATTCCTTTCAAGAACATTAAAAAACTTAGGTGTATCCATACTGATTGCTTTTCTACTACTATTGACAAATATTTCTTGAGTTAATCATAAATACCTAGTTCACACGACCATGTAAAGGTTTTACGAACACAACTACAAACTCTTCAAGCTTTAGCTACTTCTCCAAGCTCTTCAATGCTCTTTGATATCAATGTAAATAGTGAGTAATTTGACTACATTATTAACCTTATAGAAAATTTGGCACAAGTCCCAAAAAATGCCCATAAAGTTGGAAGGAACCAATGCTAGCTCAAACTGATACACTTTCCCATAGACATCTTTAAAATAGATGCAATCTTGTCCAAGATCCCATAACATAGCAATTAAGATGCCTTCAAGCTTGCATAAATTAAATCATCCATATAGGGGCTCTGTACCTGACTGGTGTTAATCTGTCATGCTCCCCGTAAGGCATACATTGCCCATAAAAAATATGGTGAGGAAATGCACCCTAGTAATGATTCCACAAGACTCTTAGGACTCTTGTGAGTGCTTGCACTTTTCTCTTTATCTTTCTTAAATTAAAATTCCACAGGTTCATTCTGTTTGACCCATTTCTCCTTGAATTCTTCTTTTAGTTTTGCTAGCTCTCTATCTTCTTCATTAATTTCCTTTTCTTTTGTGAATGGTTTGAAAGAATTCTTCATCAATCCTCTAAATATGCAATACTTCACAACATGTCCATCATTGTTACACTTGAAAAATGTCACCTTCTTCTTAGGTGTCAATTGGATGTAATCAATTTGCAACTTGCAATACATGGAAATATGACCAAAATTATTGGATTTGTAACATACAATCTTTCTAGGTCTGGTAATAGTTTTCTTAACCTCTTCCACTGTCTTGTTACCTTCATTCTTATTGGTTTTAGAAACATTGTCTCGGATAATATCATTTGTTTTACAAGTTTCCCTATCCTCGGATTGTCTATGCTCTGCATCGTTACTACATTCACCTTTTTCAACATTTGCCTCATTCAAGATTTTCTATTTTTTTTTCTTAAGAAAATAATTGAAGTGATCATATGTAGGTCTTCTAGACCTCATATCAGGTTTTCTACATTCTCTTATTTTGTGTCTATACAAATAGAAATTAAAATAAAAACTAGTAAACTTGGGCTTAGGAATACCTTTTTCAGTTGGTTTCTATGATTGATCTTTGTGACTGCAATCCTTGTCATTATCCTTGTAACGAGGTATCTCATGTTCTTCTATCACAACCTTAGAATCTAACTTCTTAGGTGACTCAAGATTTACCACAAATCTATCTTTCCTCTAATTAGGATTTTCGTTAAATCCTACTCTTGTCATGTATCCAACATGCTTCTACACGCCAATTTTCTCATCCAATTTCTTTCTTCTCATGAATTTTTTCTATGCGACCTTTGGTCTGATCAAGTTGACCAATATCTTTCTAGCTTGTCATAATTTGTTTTTAATGTATTCAGTTCATCTTCCAAGGTTTGCAATCTATCCTTTGTGCTTGATAGTTCATTTTGCAACTTTTCTTTTTCCTCTTTTTCAACATCAAGTTCAATTTTTTGACCTCCATTTCATCCTTCAAGGAATCCTTTTCATGTCTTAGCTGCTCAATCTAGTCTTGATCTGATATCTCCTTAGTTTGTGCTTCCATGAGATCATGTCTCAGTTTTCTCTCATTTTCAAGCTGCTGCTTCAACTTCTTGATAAAGTCATCTTCCTTCCTTATCTTGTACTTTGGATCTGCTCTATCTGCATTAACAATGTCCACATCTTCCAAGTCCATTTCATAATTCTTCAAGTTTTCCAAATCCATCTTGATCTCCCCAAGGCTGTTAAGATTTTCCTTCAGGGGCCTAAGGCTCTGATACCAGTTGTTAGGATTTGGTAACACATAGAGGGGGGGTGAATCAGTGTTATAGTATTTTACTAAATTTTCAATCTTCCTCAACTTATTTAACCAACATATAAAGATGTAACATAAAATAAATAACCATACAAGAAAGAAAGACATAGAAGAACTCATAACACTATATTTGTTTTCGAGGAAAACCCTGTTAAGGGAAAAACCCCAGTGGGGATGATACCCACTAAATTCTGCACTATGAATCTTTAAACCTTGTTAGGAGATCTAGCACTATTAGGATTTGATTATTATAATATAGAAAGATACCTATTAGGGGATGTATACAATGAGATCCCTATTAAGGAATCAACCCTGTTAAAGGTCCTAGCCCTGTTAAAAGAAAAAAAAACCTTGTTAGGGGTGTATAATAGGTACAACAACACTTACAACCAATTCGATGTCTTGAATACAAAGAGTTAACAAATTATTCCTTGAAGAATACCTCTTGTTCTTCTTTCTCTTGATCTATTCTTTGCCTCTTAGATGCCTTTTAAATTTTTCATGCATCTATGCCATCACTATCATCATCACACACTTTTACAAAAGTGTTTGTATACTTATACCTTGTTAGATGTATATTTACAAAAGATAGTCAACATTACTCTAGCTAAACATCATATTAGTTAGCTTGCAATTTCATGCTTCATTAACATCCTTATTCAACCTTAGATCCAATATAGCATCCAAAAATAAATTTCCAATCACTCACAAAGTCGACATCAATAATCACTAACATGTTATGCTTTGTTTACTATCTTTGCATCCAATCAACTGACCATATCTCTTCGATCCCTCAATATGAAAATGTGTGACCTTACACATGTATTCAATGGTGTCCTACAAGCATGCCACTAAGATCACATGCCCTTACAAAGGTGTAATGCCCCTCCAACCCTAACAAGTTTTGATTGTGATCACTAGAAATTAGGAAGGGCTATATGTGATAATGATCCTTCTTGAGATGGTTGATTAAACCTCTTCAAACACACCATAACTTCATATTTTAATTTGAGAAATAATAATATTTACATAAGTATGTTCCTTTATATCTTCATGTGTGTCAGTGATAGTATAGGACCTTAATGCTAAAAGGATCACCTGATAGATTTATATGCATCTATGTGAGATGCTCATTATTAATCTTTAAGATTATCTTAGGTTAATTAATTCTAATCACTTAAAAGGTTAGATATGTTACTTACTCTAATGATGTTACTTGTTATACTCAAGAATAGACACTATTTTTTGTATTAATGATTGTATGATTTTTTTTATCTTGATTTGATAATGAGACATTATGAGTTCATGCTTGATGGTTTAATTGGGTTGTGAAATTCAATTGATGATTTACATTTACATGATTATGTTATGATGCATTCTTGTTATAAAATATGGAAAAGAGATTATTTTGGTACTAACCACACTAATCCAATTATGCTTTGTTGATGTCACTATCTGATGTGAGTGTAGGATGAGGGGAGGTAGTCGTAGTTACTCCTCCAAGTGGTCCACATGATGTCACACTCTCCCTCCTTGTTTGCCATTGTTTGTACACACACACACACACACACACACACACACACACATATATATATATATATATATATATATATATATATATATATATATATATATATATATATATATATATATATATATATATATATATATATATATATATATATATTGGTGTACTTGGTTGGTGTTGTAGGATGCAGGTACCAGACATCAACTCCACTTGGCTACATAGGTCTAAGTGTGCCTTCAAAATCCTTGAACTGTTGTTGTGTGGAGATATTACCAAGATTACTCTCAAGATTACCCATGGACTTAGATTTCCATTTAGGAGGTTACCCTAGTTGGGGGATTTGAATGCGGTATGTGATGTGGTCTTGTGATTTATGATTTGATGTTGATTACCAATATATGGTTAAGTAATTTGCGCTCTTTCTATTATTATATTGAAATGAAAATAGAAAGTAAGGATTCTTAATGGAAAAGCTTAATTGAGTTTTCATGGTGCAATTGAGTTGAGAATAGATAAGGTAAAGGAGTAAATAAATAGGAAAAAAAAATGTACTTAGCGGATGAGATAAGTAATGTGTGCTGGTTTCATTTCTAAAAGTAAATGATGTGTTGGTTTGGTAAATAAAATGAATTCAATTAATTCACTAAGGAAATTGGGTTTGGAGTAGAATGAAAGCAATGTTTCAATGTAAATTGAAGTTGAAACGGAAATAGAGTTCGTTGGATTAAGTAATACTTGATAATGGTAAATGAATTCATTAAGGGAACCTTAAGGAATGTACTTGTGAATATTAATGATGATATGTTAGAATGTTAAGAAAAAAATTTGTTAGTTTTAATTTTAGGTCATAGACCTAATTCCTTATGGGTTCCTTGGTGGGGGACATTATAGGTCCTGTGAAGTTTGCTGAGATTTTTTGTAAGACTGGGTTACAGGAAGAGTCTATGGACTTAAGCATTTTTCCTTCATCAACTACATTAAAAAATATTCATGATACCCAATATGTGTGATCATAAAACTGTTAAGTGTTTCCATAAATGACAACATTCCATATATGTGCATGTGCCTACATGTGCATATGTGTGTATGTGCTGACCACTTGCCAACATATTTTATAAACAATACACCTTAAATTTGGGACTTGAATCTCTTGCCTCCAAAAACACAAAGACTAAATAGAATGAAGATATTAAATATTCAATAGAGAATTGAACCAAAACAACAATGAAATGATAAAAATGAGTTCAACAGTTTGCACTCCCCATCATACTTTTCTTGGCAACAAAGCATCCTTGCAGGGTCTTCTGCCCCCTTTGGACACCTCTGGAGGCCCTTCTCATGAGAGTGTTTCCTCTTCTCTCTTGCTTGCTACTTCTTATGGGACACTATCTACTATTGGGTTCTCAGTTTAGGTTGTTATGGGGTTTTCAACCCCCTTTGTTGCTCTGGAATCCACAATTTTGCAGTAAATATCAGAGCTTTGCATTGCCTCCTATGAATACCCTTTTGACCCTTCGTTGGGATTTTCTTGTGCCTCTGCATCTCCTTTTCTCCCATGACCAATTCCTTGTTGGTGTTGGTTTCTATGACTAATGCCAATGCCTCTTACCATCCATCTCTTTTGGGTGCTCATCCCGGTCTCAGGAATTCCTCTATGTTTCTTGTTGCTAGTGATTCTAGTCCTAAGGATGACAGGGGAGGATTTCTCCCCTCCCCCCAAAAAGTTAAAAAAATAAAATAAATTCTATTCCTGCTACTAGTGGAAGAAGCTACACTCATGCTGCAAAATCTATTGCTACCATCTGTTTAAAGGTGAAAGATCATCCTTTTTCTTGTGCCAAGACCTCTCCTGTGGTGGTTTGTGGCCTTGAAGAGGTGGATAATGTGGATTTCTACCAATACTATGGATGGTTGGTATATTCACAAGCCTCTGTCCCTCTCTTCCAGATTTGCACCACTAAGTAAGAAACTCTTGGAGATCTCTTGTCTTAGGTGACATTGACCTCTACCCTTGTGCTAAGGGGTTTTTTATTGCTTCTTTTTATTCTTCTAAATATTTTGATTTGGTTTTTAATTAGTTGTGGGTTTGGGGGAATCACTCCCTTTCTGCCAAATCCTGGGCAGTTTCATTTAACCTTTCATTTAACCCTCTTACTAAACCACTCCATGTTTGTTTAGTGTGGGTTCTCCCTCCAAATATACCACTCCATTTTTGGGAGATGTGTTTCTTTGAGGCTATTGGGAACTCCTTGGGCTAGTTCTTGAAGGTGGACAAAGGTACAAATACTATGGGACACTCTACTTTTTCCTATATTTTGGTGGATATGGATGTCTCCCAACAAATTTTAGGGACATGGTGATTATGGTGTAGGTATAGGATTGGTTACTGAGAGGGGGGGGGGGGGGTGAATCAATAATCACCAACTCAAACTTAATTTCACAGTCTCAATACTTCTTTAATAGATTTACTGATTCAGATATGTTGTAACCTATAACATCATTATCAGTTAACTTAACATTAAGCATTCATGCAACATATGAAATCATCCATGCAACAATAACACAAGTATCTATCTTGTAGAAACCCGATTAGGGTGAAAACCATGGTGTGAGAATAATGCCCACATAAATTTTTACTCTTTTGAAATACGCTTGATTAAGAGCCTACCCTGTTACAGGCTCACTTGATAAGGGTTACAAAAGCACTGTTAAATGCTATCTGGTTAATGGATTTCCTCGAGACTTGTTAGAGTCTTTACCCTATTAGGAGTAACCTAGGTAGAGGATTTGAGACATTCTTTTGTGAATGCCACCTAGTTAGAGGATTTTACAATAGACCTATTAGGGCCACTCGATAAGGGATTTTATTGTCACAATTGTTAGAGAGTTAGAAGAAATAAATGATCTATAGTTTGCACTATCCCTACTATTTTAGATCCAATGAAGTACAATAACATACCAATTCAATTCTCTATTCTTCTTTGTATCATTCTCTAATATGCCGATATCCATAATCTTCTTCTTCTCCAGCATGATACCATATTCCTTCTTCCTTCTTCCTTACGTATGTTTCCTCAATCATAAGCCCTAAGTTTCAATCCAATGATTTGTATCTTTCACATCTAATCTAACCAGCCATATTTTTTCTTTACAACCTTGTTGGCTTGCTAAAATGATAAACCATTTTCTTCTTGTAGAAACTTCCTTGATAGAGTTTACCTCGATCTTTATGTCATCAAATTTTTCTTTAGATTATTCCTAATTTATCCCATCTTCTTAATTCATCATCTATTCTTCACTTGTCTATAGATCTTCACTATCTCTGATAAATATTCCTTTGTATTGATAAGACCTTATTTAGTGTACCGATAAGACAATATTTTACCCGTGGGTACCTTAATCAAATTAACTTAACCTTTAATCATAAGTGATTAATACATTTATGAATAGCATTTTTCAACTTAACTTCTTCTCATAATCTAATAAACAATCAAACCATTCATCTGTCCACCATTCTTAGTCTTAATAGTTACCCGATAAGAACCTTACTTATTTTGATAGATATGGTAACAAGTCAAAACATTATGCCAAATAGTTTGACATCAATGAAAAGCATGTAAATAATTATAATGTATACCAATCCTATTCTTTACCATTAGCAACCTCCTTCAACATGTTATGCCAACAACTATGTAGTTATACCAACATATGGTTGGGGAAAGGCCATGGACTCAAGCAATGGATTATGAGGGTCTTCCCTTCTATTGTTGACACTACTTCTTTATTGGATACATGGCTACTAACTATGCTCTTCTACACTAAAAAGGTGCTACTACTTGGTGGAAGGATACAATTAATGGTCACTTGATAGTCTGTTCTTTTGATTCTCTTTCTCATTCTTTCTGTAAGGATTCACAGGCTGCTAAAAAAGATGAAACCCATGCTGATAATATTGATGATTCCCCTATTATAGATTGGGAATAGGATTATTTTTCTATTCTGAGTCCTTCTCCTACTGCAACTCTTACCATTGGTCCTAATTCTACTGGTGACACACCCTCTAGCTAGGAGGACATTTTCTCTCCCTCTCCTTTTATTTTTTACCAATATTCTTTTGACGCTACTCTTTTTTTAAAACACTATGGTCACTATGCTAATAGTTGTGTGAGTGTGGAAAGTGTGATCCCAAAACTAAACTACACTTCAATGAATCATTATTTGGTTAATCTAATCAATAAAAGCATGATAACCTAAGAATATGAAATTAACCAAGGCAACCTATTTCCTTCTAGTAGACAAGAGTATGAGTTTTCTCTCAGGTCATTGCAAACCTAGTGACTATAGAATCTATATAAATGAAGGATTTGAAGATTAAACTGTTAGAAAGTAAAGTCCACCAAGATAACTGAGAGGGGGGGGGGGGTGAATCAGTTATCAGATAATTATAACTTTTATCATCATCTTCAACAACATTAAACCATATAAGAAATATAATTACCAACCATAGAAAGATATTCATACACAATAATACAATAACATAAGATATGTTGACTAGGGAACCTCTTGATCAAAGAGTAAACCACGGTGGGAATGATGCCCACAAAAGATGCACTAATATGAATATTCCTTGTGAAAGGATGGAATTTTTTAGGATTCTTATGAAATACATTCAATACATATGAATCCCTATTAGGAGATTTTGAATCCCTATTACAAGATTCTAACCTGGTTAAGAGTTATGGAAGATAGAAGGACCCACTGCCCAAACAACTTCAGGGTAAGATCACTGAACACACTATCCAAATAATCTTTACATTACTCAATAGAATAATATGCTACCTCTTCTCTAACTATGCCAAACTACACTCATTGTTACATCAGATCTCAATTTTAGATTTCTGTACTACGCATGTCTTCCTACACAAATTTGCTTTCATACTTAGCTCTTTTCTTCACTTCATGCATACAACATCACACACAATTGCTACTTCCATATCACAAATACATACTACTATATTCAACTACATTACAAAAAGGAAATACATTCCTTACTTTATACCACACTCAAGTAATTACAAATGAGTTAGCATACAATTACCAAAATAAAAGTTTCCACACGCTACACCAAAATTACACAAAACTATTGGCTCCCAAATACAATAAATCTTCACTCGTATGACCTCAAAGTTTGCACTATCATCCATGTCACTATAAATGTGTCTTCAACTTCCCTTTAACTACACAAAACTAGATTCCATCCTAATTAGAAGATATCATCTGATTTCCACAAATCGCTACTTAGGAACACTCCCTGAATACTGCTTCCACCAAAATGATCATAACTTCCATGAATAAATGAATTACTATCTGCACTCTTAACCATAGACATATAACATATCAAAGAGTATAACCTCAACATTGCATAGCTCCAACTGCAATAACTCACGTGGGCTAATCCAAATCCTGTCTGCTTCTCTGCAAGTCTTCAGTAAATCACTGTGTTGACATCAATGACAATCATAGTCATGAATGCAACAAAAACTACTATAGAATGGATGCCAAACATTTAGCATTCATTCCTAACAATCTCCCCCATTGGCATTGATGGCAACATAGATGAAAAACATCCAATGTTCTAGAAATCCAATACTGCAACACTGCTTCTTCAAATCCTCTTCATCAATCAAATCTTGCTTTGTTATCCTATTTAGTTCTCTCCAACAGATGTCTCAGATGGTTCAGATTGTCTCAGATTTTTTTTCATGTATACTTCTCCCCAATCAACATCAATGATAGAAATTTCATCACTATGTCAACAACAACTCAATGTTAAAAGACACTTTTTAGAAAATACATTTTACTAGAGTCCTCATGACTCAGCTCAGATACACATACTCCCCCATAGAGGAAGTAACAAAATCTAGTCCAGAAGAAAGATAAGGCTCATATACCACTAGACAGATGCAACCAACTACATCACTTCTCAAAAGTAGGCTGGGGCATAACCCCAAGCATACCTCTCAGATACTCAAATGTATCCTTAGGCAAAGGCTTTGTGAATATATCTGCTATCTGCTACTTTTTAATTATGTACTCAAGTCTGACTTCTTTCTCAACAACTTTCTCTCTTACAACATGATACTTAATCTCTTTATGATTTTTCTTAGAATGTAATATAGGATTCTTAGACATACTAACTGTACTGGTGTTGTCACAATGTATGACAATAGGCTCAAAATTTTTTATTCCAATATCTTTTAGCATTTGCTTCATCCAAATTATCTAGTTACAATTGTTTGCTACTGCTACATATTCTGATTCTCCTGTGCTTTATGAAATACAATTCTACTTCTTTCTTAGCCAAGAAACTAATCTTCCTCCAAGGAAAAATGTTCCACCACTGATGCTTTTCTTATCATCAACACTGCCTCTCCAATCAGCATCTGTATATGCACATAGGGTAAAATCATCAAATTTTTCATACCATAGTCCATAGTCCATTGTACCTCTTAAATATCTCAATATCCTCTTTACTGCTGCATAATGTGATTCTCTAGGTTCAATTTGAAATCTTGCTACAATTCCAACTGAATGTGCTATATCAGGTCTTGTATGAGTCAAATACTGCAATCCTCCAATCATAGATCTGTATTTCTTCTGTTCTACTGCAGGAGTCTCATTTGTACTAGATAACTTATGTCCGATCACCATGGGTGTTCCAACTAGTTTACAATTCTCCATTCCAAATCTTTTCAACAAGTCATTCAAGTACTTTTTTTGACTTACAAAGATACCATCATTGTTTTGTGTTATATATAATCCCAAAAAGTATTTCATCTCACCAATCATGCTCATTTCAAATTCAGTCTTCATTTCATCAGCAAATTTTTCACTAGCTTCATCTTCTCCTCCAAAGATAATGTCATCAACAAAAATAACTATAACTAACAAACCATTTTCAATTTCTTTTGTGTATAGATTGCTATCAGCTGTTCCTTTTGTAAATCCCAATTTTAACAAATACTTATCCAGTCTTGCATACCAAGTTCTAGGTGCTTGTTTAAGTCCATATAAAGCTTTCTTCAATTTACATACCATGTCTCCTTCTTGAGTTAAAGGAAAACCTTCAGGCTGCTCAATGTAGACTTCTTCTTCCAATTCTCCATTCAGAAATGCTTACTTCACATCCATCTGATACACTTTGAATTTCTTGTAACCTGCATATGCCAAAAACATTCTTATTGCTTCAATTCTTGCAATAGGTGCAAAGGTTTCTTCATAGTCAATTCCTTCTTGCTGTGAGTTACCCTTATATACCAATCTTGCTTTGTTTCTTACTACTTCTCCTTGTTCATTCATCTTGTTTCTAAATACCCATTTAGTTCCAATAACATTCTTGTCTTTAGGTCTAGGGACCAATTCCCATGTCTTGTTCTTTTCAATCTGATGTAGATCTTCTTTCATAGCATTAGTCCAACTTTCATCTTCAAAAGCTTCATTAGTAGTCTTAGGTTCAATTTGAGAAATCAAACATAGCTATTCTTGTGCCTTATTTCAAGTTAGAACTCCTCTTTTGATGCTCCCAATAATCTATCCAATAGGATGATTTCTTAACAAGCTCTTGCTAGGTGTCACTGTCTCAAATCTCTCTTCAGATGTAGGTTCTTCAATGAATTCAATGTGGCTTTCATTCAACAAATCATTGTCAGTTTCATAAAATAGTTTAGTAGATCCAGTGTTAGGTTTAGGATGAGCTTCTTCATTAGATTCATAATCAAGCATTCTTTCCTAAATTTTGAACTTTTCATCAACTTTAACATTTGCAGTTTCAACAATAGTCTTAGTTATTTTATTGAAACATCTATATGCTTTGATTTTCAAAGAATATCCAAGAAATATGCCTTCATCACTTCTAGGATCAAACTTTCCAATATCATCATCTCTCTTTATATAACATTTGCTTCCAAAAATTCTAAAATACTTAACTGAGGGTGCATGTCCAAACCATAATTCATAAGGTGTCTTGTCTGTGTCTACTCTGATTTGTACTCTGTTCATTGTATACACTACTGTGTTCATTGCTTCTCTAAAGAATATCTTTGCCAAATCATTTTCAAATAACATAGATCTTGCTACTTCAGTCACCAATCTATTCCTCCTTTCTGCAATGGCATTTTGTTTAGGTGTTCTAGGGGCTGAATACTGTCTTTTAATGCCATTTTCTTCACAAAAAATGTTAAACTCTCTAGAAGTAAATTCTCCACCTCTATCAGATCTCAAACATTTAATCTTCATTCTAGATTCATTCTCAACTTTATTCTTAACAATCTTAAACTTATCAAATGCTTCATATTTTTCTTTAAGAAATGCAATCCACATCATTCTTGTAAAATCATCAACAAGAATCATAAAATACCTTTGTCCATAGAATCCTCTAGTCCTTGTAGGATAGCTCAAATCTATATGAACAATCTCCAGCTTCTCTATAGATGTAAACTTCTTACTGGGGAAAGAACTTCTCTTCTGTTTAGCCATTACACATTCTTTGCAAATCATGTTAGTAGGCTTCATAATTTTAGGCAAATCTCTTACTGCAAGTGTAGTACTTACTTTCACAATGTTATCAAAATTTATATGACAAAACCTTCTATGCCATAACCAACTGTCATCAATCTTAGTAATCAAACATGTCATATCAGTGAACAACCACTATCTATAATCCAATGAGCTTTCTTTTCAACTTGAGAAAATAAGATTTTTTCTTCCTTAACATCAATTTTAGGATTCTCTTCTTTAATTGCTACAAATCCTATGTCATCATTATTTTCAGTATCACTTTCACTTAAAGTTCTTTCTATACTAGCTTCAAGATCTTCATCATTAGCATAATAACATTCCTTAGATTTTCTAGGTTTGAAATTGCTTCTATAATTTTTAACTCTCTTAGGACATTTAGATGTAAAATGACCATATTCTTGACAAGTCCAAAATTTAAATATTTTCTTACCCTCTGGTTCTCTTTTCAAAAGCAAGGCAATACCTTCTTCAATCTTCTTGTCTTCTTCATTTCTAGATCTGCTGCTGCCAGCATAATCTCTGCTCACACTGATGCTTCTTGACAAAGTAGGGTGAACACTAAGAGCACTGAATGCTATCTCCATTCTAGGTAAGTCTCTTGATAATCTCAAGCTCATTTCTGCTGCTTCCAAATTCCAAGAAGAGTCTCTCTTGTAAAGTTTGTTGTACAAGGTATCACTTGTTCAATCATTTGTGTTGTCTGCTTAAATACAGGATTCAATGTCCTTAGAATTTTCCATATCACTTCATTCTCTATCTTTGTTCCTCCACAAGATTTTATACCTGTAATAATTTCTGACATTCTACCAATATAACTTCTAATAGATTCATTTTCCAACATTCTTATATCTTCAAATGCACATATCCAGTTATGTAATCCAACTCTTTTTGCATGTTCATCACCTTCAAAAGTAGAGTGTAAAGCATTCCAAATTTCATGAGATTTTTTCAAATATTTTACTCGACTATACTCATTCTCCGGAAGTGATGTCAAAAGTGCTTCTCTTGAAAGTATGTTGCACATGAATAGATCTCTCTCTTCTGCAGTACATGTTTCAAGATTGTCCTCTTCAATGATAGTCTTATTATTCTTTGTAATCAACCAATAACCTGGTCCTAAACATAGTAGGTGTGTTTTCATCTTTTCTTTCCAGCTGTCAAAATTTACTCCATCAAACTTAGGGCTTTCTTTCCTGAAATTCACCATGGATCTCCTATAGCTGTTAAACTTCTTTTTCAAGGACCTGCCGCTCTGATACCAATTGTTAGAAAGTAAAGTCCATGAAGATAACTGAGAGGCGGGGGGGGGTGAATTAGTTATCAGATAATTATAACTTTTATCATCATCTTCAATAGAATTAAACCATATAAGAAATATAATTACCAACCATAGAAAGATATTCGTACACAATAACACAGTAACACAAGATATGTTGACTAGGGAACCTCTTGATCAAAGAGTAAACCCCGGTGGGAATGATGCCCACAAAAGATGCACTAATATGAATATTCCTTGTGAAAGGATGGAATCTGTTAGGAGTCTTATGAAATACATTCAGTACATATGAATCCCTGTTAGGAGATTTTGTATCCCTGTTAAAAGATTCTAACCCGGTTAAGAGTTATGGAAGATAGAAGGACCCACTGCCCAAATAGCTTCAGGGTATGATCAATGAACACACTATCCAAATAATCTTTACATTACTCAATAGAATAATATGTTACCTCTTCTCTAACTATTCCAAACCGCACTCACTGTTACATCAGATCTCAATTTCAGATCTCTATACTTTTCATGTCTTCCTTCACAAATTTGCTTTCATACTTAGCTCTTTTCTTCACTTCATGCATACAACATCACACACAATTGCTACTTCCATATCACAACTACATACTACTATATTCAACTACATTACAAGAAGGAAATACATTCTGTCATGCCCATCTAGACCAGTCTAAAAACACACCAATTTTTTTTTTTTTTTTAAAGGAGATAATAAGACCAAACTATTGCTATGGAATATCAGGTGTCACTGACAATAGATCAAAAAGGGTCTAAAGATCCAATTATTTACAACGCTGATTAACATCTGGTGATGTCTATGAGGTTTAAAACAATACTCTAACTTGTCTAATTAGGATGATCCTTTACTAAAATGTATTTATTAAAATTTAATCTAACAAGATTATATCACCCTACTCGCTACATCCAGAAAACAATCTAGAAAGGTCAAATTATCATAATCTATTTTTAATTTCAATGCTAAGCAGAATTTAATAAAAAGAGGTTTCGTTAATTAAATTAACGATCAATTCGTAAAGCGTAAATTTAATAATCATGAAGATTATAATAGAGTAAAAGAATGTTACTTAAAATATTAAATAATATTCCTCTGATATTGATTAATAATTCATGATAAATATAAGGGAATATCAAATTGATTTATCATAATTAAAATGATAATGTATAATCAACTAATAAATGATTATACTTAAATGGACATATATATTATTTAATTATAGTTATTAATTATATATATTATAAATTAATATCTTTATATTTATTAATTTGTTAATAAATATATTAATTAATTAATCCATTCCTTCCTTTATACCACACTCAAGTAATTACAAATGAGTCGACATACAATTACCAAAATAAAAGTTTCCACACGCTACACCAAAATTACACAAAACTGTCAGCTTCCAAATATAATAAATCTTCACTCGTGTGACCTCAAAGTCTATGTTGTCATCCACATCACTATCAATGTGTCTTCAACTTCCCTTTAACTACGCAAAACCATATTCCATCCCGATTAGGAGATATCATCCGATTTCCACAAACCGCTACTTAGGAACACTGCCTGAATACTGCTTCCACCAAAATGATCATAACTTCCATGAATAAATGAATTAATATTTGTGCTCTTAACCATGGACATATAACATATCAAAGAGTATAACCTCAACTTTTCATAGCTCCAACTGCAATAACCCATGTGCGCTAATCCAAACTCTGTCTGCTTCTCTGCAAGTCTTCGATAAATCACTGTGTTGACATCAATGACAATCATAGTCATGAATGCAACAAAAACTACTACAGAATGGCTGACAAACATTTAGCATTCATTCCTAACATAAACTATGATACAAATGCAAGTTCATCCAAACTTAGTCTAAGATTAATCTATATTAAGCCAAATTGAAGTGTTCCTAGATTTGATTGATGCCATGATGATAAAATAAACTAAACTATCTACTTAACAAAGATTGAAATGCTTGAACAAATGATTAATGGAATAAAAAAAATAATTAAGAAATTAATATATCCAAAAATGATTTCAAATGCATAAATGATAATCAATTTGACAAAATTACACTAAGCAAAGATTCAGATCATTCTTGTGATAATGGAGGCCTAATTATATAGAGACCCTCTTGAGAATGAATAGACAAGATTGATTCCAAAGGAATGATTGAGATTCATTTTGAACTAGCACAATCCACGTGCAACTCATTTGATTGGTTGAGAGAACCACTTATTTGGGAAACTTCCCAGGCAGAAATGAAGTTTCTAAAATGACTGATGAGTTAATAGATTTTTTTTTTTCTAGTTAACTGGATTGTTTCCAAAAATTATTTTTAGTTGACTGGATGATGACTTCATAAATGCATTTTGAAATATTTAAAGGATTTTATGCATTTTTATCCAAAATGTGATGACGTAATTAAATTTTTATTCCTTTTTGTGATTAATTGACAATTCCTATTTATTTAATCAATATCCTAAAATATTAATTAAATAAATGGTATAAGGTTTAAGTTTATTGCCAATACCATTAGAATTTAGGAATTAATTAATTGAATACCTATCAAGTGCAATAATTGAATAGGACTTAGAATATAGGTCAAATCAGATTTGATGAGTTTAATTTCCTTACGTTAGGACTTAGGAGATTTAATCAAAATTAGGGTTTTCTTGATGAATAATCAAGATTAGAGGCTTATGGTTTTGGTGACCAATTTAAGTGATTTCATTTGCCCCTCTTTGAATTGATGTGTGATCAACACATTGATTCAAAGAATAGTTAGTGTTGAAACTGAGAATAGTTTGATGTGAAATGATGAAACTACTCTCAAGTTGATTGATTCAAAGATATCAATTTTGAACTTGATTGGACAAGAATCAAGTAGGATAGAAAAAAATGGTCAGTTTGATGTGAAGCGATGAAACTGAAAACCTGTCTGGTTTGATGATGACAACTAACCAATTTAATAAGAAGTGATGAAATTGATTAATATTAGAAAAGACTCTTCAACCATTGGATTGGTTTGAATGAATAACTAGTTTGATTTGAAGTGATAAAACTGATTATCATTAAGAGATCGATAGTGAAATTGACTTGATTTGATGCAATGAAGCTAATTGGATTCATGAGGATAATATCAGCTTGATGTGAAACGATGAAATTGATATTCCCCTAGAGATTTTATGATGATGAAGAATCTCAACTTAATGTGGTGCGATGAAGCTGAGATGCCCCTAGCGATAAGGTTTTGTTTGATTTAAATATTTGATTTCTTGATTCAAAATTCAAAGATTTCTTAATTTTTGATGATGTGATCAATGAAATGTTGATGTCATGCTCATGCCCCCTCAGGAGAAAAAATGAAATATAGCTAGGTGCCCTAATGATTTGAAGTAATTTTGATTGATAAAATGATGCAAGAAGAGAGGGATCTAATTTTGATGAGATTAGAAGTGAGTAGGTCATATTATGCACTTAGTTTAGGTCTCGTTGACCAATTTTGAACAAAATTTGGGTAAGTGTTGAGCAAGATATTGGTGCATTTATCACATGAGGAGAAATAAATTGCATTGATTTGAAGGATAGAGGATTGATTGTGCAAGTGGTCAAAATGCAATTGGAGTAAAAAGTCAAACTGTGATGTTGACAGATAAAATGATCTCAGATTTTGATTTTGATCCCAAAAATAGAATCAGGATGGTCAAATCAGCAGGGAATCTTCTTTTTGATATACATGTACTTAATGTAATACCCCAAAAATGGGCTATAAGTTCATTAACCTCCTACATCTACAAATTGAACGAAATCAACATCGAAGTCCTAATCTAAGGCACATCTAAACATCATCGAATCATAATTGATTATCTTAAATTCTGCATCGAGGAATATTCCTAACAATATTCCTAAATTATCTTAATTATCTTTAATTTAATAATTATTTGGAGATAAATCACATTTATCCTAAGTTTGATTAATTGAATATTTTCATATTTAATTAATTAGATTTAATATTTGCCACTTAATTGTGTAATTAAATTTAATTCTATCTATTATTAATTGTATTATTTAATTTTGACAATAAATCCAATATCCTATGAATAATTGATTAAATTCTTATTTAATTAATTAAAGCATGTTGTCATTATTTAATAATATAATTTTTAATAAAAGTTTGGTAAAATAGTTAATTAACCAATAAATTAATTATTTATTTTCAAAAATCAAGTTGAGTTGAGGATACATCATTTTATTTATTTATTTAATTCTTAATTATTATGCACATTCAAAAGAAATAGTTAAACTCCAAATCAAAAAATCAATGCAAGTTATTGACTTTTTGGAACTCAACATCCTTTTGAAGTTCAAAAAGCTGATCTAAACTCTAATTTGAGCTAAAAAGCTATTTTTGCATGATTTTTGAGAATTAACTATCTTTCATGATCAGATAACTCAAAAATTAAGATGAGTTAATTTGAGTGATTTATGGCTTTTTCCCATGCACCTCCAAAGCCCTAGATTTCTATAAATTAAGGCTTCAGCTCATCTCTCAATCATCTCGCAAATTGCAAACTTACTCTACAGGAATCATAGCATATCAGATTTGGAGAATTTGCACAATTGGAGCTTGAAAGATAAATTTGAGGATTCAAAGCTTTGTGAGATCAATTTCAAATTCATAGCTTTCATATTATTGTTAGAATCCTCATTCTCATATCATATCATTTCTAGATTAGCATTGCATATCAATTTTCATATTAGCATAGATTCATATCAGTTTTTATCATTCTTATTGCATAGAAAATATCAAAAATATAGATTAATTGCATTCATATTTCATATCTAGATTAATTGCATTCAAATCCTTTGTTTAGGTGTCGTCTAGGTCACTGATCTCGATTACAATCTGAGAACATCAATCTCGCACCTACTAGAAGGCAGTAAATCTCTTGGTTAGATTAGATTTCAATTTTGCACGATTTTGATTTTAGCTAACCTCTAATGTTTTACTAAGTGTTGTGTCTACAGATCAGGTACAATTTTCACACACACACTTAATAATATCTCTGATGAAATATTTGACCACTTGATGAGAGAGGATGATGATTGGTTTGATTATAGATGGTGTATGAGATAATGTGGCAAAGTAGTAATGCTGTTCAAATGAAAAATGTAAAACTAACATGAATGCACCCTAGGATTTAGTCACTGGATTTTCCTTTGAAAATTTTCATCATTGAGCGTATGTGGGACATCATAGCCCATATAATTATCACCGATGCCACTACAACCACAAGAATATGAATATGGCCCATATGAGATAAATGCGGGAAAGTAATGCAAGTACAAAGGCATAAAAGTTGAGATAACCTAAGCATCGTTTCTAGTTGATATAGAAAGTAAACATAAGCATCAAGGCATAAGAGGCCATGATGACCTAAATGGTTGTGTAAACAAATTGAATAATAGACAAGGAGATAGTTCTAGCCTCACCTTAGTGTCCATATAAAAAGGGATGTGTGGTGATCCAATCAAGATGGAGGCTCTTACCACATACACCCAGTTTATTGGACAATTCAGGATCATCATAACCGCATAGAAAAGAAGAAGATAAATAAAACCAATTATGCCTCTAGTCCATGTTCCTTTAGTCATTTTAGACATTGTCAAGTTACATAGAAAGGGATAATTAGGAAATCAAATGATAACAAATAGCATACCAAGAAAATTCACAACCTTTATTGATTCTCTATTCATTTAGACATCGTCAAGTTGCAATAGGGATGTGATCAACATCAATTTATAAAGTTTTGTGTTGTTTGTGTTTTGTGTTCTAGCTTGTTGAAGTGTGTAGTGCTAAGAAACACTTGTTTGATCTATCGAATCTGGCAGTCATTTGGATTTGATAGTTTAGTTTATCGATAAGTGTTGAGAAATACTTTTTGTTGATGTCTTCACATTGTGGGGTGTTGAGAAAAACCAATGTGTGTTAGTGATGAAAATTTCAGTGGTTTTTGGAAAAATGACTCTGATTCGCTTTAGATAATGATCTAACTGATTGTCATGATAGGAAATTGCCCCTTAGTGAGACTTGAATATCCTAGGATGAAGATAAAGACCAATTCCAATCTATGACAATGTTACGTGAAAAAAATAATTTGTTATGAAAGTGACTGAAGGCTATGTGCAAATTGAAGAAAATTAAGGATTCCAAGACTAGTGTTGATAGATGGAGCGCAAGAGTACAAGAGGTGCTTGTTAACTAGGTTTTCACCAAGACACTTTTTCATTTTTCAATTTTTTTGCTCTTTTCATTTTTTGACTTTTTTTGTATTTTGATATTTTTTTTATTTTTTGGGTTAATGCATCAAAGCACCTGTTTACTAAGTTTTCACTAAGATGATCATTTTTTAATAATTTTTAGAAATTTTTAGGACTTTTAGCTATGTACATGTTGCTAGATATAGAGAATGCTTAGACGTAGAACTTATTTAGATGGAGTGTGTTGATGGGATCCCAGATCTTTTCTCTCTCAAATGTAGAGAGAAAATAGGTGCTAGAGCCAAATGTTGGAGTGATAATGTCTCGACCCAACTAGTTAGGCTCAAACTTCTCCTTCTATTCCCAGTGTGATTGGTTACGAGGATTTTCTCTCAACACTAGGTCACCAACTTGTAGCTCTCGTGGTTTGACCTTTTTATTGTACCCTCTTCACATTATCTTTTGATATGATCTCAGGTGATCAAATGCCCCTTATTGAGATTCATCTAGTAGTTCTAACTCTTGCAATTTGTATATTTTATAATCCTCATTAGGTATTAATTGGTGTAAAGAAAATCTCAAAGATAAGAGTTGTACTTCAATGGGTAAAACCATTTTTGTATTGTACACTAGGGTGAAAGGTGTTGCTCAAGTAGGTATTCAAATACTAGTGTGGTAAGCCCATAATGTTGGATTAAGTTACAAGTTCCAATCCTTTCCTGACTTACTAACAATATGATGAAATATTTTGAGAAGATTTTTATTGGAGGCTTCGGCCTGGTTGTTTCCTTGTGGGTAGTAGATTGAAGAAAAATGTTGTTTGATATTGAATTTATTACAGAGCTCAAAGATATCACTATTCTTAAATTGTCCTCCATTATTAGTTATGATGGAGGAGGGGATACCATATCGGTAGATAATGTAATTCAAAATAAACAAAGCCACATGTTTTCCTATTGCAGTGGTAAGTGAGACTTCTTCAACCTACTTGGTGAAGTACTTTGTGGATGTTATAATGAATTTGTGTCCATTTGAGGAGGAAAAATATATCTTCCTAATGAGATCAAATGCCCATTGTTGGAAGGGCTATTGTGCAATAAAAGGAATAAGCTCCTTGGCTAGAGCGTGTATGATATTTCCATGCAATTGGAATTTCTTGCAAGCTCTCGAGTACCTTGTTGCCTCTTTTTCCATGTCTAGCCAATAGTAGCCAACTCTTAGCAATTTGTGAGCTAAGGTCAGACCATTAGAATGAGATGCACATATGCCCACATGAACGTTAGCTAACACACATTTAGAATCCTATTTTTCTAAACACCTAAGAAAATTTCTATCTAAACCTCTCTTATATAGGTTGTTAGTGATGGCATACTATGAGGAGTTGCTGATAAGGTTTCTTCTTTCATTTTTGGTTAAGTTATCAGGGATAACCTAGTCTTTGAGGTAAGAGTAGACATGGCTATATCATGAGGAATCTTGTCCTATGATAGTACAAATTATTTGGGAATTAGGTGAGTTATTGATGCAAGGGGGGATAGGAAGGGGCCAAAAATGACACACCCTAACTAGATCCACCTTGCAGAACAACATGTGGAAGTAACAACACAATAGAGTGAGAGAGAATGAAAATCACTTTCTTACATTATATTAAAATTGATTCATACATGCCGGGCTGTATGGCCTTCCTAGTTTAGGCCAGATATTACAATCAAGTACAAAAGTCCTCAAACATGTGAGGATCTACCAACAATCTCTAATTTTTTATCAAATATCTTCTATCCCAAAAATTCCAGAGAACTCTCAAAAACTCTAACCAAACAACTACATTTATACAAGAGGCTACCAAAACAAGTCAGCCTTTAGATTCATAATCAATAGAAGGTATGACTAGATCTAGGTCCACATGCTTCCCAATGATGGATACTAGTATTAAATCTATGACCGTAATTAATTGCACAAGTCAGCCTCAATAGGAACTCAAAATAAACCACTCGATAAACAAGGAAAACTAAGTGCCAGACAAGCATCACTGAGCACCAGGGAAATTGACCGAGCACCAAAGAGATAACCCATCAACACCGGTGAATAAAGGAAATTGAGCAACACCAAACCAACTCGATCAAAGCATGAACCAAGCAACACAAACAAACTCAAATCTATTTTTGGTGACACAGGATTGCCAAGGACCCGAGATGCTCCTGCATCAGACACCTAGGGTTATTTGAGAATGGTTCTCCAAATCATGAAATGAGTATGATCTGAGTTGCATCCAACTCAGATTATGAAATCCATGAACTATCTTCAATCGGTCTGTTCTTCCACTTTACTAGATATCCCATATACTATTTTTCTCTTGTATTTCTACCAATTCTTTGCTCCAAGATCTAATCAACTTCTTCATTCTACTTCTTAGGATAATCCATCGGTACTATCATGTCTTCATCAGATTCATGATACTCATACAAATCAGCAATGTTGAAAATAGGTGAAATATCTGTCAATAGGTAACTCAATCTCATATGCATTTCCACTGTCAAATTTCTTCAAAATCTTGCAAGGTCCAAACTTCTTCATCTTCAGCTTCCCATATGTTCCAACAGGAAATATGCCTTTCTTCAAATGAACCATTACTTCATCACCAACATCAAAAGTCTTATGTCTTCTTGATCTATCGACTCTGTCTTTGTATTTTTGATTACTCTTTTCCAACTTATGTTTCACATCTTCATGCAATGTCTTCATGTACTCAACAAATTTTACTCCTTCAACACTTCTTTTTCTTTCATCAACAATGTCTCTCAAATCAGACATACCTCTTGGTTGTATGTCATTTACAATCTCAAAAGGTGTTTTTCCAGTACTCCTATTCACTGATTATTGTATGCAAACTCTGCTTGTACCAACATAGAATCCCAATTACTCAGTGTGTCTCCAACTAAACATCTCAAAAGATTTCCCAAACTTCTGTTCACAACTTCTATTTGTCCATCAGTTTGTAGGTGAAATGTAGAACTATATTTCAACTTAGTGCCAAATTTTCTCCAAAGGGTCTTCCAAAAGTATCCAACAAATTTTCTATCTTGGTCAGAGATAATACTCCTCGGTAATCCATGCAATCTAAAATTTTTCTTAAAGAAAAGATCTGCTACATGTACTACATCTAATGTCTTTCTACAAGGTATAAAATGTGCCATTTTAGAAAATCTATCCACAACAACAAATATAGAATCATTACCTCTTACTATCTTCGGTAAGCCAAGGACAAAATCCATATAGATGTCAATCCAAGGTTTCTCAGGGACAACAATAGGTGTATACAATCTAGTATTCTGACTCACTCCTTTTGCAACTTGACAAACTCCACAACATTTCACAAATTTTTGAACATCTTTATACAAATGTGGCCAAAAGTATTTCTCCTTAAGCAAATCCAATGTCTTATCAATTCCAAAATGTCCAGCCAAACCATTGCTATGTTTCGCCTTTATCAAATTAGTCTTCATTGGTCCTCTTGGTATACACAACTGAATACCTTTAAACAACATACCTTCCTGAATGAAATATTCTTCCCATTTAGTAATTGGTTGATCTTGAATAGGTGCTCTGCACTTTCTCCATGGATCAGAAAAATCATGATCAACTTCATAAGAATCTCTCATGTCATCAAAGCCAAGAACTTGAATTTTCATCTCGGTCATCAAAGATCTCCTTCTACTCAATGCATCAACAACTCAGTTAGTGAATCCACTCTTATGCTTTATCATGAATATATAACTCTACAAATACTCAACCCATTTCATATGTCTTTGATTCAACTTATTCTGACTACCAAAATACTGTAAAGCCTTATGATCGGTATACAACACAAATTCACTTGGTATCAAATAATGTCTCCATTTCTTTAGGGCTTGAACAATAGCATAAAATTCTTGATCATACACATAATATTTTCTCCTTGCATCATTCAAATTTTCACTAAAGAAAGAAACAGGTTTACCTTCTTGACTCAATAGAGCTCCAATTACACTTCACTTGCATCACATTCCACTTGAAATACCTTATTGAAATTAGGTAATGCCAAAATAGGCAATTCAACAACCTTCTGCTTTAGAGTCTCAAAAATTTTATCAGCTCCATGTGTCCACTTGAATTCTCTTTTGTCTCCTCTCATAGTCTCAGTCATAGCATTACAAATTGAACTAAAATTCCTAATGAAATTTTGGTAAAAACTTTCCAAACCATGGAATGATCTTACCTCACTAGCATTTTTAGGTGTAGGCCAATTCAAAATAGCTTCAACCTTTTTAGGATCCATTTTCAAACCATCAGCTGAAATCACAAATCCCAAATACACAATCTCCTCTTTCATGAATGAACACTTTTTCATATTTATCAACAACTTTTCTTCTTTCAATCTCTGCAAAACTTGTCTAACATGCAAAAAATGTTCTTCTCTGGTCTTACTAAATATCAGAATATCATCAAGATATACAATCACAAACTTACTCAAGAATTTCTTCAAAACTTCATTTATCAACCTCATAAATGTACTCGGTTCATTAGTTAAACCAAAAGGAATAACCAACCACTCATACAAACCTTCTTTTGTCTTGAAAGCACTCTTCCATTCATCACCTTCTCTGATTCTGATGATACCCACTATTCAAATCAATTTTGGTAAAATACTTTGCTCTAGTCAAACTGTCCATTATATCATCCATTCTTGGTATAGGAAACCTATATTTCACTGTTATCTTGTTGATTACTCTAGAATCAATACACATTCTCCATTCTCCATTCTTCTTAGGTACCAATACAACATGTACTGCATAAGGACTCAAACTTTCTCTGATCAAACCTTTCCCCAACAATTCTTGAATTTGTCAGTTGAATTCTTGATTCTTGGTAGGTGTCAACTGATGAGGTAAGTAAACTAGCTCCAGGGATGAGATCCACACAATGATCAATGCTATTCTTCAGTGGAAAACCATCATGTACATTATCATAAATGATTTCACTGTACTCGATGAGTAACTTATCAATCTCCTCAAGGAAACTATCCTCTATTTTCTTACTTGGCTTGTTAGGAATCACAAAAAAACATACATCATTCTTCTTCAAATCCTTAACAAATTTTCTTCCTTCCATCAAGAAAACTTTCATAGATGTGTAAACATTACTAATAGGTTCTTCCATCAAAGGTAACAAGATTTGTCTTCTTTCATCAGCCCAAATAGTATATTTATGCAATCTCCCATCATATTTAGCATGTCTATCATATTGCCAAGGTCTACCCAACTAAATATGACAACAATCCATAGGCATGATATCACATAATGCCTTATCATAGTACTTTCCAATTTTCAAATTCACATAACATTGTTCACTTACCAAGAGTGTATGCTCATCTTTGATCCATGAAATCTTATAGGGCTTCGAATGTTCCAACCTTTTCAACTACAACTTTGTGACCATTTCCTCAGATGCCAAATTCTCTGAGCTACCACTGTCAATGATTACCTTCCAAACTTTATCAGAAACTCTACATTTGGTCTTGAACAAACTTTTCCTTACTGTATCTTCCTTTTTACCTTCATTCCAAAGTGCTCTTCTTACATCAAGTTATTTTCCTTCTCAGGTTCATTCAGTGATTCTTCTTGCACCAAAGAATTCCAACTATTACCGACCTTCTTACTTGCATGTTTACACTCAAATGCCCTTCTTCTCCATAATTGTAACAAGTTCCTTAGAAACCACCTCTGTTATAACCACCTCGGTAGTTACTACCTCTACCTCTAGATGAACTTTCACCTTTTCACTCAGTCTTGCCTTTATCCAGAGTTGTCTTTTCAGGTTCAGATCTACTATTTTCATCATAAGATCTACCTCTTTCTCTAGGGAATCTACCACCTCTACCTCTTTGTCTTTACTCATGTCTCTTGCTCAAATTTTCCTTAGCTTTCAAAGAAAATTGATAAGCCTCTTCAATGTTCTCTAGCTTGACCAAAATGATTTCTTCTTGGATAGAAACTCTCAAACCATTCAGGTATCTAAAAATTCTTTCCACATCATCTTCATCATGTCCAAATCTGATATCTAATCTATAGAATTCCTCAGTATATTCTTGTATACACCTAAAAATGGTCATCTAGACTATTAGCCCCTTTTGCTAAATCATCAATTGCTTATTCTTGATCAAATCCTAGTTCTATCATTTATTCGATTATTTTCTATGGGCTAACCATCTTATCCTAAGTCTTTATTTATTAAAAGGAATATTTCCTCCCCTTTTAATAAATAAAAAGCCCCCACTTTTCCTCTTATCCTAAGTTGCACAAATAAAGCATTATTCTTATTTTATAAAAAAAAAGAAAAGCACTTTTTGTCTCATATGGACACAAAAGTCAACTCTTATTTTCCTATTGGAGGATACTTGTGCACATGGATTGCTCCTCTTTTAAGCTCCACCATTGATTAAATCTTTTGCCTCTTAATCTCCATGGTCCATTTCTCCTCATTTCCTATAAAAGAAGAGCTCTCTTCTTCATTCTAGGGACACAATTTTTATGTTATTGTTATGCTACAGGTTTTCTAGGTCATCTTGGAGTTTTTGGAGACATTCTTGCATCTAGGGTTTGAAGATTTGGAGCATTGTTGGCATTCATCTTGGATCTTCATCAACACTCTATCTTCTTGTCTTCATTCTTGCATCATCATGACTTTCTTGCTTCATAGTTAGATTTCATTTCTTGCATAGTAGCTTCATTTTCATGGCATTCTTAGCTTAGATTTCCTTTATGCTTTAGATTAATTCATCTAGTTTAACTAGGAGGCTTTGTAATACTTACATCTTTCATTTCCATAGCTTAGCTTGCATCTCCATTCTTAATCTAGCTTGCATTGCATTTCATTCTTGATTCTTGAGGATATTGGCATTCTTGCCCTTGTCTTCATTGAATCTCCCATTGCATGGTTTACTAGCAAGGTTATTGGCTTAATAGCTCTAGCTGAGAGCATTCTTAAAAACCCTTGCACTCCATGCCTAGGGAGCTATGGATCGATTTGTGAGAGCTCATTCTTGAGTTTCCTTGCATGTAATGATCCATAGAAGTGTGACACATTTATAGCACACATTTTTGGCGCCCACCGTGGGGCAGAGTAGATAGACTTTGTCCTTTAAATTCTGCATTTTCGTCATTTTTCGTCAATTTTTCGGCAAGTTTTTAGCGTAATTTTTGTTCTCTGGTTTTTTGTCTCAGAATATCGCGCGATACTTCTCAGGTATATCGCGCGATATACCTTACTATACGCGTGCGATACTTCGCGCCAGAGAAGAATCGCATGGCAGTATTGAGGTATATCGCCTGGTCTCGGGCGAAGTATCGCCTGGTGTCGGGCGAAATATCGCGCGGACTGAGAAGTATCGCCTGGTGTGGGGCGAAGTATCGCACGATACTGTGTCTGAATGTGGCAGTGAGCTATTTTTAGGCTATTTTATCTATCTTGCAAGTTTCGGGTTGCTAGCTATCTTTTTGAAATTTTTTGAAATTTCCAGGCGTTTTCAAATCCGTGCCACTTTGGAAAATGGGTGCCCATTTTTTTTGAAATTTTGCAAATGGTATCAAAAGTTTAAGTGTGATATATCGTTGGAAAGGTCTTTCCGAGCCCAATCCAACCATGATGGTTTCATTTTCAGATTTTATCATTTGATCAATTATTTTTGCAGATTATCAGATTTTTCATGTGTTAACCATTGTGGGTCTAACAAGTTGTGGTTGTAGGTGCACTTGCTTGAGATATTTTGCCAAAAGAACGCATGTCAAAGAGGGCTACTAATGGTTTTTGTAGGGCTTCCCTAAGCATAAAAACTAAATCAAGTGCTTGTTTAATTGCTTTTTTTATTAAGTGCGGCATATACTAGTTGTTTCATTTCATTAGGCACTTAATACTTTGTGAAAGGAATCTTGGGGTGGTAGGAGAAGTATGCTCTTCACCTTTAGGTGAATCAGAAAATCTTGACCCATCTTGAGGTTTTGGAAGCAAAGGGGTAATTGGATCTTGCTTGGTGTGTTTGGGAGAAGTTTTTGAGATAGGGGAGTATGCTCTTCACCCTTGTGGTGAATCAAAAACCTTGAACCTCAAAAATCATCCATTCTTTGTTTAGCTTAGGATCCTTTAGCGGGCCTGCTCTTGAGAAATCAAGAGGAACGACCCAAGTGGGGACAACCTCGTCATCATTTTCCTTGGTGGCGAGTGATTCCAACTCACTATAATCTCAAGGCTATCGAGGACACAAAACCTTGGTAGACATAGTACTTATCTTCGCTTGATGTGAGTAACTTGTGGGATTGTGACCATGAGGAAAGCATTAAGCAAGAATGCTTAAGGTACTCTTGAGGCCGCGAGGTCCTAGTCCTTTATGAGGAGCAAGAGGGGTGCTATGAACGGAAATCCTTACTATGAACCATTAGATAGAGGCCACCCTATTTTAGCCGCTTAGCTTCTTGGTGCAAGGATTGATCCAAGTGGACTTACCCGGATCACCCCAAGACACTCACCATATGTGTTCCTTTGGTTGTGTTTTTGACACTTCCATGACAATGCCAATATCTCTTGTGGGCAACCACTTGGTGTGAGGCAAGGGAGCATCAAGTTGTGAGCCACGTTGCTAAGTAATGAGCCTTGTCCTTCTAGGTAGTAATTGCTTGAATTGTCTTCGATTGTGCTATGCCCGTGTAAACGTTCTCAACATTCAAACAAATGGTAGCATTCATAAGGTTCTCTATTTTGATATCACAAGTGCTTATCTTGGCAAGGTTGCTTTTGCCCTTGTTTCAAGTGTTCTATGACATGTTTGATCCCATACTGTTTGCAAACTTGTCTTTTATCTATTGCTACTGCTTGTCAAACTGAAAAATTGCACTGCTCAATCTACAAATTTGGTCCAAGCGCTTCAAAACTGAGTTTTTCACGTTCACTGGTCAAGAGTCATATGATATTGAAGTATCCTTGCATACCCTCAACCAAGAATCTTGAGTCATTTCTACTGTCCTGTCATTGCTACAATTCAGAGTTGCTAAACTTGCACTTTAACCTGTCGTAGAGTGTCTTTTTCTGTTCTTATCTGAAACTGGTTTGTTACCTACATGCTTAGATTTGTTCTAGACTGAAACAAATGAGCTAAAACTATTGGATTTGAGTTTAATGAATGCTACTCTTGATCACTTGTCGCATCACGGTTACCTCTCTAGCTACTTGTTTATTGAGCTTCTTGCTCGTTGCTTGGCTTTAGTCAATTGATTGCTGTAAGTGCTTGAGCACTTTTGACGAGCCATCTCTCTATTGTTCTACTTTGACAAGTGATCTTTATTAGCTTTCCTTATCTCAAATCTGAGAAAATTTGTCTCATTCTATTAGTCAACCAACATCTCTTTTCATGCCGGTTACAACTCGGTCTCAATTTGAGCAGGAGAGTCATCCTCCGTTCAATTATACACAGTTACCTTCTCCAACTAGACGTTCAAAAGCACCCATTAGCAACAACAGTTCTAGTTCTGACCAATCTGAGAATTCTAAGGCTACATCGTGGTATAAAGGAGGTTTCCTCTTTTCCGCATTCAAGACCCCCAAAAACACAGACAGTGTCTCACTCACTTTGACTGAACAAGAAAAGTTTCAACTCTTGCAAGAACACTTTGAGCGTAAGGATAATCAAGCGCGCTTAGACAAAGAACACAATCAACAAAGGATGGATGCTACTAGGCACATGGCTTATAGAGGGACATTTCATGAGCAACCTGAGACTAGCAATCATGAGCACAGACCTTCTTTTAACAATGGCAACAATGACAACAACACACCACCAAGATCTCCTCCAAGGCCAACTTTTGCTATGCCTTCTTCACCTCCTAGACCTCCTCCCTCTCAACATGAGGCTGAGGCTAATGATGAGATTTCTAGTGAGGATCTTATGAGATGTGAACAAGATGTGGATTTCCAACGAATGATGCATAAGCTTTTAGAGCGTAATGGCGATCAATATTTTCAATATATGACTTCTAGAGGATACAAGCTTCCTCCCGGGTATGATGTCAGACAAATTGTCCAACAAAGAGTACCAACTGAATTGGAAGTTCTTCAAGAAGAATTACGTCGGACAAATCAACGCCTTACCCAAATGGCATTAGAAAGAGAGCCTCCAAAGGTCTCTTTTGTAGAATCAATTTGTGCTCTTCCTTTTGATAAAGATCTATACATGGTCCCATTTCCTAAGGATATTGAGGTTCCTAAATATGACAAGTATGATGGAAATGGTGACCCTCATGACCATGTGCGTCACTTTTATGCTCTTAGCATGGACTTTCTTCATGAAGACACATATCTCCTACGCTTATTCCCTCGAAGCTTAAGAGGCCAAGCTTTGGAATGGTTTGCGAAATTGACACCACCGCTTAAGAATTTTGATGAGTTAGCTCAGTGATTTACCCAACAGTACTCTTACAACATCCAACAACCTGTCACTGTGATAGATCTCGGTAATCTAAGACAACATCAAGGTGAGCCGTTTGCAACTTACTTACAACGTTGGAGGTCATTGTATTCTCGATATCCTCGTCAGCTACCTGAGAGAGAAAAGATTGACATTTTTGTCAACACACTTGTGCCTGAGCTATTTTATGATCTAAGGAAGCAATTGTTCTCCTCCTTCCATGACATGGTTGAAAGTGCATATCGGATTGAGGATGTAGCTATAAGAAAAGGGGATATTGTTATTAATAAAGATGCTAAAGGCAATGGTAAAGACAAGAACAAACCTTGGAATAAGAACAAGTATGTTGTTAATGATGGGGTTGTTGATGCTCCTAAAGTTAAAGAGCCTGCTTTCAATCTTTCCAATGCTATCTATGCAGCAAAACAAAAAGAAGCTGCCAACGCTCACAATGCTCCTAAACCTCAATATGCAGATAAGCCTAAGAAGTCATTTCGAAAGCGAGTCTATACCAAGTTGGCAGAACCTTACGATGTGATCCTTAAGACTTTGGTTGACAATGGATATCTTACGCTTCCTGATAAACCTGGTAACTGGGATCCGATAAATAAGCCCAATTGGTGGAGAGAGGATCATTACTGCCATTATCATAGAAACAAGGGACATCCAACAGACAATTGTTTTAGGCTTAAGGATGATATTCAAGATCTTATTGAGAACGGCACAATCTCCACTGATGGCTTAACTAAAAATTCTGATCACACAGCTTTCAAAGATCCTCTACCTAAGCATGATAAGGGGGAAACCTCTCAAACACATAAGAAGAATCATGATGCAAAGATCAATTATACATATCCTTCTAATGCACCTGTGATTAACATGGTAGAGCCCGTTGAGAGCGTTCTAATGATGAGGTCTCAAGATGATAATAAAGCCAATCATGGTAAGCCAAAGTTAGTCTTGCAAACACGTGGTAGTTCACTTTCCCAAAGTGAGACACTGAATGTTGTTACTAGGGGGCAAGCCAAGATTGTCCTTAAAACTGCGCAAGATCCCAAGCAAGCTTTGCCTTCCAAACAAGTGGCTCCTTCAGCCACCCCTAGCTATGATCTTGTCCAACATTTACAAAAGACACCAGCACAGATATCTATCCTTGAGTTACTTCGGTTATCCCCTTCGCATAGAGAGATTCTTGATAAAGCTCTACGTACAACATGTGTTCCCAATGACATTGATCCAGATCAATTTCAGGCTATGGTCAACCACATTTCATCTCCGCTATCTCTCTCCTTTTCTGCAGAAGATGACATATCTATTGCTCACCCACATAATCTAGCTTTACACATTGAAGTTCTAGTCTACAATACCCGAGTCCGCCGAGTCCTGATAGACAATGGTGCAGGGTTAAATATTGTTTCTTTCAATGTCATACAACAATTGGGTTTGTCAGAATTGGCTGTGGATTCCAAGAAGAAGATTACTATAAAAGCTTATGATGAAGTGGAAAGATCTTCCAAAGGTCTTGTCACGTTGCCTGTCCGAGTAGGCCTTATCACGAAAGATATTAGCTTCCAAGTATTGGACATCCCACTCGCATATAACATTCTTTTGGGTCGTCCTTGGATCCATGACATGCAGGCTATTCCTTCCACTTATCATCAGTGCGTCAAATTTCCATACAATGGCACTGAGGTTGTGATTCCTGGAGACCATACTATTGCTATCAATGCTCTTGCTGCTACTGAAAAATTTGTTCCTCATAATGAACCTTTTGTTGATCCTAGTACATCTCTAGCTGCTGCTGAGAACTCACTTAAGATGATGAGCCTTGGTATGGGTGAATATAAACTGGGTTCTTTTGCTTCTATACCTATTTCTCCTAGGTCATATGGGAGACCTTCTGATCACATGAAGCCTTCCACTTCTGCTATGGTGATCTTTGATACTTTTGTTCCTTCATCCATTCCTTTAGAAGCAGACAGAGAAGAACAAGCTATTCAAGAGTGGATCTATAGAGAGGATTCTAGAAATACTCCCATGCTCAGTAATTCAGACACAGATACAGATGAGTCACCGCTACACACTATGGCTCACATGGGAGATGATCTTCCTTCTACTTCACTTCTTTGGGGGGAAGCATGTATGCCTACTGATGATATTGTCGAGTCTTCTATGTCTAGAACCTATGTTCCTAAAGAATCATTGCACTATGATAGACAACGTCGCAACATTGAGCGACTGCTACAAAGAGGTGATCTATCACATAACGACATGAATGTTTCTACTTCTCAGCATATTAAACCTCTTCCAAAAGATTCTTCCATGACAGATATGGATGTTGATGTAGTTCATATTTCTCGTAACCCACCCGACGTAGTTGATGAGTCTTGTGTTGGATCTGATGAGTTTGTTCCCCGTATTGCCTTAGTGGACTACGTTGGTCCTTCTATGACAAGTCTAGATCTAGCTACTTTTGGAGCCTACCCTATAGGCTCAACCTCTCTTGTCACCAGAGATGACATCCCTCGCATAAATGCTATTGAACCAGTCACTTCATTTCATCTCGCATCAACACCTGTTACTTCTTCCACCAGCGAACTAGCAACAAAAAAGATTGAATCAGAAATCAAGCATCACAGTCATCAAGTCAAAAGAAAAGAGCAATGGTCGGATGGCGAAAACCACATTGTGGCGGTATCCGAACCTAAGAAAAGTAAAGATAAAAATTTGCTCAAAAATAATGACTCCAAAATAAAAGATGAGAAGTTGATTCTCTACAAACAAATGGTGCATTACTTCAAGCATGATCTCATAACTGTTATACTTCAGCCCATTCCTAAAGCTGAGAAAAGAGTTGCTAATGCCTTGGTTACTTTGATATCCATCTTACAAATGAAAAAGCATAAATCTCACTTCAAGTTCTTGGTGGATGAATTACGCTATCCTGCTCACAAATCTTACAATCCTACCATCTTTTCATATCTTCCACCTCATATTCCTCTTGCAAATCCACCACGCCATTCCTTCCGCCATCCCTTACACTTTGCCTTTGTCTCTGGTGGCTTGTATAGGAAGGGTCTAGATGGAACTCTCCTTAGGTGTCTAGAAATAGAGGAGTCAGAAAAAGTACTAGCTGAAATCCACGATGGCATATGTGGATCACATTCTAATGATCCTCCACTAACTCAGACATTGCTTAGGGCTGGTTATTATTGGTCGAACTGGTTGAGACCTCCTATCATCACAGTTGCAGCATTTGGGCCTGGGGCCTATCAGTTCTCTACATCAAAGGAAGCAGATCTTTAATGCCCATTCCTGTCTGGGGCATTCCTTGTATATACTTTATGATCCTGAAAAAATTCCAAAAAAATTCATATATGATGCTGAAAAAAACCTAAAAAGCATATAAAGTACTAAAAAAATGAGCATCCTAGTGAAAACCTAGCAATAGGCACTTTGATGTCTCACCAAAAAAATCAAAAAAATTCAAAAAATTCAAAAAAAATAAAATAGAAAAAGTGCCTTGGTGAAAACCTGGAAACAGGCGCCTTGGTAGCAAAAATACAAAAAAATTATAAAAAATCTTGAAAAAATTGTAATAAATCTATCAAGTGGTGAAAACCTAGAAACAGGCGCTGCTTGAGACCCTCTGCACCTATGTCTATCAGTCTTGCGTGGCGCTCTTTCGCTCCACTTCTCGCTTTGCCTCTCCTAGCCTGGCATTGATTCTTGTCTTAGTCTAGGGGGCATATGTTGCTTTAAGCTTATCTTGGGTCTCTTTGTGCGTCTGGGTTTCTTGGGCAACTTGGTTCCAATGGTGTTTTTCAACACCACCCCAATGGTGTTTTTCAACACTACCCTTGCGTCGAGTGTTTCTCAACACTTATCAGATGTCCTACCTGCAGTCTAGTATGATGCGATATTTCTCATTTGCAGATGCAATACTCAAAGTTTGACTCTATGACCTACACACACGCACTTGACTTGCTGAGATTTGTTTGAATTTATTTCTTTGTGTGCTGTCTATGATGATTTCTTTGCTGAGTGTTCTCCCCCTATGATTGTTTTCGATGATGCATAGCTAGAAGACTGAGGGTATGAGAACGTGTTTTATTTCTTTATCTGCTTGTGGGTATATTTTGTTGATCCTAACTGTCATGAGCATTTATGCTGGTCTTACTTGACACTGTGGATTGACAGGGTATTATCCTTGACTGTTTTTGTGCAAGTGCATACTTGTAGCCATCTTGACTTTCCTTGTGTCTCGATGCGAGTATAATCTTGCTATATTAAACTTAGGTAATCTCACTGTGCTAGTCATCTTGACCTACATGTCTTTGATGCCTGGGTGAGATTTCCACATTACTATCTGATAAAGATCATATTCATATTCACATAGTTATGCTAGTGTGTATTGTATGATCTTGCGACGCTACCAATAACGCTCGATGATGAATATTAGATGTCTATTAGCTTTGTAACCTTGCAAGAAAACCACTTTTCATGTAGCTTGCATTTCTTAGGTTCATGTTAGTTTAGTTTTGCATCTTGCATATGGAGAGAGCTCTCCTTTATCTTTCATGGACTTGTTAATCAACTGCGCTCACCTTTTTCTTCTTCCCGATCATGTCTTTCACTTCTGGTCTTTCATCTCACATCATTTTCTCTTCATTTCGGGATCCAAACCAAAATCCACATTCACCTTGACCCTTTCTCCTTTTTCCGCACAGTTGACTAACCTTTTGAGGCTTGATCCTTCGATCTTCGCTGGGGCATTCTTCACCTCTTCATCTCCATCTCTTTCAAACTTCTAGTCTTTCATTCACTTTCAATCTCAAGTTCAAATTCTTCCCCCTCCGTGGTGTTTTCGGGTTGAGGGACCGCTTGGTTCGTGCCTCGAGTCCCATGTGTGGGGCATCCCTTCATTGGTTGATGGTTATTCTATTATCTTTCATCTTCGATTATGATTTCTAGTGATTTGATCATGTTGCTCTTGCTTCTGCATTCCCTCTACTTGATTTTGCTTTCGATCCCGAGGGGGCAGACACATCATATCTTATTGGCTATCTCTTTCCTAAGTGTTTAGTACTGTCGCTACCAGGCTGACCATGCAGGATTTTCTATCTCTCTACACTTCATTCTTTGGAGTCAGATTGTTATTTGCTTGCCTTCTTGGCTATCTCTTGTTTTCTTGGCTGATCTGAGTTGCTTTGTGATCCCAAATCGATCTCACATTTCAACTTCATTCTTTGACTGCATGTGTTCCCAAATCGATCACACATTAGTCAAAGAGGGGCAAATGTATACACCTAAAAATGGTCATCTAGACTATTAGCCCCTTTTGCTAAATCATCAATTGCTTATTCTTGATCAAATCCTAGTTCTATCATTTATTCGATTATTTTCTATGGGCTAACCATCTTATCCTAAGTCTTTATTTATTAAAAGGAATATTTCCTCCCCTTTTAATAAATAAAAAGCCCCCACTTTTCCTCTTATCCTAAGTTGCACAAATAAAGCATTATTCTTATTTTATAAAAAAAAAGAAAAGCACTTTTTGTCTCATATGGACACAAAAGTCAACTCTTATTTTCCTATTGGAGGATACTTGTGCACATGGATTGCTCCTCTTTTAAGCTCCACCGTTGATTAAATCTTTTGCCTCTTAATCTCCATGGTCCATTTCTCCTCATTTCCTATAAAAGAAGAGCTCTCTTCTTCATTCTAGGGACACAATTTTTATGTTATTGTTATGCTACAGGTTTTCTAGGTCATCTTGGAGTTTTTGGAGACATTCTTGCATCTAGGGTTTGAAGATTTGGAGCATTGTTGGCATTCATCTTGGATCTTCATCAACACTCTATCTTCTTGTCTTCATTCTTGCATCATCATGGCTTTCTTGCTTCATAGTTAGATTTCATTTCTTGCATAGTAGCTTCATTTTCATGGCATTCTTAGCTTAGATTTCCTTTATGCTTTAGATTAATTCATCTAGTTTAACTAGGAGGCTTTGTAATACTTACATCTTTCATTTCCATAGCTTAGCTTGCATCTCCATTCTTAATCTAGCTTGCATTGCATTTCATTCTTGATTCTTGAGGATATTGGCATTCTTGCCCTTGTCTTCATTGAATCTCCCATTGCATGGTTTACTAGCAAGGTTATTGGCTTAATAGCTCTAGCTGAGAGCATTCTTAAAAACCCTTGCACTCCATGCCTAGGGAGCTATGGATCGATTTGTGAGAGCTCATTCTTGAGTTTCCTTGCATGTAATGATCCATAGAAGTGTGACACATTTATAGCACACAATTCTTTTACCGAGCTATCTTTCTATCTCAAACTTTGCAGTCACCTAACTAGGTTAATCTGATAATCACAAGGTAAGAAGTTTCCTTTCAATTTATTCACCATTTTATTCCATACCTTGATTTTGTCTTTTCCTTTCCTCTTTCTATCCAACTACAGATGTTCCCACCATAAGGATGCATGAATTTTCAACTTTGTGCTTGCAATTTTCACCTTCTTTTCCTCAGGTATGTTTTCATATTAAAAATACTTTTCATCTCGATGATCCAGCCCACCAATTCATTAGAATCCAATTTCCCACTATACTCAGGGGGATTGGAGTGTGGTGTAGACTTCAAACTTGTCAAAGCCTTCAAGAATCTTTCCTCACCCTGATCCATCATAGGTGTAGGTTCTACATAAGGTTGTTCTACCTCAATTTAATCATCACTAACATCTTCAAGATGTCTTCCTCTTCTTTGGGATGTTTCAACAACTTCTAATCTAGCAACAAGTTGTCTTAACATGTCTACCAATCCTGGATCTCCATCTCACCTCCCATGAACCATCTTGAAAACCCTCTACAATTGAAGGTCATATTGCAATCTGCTACCCCACAATAATTCAACTAGGTCTTCACAATAAGGAACCTTCAAATCTAGATTCAAAAACCTAGATCCAAATCTCACCTTGCTTTGATACCACCTAAAGCAAGGGGGGATAGGAAGGGTCCAATAATGGCACACCCTAACCAGATCCACATTGTAGAATAAAACACAAAAGCAATAACACAATAGAGTGAGAGAGAGAATGCATATCACTTTCTTATATTATCTTCAAATTGATTCATACATGCCGAGCTATAAGGCCTTCCCAGTTTAGGCCAGATATTACAATCAAGTATAGAAATCCTCAAACATGTAAGGATCTACCAACAATCTCTAATTTTCTATCTCCTATATTCTATCCCAAAACTTCCAGAGAACTCCCCAAAACTCTAACCAAACAACTACATTTATACAAGAGGCTATCGAAACAAGTCAGCCTTCAAATCCATAATCAACAAAAGGGATGACTAGATCTAGGTCCACACACTTCCCAATGATGGATACCTACATTCAATTCTACAATCATAATTAATTTCACAAGTCAGCCTCAATAGGAACTCAAAATAAACCACTTGATAAACAAGGAAAATTGAGTGCCACACAAGCATCACCAAGCGCTAGGGAAATTTACCAAGTGCCAAAGAGATAACCAACCAACATCAGTGAACAAAGGAAATCGAGCAACACTAAACCAACTTGGTCAAAGCAGGAACTGAGCAACACAAACAAACTCAAATCTATTTTTGGTGACACAGGATTGCCAAGGACCCGAGATGCTCCTGCATCAGTTGTAGGCTAGGTAATGGAGTTCTTCCACCAGGAGCTCATAGTGAAAATCTTCACCTTTTTGAAGTAAGGATGCTAGAGTAGAAATTGCATTAGTGGCTCTGTTCTCAATCCTTGGGAACTACTAGAATGTGATAAAACTAAAATATTTCTTGAAATCATCAACCATTCATTTGTAACATATGAGTTTATCATCCCTTGTCTGATACACATAATTGATTTGGTTGATCACCAACTGAGAGTCACCATGGATATGCAATTTAGAGATGTTCCATTCTATATCCAACTTCATCCCATTGAGTAAGGCTTCATATTCAACAATGTTGTTTGTGCAAGGAAAAAAAATCTTGTACACCTTAGGGATAGATTATCTTTGAAGAGTAATAAAAAACACACCTTCTCCTAAACCGTGTTGAGTGAATGAACCATCAAAGAACATCTTCTAGGACCTGTGAGTGATGTGCATGATAGATCCATCTAGGAACTTGGGAACTCCATGTTGATAGATTAATCTTCTTGTAGTGGAGATTTAACCAATTGATCTATAATTGCCTGGTCTTTGATAGCCTTTCGTTCAAAATATTCAATGTAAAAATCATTGAGGATCATAACCCACTTAGCCAACCTCCCAGTCAAGGTGGATTTACTTAGGAGATAATTGAGTGGATCTATTTTAGCAACCAATTGCATAGGATGTGCTAGCATGTTATGTCTCAGCTTCTGGGATGCAAAGACCACTACCAGACAAGCCTTCTTGATCATCAAGTAGTTCATTTCATATAAGACCAATGTTTGAATGATGTAGTAGATGACACATTCCTTTTTATTCTCATCCTGTTGTGCAAGGAGTGCCCTAGCGATGTTGTAGTGGCTGAGATGTACAAAATTAGTGGCTTACCCTGGATGGGAGACATCAATATTGGTGGGTTTTCCAGATATTATTTTATTTTATTGGAGTGCTTAATACATGCTTCACCCCATTGATACACTAATCATTTTCATAAAGGTTTCATGAGCAGTTGTGCTTTGTGTAAAGGATAAAAATATGTAGATGGATACAAATGATGTGAAGGGTGGATAAGATAGGGGATGATAACAAAGTGTAAGCATGTAAATCTGTGATGGAAAATGTTATGGACATAAAAAATAAATAAAATAGGAATACTTATCTTGAAAAGAGGCTGATACAAAAATCACTATTTTATGATGTCTGTGCTTAGTTTTGGGAGATTGTACAACTTGCTCCGGCCTGGAAATGCCGAGATAGAGAAAACCTAATTTTTCTTAATCTTTCTGAGGTCAGGTCAACCTTGACCCAGATAGAGGGGAATAATCTTACCCCCCATTGAAGGTTGAACTTGACCCAAAATAGCTTTGAAGGAAATTCTGTTCACAGATCTTAGAAGTTCATCAAAAAGGGTATCCAGATCTGAACTGTGATTCGCTATCCTATACCTGTACCTACAAGAAAACTAGTTTTGTTGTTTGGATGAGGGGTTTGCATTAGTCAAACCCTAGTTTTGAATCAACCTTAATAATAGAATTGAAATAGAGAATGCTAGCAAGTGGTAGAAGTAAATCTAGTAATGAAGATATGATATTCAATAGATATGCAATTGTATTTCAAATGTAAACAAGTATGTTGATATGAAAGCTTGAACACAACATTAACACATGTAAATCAAAACCTCCATGATTGTATGCTTGGAATCCACCTTGAGGGAAGAATGAATGAATCTTGAAGATGAACAAAGGATCTTTAAGGAAGATCACACCACCATGATGAATAGATCTAGGGTTTGAATGATGAATCTTGAATGCTTGAACCAAATCCCTTCAAAGGCTTGAATGCTTGAATCCTTGATCTTCAATGGAGAACCTGAATGCTTGAATAGGATGATGGCTTGAATGTTTCCTTAATTGAGAATGCTTTCTTGATTTTTCTTGATGAAATTCTTTCTTGAGAGATTATGAGAGATGGATGGTTGCTCATGAAAAGTGAATGGAGAAAATGAGAGAGGGAGGCTTCCTTTTATAGTGATCTAGGGCACAAACTTCTAGAGAGGCTGACATTGGAGAATTAAATCAAAATTAACCTTAACCCCTAGAAATGAACCTATATTAAATGAAATTTAAGAGTTTACCATTCCAAAATCTGAAACAACTGAACCAAAAGCGGGAAAATAACACTTTTCAAAGCCTAATATCCCGAAACCTCTAGAGCGTGAAAATTGGACCTAGGGTCAGGGTTGAGGTTGAATCTACCCTAGGTTAGGGTTGAGGTTGACCTTAACATAGGAGGTCAACTTTGACCCTGAGGTCTCAGATCTCAAATTCTTAGGACCAGGTGCCAGAAAAAGGTTGGAAATAGGTGGAGAGAGAAGCAGAACACGGGGAAAAAGCTAGATCCATGAAAAGACCTATTCAAGGCACTTGAAATGAGCCAAAACCACTTACTCAGAGGGCTAAACATTCTTAACATGGAAGTGCTTCCATTTTAAGACAATACATTAAGCCCCCACTTTAGCAAGAGTATGAATTCAATGAAAACTCTTGGTAAAGGAGAAGAAGAAAGAGAGCCAAGTAGATTCACAATGAGATAAAATAACACTTAGCTTAAGGACACAAGCCCCAAGGATAAAATATTCTAACTCAACACACATGAATGAGGGTGCAAAAACATAAAAAGAGGGGTTTGTACTAAAACAAACCCAAATCAACTAGTAGAGGAAACCTTGCTAAAAAACATTTCCTATACTAATATCATATTTGGAAAGCTATCATAAAAGCCTAAATAATTACATAAGAAATACAAGAGAAACACTATAAATAACATAGCTTCATGATTTAGTCCTACTAGCATGAAAGAAAAAAGAGAGAAAAGAGAAAGTGATTACCTTGCCCAGTAAGATGCCCACCTTACCGTGAATCACCAAGGAGGGAGGGCCAAATAGGTGGCCAAACCTGATAGTTCACCCATAAACTACACTTTTGTAATTGTAATGAATCTTCTGATAGCTTCTAGAATACTCATAGATCCACCTTCTTGTATCACTATGAATATGAAATGCGTGTCTCCTCAGGATTTAGCAACTTATGTGTGTTACCTTCGGAAGATTTAGCATATTGAAAATTGAAAAATGCGTGTCTCTTTAGGATCTAGCAACTTATGTGCATTACCATTGGATGATATAGCATATTGAAAATTGAAAAATGCTTGTTTCTTCAGGATTTAGCAACTTATGTGCATTACCATCAGAGGATTTAGCATATTGAAAATTGAAAAATGCACATCTCTTCAAGATTTAGTAACTTATGTACGATACCTTCAGAGCATTTGGCATATAAATGAAAAACTATAATACAAGGGATACCCTATATATGCCCCCCTCCTTATCATGGCTATCTACTAGACATGATAAGGAAGAGGAAGAGGATACCTACTTCACAATGTAAGGAGATATCCTATTTACAACAATGTATACTACAATCCTAGCGAAGGGTATTGACCCCTACATCCAAGAGCATAGAAAATCATGAAAAAGGATATATCAATTATGTAAAAAGGATCCTCAAAGAAAAATATCTTGTCAACAAGACCCCCACCATAGAGGAGTCCTTTTAGATAAAATATCATCTTTCAAAGATAAACCAAGCGAGAACAAAGATTCAATCATCAAGCCCCTTGCAATCAAGAGGAAGATGAATCTTTGAAATGAGGGAAACAACTCTAATCACCAGAGCAAGGGAAAGAGTTTATAATGAATGTAATTTAAAAAATAGAGAAGAGGTGATGACCCAGTACAACAACCTCTCATATAAAAAGGATATCCATAGTCAAAACACCGGTCAGTATAATGAAATAATGTTACCAAATAAAAAAATTCCACTAAGCTAAGGAAAGTAGATCCCTAGACAAAGAGAAAGAAAGAAGAACCTTGCCCCCCCAAGGATGGAAATCAAGGGATACCTTTGAAAAACAAATGTTTTTAAAAAATATTGTTAGGAATGGGAACATTGAGAGGGGGCAGGGGGTGAATCAGTGTTCACTATATTTTATCTTTTTACTTTATTCTTAAACTAAACTTGAATACTTAAATACTAAAATGAACATCAACATAAACATGAAACATGAAACATGAAATCAAAACATAACACCAATATGGTTACTAGGAAACCCAAATAGGTAAAAACCCCGGTGGGAATTGACACTCGCTAATATTCTGTACTTATAGTGTTTTATGATCCTTGTTAGAAGATCCTTAACCCTGTTAGGAGTTGCTTTACAATGTGTTTAGTATAGTGACCTTGTCAAGGGTCAGACCCTGTTAGGAGTCTTTTACAATAAACCATATTAGGGGTGTGGATGCACTATCCTAGAGCTCACTGCTCAAGTGGTGAAGGCTACAACCTTTTGATCTTAGATACACACTATATCTGCTATATGAATTGTCACTATGACACTGCTTGTCTAATCAGTTCCTTTGATGTGCTGATGCTTTGACCTCTTGAAAATATCTAATACATATTATCAACTCTTTTCACACTTCTTCTCTTCTTATCTCAACTCTATATTCACTCTCATACCTATTACAATGGGCGCATCTCATATTTATATGCACATACAAAACAATTAACTAGGTCACTCCTTTAACCAATTACATACAATGCTTCCAATTGAATTGGCTCAAGTGTGTTTACAAAAAGAATAATTACATGTAGAAAACCTAATTATAATAGGCACATAGCCTTTACAACATAATAATATAACCGCAAACCAAAATACCAACACTCGACTGCTTGCTCTATTCTTCTCTGGCATTCACTGTCTGTGCAACTTGAACTTTCTGTATCTTCCTCATACTAAATCTTCTGATCATGCACTTTTAGACTTAGTATGAATATGATGTTACCAAATTAAATTCTAGGATGCATACCATAATTCTATTGTATGCATGTGCGCTGATGCTCTAATCTTCAGGTACTCTGTACACTGTCTAGTCTTTAACACTTAGCCAATTTCTAATCTTCTCATCAAGTGCGCTGACTCCAAAACACTATATGACTTTGTTGCCATAATGAAAACACTATATTAAGTCATATACACCAATGTAGTCAACTTTCCAACAATCTCCCCCTTTGTCATTGATGGAAACAAAGGAATATGGCAAAGTTTCTAACTGTCCCTTAATACAAAAAACTTCTATCTTATGTCTCCCTTATACATATCTATAACCCATATTCTATATATAATCCCCCTTTGAAATTAATGATAAAGGTGCTTAAAAAATGTATCTACAAATACTTACAGTGAGAGAACATCTGGATATGCTATTTGTGAGTTTTGGATATCTTTCTTCCAAAATGTAATCAGTGAATTAACAATTTGGAGATGGGCGCATAGTGCATACTGTAGGTTCTCCATCTTCTCCAAATCTATGCTAGGACCATGATCATATGTCACCATGGTGGTGTCTATCTCCTTGATATTATGATTGAGTATATCTAGTGAGGGTGCAAGAGCATTTCTAAGCTGAGTCTGCCTAGCCCTTATTTTTGATATCTCCTTTTTTGCCTTCTCAATATTTTCAATTTGTCCTTGATATAAATTGTTGCACATATTTACATCAATGGATGGGTCTTTCACTAATTTATTTACTTTCTTTATCATAGCTTCTACCTCTTGTATCTTCTTGAAATGATCATCAATTAACTTGTCCTGGTCCATACAGTCAGCAATGATTTTTATTCCTTTTACTGCAAACTCTTTCAAAGTTGCTTGTCCAACTTTGAGTGAATTGAGGTCAAGTGAGAAGTTATTGACCAGCTCATTTAGCCTTTTCTACATATACTTCTCATCTACAACTAATGATTCTAATTCTTCCAATTTAGAGAAATTACTCTTGAATTGTGAAAGAATTGCACTTACATCGTCAATAAAGTGTACCTTGGACACTTTCTTATCTACTGGTAACAAGTTGTTCAAGATATTTAATGATTCTACAAAGAGGGGATTCCTCATTACTTGTTTCTCTTTGTCCTTCTCCATAGCTAAGACACTGATCTTGATCAGGTCTTCTTCTCCCCATGAATCCAAACTAGTTGTGTTAGGTGTCAAACTTGACAACAATGCTGCTGAGGGTAGTGGAGTGATAGGAGTTCTATCATATACTTCTTGTTTTACTTTGATTATCATTTTAACAGATGGATTATCTATTGGATCACTTATTTTTACCTCTTCTTCTCATTTTTCTTATTCTATCTTTCCTTTCTCTTTCTCTGTTTCTTTTTCTATTACTTTTTTTTATTTTTCATCAGTTATATCCTCAATCAATATTTCTTGTTTATTAGGAGGAGTGTTACCACATAGGTTCTGAGCCTCTTGAGTGCTTACAAAGGCTTCTTCAAACTTGTCCAAATCCATGTCTGTGGCCACCATAGTAACTTTTATATTGTCAATGTAAATTGAGTCATCCTTGAGTGTCTCTGTCATGGGTGCAAACTTATCTGCCTCTGTATGTGTTTCAACTACAGGCACTGAGTCCTGGGGACTTGTCATAGGTACATTAGTGGGCTCTACCACCTTGAATTCCTTTGTGGGCACTTGATCTGTAGGTGCAGTAGATGGGAACATGTTCTTGTTCATGAAGAACTTCTCAAATGCTTTCTCTATTTCCTTAGCCACCAATTCATAGTTTTTGTCCATTATATGTAAAGTCCTTGACTTGGTTCTAAGATGTGGCTTCACCAGATCTAAAAATAACTTCTTGTCTTCTAATGAGCATACTAGGAGGGTTTCATCTAAGGTCTTTTCCATTATCCTTAGGTCCTCTTCAATGGCCTATCTCTTTTGGAATTATAGGATGTTCCACACATTATCTAGAATCATAGTTTTCAGTTCTAAGACTATCTTTTTGAACTTCAGCATACGTTTGACAATCATTCCATGAATTTATGACTTGTCAATTTCACTATACTTTTCATAGAACTTCCCTACTTGATCTATCCTACCTTCATCAATGATCCTTGTACTCAACACACTTAGACTGGGTTTGAAGCTTACTTTTGGGGGTGTTTGAGTATTCTTCCTATTGCTTGTTACTCATGAGGATGGATGACCAGTGCTGATCTCTTTTCTCCTCTTAGGCATTGCCTTATACTCAGGAGGAGTAGTAAGGTCAATTTTTTCCATGGGCGTAGGAGGGACAACATCAGATTTGTCTTGTTTATTCTTAGGATCTTTAGATTTCTCAATCTTGACCTTCTTTAACTTAGGGTCATCTTCCTTTTCTTTTGCTGCTGATGCACTCTCAATTCCCAAGGAAATATTTTCTTGTCTTGCTTTGTCAAGGTCTTATTGAGTTACTTTATGAATTCTAAGGATCTCATAAGTAATCTTAGCTACTTTTCTTTTAGTTGATGCACTGTTTAGAACATCATCAACTTCTCTAGTTTTCCCTTCATAAGTCCCCCATCTAGGCTCATTAGGGTCTTTAGGGGTTGAAAGAAATACTTGTGCATATGCTTCTAGGAATTGTTCATCAACCTCATATACAAGTGGATGGATCCAGTTTGTTCTTGGCTCAACTGCTTCCATACAAGTTACATCAGTTTTTACCATAAAGAAAATGCTATCCTTGTATTTCTCAACAATACTCTCTAGTATTCTATACCTCATCTACGTTTTAACCTTGAATGTCTTCAATTATAGTGTTATGTAATCCTTTAGTGTACTCTCAGTAGTTTCTTTAAAGGATATCTGTGGCATTGTAGACAAACTCTTGTCCAAATACAAATCTGACACTTTTCCAAGAATGTGGAAGTACATGTATATGATAAAAGATCCAAACCTGAATATTTTGGTCTTGTCATGTTTTATAGCCTTAATGTTGTCTATTAGTTGTGTGCACAGGATCTTGCACAAATTGAACACTCCATTCTCTCTCACAAGTCTTATTGCTGCAAGAATTGTGGCCGCAGATACACTGTTTACTCTGCTGGTATGTTGAAACCTATACCCTAGTATCATGGACATTAATTTGATATCTTTCTCTTCTATAGGTTCAATGGTCATTCCGTGCCTATCACTTCTTGACTTGCATGACTATTCTACAAGTTTCCTCACATCCTTGACTACTGGAAGGATGATACCTTTCTTAGAGAGACCCATCATCTCATGAATTAGGTCTCCTATGATTCTTACTAAAACTTCACCTATCCAGAATAGGTCACCATGAATCTTGCTAAGTAGAATCTTTACCAATTAGGACTCATAGAACTCATATGCAGTTGCATATTCAATTATCAAGTGGTTTTCAAATTGTGCATACTCATCCTGGAAGGTTTTATCTAGTTTCATCATGGTTTCTAAATGCACTGTTATTCTGTCAAGTCCTACAGGCTCCTTCTTACAATATATGTATGCACGGATGTATTTGACATGCATAACACCCATAGGCATGCGGGAGAATGCCCCTTCTAGGTCATCCAATGTGGATTTGAATGGGTGCCTCTTAAATACATATCTTTTCTTCTCTGAAATATCAAATACAATAGGAGTAGCCACCACTTACTTGTATATCACTTTTTAACGGTTTCCAAGAACTTCTAAATCGGTGCGACGGATTAGGGATTTCACAACTGATCAAACACACTGCTTCACTGGTGAATCAATCTGTAATCCTTCATAATCAACTACTAGGGATTTTGTGCTCTTCAATCATGCTGAAATCAAATGCAATGAGTGATCTACTAACTTCTGTGTACTTTAAAGTCAAAATTCTACAATTAATGCTTGCCATGTAAACTAGACTTTCATTGAAAATATCCAACTTTCATCCTGTTAACAATCAGCTAGTGCACTCTTACACATAGGTTCTACTAGTCTCTAGAAGCTTAAGTCCAAAGGCACATACTCTGGAGGTGAGTATACCAGTAATGCAAGGGTTTAGATCTAAATTAGCTCCCCCTATGACCCTGAGGGCCATTCATCCAGATGTAGAGGGTGCGTCCACTGCAGATGCATCCAATACATCCTCATCAACCTTATCTTTCTTTGCCTTTGACCAAATAAAGCTCATATCCTCTGAAGCTTTCACAAACTTGACTTCTCCTTCGGTATCCAATATTGTTTCTTTTGGCTTTTTAGGGATTTCCTGATTCTAGGTTCTAGATCTACAGAACTTTGAGATGTGTCCAGCTTTGTTACAAGAGTAAAAAATGACTGGAGGCCTTATATTCCTTGGTGCATTGACATGGGTTACCATTTTACATTGTCTAGCTGAGTGACCATTATAGTTACATATTTGACATGTAACATTATGAGAACTTCTTATATTTAGCTGATTCTAATTTTTTTGATTATGTTGAGTCTTGTTCTTCTGACTTGTCTTACAATTCATAGATCTATGACCAAATTTATTGCATTAATAATAGTAACCATTGAAAGGTCTTACCTCTATACAGTTCCTTGCTATATGTCCATGCTTGTTAATGCATAACAAGTTTGATCTACTAGCTTGCACTCATTCTTGGATGGTTCAACATGATCTTTAGTCTGACTTCCAATTTCCTTAGCATCTGAGGTGTCTTCTGGTGCTTTCATTCTTGCTCGCATGTTGTCAATCTGATTTTGTGCTTCATTGCATCCAATGCAGCTAGTATCTCTTTTAAGTCTTCTTGTGCATACAACTGAGATTCTATTAAATCAAAACTGGTGTGCAATTTATCAATGCGATTCTTTGCCTCTTTCAATTTAGATTCCAATCTTTCTTTGCCATTCCTTAGCTCCAAGATTTCCATGTTTGCTTGCCTCAATTCTTCATTCAGTTGAAGGTTCTCTTTGATCTATTCATCATAGAATTCCTGATTGTTAGTCATCTTATCATCCAATTCTTCAATCTGTTCTTTCAAGGATGAATTTTCTTCATTCAACTTCTTGATCATTATCCATAAATTATCGGTAGAACATTCTTTGAAATATTTTCTTAGCATTTTGATGACTACTTGAGCATCACTGACTTTTTCTTTAAGTTCTTCAATTTATTTTTTAGATCTATCTAGGTCTTCAAGAGCAGCTTCAATATTTCTTTTTAGATGTTTCATTTCTACTTTGTCCATGATCTCCTCAAGTGGTTAAAATATTTTTCTGAGGACCAGAGCTTTGATACCAATTGTTAGGAATGGAAACACTGAGAGGGGGGGGGGGGGGGGTGAATCAATGTTCACTATATTTTATCTTTTTACTTTATTCTTAAACTGAACTTGAATACTTAAATACTGAAATGAACATCAACATAAACATGAAACATGAAATCAAAACATAACACCAATATGGTTACGGGGAAACCCAAATAGGTAAAAACCCCAGTGGGAATTGACACCCACTATTATTCTATACTAGTGTTTTATGATCCTTGTTAGAAGATCCTTAACCTTGTTAGGAGTTTCTTTACAATGTGTTTAGTACAGTGACCTTGTCAAGGGTTGGACCCTGTTAGGAGTCTTTTACAATAAACCCTATTAGAGGTGTGGATGCACTATCCTAGAGCTCACTTCTCAAGTGGTGAAGGATACAACCTTCTGATCTTAGATACACACTATATCTACTGGATGAACTTTCACTATGACACTGCTTGTCTAATCAGTTCCTTTGATATGTTGATGCTTTGACCTCTTGAAAAGCTCCAATACATCTTATCAAATCTTCACACACTTCTTCTCTTCTTATCTCAAATCTATAATCACTCTCATACCTATTAAAATGGGTGCATCTCATATTTATATGCGTATACAAAACAATTACCTAGGTCGGCCCTTTAATCGATTACATACAATGCTTCCAATTGAATTGGCTTAAGCGTGTTTACAAAAAAACATAATTAAATGTTGGAAACCTAATTAAAATAGGCACATAGCCTTTACAAAATAATAATATAACCATAAACCAAAATACCAACAGTCGGCTACTTGCTCTATTCTTCTCTGGCATTCACTATTCGTGCAACTTGTACTTTTTGTATCTTCCTCATACTGAGTCTTCTAATCATGCACTTTTAGAATTAGCATGAATATGATGTTACCAACTTAACTTCTAGGATGCATACCATAATTATATTGTATGCACATGCGTTGATGCTCTAATCTTCAAGTACTCTATACACTATCCAGTCTTCAACACTTAGCCAATTTCTAATCTTCTCATTAGGTGCGCTGACTCCAAAACACTATATGAATTTGTTGCCATAATGAGAACACTATATTAATTCATATACACTAGTGTAGTCAACTTTCCAAAAAAGATATCTTGAATATAGAATCTATGGATGATTATAAACATAATACAAAACCATACATAGATAGGATAGAAAGAATACCAATTAAGCTCAAGACACAATATATGATAAAAGCCTAATGGATCCTAGGAGATTGGATGGAAATAAATGTCTTTCCCCCTAGTCTAGAGACAAGAGGAGAAGAAATCTATGTTATATCAGAATGAGGGGTATCCCCTATATCAAAATTTTGAAGGAATTGTAAAATTGCACGAGAGTGGGATATAATTCCTAAAGAAACTCTTTCCCTAACATATAACTTGAAATGCTTACAATAAAAAATAAAATGTGTATTACTATAATGAAAATGACATTTGTACTTGGATAAAGCATCTTTCAACATAGGTTTAAATATTTCTTTCTTAGAATTCATTAACTGAACATACATCTTCTTAGCTACATCTTGATGAGTATCAGGGTTATCTAAGGTAGGTGTAGGAAGAAGAATATGAAGAGGAGGATGATGATCAACATAACCCACCTTGAATTGAGATTGTGAACAACCAACACCACACAAATCCTATTTAAGGGGTATATGAACTAGATATTTAATACCATGCTCATTAACTCCAAGCCCTAAACCTCTATAACCTTGTTTAGTCATCATATTGAATCCTGTAGTGTACATATCATGTAAGGCTTCTATAGGAGGTGATTGTTTATCATGCTCATGAGTAAATGTTGTATAAGGTTAAATAATAGGTTTTGAAGAAGTTTCTTTACCCTTTCCTTTAATATCATCATGAATCAGAGGAGAAGGTAAATCAAAGAAGTCTTGCACATCTGCATCTTAAACTATAGCTTGAATCCCATCATATGTATTGGAAGAACTAGGATTAATAGATGGAGAATTAGGCATTGGATTAGAAATAGGAAGGCTAGAAATCAAATTAGGAATGATAGGATTAGGATTAGGAAGATTAGGAGATGATGTATCATCTACCAAATTCTTAACATAATCCAAAAGAGCAATAAGGCTACCACATAAATCTTTAATGAAAGTTTTGAAAGTAGGAAGACTAGTATTAGTCAATTTCACAAAAGCATAGGCGAGTGCAAAATGAAGGGTCATCAACATAATGAAGTTAATGATACTCTCATAAAAATCATTGGTATGGTAAAGAGATGCTAAAAGTGTTAGAAAGTAAAGATCCCCAAGATAACTGAGAGGGGGGGGGGGGTGAATTAGTTATCAGATAATTTAACCATTCAACTGCTTTAAACAATATAATTAATGTACTGATCAACCATAGAAAGATAACCGTACACAATTGCACAATAACACAAGATATGTTGACTAAGGAACCTCTTGAAAAGTGTAAACCCCGGTGGGAATGATGCCCACAAAATGATGCACTAATATGAAAGTTCCTTGTTAGAGGATGGACCCTATTAGGAGTCTTATGAAATACATTCAGTACATATAAATCCCTGTTAAAATATTCTAACCTGGTTAAGAGCTTGTGGAAGACAGAAGGACCCACTGCCCAAATAGCTTCAAGGCAATATCTCTGAACCCACTTTCCAAAAGATTTTAGGATTATTCAATAGAATAATATGAAATATATTACCTCCTTCACACTGTGTCAAAACTACACTCTCTGCTACACAAGATCACAATTCCAGATCTCTGTACTCACAAGTCTTCCTTCATCACTGAATTAGCTCTTTTCTTCACTTCATGCATATATTCGCATCTCAACCTTCACAGTACATATTAAAAAAAGGAAAAAATTCCTTCTTATATACCAAACTCAAATAATTACAAATGAGTCGGTCCTCAATTACAAAATAATAAATTCTACACGCTACACACAGAATTCACATAAAACTGTCAGCTTCTAGATACTGTAAATTTCTCCAAACATATCTTTGAAGTTTGTGCTATGAACCATGTCATTATTAATGATTCTCCAACATCCCTTTAACTGTGCAAAATTAGATTCCATCCCAGCTAAGAGATATCCTCCGATTTCTGAAAATCACTTCACAGAAACACTGTCTAAACACTGCTTTTACCAAAATGCTCATAACTCTCATAAATGAATGAATTTATTTTTGTGCTATTAACCATAGGTTAATAAAAAACCAAATAAAATACCATCAACTACACAAAATCCAATCTACAATACAACATGTGTGTAAAACAAAACTATATCTGCTTTCTTGCTAATATCCAGAATATCACTGTGTTGACATCAATGACAATCCAAGTCATGAATGCAACAACAACTGCTACAGAATGACTACCAAAATAATTTGTATTCATTCTTAACAATCTCCCCCATTGGCATTGATGGCAACATAGATGAAAAACATCCAATGTTCCAAAAATCCAATACTGCAACATCACTGCAAAATATCAAATTAAATCTTGCTTCATTTTCCTATTCAGCTCTCTCATACAATCCATAATATTTTTCATGTATATCTCTCCCCCATTGACATCAATGATAGAAATTCCATCACTAAGTCAACAACAACTTAATGTCAAAAGACACTTTTCAAAAAAATACAATAACAAGAGTCCTCATGACTCAGCTCATAAACTCCCCCATAGAGGAAGTTCCAACATCCAATCCAGAAGAAATGGATGCAATCATCTGCATCAATTCTCAAAAATAGGTTGGGGCATAACCCCAAGCATACCTCTCAGATACACAAATGTATCCTTAGGTAAAGGCTTTGTAAATATATCTGCTATCTGCTCCTTTGTACTTATGTACTCCAATCTTACTTCTTTTTCTGCAACTTTCTCTCTTACAACATGATACTTGATCTCAATATGTTTAGTCTTAGAATGTAAAATAGGATTTTTTGACATACTCACTATACTGGTGTTATCACAATGTATAAAAATAGACTCATCAAATTTTATTCCAATATCCTTCAACATCTACTTCATCCAAATAATTTGATTACAATTATTTGCTGCTGCAACATATTCTACTTCTGCCATACTTTGTGAAGTACAATTCTGCTTCTTACTTAACCAAGAGACCAATTTTCCTCCAAGAAAAAAGGCTCCACCACTGGTGCTTTTCTTGTCATCAATGTTGCCTCCCCAATCTACATCAGTATATGCACATAAAGTAAAATCATCAAAATTCTCATACCATAATCCATAATCCATTGTTCCTTTTAGATATCTCAGTATCCTCTTTACTACTGCATAATGTGATTCTCTAGGTTCTGCCTAAAATTTTGCTACAATCCCAACTGAATGTGCTATATCAAGTCTTGTATGTGTCAAGTACTGCAATCCTCCAATCATAGATCTGTATTTTTTCTGCTCAACTGCTGGTGTCTCATCTTTGCTAGATAACTTATGTCTAGTTACCATAGGTGTTCCAACAGGTTTAGAATCTTCCATTCCAAATGTTTTCAATAAGTCATTCAAATACTTAGTCTGACTTACAAATATACCTTCCTTGCTTTGTGTTATCTGTAATCCCAAAAAATATTTCATTTCTCCAATCATGCTCATCTCAAATTCAGTCTTCATTTCATCTGCAAATTTGTCACTAGCTTCATCTTCTCCTCCAAAGATAATATTATCAACAAATATAAATATAACCAACAAACCATTCTCAATTTCTTTTGTGTATAAGTTAATCTACTGTTCCTTTTATAAATCCCAATTTCAATAAATACTTATCCAATCTTGCATACCAGGTTCTAGGTGCTTGTTTTAATCCATATAAAGCTTTCTTTAACTTACATACCATATCTCCTTCTTGTGTCAAAGGAAAACCTTCAGGTTGCTCAATGTAGACTTCTTCTTCCAATTCACCATTCAAAAATGCTGATTTCACATCCATCTGATACACTTTGAATTTCTTGTAAGCTACATATGCTAGAAATATTCTCACTGCTTCAAGTCTGGCCACAGGTGCAAAAGTTTCTTCATAGTCAATTCCTTCTTGTTGTGAATATCCTATACATACCAATCTTGCTTTGTTTCTTATCACTTCTCCTTGTTCATTCATCTTGTTTCTGAATACCCACTTTATTCCAATCACATTCTTGTCTTCAGGTCTAGGGACCAATTCCCATGTCTTGTTTTTTTCAATCTGCTCCAGTTCTTCTTTCATAGCATTAATCCAATGTTCATCTTCACAAGCTTCATTAGTAGTCTTAGGTTCAATTTGAGAAATAAAACATAAATGTACCTTATTTCGAGTCAAAACTCCTCTATCTAAACTTCCAATAACTTTCTCAACAGGGCGATGTCTTGAAGTATACCTGTTAGGTGTCATAGTTACTGATCTTGTTCCAACTGTAGATTCTTCTCTTCTTTCTTCTCTATTTTCTTCTCTATTTTCTTCTTTGTTTTCTTCTCTATTTTCTTCAGTATGACTTTCATTCAACAAATCACTGTTAGTTTCAAAAAATAATTCTGCATTTTCAATGTTAGGCTGAGGTTGTGCTTCTCCATCAGATTCATAATCAAGCATTCTTTCCTAAATTTTAAACTTCTCATCAACTTTTACATTTGCACTTTCAACAATAGTCTTAGTTCTTTTGTTATAACATCTATATGCTTTTCTTTTTAAAGAATATCCAAGAAATATTCCTTCATCACTTCTAGGATCAAAATTTCCTATATCATCATCTCTCTTTATATAACATTTACTTCCAAAAATTCTAAAATACTTAACTGAGGGTGTATGTACAAACCATAATTCTTAAGGTGTCTTGTTTGTATCTGCTCTGATTTGTACTATGTTCATAGTGTATACTACTGTGTTCACTGCTTCTCTCCAAAAAGTCTTAGCCAAATCATTTTCAAACAACATAGCTCTTGCTGCTTCAGTTATTGACCTATTCCTTCTTTCTGCAATACCATTTTGTTCTGGTGTTCTAGGGGCTGAAAGTTGTCTCTTAATACCATTCATTTCACAAAAGGTGTTAAACTCTCTAGATGTAAATTCACCATCTCTATCAGATCTTAGACACTTAATCTTCATTCTAGATTCATTCTCAATTTTGCTTTTCATGATCTTAAATTTATCAAATGCTTTAGAATTTTCTTTCAAAAATGCAATCCACATCATCCTTGTAAAATCATCAACAAGAATCATAAAATACCTTTCTCCATAGAATCCTCTAGTCCTAGTAGGACCACTCAAGTTTGTATGAACAATCTCCAGCTTCTCTGTCGATGTGAACTTCTTGTTGGGAAATGAACTCCTTTTCTGCTTTGCCATCATACATTCTTTGCAAATCATGTTAGTAGGTTTCATAATTCTAGGTAAATCTCTTACCGCAAGTGTAGTGCTCACCTTGACAATATTATCAAAGTTTATATGACAAAACCTTTTATGCCATAACCAACTGTCATCAATCCTAGTTATCAAACATGTCATCTCAGTAGGATTCAACTGAAATATATTACCTCTGGTTTTGGATCCTTTTCCAATCAAATTTCCATCTTTATCTTTTATCACACAAGTTTTCTCAGAAAACCAAACTTGATAACCCTTATCAGCCAATTGTCCAACGCTTAGTAGATTATGTCTCAGTCCATCAACAAAGTAAACATCATCAATGTTAGTCTTTCCATCAAGAGTAATAGATCCTATACCCTTAATCAAACAAGGTGCATTGTTACCAACCTTAACAATTCCTCCATCATAATTATCTAACTTAACAAACTTTCTTTTATCTCTAGTCATATGATGTGAACAACCACTGTCTATAATCTAATCAGATTTCTTTTCAACTTGTGAAACTAATGCTTTTTCTTCCCTTTTATCAGATTCATAACTTTCTTCTTTAATTGCTACAAATCCTATTTCCTCAAAGTTATCATTATCACTGTCACTTAAATGTCTTTCAATTCCTGCTTGAAGATCTTCATCATTTGCATGATACCATTCTTTAGATCTCCTAGGTTTAAAGTTGCTTCTATACTTCTTAACTCTTTTAGGACATTTAGATGCAAAATGACCATATTCTTGACAAGTCCAACATTTAAAGATTTTCTTACCATCTGGTTCTCTTTTTACAAGTAATGCAATACCTTCTTCAATCTTCTTATCTTCCTCAAATCTGCTACTACTGGCATAATCTCCATTCACACTAGTACTTCTTGTAGGTCTAATGTTAAGAGCACTGCATGCTGTTTCCATTCTAGGTAGCTCTCCTGATAATCTCAAGTTCATCTCTGCTGTTTCTAATCTTCCAAGAAGAGTCTCTCTTGAAAAGTTTGATGTATAAGGTATCACTTGTTCAATCATCTATGTTGTCTGCTTGAATACTGGTGTCAAAGTTCTCAAAATTTTCCATATCACTTCATTCTCTATCTTATCACCTCCACAAGACTTTATTCCTGTTACAATCTCAGACATCCTACCAATATAGCTTCTAATAGATTCATCTTCCATCATTCTGATATCTTCAAATGCACAAATCCAATTATGTAATCTAGCCTTCTTTGCATGTTCATCACCTTCAAAAGTAGAATGTAAAGCTTTCCAAATTGCATGAGATGTTTTCAAACATCTTACCTGACTATATTCATTCTTTGATAGTGCTGACAAAAGTGCTTCTCTTGCAAGTATGTTACACATGAATAGATCTAGTTCATCTTTAGTTCCTGCCTCTAGATTGTCTTCCTCAATGATAGTCTTCTCATTCTTTGTAATCAACCAATAAATTGGTCCTAAACACAATAGATGTGTCTTCATCTTTTCTTTCTAGCTATCAAAATTTACTCCATCAAACTTAGGGCTTTCTTTTCTGAAATTCACCGTGGATCTCCTTAAGTTGTTAAACTTTTCTTTCAAGGACCCGCTGCTCTGATACCAATTGTTAGAAAGTAAAGATCCCCAAGATAACTGAGAGGGGGGGGGGGTGAATTAGTTATCAAATAATTTAAACATTCAATTGATTTAAACAATATAATTAATGTATTGATCAACCATATAAAGATAACCATACATAATTGCACAATAACACAAGATATGTTGACTAGGGAACCTCTTGAAAAGAGTAAACCTTGGTGGGAATGATGCCCAAAAAATGATGCACTAATATGAAAGTTCCTTGTTAGAGGATGGACCCTGTTAGGAGTCTTATGAAATACATTTAGTACATATAAATCCCTATTAGGAGATTTTGAATCCCTGTTAAAAGATTCTAACCCAGTTAAGAGTTTGTGGAAGACAGAAGGACCCACTGCCCAAACAGCTTCAAGGCAAGATCTCTGAACCCACTGTCCAAAAGATCTTAGGATTATTCAATAGAATAATATGAAATATATTACCTCCTTCAAACTATGCCAAAACCGCACTCTCTACTACACAAGATCACAATTCCAGATCTCTGTACTCACAAGTCTTCCTTCATCACTGAATTAGCTCTTTTCTTCACTTCATGCATATATTCACATCTCAAACTTCACAGTACATATTAAAAAAAGGAAAAAATTCCTTCTTATATACCAAACTCAAATAATTACAAATGAGTCGGTCCTTAATTACAAAATAATAAATTCTACACGCTACACACAGAATTCACATAAAACTGTCGGCTTCCAGATACTGTAACTTTCTCCAAACATATCTTCAAAGTTTTCACTATGAGCCACATCATCATTAATGAGTCTCCAACATCCCTTTAACTTTGCAAAATCAGATTCCATCCCAGCTAAGAGATATCCTCTAATTTCTGAAAATCGCTTCACAGAAACACTGTCTAAACACTGCTTTTACCAAAATGCTCATAACTCTCATAAATGAATGAATTTATTTTTGCACTATTAACCATAGGTTAATAACACACCAAAGAACATACCATCAACTACGCAAAAGCCAATCTATAATACAACATCTGCGCAAAACAAAACTGTACCTACTTTCCTGCTAATATCTAGAATATCACTGTGTTGACATCAATGACAATCCAAGTCATGAATGCAACAACAACTACTACAGAATGAATGCCAAAATACTTTGCATTCATTCCTAACAAAAATAAGGGTAATAAAGAACATAATTACACACCAAAGCATCTTAACAATCTTCATAGTAAATGAAATGCAAGAAATATTTTTGGATTTTGTTGAATATATATATATTTTTGTATTTTTGAATTAAAATGCAAGAGCATAAAAGAAATCTAATCTTAAGGAAAGAAATAAAAGTATCTAACACTAAAGAGAAAGAGTTGTCTATCACGGGTTCACCAAAATGTAAAGGAGAAAAATATGTAGATGGATACGAATGATGTGAAGGGTGGATAAGATAGGGGATGATAGCAAAGTGTAAGGATATAAATCTGTGATGGAAATTTTTATGGACATACAAACTAAATAAAACAAGAATACTTATCTTGAAAAGAGGCTGATGCAGAAATCACTATTTTTGATGTCTGTGCTTAGTTTTAAGAGATTTTGCAACTTGTTTCGGCCTGGAAATGCTGAGACAGAGAAAGCCCAGAAAATTTTTGTCTTTTTGAAGTTAGGTTGACCTTGACCTAGATAGCGGGGCACAATCTTACTCCCCACTGAAGGTTGACCTTGACCCAAAATAGCTCTGATAGAAATTCTATTCACGGATCCTGAAAATTCATCGAAAAGGGTATCCAAATCTGAACTGTGATTCACTGTCCTGTACCTATACCTGCAAGAAAAATGGTTTTGTTGTTTGGATGAGGGGTTTTCCTTAGTCAAACCATAGTTTGGAATCAACCTTAATAATGGAATTTAAATAGAGAATGCTAGCAAGTGGTAGAAGTAAATCTAACAATGAAGCTATGATATTGAATAGATATGCAATTGTATTTCAAAAGTAAATAATTATGTTGATATGAAAGCTTGAACACAACATTAACAAATGTAAATAAAAACCTCTATGATTTTATGCTTGGAATCCACCTTGAGGGAAGAATGAATGAATCTTGAAGATGAACAAAGGATCTTGAAGGAAGATCACACCACCATGATGAATAGATCTAGGGTTTGAATGATGAATCTTGAATGCTTGAACCAAATCCCTTCAAAGGCTTGAATGCTTGAATAGGATGATGGCTTGAATGTTTCCTTAATTGAGAATGCTTTCTTGATCTTTCTTGATGAAATTCTTGCTTGAGAGATTATGAGAGATGGATGGTTGCTCATGAAAAGTGGATGGAGAAAATGAGAGAGGGAGGCTTCCTTTTATAGTGATCTAGGGCACAAACTTCTAGAGAGGATGACATTGGAGAATTAAATCCAAATTAACCTTAACCCATAGAAATAGACCTAGACTAAATGCAATTTAAAAGTTTACCATTCTAAAATCCGAAATAGTCAACCCAGAAGCGGGAAAATAAAACTTTCCAAAGCCCGATAGCCTGAAACCTTTGGAACTTGAAAATTGGACCCAGGGTTAGGGTTGAGGTTGACTCTACCCTAGGTCAGGGTCAAGGTCAACCTTGATCTAGGAGGTCAACTTTGACCCTGAGGTCTCAGATCTCAAATTCTCAAGACTAGGTGCCAAAAAAAGGCTGGAAATAGGTGGAGAGAGAATAGGGGAAAAATCCAGATCCATGCAAAGACCTATTCAAGGCACTTGACATGACCCTAGACCACTTACTCTAAGGGCTAAACATTCTTAACATGAAAGTGCTTTCATTTTAAGATGATACACTTTGTTTACTTGTATACAATGAAAATAGTGTGTTAGGAATATAAAAACTAAGTTAAACATTCAAAAAACTACCTTACTACAACATAAAATATTAGGCCTACAAATGAAAACAAGAACCAAAGGGAAAGAAAATCTCAAACCCAAGAAGCTCCCAAAGTGTAGAAGATTTATCCAAATTGTAGAGATGTGTACTGAATGGATACTTTTCTCAAACTTTAATGGTTTTAGGAGGATTTTGGCATTGTATAGTTTCTTTTCTTATGGATTTGGTGGGAAAATGACATTATAACAATATATTGAAGGTGGATGAAAATGAAGAGGAAGAAGGTTCAATTTATAGGCAAGAGGAGAGGTGAATGACCAATCAAGATGCAAACTTGAGAAGGGTCAAGATGGATTTGAGAGAGAGCACAAGGATTGTGTTTTCTCAAATTTCTCTCATTGTGAAAAGTGTCACAATGTGAGAGGTTGGAAGGTATGGGGGAATGTGAACATTTTGGGAGATGTGAAAGGGGACAAATGTGTAAGAGGGAGGTGAAGTGTGTAAGGGATGTGTAAGAGCATTTAAGGTTGACATAAGTTGAGAGAATTGGGGGATGTGAGAATGTGACATGAGAGTTGACTTGGGTTGGGTTAGGATTTCTTAATCCATGGATTATGATTGTGCAAATGTTTAGGGAGTGATTAGGCTTAGATTAGGAGGCAAGTGGGAGAATTAGGAGGATGTGATGGGAGGAGAGAGAATGAGTGGAGGATTCGATTAGCTATATATGAGTCATTAGCTAATTAAGAGTGATTAGTATGTGTGAATGGGTTGGGTTGAGTAGGAACTCAAGGTTAGGTAGTTGGGATTGGTTAGGTTAGGGGTTAAAGTTAGGAGCCATGTGCTCAAGTTGGATTAAATGCATTATTTAATTCCAACTGGAAGGAAAAAGGGATTTGTGAATTAATTTAAGTAGATGTAATATATTTATTTAAATTAATAGAGGAAGAGGGTTTTAATAAATTATTAGACTATGGGTTGTCATTAAGATAATTAATTGGACTATAGTTACTTAATTAAATTAATTAACTAGTGGATGACATAAATCAATTAAATAATTAATATTTAATTAATTAGTGTCCTAGGAGATAACTAAATAATAACACTTAATTAGGTAAACAAATTTAGGTGTCTGCATTTTTCCCCTCTTTGATATAGTGTTAAAATAAAATTATTTTGAATATGTTTAAAATAATAAATGATGTGAAGAATTTACAAGGCTAAGAGGTTTCTCTTGAATATAGGTAGAGAAGTTTAAACTGGGTGATGCCTTCCTCGAGAGGGTGACATGGATAGAAAAAAAGGGCCGAGGTGATGTCTCAAAAGAAAAGAAAGGTTTGGTGCAACAAGTTAGAAAAGGGAAAGAAGAGGTGAAAAGAGGGTGGAATGGGCAAGAAAATGAGGATATGCAAGAAAATGGGAAGAATGGGTGGGATGGGAGACTTAGAGAAGAAAAAATGGTTCACAGGAGGCCCTTAATAATGGTTGGGAGGGCCAGAAATAGGTCATTTGTGCATATTGGAGCTTAGAGAGATATTTATATTTCAAGCACTGATATTGCATTTAGCGATGGCAAGAGGAGGTAGACCGAGGCACATGAAAAATATTGTGAGGAGCATTCAGTAGCACTGAGCGCTTGATAGATAGGAATGGTAAAAAACCAAGCTTTTTCCTTTATGTTTTTGCATTTATTGCATGTTCTTGTTAGCAAATTCATGATCCCGCAAGTTTGAGATTGATAGGATGACCATCGGCACCTATGGGAACACCATGGGACCTGCGAGAATGCCATTGAGACCTACGGGATCATGATCCCACAGAAAAATACTAGTTTAGGGGGTTAGGTGAGGGAAAAATTGTTGGATATTGCTAATGCATGCGAGGTGATTGAGACATTTAATATGTTTATCACTATGTTACTGAATGTGCATTCATACTGCTGTCATTTGTGTGTTGTCACTGATGTCAACATATGTTTCTGAGAGAAGAATAGGTAGGTTATCATAGTGTACAACCACTATTTGGATCTTTCAGATGCTGCGAAGTTAGTCATGAGTTGAGATGGATGTTGTGATCTTATATCTAAGATTGCATCTTCAGATGTTTCATATTGTGAGAGATACAAATGGTTTAATGAAGACTGGTCACTGGACTATGGCAGTGTGAATTGATAGAGTTAGTCTTTGGATTTTTGGTATATCTTTCAGAAGACTTGGATTCAAGGCATGCGAGCTTGAAGAATGAAAGAAAGGGTACTAAAGGATGTTCATTGGTTAGTGCAAGGTACAGAGTGATTGGTGATGTCATCTATGGTGTATGTTCTGGAGATGGTTTATTTAGAAGTCGACTCAAGAAAGGAAGCATGTGTTTTGTTTGGAAAACATGAATTAAGGATGTCGGTCCTTAATTGTTATATTGTAGTCATTATATACTTGTTATAGATACCATGTGTATCTTAGCAAGAGTTTATGTATCATTTGTATATTACGAAAGCCTCATGGGCCGACCTAATCATGGTAAAATGTAATAAGGTATCTATGTAGAGTCTTTTCTTTGGAAAAGACATGGATGGAATATATATGATATAGAGAGGTTGTGAAAGATATGAGCTTGTGTCTGCTACATGTAGAGTAGAGGTTTACTGTTGGACTTCATTGGAACTAATCAAGGAAAGACAGTTGCTAGTAATCAATTCAAAAGATTGTGTATTTCTTCATATACACCTATTGCAAACTAGTGAGTTCTGAAGGTGGATTTAACCTTCTTTGGGAAGTGAGCCTTGGGCAGTGAGCCCTCTTTGTTCCTTGACTCCTAATAGGGTATGTCCTCTAACAAGGACTATGTACTGTAATGTTTCAATAAGCTCCTAACAGGGCTATATCTTCTAACAAGGATTACTATAATCTTAGTACATCATTTGTGGGTGCTAATTCCCACCGGGGTTTTTACCTTTAACAGGGTTTCCCCGAAACCAAAATATTGTGTTATTGAGTTGGCATTCATTGTGTTCATTATTTCTAATATTGATGAGCTTAAAGTTTAAAGTTTAATATTTAGTTATACAATTGATTCACCCCCCCTCTCAGTTGTATTGTGAACTGTTATTCCTAACAATTGGTATCAAAGCTTGTGGTCCTCAGAGAGAAAGCTTAACAACTTGAGGTGATCTTGGAAATGGAATTCTATAGGAAGGATAGTCCTAAGTTTGATCTTGAAAACTTTGACAGTTGGAAAAACAAGATGCGAACACATTTTCTATCTTTTGGCATAGACTACTGGATGATTGTAAAGAAAAAGGATTCTCTAAAGCCTGAGAATGACTTGGAGTCAGCCACTGATGATGAAAAGAAGTTATTTTCATGCAACATGGTCACAAGAGAAGCATTGATCAATGCACTATCTAAGGGTGAGTTTACTAAAATTAAAGATCTAGATTCAACACATGAAATTTGGAACAGACTAGAGGCACTTTATGAAGGAGACAAGTATACCGAACAAGCGAAGTTGCAAAACTGGAAGAAAAAGATGGAGAAGTTGCAAATGAATGAAGATGAAAGCATTAGGGCCTATGTTCAAAGAATTACAAAAGATATAGTTGGAATTAGAAATTGTGGAGGCACTTATGATGAAGATGAAGTTATTGTAAAGATTCTCAGATCTCTAACTCCTACTTACAAATTCAAGGCAATGTCTATTCAAGAAACTATACCCTTGACTCCAAACTTTAGCAGAGAGATGTTGATTGAAAAATTAACTACCTTTGAAGTTGTGGAATTAGGATAAGCTACACCTAAAGTTGAATCTTCATTTAGGGCATCTACACACAAGAAAGTATCTGCACTTCCGAGCACAAGCAAAGAAGACCTAAAAGAAGAGCTCGGTGAGTATGCCAAGGAATGGGAGAAGATAATGGAAGAAAGAAAGATGGAAGAACTTGTTGCATTGATTTCTAGAAGAGAAAAAATAGGTAAGAGAAAATTTGAAGGAAAGTTACCCTTGAAATGTTTTTCATGCAATAAGATAGGTCATTTTGCATCTAGATGTCCTACAAGAGTTCCTAAGTACAAACCTGATTATGCAAAGATTAGAAGAGACAAAGAATGTTATTATGCTAGTGAAGGAATCTCTGATGATGATGATTTAGAAAATGAAGAGATTGGATTTGTTGCTATTAAAGATGAACCTATTCATGAAGAAAAAGCCTTAGTATCTCATGTTGACAAGAAAATTTAATGGATAATTGATAGTGGATGTTCTCATCACATGACTGGTGATAATAACAAGTTTTTTAAATTAGTAAATTATGATGGAGGTGTTGTAAGGTTTGGGGACAATCTCCAGAAATCCATCATAGGAGTAGGATCCATTAATTTGGATGGAAAGACTAATACAGACAATGTACTACTTGTGAAGGACTGAAACACAATTTTTTGAGTGTCAAAAAGTTAATGGATAAATTCTTTCAGTTAAGCTTTATTAATGGTAAATGCTTTATCAGAAGCAAGGAAGGAAAATTGATTGCTACCAGTTCAAAATGTAGAGGTAATGTATTTGAACTAAACACATCTGGAGCCTCTTGTTTTGTTGCGAAGGTAGATGATAGTTGGTTATGGCATAGAAGATTTTGTCATGTTAACTTTGATAACATTGTGAAGGCAAGTATGGGTAATGCAGTAAGAGATCTACCGAAGATTGTGAAACCTTCTAACACTGTATGCTGAGAATGTGTTATGGGAAAGAAAACTAAAAGCAGCCATAAAAGAAAATCATTTACATCAAAAGGGAAGTTGGATTTGGTACATACAGATCTATGTGGGCATACAAGAACAAAGTCATACTATGGTGAAAGGTATTTTATACTCTTTGTTGATGACTTTTCTAGAATGATGTGGGTTACTTATTTGAGAGAAAAATCAGAAGCATTTGATAAATTCAAGTTGTTTAAAGAAAAAGTAGATAATGAATCGAGACTAAAAATAAAGTGTTTAAGATCAGACAGAGGTGGAGAGTTTACATCAGATTAATTCAACTCATACTGTGAAGAGCATGGGATAAAAAGACAAACATCTACTCCTAGGACTCCACAATAGAATGGGATAGTAGAGCGAAGAAACATGACTATACTTGATGCTACTAGGACAATGCTGATTGAAGGAAATGTATCTCATGTACATTAGAGAGAGGCTATTGGAACAATAGTGTACACATTAAACAAAATACAAATTAGAGAAGGTACAAGTAAGAATCCCTATAAACTATGGTTTGATCATACTCCTGCTTTAAAATATTTTAGAATTTTTGGTCACAAATGTTATATCAAGAGGGATGATGAGATAGGGAAATTTGATGCTAGAAGTGATGAAGGCATCTTCCTTGGTTACTCTGTTAAAATCAAGGCTTACAAATGTTTCAATCTGAGATTGAGGAAGATGGTTGAAAGCAACAATGTAAGAATAGATGAGAAGTTTCAGATACAAGAAAAAATGTATGACAACAATCAGATATTAGAGATGAAAGAAACCACTACTACTATAGAAGAAGAACTTGTTGAGGAAGAAAGTGAAAAAGAGGCTTGTGATACTGATATAAGAAAGACTACTAAGACTCCTAAAACTCCAAGGTATGTAAAAAATAACCATCCTAAAAATCAAATTATTGGTAATACTAGTCAGGTAGTGTTAACTAGATCAAAAACTAGAGAAGAAATTTGTTTGATTTCTCAAGTTGAGCCAAAAACTACTGATGAAGCCTTTAAAGATGAATCTTGGATAAAAGCCATGAAAGAAGAATTCAATTAGATAAAGAAGAATAATACTTGGGAATTGGTTCCTAGACCTAAAAATAAAAATGTTATAGGAACAAAATGGATCTTTAGAAACAAAATGGATGAAGAAGGAATGATTTTAAGAAACAAAGCAAGAATAGTGTGTAAGGGATACTCACAACAAGAAGGCATAGAATTTGAAGAAACATTTTCTTCTGTTGATAGAATAGAGGTAGTAATATTATTCCTATCTTATGCTACACACAAAAACTTCAAAGTGTATCAGATGGATGTTAAATTTGCATTTTTGAATGGAGATCTTGAAGAAGAAGTATACATAGAACAACCAGATGGATTTCCTCTATGCGAAGACAAAGACATGGTGTACAAATTGAAGAAAGCCCTGTATGGGTTAAAGCAAGCTCCTAGGGATTGGTATGCAAGGTTAGACAAGTATCTACTTAGGCTTGGCTTTAGAAAAGGTAATGCAGATAGTAATTTGTATTTAAGAACTACTGAAGATGGAATCCTGATAGTAGAAGTATTTGTGGATGACATTATCTTTGGAGGTAATGATGATCTATGTAAGAAGTTTGCTAAAGAAATGGAAAGTGAATTTGAGATGTCTATGATAGATGAAATGAAATTCTTTCTTGGACTATAGATAACTTAGAATGAGAATGGTATTTTCATTTCTTAGACCTAGTATCTCAAAGAATTGCTTAAGAAATTTGGAATGGAAGATTGTAAACCAGTAGGAACACCTATGGTGTCTAGCAACAAGATAACAATTGATGATGAATCAAAATGTGTTTTTTAGACTTTGTATAGATTAATGGTTGGAGGGCTACAATATCTAACTCACACCAGACTAGATATCACTAATGTTGTTGGAATTATGGCTAGCTATTAGGCAGAACCCAAAGAGACACATCTAGCTGCTGTGAAAAGGATATTGAGGTATCTCAAAGGAACCAGAGACTATGGTTTATGGTATGAAATAAATGATAGCTTTGAACTTCATGCTTATATTGATGCTGATTGGGTAGGAAACATTGATGACAGAAAAAGTACCAGTGGTGGTGCATTTTTCCTTGGGAAAAAGTTGGTTTCTTGGCTAAGCAAGAAACAAGATTTTATAGCACAGTCTACTGCTGAATCAGAATATGTTGCAGCTGCTATAAACTGCACTCAGATTATTTGGAAAATGTTGATAGACATTGGAGTAATTTTTGAAGAGCCTGTGGTTGTCCAATGTGATAACACCAGTATAGTAAACATGTCAAAGAATCCGGCGATGTATTCCAAAACTAAACATATCTCTATTAAGTATCACTTCTTGAGAGACAAGGTGCATAACAGGAAATCAAATTAGAATATATCAGTACAAAAGAGCAGATTGTAGACATCTTCACAAAGCCACTACCAAAAGATACCTTTGAATATCTTAGAGTTATGTTGGGGGTTCATTCCCCTCTTAGTCAAAACTAATAGATGCAAAAATGCATTAGTCCAGAAGTATTCAGAGCCTTATCATTTTCTGGACTGGATGTAGGGATCTACTCCTTAGGGGGAGTGATCATACAAGAAAGTTTATATGTGAAGGTAGTTGAAGGCTCATGGCACCCTTTGCCATTGCTGTCAAAGGGGGAGTGTTGCTATGAGAAAATATCTACTATTTGGGGAGATAGTTTAGTTAAATGACTTTGGATTGATATAACTTTGGGATAAGATTTTCCCATATGTTGACATCAATGCCAAAGGGGGAGATTGTTGGATATTGCTAATGCATGGGTGGTGATTGAGACATTTAATATGTTTAATCACTATGTTACTGAATGGGCATTCATACTATTGTCATTTGTGTTTTGTCATTGATGTCAACATATGTTTCTAAGAGAAGACCAAGAAAGTTATCACAGTGTACAGACACTGTATGGATGTTTCAGATCCTGCAAAGTTAGTCATGAGTTGAGATGGATGTTGTGATTTTATATCTAATATTTCATCTTCAAATGTTTCATATTACGAGAGATACAAATGGTTTAATGAAGACTGGTCACTGGACTGTGACAGTGAGAATTAATAGAGTTAGTCTTTGGGTTTTTGGTATATCTTTCAAAAGACTTGGATTCAAGGTATGTGAGCTTGAAGAATGAAAGATAGGGTACTAAAGGATGTTCATTGGTCAGTGCAAGGTACATAGTGATTGGTGACATCATCTATGGCGTATGTTCTGGAGATGGTTTATTTAGAAGCCAACTCAGGAAAGGAAGCATGTATTTTGTTTGGAAAACATGAATTAAGGATGTCGATCCTTAATTGTTGTATTGTAGTCATTGTATACTTGTTCTAGATACTGTGTGTATCTTAGCAAGATTTTATGTAATCATTTGTATATTAGGAAAGCCTCATGGGCTGACCTAATCATGGTAAAATGTAATAAGGTATATATGTAGAGTCTTTTCTTTGGAAAAGACATGGATGGAATATATACAATATAGAGAGGTTGTGAAAGCTATGAGCTTGTGTCTGCTACATGTAGAGTAGAGGTTTACTATTGGAATTCATTGGAACTGATCAAGCAAAGATAGTTGCTGGCAAACAGGTCAAAAGATTGTGTATTTTTTCATATACACCTATTGTGAACTAGTGAATTTTGAAAGTGGATTTAACCTTCTTTGGGCAGTGAGCCCTCTTTGTTCCTTGACTCTTAACAGGGTCTATCCTCTAACAAGGACTATGTACTGTAATGTTTCAATAAGCTCCTAACAGGGTTATATCTTCTAACAAGGATTACTATACTCTTAGTACATCATTTGTGGGTGCTAATTCCCACTTAGGTTTTTACCTTTAACAGGGTTTCCCGGAAACAAAAATATTTTGTTATTGAGTTGGCATTCATTGTGTTCATTGTTTCTGATATTGATGAGCTTAAAGTTTAAAGTTTAATATTCTATTGTACAACTAATTCACCCCCCCTCTCAATTGTATTATGGACTGTTATTCCTAACAAAAATGAGATTTTTGGCTGGATCACCAAATTTATTGGGTTCCAAGGATTTTTGGTGGGATCATGATCTCGTGATTAAATTTTGGCAGGATCACAATTTTGAACCAAAAGAGGAGGAATTGGGAAAAAATATGATCCTCCAAGAGTTCACTGGGGTAGGTGGATGTCGCCATGGGAATGCATTCCTACAACCATACAACTAGAAGGGAAATTTGTGATCCCGCACCTGTGAGATTTTGAGAACAAGGCTTTGGTGGGATCGTGAGAAAAACCCACAAGATCGCTAGGAATGGGTAGGAAAGAAAAAAGGAGGGGACATGGCCACAATAGAAAAAGTAGGTCTGAAATTCTTAGAATGTGTTTGGGAAGAAAACTGACGTAGCTGAATTGAATTGGTTGTAGTGGTTGGTAGATTGTATGACGAGCTAAGAGAGAGATGCAACCATTCTAGAGGTGACAAAGAAGTTCACCCTGATGGACTGGGCGTAGGTGGACACCATTGGATTGAGATATCTAAAATGTATGCCAGGTAGGCATACATATATGTTTATGGTCACCACACTTTATGAGTGGTGGCACTCAGAGACTGCTACCTTTTACTTGTTGAATGGGAGATGATGATGATACTAGAGGATGTGTACAAGATTTTCTACCTACCCATCCAAGGAAAAGTGGTCGTTGTAGGAGACTATACCCAATAATAGGTAGTGAAAATGTTGGTGGGGCTAGGAGTGGCACCCATGTTGTGACATGACCATCTATCGTTGGCTAGACATCTAGCAGCGGTGCCACTAGTGCACTAGGTATATCTTTATGTTTGTGAGCTGGTTTCAGGGTATATTGCCCTTGTTATAGGAGGAAAGAGTTTGAATCTCACACTTGCCTAGGTGATTATGGAGATTGTTGATACAGGGGTGTAATACCCTAAAATTGGCACCTATTAAATTCAATCAATTTTGGTGCATTTTCATCAATTTTACATCTCTAAAGTCCTAGTTTCCTAAGAAATTTTCTCTCTCCTACTTGACTTAATTTGACTTGATGTCAATTGCAAAAACCCTAATTGCATTAATCAAATATTAAAATTAATTCCTAAAGTCTTTGACTTTTATTAGCTAAATTACCCCTATGATAAATTAATTTAATCCTAAAGTCCTAAGTACTTGGAATTAAATTAAAATCTACCCCCTTTAGCTAATTACCCATAAAAAGGAATTAATAATTACTTGTTATTTGAATGGACACTCATTTTTGAATTAATAATTCAAGATATTCGAAAAGTCCCCTATGTGGCAAATTCCATTCTTTTAATTAAGTAATTCAATGCATTTTTGTCTCAAATGGAAATGAAGGGTCAGGAGTATCAAATCAAGAACCCCTTCATTCTCTTCCTGGGATTTTCTATTTAATGAACCTATTTTCTTCATTTGAAGGAGGCAATTTTTGAGAGTAATTGAACTATAGTGATTTTTAGTCTTAGTTTATTTTCAAGCTTTCATTTGCAATTAGCTTAATTTCTCATTTAGCATAGTATTGCATTCTCATATTAGTTTAATTTGCTTACATGCTCATAGTTTAATATCATTGCTACTTCCAAGTTCTTTAGAATAATTTGCATATTTCTTTCAAGCTATTTAAAATAGTATCATATTTCTTTCAAAGTATCTTAGATTAAATTGGATTCATTTAGTCAATTTTGATTTTGCTCATCTTCATAGCTCTTGGAAAATCCTCCATTGTGGGATTGGTCTCATGGTTGTTGGCTCTCATTCTGAGAGTAATTAAACACCCTATCCACATAGGAGGCAACAGGTCAATTCAATCGATGTTGTGAGATGGACAATTCATGTTCATACTCGCCATCTCATGATTAAGCAATGACTATGTTGTGTTTGTGCCTGATTTAGAGGCCCACATTCAGACACACACATTTTGGCACCCACCGTGGGGCAGAAAATCTGATTTTTGGCCTCATTCTCATTTTTTTTCTGATAGGAATTCAAGCTCTACCGTGCATTTGTACTGTCTATGTACAGATCTTCGCATGAGAATTCAGAGTGTCCCATGTGAGATTTCACTCACTGTAGCACTTTCTCGCGTGAGCTTTTGTGCATTCATGCAGCATCCTACACTTTCTCACATGCGGTGGAGTACTTCCTCACATGAGACTGGAGTACAGTGTTTCAATTTTCTCAATTTTTATCTTTCTTGTTTCATTTTTCTGACAGTTTCCTGTTTGCTGTTGTTTATTATTTCTCTGTTATTTTCACAGCGTAACAGTTTTCTGCAGGACATTTGCTGAAGAACTTAAACATACTAATGGTTTGATTGCAGGACGATAGTCAAAGAATTGCTAAAATGTTGTGTTTGTTTCTTGGTTTCATTCACATAGTCTAGATAGGGCTCCGTTAAAATTTCTTGAGGATTTTGATAGTGAGTAGGGAATTTGGCTCTTCATTACATGGAGGTGATAACCATGAATGAACCCAAAATCCTAATGATCTTACTAATATGACAAATTATTGGGGAAGTGGAGAAGGGTAGTGAATCTTTACACTTCTATTAGCCAGGGGATTATGCTCTTCTCTCTTTGAGAGAAATAGAAACCCAAAAGCTTGTAGTTGTGGTGGAGTGAAGCTAACTCAGTGATGAATCTTCTTGATGTGTTTGGGTGAGGAAATAGGATAGAGAAGTATGCTCTTCTCCCTTTAGGAGAACCAGAAAATCTAACCCCCGAATCTAAACCAAGTCCAGTGTCACCTTTAGAGGGCCTATCGGAAGTTGAACCTTCAGGAACGACTCAAGTGAGTATGCACCTATTGCCGGTGATTCCACCTCACTCTAATAAATAATTTTTTGTTGAGTCTAAAGACTCCAAAACCATGTTAGCTTCCTTCTCAAGACTTTGACTATCATCTTGAGAAGGCTCTGTCTGTTATACTGAGTGGCACCACTCCTAGCCCTGCTTGCAGGGGTGTATGACTTTCAGGTGTTGGTGTGGCTGCAAGGCCTCAACCCTATATTAGGGGCACCAAAGGTTAGCATGAATAGAACCCTATTAAAAAATTTCCTTAGCTAGTGGCCTACTCGGTTCACCTCTGAAAGGAGTCATAATCTTTGCGCAGGGAGGGGGAAGAATCTCTCCTATAGATTCCCATCATAGGCATACACTTGGATGCTTGAAGGTGGTTGTGACACTAGCCCCTACTACAAGGGTAACCTTTGAACATACACCATTGAGTCCTTGGAAACACCAAAAACACAAGCACCCTCTACAGGGTGACATGGCTGTGTGAGGTGCATGTATGCACATAAGCAATGGGGCAAAGGTTTTGGCTTCTCACCATTTTTTTGTAGGACTAAGCTATGTGTTTGTTATCAAGTCTTAAACAATGTCCAATCATTATCAAACAAAGACTCCCCTGATGCTATCAAGTTGCTTTGTCCTTGATAGGTCTGTTAATGACTACTTCTTGTATCACAACTGCTTGATTTGAACCTTTGTGTCTTTAAATGAATGCTTGAAATCCTAAAATGAGATTGTTGATTACACTGTTCTTCAAACCTGTCAGGAAACTAGATTTTCTGTCAGACATCAATTCAGGCTGTACCTCAAAATTCAACTTTAACCTCAAAAACTATGTCAGATTATCAGATTTTGCACTTTTCCCGCATGAGGTTTCACACTTCAGAGCACTTTCTCGTGCGAGACTTTGTTCTCTTGTGTGAAGACTAGTGTTCTCTCGCGCGGCCTGGTACTATCTCACGTGAGACTGTAGCGTAGTTTGCAAAAATAGAGACCTATTTTCCATTGACTGTTTGAATTTTTATCTGATCTACCTTTTGTCTGAGGTTTGTTTTTCTACTTTCCTGTCGTTTACTGTCAAAAACTAGTTTTTTTTGAGTTAAGAATCAATCAATCTTTTCTTTGACTTGTGTCATCTCTCATTGGTTTACCTTATCTCTTTATGCCTTTTGTATCTCATGTTGTGATAGTCTTATCTCAGCTATTCTAGCCATCTCTTTTGATGATTCATACTGAATCCATCTCGCATCTTGGTTGTTCTAGCCTTTATCTCCTTTGTATTGTTCTTAGAGACTGAGTCTAGCTTTATCCTGAGTCCTCTCTCATTTCATCCTCATCTATGACTATCATGAATAGAAGTGGCAAGACTTATCCCATTTAGAATCTTGATCAAGGTAGAAGTGAACCTCCTAATCAAGATCCTCTTGAATCTATTGTGAAATCTAAACTTTGTGAGATATCCTCGATTTCCTCATTGAATACTTTGAAAGATAGTCCATCTCAACCATCACCTCTGGTGTTTCAAGAGTGTTTTAATCCATTGTTTGAAGCACAACTTGGTTTCTCATTTCAAGACCAAGACAACTCATTCTTCCAAGAGAACTCAATGTTTCACAACTTTGGAAGACCTCTTCCTCGGACTAATCCTATTATCATACTTGTTGATCCTACTGAGAATAGTTCTACCATAGAACCTAGTGATACTGTTGAAGATATCTTCTCATCTAAATTTGTTAAATCTTTTGATCCTATTCATTTTCCAAAAGTTACCTTGGCCACACCTTTTCAATCTCATCCACATCACTTTGCTAAGTCTTCATATACTATGCAAGTCTATGACAAGATGGGAGATCCATTTGATTTCCAACCGGGCAAGTATAGTCAAAATTTTGATCAATCTCACAACAATCAATATCATGGTCAATCCTCTAATGACCCACGTCATGCTCAAACTCAAAATGAGAAACCTCACGGTCAATCTCAACATGACCAAAATTAGTCCCATAATGATGATCAATCTTGAAGCAAACCTTAAGGTGATCGACAACTGAACTATTTCTATTGTCCTCCTCCGTTTGATCAAAACCAAGATGATCAACAACAAGATTAGGTTCAGAGTATTTATGAGATCCTTGGGAATGAAGATGAAGTGATAACTCAACATGATATAGACACTGCCAAAGCTAATAAGGGTCTTATTAAAATGATGGAGATCCTTCTCCTAGAAGAGAAAGAAAAGTACTTCCTTGAGCTAGCTAAACAAGGGGCCAAGTTACCTCGAGACTATCAAGTTGAAACACTTATGGCTAAGGAAGAAGAAACTGAGACCGCAAAGTTGCAAAAGATGGTCCGAGAAATGAAAGATCAGATTAGTCAACTTGTGATGAATAAAGACAAATCCACTCAACAATTTATGATGGAAAGTATTTGTCCTTTCCCTTTTGACAAAAGTCTTCATATGCCACCTTTTCCCAGAGGTGTGGAACTCCCTAAATATGACAAATACTTGGGTGCAATTGATCCCCAAGATCACTTGAGGGATTTTGGTGCATTGTCTATGGAATTCATGCATGATCAAACATATCTTATGCGCTTGTTTCCTCATAGTTTGGGTGGACCAGATATGGAATGGTTCTCTAGATTGCCTACTGGTATTAAAATTTTTGATGAAATGGCTAATCTTTTTCTCCAGCACTACTTGCATAATATTTAGCATCTAGTCACCATCCGAGATCTTTGCAACTTAAAAAAGCGACAAGGAGAATCTTTCCTAACATTCCTCCAAAGGTAGAGACAATTATGTATGAGGTGTCCTCACAAACTACCAGAGTCTAAGAGACTCAATATTTTCTTGGACAATCTTGTCCCAAACTTTGCATACCAAGTGCAATTGCAAGGTCCTCTTACTTTTGATAGAATGATCAAACAAGTAGTGTAGATAGAGGCCTTCATGATCAAGAAGGGAGAATTGACTTTGAATAAACAAGGATTCTCCACAAACAAGGATAAAGGAAAGGCTACCAATAAGAACAGAGATGTAGTAAATGATGGAGTAGTGGATAATGTTACTGTGAAGCCTTCAAAGTCTAATTTTAATCTTACTTCTAGTATACAAGAAGATAAGGCTATCAAAAAGACCACAACAAAGAACCAACAAACTTCAAGATTTGCTAGGAACAAACCTTGGGCTGCTCAACCCAAGCGTGATTTTACTCCTTTGGGAGAGCCTCTTGATGTGGTCTATAAGACTCTCATAGAGAATTAGGTTCTTACTCCTTTAGAAAAGTGTACTTATGACCCACAACCAAGACCTCACTGGTGGAATGATAATGCTTACTATGACTATCAATAGAACATTGGTCATGAGACTTCAACTTGTCTTCAGCTGAAACACAAGGTCCAAGATTTGATTGATAGTGGTGATATTGTTGTGGATGGACACAACAAGAATTCATATCACCAAGCTTTTAAGGATCCCTTCCCTCCTCATGAGAAGGGTGAGTCTTCAAACGCTAAGAATACCAATGCTAAAGTCAATTATACATACACTAATAATGACAATGTTATTGGTATGATTGAACCTGTCGAGATAGAGTATTGTGACGTGATCACTTCTAGAGGGGGCATCGACACTCCCAAATCTAGGACTCCTTTTATCTTGCATAGCTCTACACCTTGTTCATCTGAATCTGAACAATCTCAAGGCTATGCTAATGTTGTCACTCGATCATGAGGGAGAGTTGTTTTGAAAGGTCCCGATACATCCACATCTACTCCAAAGAAAATTGCGGATAAGAGACTTGATACTCTCGCATCTTCTCTGAAGCAAATTGTAGATAAGACTACTATTGGCCCCACCAACAAAAACATGAAATCTATTCCTACAACTAGCTTGGCTAGTTATAGCATTTTAGATCAACTCTAGTGAACTAATGCTTAGATTACCATTTTTGAGTTGCTGAAGATCTCGCCTACTCACAGGTAGATTTTGGATAAGGCCCTTGTTGAGGTGAACGTTACCAAGGATCTCGATCTTAACCGGTTCCAATCTATGGTGGGTCATTTGTCTTTGCCCCACTATCTATCCTTTTCTAAAGAAGATGACCACTCCTTGAGTCACCCACATAACACTCCCTTGCATATAGAGGTCATGATAGGCCCTAAGCACATCCACTAAGTGCTCATAGATAACCGTGCTAGTCTTAATATTTGTTCCTCTAAACTACTCACTTAGCTAGGATATGATGAGAATTGCATAGATCCTCACAAAAAGATTACCATTAAAGCTTATGTTGAGGAAGAACACAAGTCCCAAGGTTTAGTTGTGCTACCTATCCACATAGGTCCCATTGAGAGAGATGTCACTTTCCAAGTGCTTGATATTCCTCTTGCTACAATATCTTGTTGGGTAGACCTTGGATTCATGAGATGCAGGCTGTCCCATCCACATATCATCAATGCATTAAGTTTCCATTCCATGGAGCAGAAGTCACTGTACCTGTGAATACCAATTTCTCCTGCAACACTCTTGTGCAAACAACAGATAGCTTTGTTCCAGCAAATAGAGAATCTACTGAGTTTTATGATGCTAAGCTGAAAGAAATGGAACAAACTTTGAGACTTAAGGATACAGGCATGGGAGAATACTGAATGGAACCTATGCTATCACTGACTGCTCTACCTCTATCTCCACACTCTTATGGGAGACCTTATGAAGACAACAAGATTTCTAATGCTCCCCCTCAAATAGTTTATGATGGTGCCTTTGTAAGGGCATCTACACCTTTAGAAGATGAGGATGAAGAGAGGGCTATCAAAGCATGGATCTATAAAGGAAAAGAAATAGTTGAAACAACCACTCTACCTCCAAATTTAGAGCAAGAACCATACAATGAGGCCTTCAAAATCATGAAGTGCTTTGGTTATAAGGGGAGTGGTCCTATAGGAAAAAATGATAATGACTTACTAAAACCTATTGAAGCTACAGGCCGCCACACAAAAGATACTAGTGGCTTGGGCTTTAAAAAGACTCCCTTTCTCTTGGGGACCAAGAAATTTGTGTCAGCTCTTGTGCTTGAACTTGAACAAGAGATTGAAGATACTACTCCAGAAGTGAATCCAGTGGCCAGCTCTGATGAAGATACATTTCCATATCCTATTCCTCTAGATCTTGCAACACTCTTTGTTGAACCTAATGAGCCTATCATACCTATTCATATGATAGAGACTGATACTGATACTTATTCTGATAAAACCTCTTCAATGTACCAATTCACATATGAGGAATGGAAAGAAACACTAAATGATGATCCTAACTTTCAAGGTGAATGATATAGGTCAGCTCATTTTCAAAAGTACTTTGAACAAGAACAACTTCAGCAAGCTATCAATGCCACAAGGAATAATAATGAGTCTAATGATGCTGCTAATGAAATTCCTACATCAAGTACTGACTCACATGAATATGAGTTTGACTCTTTGTCTGATGCTACCTATTATGTAGACATAGATACTATTCACATGTATGAAAGACTCCTCGAAGTAGGTGAAGGGTCTAGTGCTAGGCCACACAAATTAGGCACCACTAATGTTAACATGTCCTCTACTTCTGACACAAGGTCTCTTAGGGATTTGAACACTCCTTTGGACTAGATTTTTGTAGGTCTTGACTTGCTCATCAATGCTTTTGGGGGTTATACTATGAATGTAGTTGAACCAGTCACTACTTCCGTTTCACTCTGCCATCCTAATCTAATAAACTGGAACTCTCCTTCTAAATCCAATGAAGTCCTAACATTCTAGACTGATTATGATCTAGCATGTTACCTTCATGCTATTGAACCTATGATGTCCTCCACAGTGAAAGTAGTGTCAACAAGACAAAGGCGGATATCAAGTATCTTAGTCAAAAAATTAAAAGAAGAAAAAATAGATGCTCTGATGGTGAAAACCACTTTGTGGCAGTATCAGAGCCAAAAATAGTAAAAATAAAAGACATATCCGAGGGTGAAAACCTCTTTGAGGCACCCAAGGATGAGATACTTGATATGCTTTTGAGCCATTTTCAAGAGAGGTCATCAGTATTGATTGAGCCGACATAGCTAGTTAATTTGGGTACAGAGGCTACTCCACATATTATTCACCTAGCACAATCATTATCTACTAAAGAAAAAGAAGAATTCACAAGATTCTTTCAGAGAAAGAAAATAAACTTTGCATGGACCTACTCTAACATGCCTAGATTAGACCTCAATCTAATCATGCATCATTTGTCCATCGCACCAGGTATCAAACTTGTTAAATAGAAGTTGTAAAAAATGCATCCACATGTAGCACTTTTGGTTAAAGCGGAGCTGGAAAAGCTTCTTAAAGCTGGCTTCATAAGAACTATTGATTACGTAGAATGGATTTCAAACATTGTTCTAGTCACTAAACATGATAAATCCATTTGTGTGTGTACGAATTTCAAAGATCTAAATAAGGCATGTCCAAAAGATGACTTCCCACTGCCTAATATTGATATGATAGTTGACATGACAGTAGGATATGAGATGTATTCCTTGATGGATGGATTTTATAGCTATAATCAAATCAAAATTGCACTAGAAGATCAAGAAAAGACTTCCCTTACATGTGCCTGGGGCACATTTTTCTGGAATGTCATGCCTTTTGGGCTTAAGAATGCAGGAGTAACATACCAAAGAGCTGTTACTACTATCTTCCATGATATGATGCATAAATTAATGGAGGATTATGTAGATGATACTTTAGCCAAAAGCATGCATCAAAGAACTCACCTCACAGACTTAGGTCCCATCCTTGACTGCATGGAACAATTCAGTCTCAGGCTTAAACCAAAGAAATGTGCTTTTGGTGTTACTTCTAGGAAACTCTTGGGTTATATCATTTCAGCTAAAGGCATAGAAGTTGATCCTAAAAAGGTACAAGCTATTATGGACATTCCTCCACCCAAGAATATTAGTCAAATGAGAGGATTACAAGGAAGGCTAAAATCCATTTGGTGTTTCATTTCACAGTTGGCTAACAAGTCACAATCATTTACTAAAACTTTGCATAAGAATGTGACTTATGAATGGAATGAGGAATGCGACAAGGGACTTACTCAAATAAAATAGTATCTTGCTAATTCACCTATACTGATGCCTCCTATTCATGGGAAGCCTCTTATCCTATACATCTCAGCAACAAACACATCCTTGGGTGCTCTCTTAGCTCAAGAAGATCAGAGCAATAAAGAAAGAGCCATATACTATATCAACAGAACATTGGTTGCTTATGAAATGAATTACTTTGTCATTGAGAAGGCTTGTTTATCAATGGTATTCACTTCTTAGAAATTGTGGCATTATATGCTAGCTCATACCATGAGGCTTGTTGCAAAGATTGATCCACTGAAATACTTGTTAAGCAAGGCTGCCCTCATGGGTAGATTAGCAAAATGGGTAATTATACTTAGTGAATTTGACATTGAGTACGTAGAAAGAAAATCCATTAAGGGAAAATCAATTTTTGATTAGTTGGTGGAGGCTCCTTTAAAATATTATCAAGCTTTGAGTATTGAATTCCCAGATGAATCCGTTATGCTTCTCACACAACAATCTTGGAGCATGTTCTTTGATGGATCATTTACTCAGCAAGGATCTGGTGCAGGCATTCTATTTGTTACGCCTCAAAGATACTCATTGCCAAAAGCATATAAAATGTTGTTTCCCTACACAAACAACATAGCTGAATATGAAGCTCTCATTAATGGCATGAAGATAGCCCTTGAATGGCATGTGGATGAGCTCAAGGTCTTTGGAAACTTGCGGTTAATCATCAATCAAGTCAACAATGTCTACCAAACTAAAGATGACAAACTAATACCTTACAAAAGGATGGTGGATGATCTTAAATAATACTTTGCACACATTTAATTGTAGTAGATTCCAAGGGTAGACAATAAAGCAACTGATGCAATGGCCACTCTTTCTTCAATGTTACAAATGCCAAAAAATGACTTCAGACATGAGTTCTTGGTGGAGGCATTACACTACCCTGCCTATGATATTCTTGAATCTAGGATGATCTATTTAGTCATTGGACATGATTCATATCGCTACCACCATATCTTTTCCTACCTTCATGACCAGATCATTCCCAACACTTATACCCAGAATGAAAAGCATCACCTCATTCATACTGCTTCATGGTATGTCCTCATAGAAAATGACTTGTATAGATGGGGTCTAGATGGTACCCTCCTTAGGTGCTTAGAACCCGATGAGTCCAAGCATGTACTAGCTGAGGTACACAAAGGTATCTATGGGTCTCATTCTAGTGGTATAACATTAGCCTGAAAACTTATTAGAGCTAGCTATTACTAGCCAGACATGGAAAAAGAAGCTGTTCAATATGCTAAGACTTGCAAGAAATGCCAATTTCATGGGAACTTGATTCATGCTCCTCCTCATGAACTTATTTCTCTCATCAGTTTCTGGCCATTTTAGCAATGGGCCTTCAACTTGGTTGGTCAGATACATCCTTCATCTTCAAGAGGGAACAAGTTCATCATGACAACTACTGATTATTTTACCAAGTGGGTTGAGGTAGTGCCTCTCACTGTAGTTGATGACAAGACCATTGCTATGTTTATATTGAACTATATCATTTGTAGATATGGCGTACCCTCATTTATTATCACTGATAATGGGGGAAAATTAAAAAATAAGGACCTGAAAAACTTATGTACTAAATTCAAAATTATTCAACATTGGTAATCTATCTATTATCCTTAGGGTAATGGACAAGTAGAGGCTTCTAATAAGACAATTCTGAAAATCTTGCACCGAACAGTTCATAAATTTGGTAGAGATTGGCATCTTCAGATCAATCCAGCCTTGTGGGCCTACAAGATAAGTATTCAAACACCAATGGGGGCCACTCCTTTCACCTTGGTTTAGGAGGAGAGGTAGTATTACCTATTAAGGTCATGATTCCAACATTATGAATCTCTCTGAGGGGCCTCATCATTGATGAAGATAACAGAATATCCTGGCTTCAAGAGCTTGAGTTACTTGATGAACGTCAGAAGGTGGCATTTGATCATCTCTGAGCATATCAAAAGAGAATGTCAAAAGCCTATAATAAGAAAGTTAGACAAAGAGAATTCCAAGTGGGTGATCTCATCCTAAGAGAGAACCCCAAAAATTAGCAGCAACAAGTTCAGAAGGGAAAATTTGAACCAAACTAGCTTGGTCCATATGTCATTACTATAGCATTTGGATTTGGTGCTTATCGACTCTCTACCACTGAAGGAGAGAAACTCAAAGAGCCTATCAATGCTCTTCATTTGAAGAAGTTCTATAGTTTAGACATTCTTGGCATGCTCATGCACATATTCATTAGTCCTGAAAAAATCCCAAAAAATGATATATTGCAAAAAATCCTAAAAATTGCAAAATGTCCTGAAAAAAATGATCATCTTAGTGAAAACCTGGTAAACAGGTGCTTTGATGTATCTATTATCTTGGTGAAAACCTGGTAAATAGGCACCTTGGTAATAATTAAAAAAAAAATTGAAAAGATAAAAAATACAAAAAAAAGTGAAAAGATAAAAAATACAAAAAAAAATGAAATATTCAAAAATACAAAAAAAACAAAATAGAGAAAAGTACAAAAAAATTGAAAAAGAAGAAAAATGTGCCATTGATGAAAACTTGGTAAACAGGCATCATGGTAGAAAAAATAGAGTCTCTTCCAAGATGGTGAAAACTTGGTAAACAGGTGCCTCTTCATTTCCTGAAGCTACATCTCATCTCAGTGTCGCTTGGCTCTTAGTTTCTTGCTTTAGTTTGCTTTCCCACTTTCCTGCTTTAGTTTGTTTCTTGCTTTAGTTTGCTAGCTCATGCTCTTGCTTTTAGTTGTCTTCAAGATTTTCCTTGACTCTTCATGGATTGGAACTGGTTCACGCTTGGGGGCATCTTCCTAGTCTAGGGGGCATTGTCCTATCACTTTCAAAAGTTTTTTTTGTGCATCAGTCACAAGCAGTTCCCACTGTGTCTGCCTGATGATGCCTAGCTACCTTTGATATTTCTCTCCTTGAGGATCTCTCATGTATCAGTCGCTAGTGGTTCTCACTGTGCCTGCCTACTGATACTTAGCTCTTGTTCGAACCTCTCTCTTTTGGGATCTCTTCCTTACATTAGTCACCAGTGGTCCTCACTACGTCTGCCTGCTGATGTTTCACTTGTGCTTTATTCTCTCTTTTGAGAATCTTCCTTGTATCGGTCACCAGTGGTTCTCACTGCATTCACCTGTTGATACTTGGTTTGCACTTTGATGTCTTCGTGAGACTTTGTCTCTCACGACGGTCACCAGTGGTTCTCACTACGTCTGCCTGCTGTCATTATCCCATCGAGACTTTGAATGTTGTTTTCTTTCGATTCGACTCCAATCTACTTGAACACAAACTGAAACTAAAATTGAAAATTGACTTTGTGTTCCTTTGAAGCATGCTGAGCTTTTTTCTTTGCCTATTTGTTTGTTTGCTTTTTCTTTGCTTTCTATTTGTTGGTTTAGTTCCAATGATCCAAAGAATCTATCTAAGAGGGGTGTCCATTTGTAAGAGCCTTCATCTCATATTGGATGGCCATGCATACCTTGAGTCCTTTTATATGGATGCTTTGGTGAGGTTGGTTCTTCTCCTTATCTATTTTGAGTGACTTCTTTTTGCTACAAGTATAATTGCTAAGACTCATCCTGCTAAGTGAACGTAAGGGTCACTACGAGCACTCTTTGGAAAAAGAAGGAACTCTCATGTGTCTAGTGTGTTTGTTCACAAGAAATATCTAGGTCATTCTAGGAATCATGCTTTGATGCTTATGTTAACTTGCTAAATCAAAAGGAATAGGTGTTCAGGTCATTCTGGCTTCTTGTGCCTTAATGCTTACACCTCATTCTGACAAATCTAAGACTTATGTCATATTCATATTCTCATAATTGCAATATTAGTGAGAATTGTATGACATCTTGCTATCATCCCATGCCTAAATGAACTCGATGATGATAAATATGGTGAGTCCAACAACCAAGTCCTAGGGCTTGCATTTTCATTCTAGGCTTGCATTTAGCTTAGGCTTGCATCTCTCATTCTAGGCTTGCATTTGAGATGATATCTTGTTACTCTCTTGATTATTTTCTATTCATTGAAGGTTCTCATCTTTTGTCCCAGTTTCATCATGATTGCACAAGTTTTTGGGATCGAAATCAAAATATGACATCTCTAGATAGCTTGAAATCACATTTTAAATTCTAGGACCCTTTGGGATTGGATGCTTGTGCAGTCAGTCTTTTGGTGTCATCTTCTGGCCAGAACTTCATCTTTGCATCATGTTCTCGAGATCTTTTCTCTTTTCATCAAAGTCAACTCTAGTCAACCATGGTCAACCATGGTCAAACTTGGTCAATGAGACCTCTACTTTGCTCCGATTTGCTTTTGCAGCTTCTCGAATCTAGTCTAATTGCTTCCACTCTGCAACCTCTTGTCAATCATCCCTATTATGTCATCTTTCAATTTCACTCCCAAGGGGGTAGGATGATTGCATCATTTGAATCTTTTCGAATCAATTCTTGAATTAGTCTGATCTGAATCATCAGTTCTCATTGCTAGGGGCATCTCGATGCCTAAAATCTTGCTATTTGGTCATCTATCTTTTAGGTATCTGAGCAACCTAACTCGGATTCTCAAGAATCAAGCTTCATTCTGGAGATGGTTCTCAAAATATTTTAGGTATTGGGGCAATCTAACCCTAATTCTTGGGAGTCAAGTTTCATTCTAAAGATGGCTCTCGAAATCTCTCTTCGATCGTTATCTAGGCAATCTAACCTGGGTCTTAGAGGGCTGAGTTTTGTATTGGGGAAATCTAAACCTGATTTTGGAGATAGTCTTAAGTTTGCATTTGAATCTCATTCTGGGCATTGGGACAACCTAACCCTGATTCTTATCTTCTCTCAAGACCATTGTCTTTGCAATCTAACTTAGACTTCAGAAAATCATGCTTTGATCTGTTTGGTGTCTTGGCAACCTAACCTAGACTTCTAAATTTCTTTTCATCTGTCACTTCAGGCTATTCTTTGAATCAATGCACTGTTCGCACATCAATTCAAAGAGGGGAAAATGTAATACCCTAAAATTGGCACCTATTAAATTCAATCAATTTTGGTGCATTTTCATCAATTTTACATCTCTAAAGTCCTAGTTTCCTAAGAAATTTTCTCTCTCCTACTTGACTTAATTCGACTTGATGTCAATTGCAAAAACCCTAATTGCATTAATCAAATATTAAAATTAATTCCTAAAGTCTTCGACTTTTATTAGCTAAATTACCCCTATGATAAATTAATTTAATCCTAAAGTCCTAAGTACTTGGAATTAAATTAGAATCTACCTCCTTTAACTAATTACCCATAAAAAGGAATTAATAATTACTTGTTATTTGAATGGACACTCATTTTTGAATTAATAATTCAAGATATTCGAAAAGTCCCCTATGTGGAAAATTCCATTCTTTTAATTAAGTAATTCAATGCATTTTTGTCTCAAATGGAAATGAAGGGTCAAGAGTTTCAAATCAAGAACCCCTTCATTCTCTTCCCGGGATTTTCTATTTAATGAACCTATTTTCTTCATTCGAAGAAGGCAATTTTGAGAGTAATTGAACTATAGCAATTTTTAGTCTTAGTTTATTTTCAAGCTTTCATTTGCAATTAGCTTAATTTATCATTTAGCATAGTATTTCATTCTCATATTAGTTTAATTTGCTTACATGCTCATAGTTTTATATCATTGCTATTTCCAAGTTCTTTAGAATAATTTGCATATTTCTTTCAAGCTATTTAGAATAGTATCATATTTCTTTCAAAGTATCTTAGATTAAATTGGATTCATTTAGTTCTATTTCAATTTTACTCATCTTCATAGCTCTTGGAAAATCCTCTGTTGTGGGATTGGTCTCATGGTTGTTGGCTCTCGTTCTAAGAGTAATTAAACACCCCATCCACATAGGAGGCAATAGGTTGATTCAATCAATGTTGTGAGATGGAAAATTCATGTTCATACTCACCATCTCATGATTGAGCAATGACTATGTTGCATTTGTGCCTGATTTAGAGGTCCACATTCAGACACACACAAGGGGTACCAACAGTCTAGGGTATACTAATACTAGAAGAGCTGTACAAGGACCTCCACTAGATTATTTTTCATGGAGGGGGGACATAGGGGAGGAGCGTAGGCTTCACCTCCCTCTTATAGGTGTGGGCATGGGAGCACATTGTAGTGCTCAGACCTATAGGGAGGAGAGATCATCAGGAAGATGAGCCACTTGTCTATAGATAGGGAGAGCCACTGACCTATCATGACAACAAGGACATCGAATACTAGTGGGAAAATTTGGATGGGATCCATGATGACATCACATGGAGGCCATACTTGGGATTAGTAGCATGGGAAGAGTATCATCTATAGCTACCATTTTCTATGATAGCCATGTACCTCACATGGTGTTGGGATTATATTATGGAGCAGTACAAATCTGATCAGGTGGTGAGGTAGTTTGGCTATACATAGGGTTTTCTAAATGAAGAGCACAGGTACCAACAGACCACCCAAGAGAGGAGATCTAAGTTTGGGGGGCCTATTGACAATGATTATTTGGTGGATGCATGGCTAGCTATACATGTTGTGCATTGAGATTAGGCAGGGGGACTACAGATGGGGGCATCATAGTAGTGTACCACACATGGTTTTAGAGGCCATAAGAAGTAGGGAGAGTGCATTTGCCACCACAGATAGAGAGATTAAGGGTGGTGGTGGAAGAGGTGGTTTGAGGGAGAGGATGGGTAGCCATGACCATGTCGAGGGGGAGGAGAGGAGGGAGTCTGACCCCAAGGAGGGTAGGTAGGAGGGGAGGAAGGAGAGGGGGTGGTGGAGATAGAGACAAAGACAGAGAAGGGATGGAAATAAAAAAGGGTGGAGGAGGAGGAGGATGGGATGCCAAGGCATAGGTGTATGCACCCTAAAATGGTCACCTAGACTTTGGGCCCCCATTCAGCAATTTATCAAATTCCTGAATCAATATTTTCAAAAATCAGCATTTTATCAATTATATCAATTTCCTTGATCAAATCCTATTTCATCATTTTGAATTATTTTCCTTGGGCTAATCATTTTATCCTAAGTCTTTATTTCTTTAAAAGGAATATTTCCTCCCATTTTATTAAATAAAAAGCCCCCACTTTTCCTCTTATCCTAAGTTGCACAAATAAAGCATTATTCTTATTTTATAAAAAGGGAAAAATCACTTTTTGTCTCATATGGACACAAAAGTCAAATCTTATTTTCTCATTGGAGGATACTTGTGCACATGGATTTCTCCTCTTTGATGCTCCAACATTGATTAATTCTTTTGCCTCTTAATCTCCATGGTCCATTTCTCCTCATTTCCTATAAAAGAAGAGCTCTCTTCCTCATTCTAGGTCATTCATTTTTATGCTAATGTTATGCTGCAGGTTTTCTAGGTCACTTTGGAGCTTTTGAAGCTTTGGAGCATTCTTGGATCTCATATTTACATGCTTTCATAGCTTTCACTTCTTGCATAGTAGTTTCATTATCATGGCATTCATAGTTTAGATTTCCTTCATGCTATAGATTAATCTCACATAGTCTAAATAGGAAGGATTTGTAACACTTGTTCTTTCCTTTCATAGATTAGTTGCATTGTTATTTCATTTCTATAGACTAGCTTGCATCCTTAATTTTCATAGATTAGCTTGCATTGCATTGCATTTTATTTGATTCTTGGGGACATTGGAATTCTTTTCCTTGTCTTCATTTGAATCTCTCATTGTGTGGTTGACTAGCAAGGTCATTAGCTTAATAGCTCTAGCTGAGAGCAATTTTACAATCTTGCAACTCCATACATAGAGAGCTCTAGGTCGCTATTGAAGGTTTCCCTTTCATGGATTTCTTTTGATGTAATGACTTAGAGAAGTGCACTACTTTTGTGTGTACAATAGGTACCATCAAGCCCACCACCCATAGGGCCACCACCAGTTGGACCACCACCAGCAGGGCCACCAATAGTAGGAGCACCTAGTGTTGGGTCATCATGAGGTGGGGGAGAAGATATTGTAGGTCAACTTGCATCCATGTTGTCTACATATGATATGATGAGACAAATGCTTTAGGACACACAATTGTAGAGGAACTCTCTGATGACACAACTAACACAAGCCTTATAGGATGCATTGGAAACCAGTAATGAGAGGGAGGCCCTACGGAGAGAGAGAAGGAATACAGGAAGAGATGGATGGTCTATGGGAAAAGAGGGATAGACTAAGGTTCGAGAGGGATAGGTTGTAGGGGGAGAGGGACTGACACTATGATAGTTATCTATGGAGTGATAGGTGGTCAAGATGAGGAGTGTGGCTAGGGGTTCACAAGAGGGGGGAGATTGGAGGAGGTAGGGAGATTATAGAGAGATCTAGATGATGTTTAGGTGTAGGTGGGTTGGTAATAGGCCATGTACCATGCCACAGTTCCACCAGATAGGAGAGCACTATTAGCTAGCCAGGTGATCATGAGAAATGGGTATAGGTATCAGGGTAGGAGCTGGTAGTAGCAAGAGTACAAGGAGTAGATTTGGGGTCGGGCCCTCACACAAGACAAGTTGAGAGAGCCACCAGCTTGATCAGACATAAAACCAATAGAGGTTGGCTAGTGGATCCGTACAAATGGTAGAGGCAGAGGGCTCAAGAGTTGGGATGGAGGTAGATGATAGAGGCTGAGAGCTCACAAGACCAATGCAAGGACTGACATAGGTACAAGGTGTAATTTTTCTTAGTAGGGGGAGATACCTTAGGCACCATCTCCACCATAGGTCACACTACCTCTAGATATTTAGATACAACATCCCCTAGGAGAGGCAGATAGGTAGTGATATGCTACATCATTTTTTGATACACATGTATATTATGATTCTTTTGGAAGGCATTGTCCCAGATATTGATTATGTATGCTTTTGATATCTATGTGATGTGTGTGAATTTATGATTTATGTGAGATGCAGTTATTGATGTTTTGTGGATTTAGGATGGATATGATGTACAATGTTTAGATATTTACACATGTGATGGATGTATGACCTACTTATGATGTTTACTTATGTATGTATGGATGATGCAATTTTACAATATCTTAATAATGCAAGATAATAAATGAATTAACAACACAAGATTTAAAATAAACTAAAAATGATTAACCATGCAAGATTAAAATGAACTAAAAATGATTAAATTAAATGCAGGATTAAAATGAACTAAAAATGATTAACAATGTGTAAGATTAAAATGAACTAAAAATGATTAACTTCAATGCATGATTAAAATTAACTAAAAATGATTTAACTATGCAAGATTAAAATAAATTTAAATGATTTAACTATGCAACTGAAATGAATCTAAGTATGTAAAATGGATCTAAGTGATCTTAATGAACCTAAAATGATTTGAATTGATTATTTGAGGATGCAAATAAGATGAATGCAACTAGGTGATTTTAAAGATGAATATTTATGCAATTAAGTGTAACTAAAAGAAAATTCAAATGTAATCTGAAATGTGAGAGATAATGCAATTAAATGTAAGCTAAAATGATAAAAGATAATGTAATTAAATGAAAGCTAAATGATAGTGCAACTATGTGAAATTTAAATGGTAATGCAACTAAATGTAATTTAAATGATAATGTAGCCAAATGAAATCTAAATGATAATGAAACCAAATGCAATTTGAATGATAATGCAACCAAATGCAATATAAATGATAATGCATAGGGGGGGAGGTGGTCTATGTAGCATATCACTACCTAACTAAACCCTCACTATGAGAGGTGGGATCAGATCGATGGGAAGGGCATTTTTGCACAATCAAAATGCACGGGTTAAAGGTTGGAACATGAATAAGTTTTTTTTAGGTTTGCATCAGGATGAGCGGGTGGGTGATTTGAGATATGTTCATAGGTAATGAATAGGTTGATGGGGATTGGAGCTAGAGATTGAATTCTTGTTGATTCATTAGGACAATTTCTTGGATTGATGATGGAATTTTTAGATGGGATTGATAGGGGGATTTTTCTTTAAGCATGAGCGTGGGGTATCCTGGGATGGAATACCACCATGTAGTTTGAGCACTTAATTTGATATAGCAACATAAGGGATTTTATAAGGTTACTAGGAACTCAAGGGCATGTCACTAGCATTGCATAGGACTGACACAAAAAATACATGTAAGGGTTTCTCCAGCATCACACATGGATCCAGATGGAGCCATGGTGGAAACGATGTTGGAGAACCCACAAACAAATAACATTTCCTAAGTGCACCATGTAACCCAAAAGATTAGATGTGGGACATGCAAGTATGATTTCCAATTGAATCATAGATAGAAACAAAAAAGAGACATGCCCCATATTTCACTCATTCGCAGTGTGCCATGGTATAAATGATCGTGGCAACCTTGAGGAGAGGAACAACATGAAGTCAAAAAAGAACAAACAAGAACCAAAGACTCACTTCCCTTTTGGGGTGGGGGAGAAACTACCTCTGATGTTTTTGCCTTACCTTTATGCATCATAGTAGGCCCAACTAATCCAAAATTCTTCTTTATTTTAACTTTTCTAACAACATCAATAATATTTTCCTTTTCCTGAGATTGTTGTGTGCCCTTTTCTTATTTTTTGATAAAAATGCTACATGGTTTACCATTAGCATTTCCAATTCTCCTATTTATTAGGTTATAATTACTCCTAGCTTGAGTGACCATGTCTGTAGTAATTTGAGCAATTTCTTCATTAGAAGGTCACCTTAGAAAAACTGGCTCCTCACACTTCATTGCAGCACATCCAACATCATCAAATTCTTCATCCTCTTCATCAGAGAAAACCTACTGATGATACACCTCATTTCTAGCTTGTGAGACAATAACATCCTAATTTTCTATTTCATCAGTAGAGTCAATCTCATCCCAAAAGTGCGAGGAAGTCATTGCATAACCATTTTCATCATATTGCTCATTTTGTTCTTTATTTTCAGACATGTTTTGGGCAATAACATAGTACTTAGGATTATGTGGAGCTTGACAAGCAATAAACCATGGGATAAAATCATTCATATTGACTGAACTCCTTTGCAAAGGATTTGGGGTCCTTTCATCAGGTTTATCCCTTTTAGCTAGAACAATGGGCTTTCCATCCTTCCACTGAGTATTATAAGGGTAATTTTGAATTCTTGGCTACCTGCTAAAGTTTCTAAAAGCAAGCTTGTCATTAACTGAAGCCCTATTATTTCTATTATCCCTAGGCTTTAAATCCTCCAAAGCATTTAGAATCTTCTTCAGAATATCCTCCTCCTTAGGCTTTAAGTTTGCAGATCTTCCTAGATACCTCTTGTTTGTCATCTGAGGCTTCCAATCCTCTCTTCTCCCCAACTTCTATTTTGATATCCAACTTGTAAGCCTCCCAAAGATTCTTAGGGTTCTTATCCCTCAAGAGGCATCCCAATTTAGCATCAAAGGCATTCAAATATGTCACAAGACATATCCTATCATCCAATCTGATAACCTGCAAGAGCTTGTGCATAGCTTTTTGGAATCTTATATTGAATTCAATAACATCCTCATTCTGATTTTTCTTTATATTATTGAATTCATTTAACATGAACTCCTCATTGGTTTTATCACCATATTGTTCCTTAAAACAATTTCTAAATATATTCCAATATCCTATACTATCATGTGGTAGACCTCTGAACCAATCCCTAGCAGCCTTGGTTAGAGATTGTACAAATAATTTCATTATCACATCATCAGGTTCAATGTTATAATCATCTATTACATCAATAAATTTATTTAGATGTTCCTCACATGTGATGACATTATTTATAGTAAATTTAGGGAGCTTTTCTCTAATTTCATCAGGAATTACACTAGGATAACCAGGAATACCATGGAAGATAAGTTGTTTGTACCTTTCATGAATAGGTCCTCCTTGAGGCAGGCCATCACCTTGAGATGTAGATGCCTTTGTGTTTGAGGTAGTATAAAATTTAGTAGCAATCGGTGGTGGGATATTTGTTTCTTGTGTTGCAATATTTCCATGATTCCCACCTTGTCCCAAAGAAGAAGCAACAACATTTGGAGGTCCTAAAGATTGTCTGAGAAATTCAATCTTCTTTTTCATTTCTACGGAAGTAGCTTCCAATTATTCTTTCTCAAGCTCTTTAGCCCATATTTCTTTCTCTCTTCTAGCCTTCTCAAGATCAACATCTAACCTCAACTCTTGATCTAAGGGACCCTTATCATTAACATGTTCATTAACTATAACTCCAACAACTCTTTATTTACCCTTATCCCTAGGTTTTCTTATTTCACATACCTCCTGGATAACTATTTGTTCCTTTTTTTAGGCTCTAGAACATAATTTATTGCTTCCAAATCTAGTAACTACCTCTTTAACTACTCAGATCTTATCATAACATGTCTTACTTTATCTTCTTTTTCCTTTTCTCTATGCTATCTAATAGTAATTTGTTCTTGGATTTTTCTCTCCAACTCATAGACTTCTTCAGATTCTAGGAGAGTTGTCTCAGATTCAGCACCCCCCACATGAAGCTCATCCTCATACTGGCTTAACCCCAAATCAATAGCCTCTTCATATTTTGATGCATTTCCTTCTTGACTAGGCTGGATTGGATTCTCTTGTCTTGTATCTTCTTTCTATCTCCATGTATGAGACATCCTTTTTTTCCTTCCCCTCCTTGTTTGACTAGGCCCAAAAGTAGTTGGAAGCCCTTCCTCTAGTCTATCTTCTGGATGTTCTTTCCTCTAGGATGTATTACCTATAAAACTCATCTTAAAAATGATTTTCTGACCAGCACTACTGGAGAGGTTCTTTGAGTCACCACTCAACTATGATGGGAATCTTAGAACACTATTTCCTCAATAATAAGTACCAAAATGAGTTTTGCAAGACAAAGGATAAGTGAAAGGGAAAGAATAACCCTATGTTACCAATGGTGACCTACTGGTTATTATAGATTCATGCAATGGTTCCCCAGTAGAGTCACCATCTTGTTGGTGTTTCAAAATAGCATATGCTCTTAGGCTGCCAATATACCTTTAGATAGATTTTAGGAGTGGTTAGTTCCAAAATGTATAAGGAGCTTAAGGTAATTGAACAAACTATAGGGACAAGACTGCCCTCTGCACTTTGATCTGGCTCTACAAAACTAAGGTGGGTGTACCTAGTCTAGTGAAAATAATACTCTTACAACACCAAGACTGGATTTGAACAACATATGATAGCAAGAAAGTACTAAATGTCAACCAAACATTCATTGACTCTCCATTGCTATGGACAAGCTAACAACTCCTCAACCAAAGTTTAAAAGCTTAAAATTGGTTCTTGATTCAATTTGGTGATTGTAACAACCTTGATCAGTGTGTGCTAATGGAAGATCTACTCATTTAGACCAGTGCCTTATCCATTGGGCAAGAACTCCAAGACACATAAGATGCAAAAACTAGAAAATATCTAAGGTTCATAGCCATAAATACATCTACCACAATCCTTACTACTTACAAAGAATCCTTGTGCAAATTAGGATGAATTCATATCCCACCTAGAGAAATATTTAATCTAATCCTAGATCAGAACTCAGGAATGAAGATACACACATAAGGGTTATGTAATGAGCTAGAAAGTTCAAAATTCATAAAAATTGACACAGAGGAGAGAAAAGAACCAGATATTTGTATTAAGTATGATGAATCCTGCCTATGCATATAGTTTATCTCAAAATAAAAGCTTGCAAATAATATCTTAGACCTATAACTTTCTATCTTCCATTAACAAGCACTGAAGCCAAAATTCTTACAATCCTAATTGAAACTAGGGTTCACAAAGTATAACTTTCAAATACCTAACTCCCAATACTGCCAAATGATCATGAAAAATCCCTTTATTAGAAGAATTGCAACAAGCATCCAATCATTTAGGGCAACATTAACACTTCAACAACCCTCAAGCAATTGAATTACTATAGACAAGATATGCCACTGGGCACAAGGCCATTAAGATCAAACTGATCATCAACCCGAGCAACACTCTAGCTAGGTACCTCACAAGGACAGAGAAATTATTATTAAAACCCCTATTGATTTAGGCTGCATCAGAGATGGTGTGACTTGTATATCAACTTCTCCTTGGAAAAAGCACCTTAGGACACAAAATCAACATGCGATGACCACCATGATCTTGCTCATAAATTTTCACCTGCAACTGAGCTGAAACATGACCAAATCTGATCCAACTTTATGGCTTTCTGACCTACTATTTCAAACCCTATAGAAAACCCTAAATAGAAATTTAAATTTTAAAAAACAATGGTTACCACTAGGTTTAAAACATGACTGTTGATCAAATCTCTTCTTGGCACATCGAACAGTTCATGTAATTTGGCAATAGTCAACTAAGCCTTTTAAAATATCCAGCCACATCATCATTTTGCTTGGCCAATCAAAGAAGAACACATCAAATACATTTGGTAGTTGGACCCATCATCTTCATTGATCTTTAAATCATGACCATCCATCCTCAATTAAGAGAGAATCAACAATTGTTGCAATGCCGCAGTGGTTAAAGCCTCGTGCATCTTTTCTTCATGATAATGTGACAACTGTTAGATTATCTTACATCCGATGTCCCTTTAACATGTTGAAATCCTCGGCCCCACTAACAACCTCCATGTCACCACCCTTCACGACCAATGAAAAAAAAACATATCTACAACACCTAGCATTTGACCCATCACACCATTTGATTGGACCCACTGTTTCATCCCAATGGCTTGATACCAGATCGATGCTTGTTGCAATGTCGCAAGTAGAAATGTCTGATCATCTTTCATCTGTGGAAACATGAAAACCATCAGATCTTGTGTAAGATGTTAGTTCATTATAATCTTTACTAATCAGGCCCAATGAATGTACGCTGATAGATCTTCACAATCAGATGGTTGCGATAAGACAAAGGTAACTGGTCCCACCTAACATAGATGCTTAGTTGTTAGATGCATCAACGACTGTCGCAATGCTGAAATGTTTAATCTCCCTCCATCTTATCCTTGTGGCTATGTGACCATCATTAGATCAAAATAAGAGATAAGCATTTTCATAAAGTGCAAAAAACCTTAGGAAAAATAATCATCGGGACTTAAGGAAAATATTAAGGGTTATCGGGGCTTTAGACTTAGGAAAAAGAAAAGCATTGGGTTAGGTAGATAAAAACTTAGGAAACAAGGACCCCACCAAGAGGAAAATATAACACATGCATTATTTGGACTTTAGTAATTTCCCAAAAGTAATGAAGAAATAGAAGGAATGCCAAGGAACTAGGGTTTTACCATTTTTTGAAGAACTAGGTTAACTTGGTAAAAGCCCATTTCATGATTTTTGTAGGGTGAGGATCAAATTTTTGTGACACAACCAACACCCCTATAGCTAAGACCACTGAGTGAGACAGAAGGTATTGTGTATTTTATTCATGTTGTTCAATTTAGTTTAGTTTATTTTAGCTAATATTCGATTAATGAATGGATTTATTTTACTCTGTTAGTTGCAAAAATGTTTCCTTAAGAGAAAATAGTCATTGATTGGAGGGAAATATTGAGGCTATCTGAGAGTAGTCCTCCATAATTAATCCAGTCTTAAGTTGATTTGTTCATCTTTGTATAGTTAAAGTAGTAGTAGGTAGTTGTTAGTGTGAGGAGTTGGTGTGTAGTTGCAACTATGATTGTACATTGATTTCCTATTAGGAGTAGATCAAAGTTAAAGAATTTTGATAAAGCATTGATCTCGGTAAGTTTCCTATCCCTAAAAAAGCTTACTTATCTACCTCTCCTACTCTTTGGTTAAGAGAATACCCCTATTTAGATTAGAATAAATTCATTGTACATGGGATATAGGGAGCTATACCTAGTAAAAATTTAGAGATCAAGATAATTTCTTGATAGGAGTTATCCCTTTTAACTATTGATTATGGTGTGGGGTATCTATTGGGCATGAGACAATTTAAATAAATATTACTACTCAATCCTTTAACCAATTTTTTTTTGTGTGTCCATTGGGGAATAAAATTGCATACGCCAATATATTTTTGGTGATGGTTGAAATTCCTAGCTTAGAATATGAACAATCACATGTTCAATTGTCTCTTTCTTCCATGAGGAATAATAGTGCTAAATCATGAGAACATAATTATGTTTTTGTAGTCTAACTTGGGATTTCAATATGAGCAAGAAGATTTACTTGGATAGTTGAATACACTTTCCTAGAAAACAAGAAGAATTAGAGAAGACTACAAAAGAGCTAGTCAAATCCTTGAACAAGAAGAAGAACTAGCTGGTAGATTAGATGTTTCCTTGCATAGAAAAATTCAAAGATAAGGAAAGTAGAAGCACAGAGGAGACAAAGTTGATTGAACCTTGAGAGAAGTTTAAGAATCTTGACCAACTATCAATCTGGAGAATATGAGATTCACCAGAAGTGTGAGAGAGAGAGGTAAAATTGATTGGTTCTATTAGCAATTGAATAGAATAAAATTTTCTATCCAAAGCACCATTCAGAAAAGTAAAAAAAGGTCAATCTCTCCTCCAAAGACTCAAGGAACTACATCCACAAGTCTAGGTGGGATAACTTTACACGGGGTTAGGGTTCCTCAAGCTATGACATTTCCCTTAGTTCCTTTTTCATTACCAGCCATAATGGACGTGCCATGGGGTGTAGCCATTGGACCTTTGGCCCTGACACATCACAATCCATTACAAATGGGGTCAAGGAAGAATCTCCCCAAATTATTGAGAGATGGGTCAATCTTTCCTGATGAGCACATCACTGCTTTCTCCACCACCATGGGAGTCTAACATGAATATGTGGAAGTGAGGATTTTTGTAGAGTAATTGGTTGGTGGAGCAACAGACTGGTTCCAACATCTTCCTGCTAGCTCCATCATAGGTTGGGATCCTATCAAATGTGAATTTGAAAATAGATTCAAGCCCGCTAAGGATCAACATGTATTGCAATCCTAGCTCACACAAATTAAGGAGCCATCCATGCCAATGAGACACTTTTTGGATAAATTCAATAAAATGGTGAATAAAATTCCAGCCACTAATAGGCCCATGATAGAAAATATGAAGTGCTTCTTCCCTAGAGCTATTCAACCAAACATTATCTTCAAATTGAGAAGAGGACAAGTTGAGGATTTGAATGTAGATTAGAGCATTGCAATTGAGCTCAAAGATGATCTCATCTCCATCAGGAAATGGAAAAGAGAGATACAAATTGGTGCAAGTAGAAGTAATGCTACAAAAATCAATATAGAGGCAATGCTTCAATGCCTAGCCAATGATATGATTGCCTTGAAGAGATAATTACCTATAGCTGGCCCTTTAATCCAACAACCTTACTGGGATATTCTAAGAAGAACAAATGATGGAAGAACTTAGCATTACCAGCTACTCAACAATGGATTTCTCTTGAAGCTCCTCCCAAGAGAGGAAACATGTTTGTGTTTCATCTCACATTGAATCATGATGGAAATATGTGCCCAAACATGGCTCGATTCAAGCAACTTGCAGATACCAATGAGCTATTAGATAGTACTCTTTTTGGGGACATGGACTTGAACAATGATGGAGACTCCATAAATTACTTTCTGGAGTATGAATTTGATATTGAATATAGAGGATGTTTTGCCATGATCGATGGGTCATCTCTAGTTGTCACTCAGAGCCAAAAAGATAAAACTCCAAAGACCTCCATTTTGTAGTGAGGAAACACCTTCAAGCCATCTTTCCCAAAGTAGTTGAACAAGGAGAATTCTGGTCCTACAAATATAGGTAATGCTAAGGACAAATCATCCTTTGATATAGTTAAATTTGAGAAAGATTATAGGATCTAGGTTTCCCCTCTTGATTATTTAAAATCCAATATGAATGAGCTTCAAAGATTAGTAGATTACTGTGCTATAGACAAAAATGAAATACACAATTTCACAGACTCTACCTTAGCAGAACCAATTCCTAAAGTTAATGCAAAATAGGAAGAATCCTCCACCTCTAGAAAAGAACATCAAGAGGCCTATGCTCTAAATGTAGGAGCTATACATAAACCAGAGTTGTTCTACGTGTCATTTTTCATCAATGGGCAAAAGCTAAGAAACTACATAAGTGACTTTGGAGTGTCAGATAATGTGATGCCAACAAGAATAGCGAGAGAACTTGGTCTTCCCCTCATGAAAATATTTGGAAGATTATATTCTATGAATGCAAAGAAGGTGCCTTTGGTTGGATAGATAAAATACACACAAGTTTCTCTAGTCACCCACCCAACAAGGAGACTTAATCTCACCATATTGGTGACAAATATTCTAGCAAGCTATGGCATGTTGTTGAGCCTAAGTTTCTACAAACACCTGGGAGGAGAGATACAATAGGATTGGTCTCATGTGGTGATACCAATTGGCAACAAGAAGGTGAAGCTAGAACCTGAAGCCAAAGCTAAGTTCAGGGTATTGAAATTGAATGATCCCAAAGGACAAATCTTGTATCAAGAACTCAAATTTGGGAATTACATGTTGTTTATATATCCCCTATTCTATAAAAGAGTGTTGTGAATGAAAATACAAATACATTCAACTATGGATGCTGGAGTTTGATGGAAGTTGAGCATCCATAGGTTCAAGAGCCAATGTGGTATTAATAGCACCAGATCAAGAGATCACACATCTATCATATAAACTAGAATTCAAGAACACCAATAATACTGTAGAGTATGAAACACTCTTGCTTGGCATAGAAGAAGCTAAAGAGCATCGTATTAAAGCTCTATTTGCAAGAGGTAACATAGAGATAATAGTGAAACATGTTAGCATTCAATTTATAGTGAAGAATCACTACCTTTGAAATTACAGAAACATAGTATGGGAAAAAATTGAAGAGTTGGAGGCCTTCTCAATTGAAGAGGTACCAAGAGGGTGGAGCACCAGAGCAAAATCATTAGTAGTCTCCACTTCCCTACTGTTACCTCACCCAGACTTCAAGGATAAAAGGTACACTATGGAGTTGGTATATCACTTGAACGTGCCTGATAATGTAGAATCTTGGAAAGTGTTAAAAAATGATGATAGGCTTTGTCTCTTCTTGGAGAATGACAAAATGTTTGCAGAACAATACTTTGAAGGAAGTGCGAATCGTTGAACAAAACTATCTCCAAATTCAAAGAAAGAATTGCAGCTTGGGGAAATAAAAATAAAAGGTAATAAAATTCCTTCTTACCTAATTCCTTTAGAGAAGATCTTATCTAAGCATGATGAGTACATCAGAAGAAGAGAGAAGAAAGAGGAAGACAATCAGGAAAAGATGAGAGTTTGAATATAGGGAGTGAGAAGAATCCAAATAATGTAAACATTGGAAAATGCTACATAAAAGAAGAAGAAATTAGGATTGAGGCATTTCTCACCTCCTGCCGTGATGTTTTTGTGTGGTGCTACAATGATCTAAAGAACTTCATGGGTGGTAATGTCAAGCACCATATTCTTCTAAAACCCGACACCATTCCTTTTAGATAGAAACATAGGAATTACAATCTCAAAGTGTCATATGCCATATTCAGGGAGATTGATAAGATGTTGAAAGCCAAGATCATTTAGCTGATCCATCATTCAATTATTAGGAATAACAGTCCACAATAGAACTGAGAGAGGGGTGGGTGAATCAGTTGTATGATAGACTATTAAACTATACTTTGAATAGAAGTAATATAAAATCCAATGAACAAAATGAATTCCAACATAATAAACAATATTTTATTGTTGGGGAAACCCTATTAAAGGTAAAAACCCCAGTGGGAATTAGCACCATAAATGATGTACTGAGAGTATAGTATCCTTTTTAGAAGATCTAGCCCTATTAGGAGCTTATTGAAACATTACAACACATAATCCTTGTTAGAGGACATACCCTATTAGGAGTCAAGAAAGAGGGGTGGGCTCACTTACCAAGATCACTACCCAAAGAAGGTTAAATACACCTTCAGAACTCACTATTCACAACACAAGTGTATATGAAAAAATACACAATCTTTTGAACTGTCCGACAACAACTGGTTTTGTTTGATTAGTTCCATTAAAGTACACAAGTAATCATCTACTCTACATCTAGTAGACACAAGCTCACATCATTCACAATCTCCTTTTCATCACATACATACTCACCATATCTTTTTCAAAGAAAAGATATTACATATATACCTTATTACATTCTACATGATCAGGTCGGCCAATTAGGCTTTCCTAATATACAAACAATTACATAAACCCTTGCTAAGATACACACAGTATCTAAATTTTTTTTACAATGATTACATTACAATAATTAAGGACCAAAATCCTTAATTCACATTCACCAAACAAAATGCATGCTACATCTCTCAGGTCAGCTCCCAAATAAGTCTTCTCCAGATCACACACCACAATTAACATCATCCTACTTTTTGTACCTTGCACTGACAAAAAAAAAATCATCAGTACCTTGTATTTTATCTCTTAAGATTGCATACACTGAATCCATACCTTCTATAAGATATACCAGAAATACAGAGACTCACTCTGTCAACTTCCACTGTCACAGTCTAGTAAAAATGCACCACCACTAGTACTCTTCCTATCATCACTATTTCCTACCCAATCAACATCAGTACAAGTATGAAGTTAAAAGCTATCATTTCTATCATACCATAATCCATAGTCTATTTTTCCTTTCAGATATCTCAATATCCTTTTTACAGTAGGTAGGTGTGTCTATTTAGGTTCTGCCTGATATCGAGCCACAATCCCAACAACATTAGCAATATCTGGTTTGGTGTGAGTCATATATAGTAATCCTCCAACCATTGATCTGTACTTGGTTTGAAAAACACACTTTGATTCATCATTATTTGTTAGCTTATTACCATTCACCATGGGTGTACCAACTAGTTTACAGTCTTCATTTCCAAACTTTTTCAACATTTCTTTAAGATATTTAGTCTGAGAAATAAAAATGCCATTCTTACTCTAATTTATTTGTAGTCCAAGAAAGAATTTCATTTCTCCTATCATGGACATCTCAAATTCATTTTTGATCTCTTTAGAAAATTTATCACATAGATCATCATTACCTCCAAAGATAATATCATCAACAAAGACTTCTATTATCAAGACTCCATCTTCACTAGTTCTTAAATACAAATTACTGTCAGCATTAACTTTTTTGAATCCAAGCCAAAGTAAGTATTTGTCTAACCTTGCATACCAAGCCCTTGGAGCTTGCTTCAGGCCATACAAATATTTCTTCAACTTGCATACCATGTCTCCATCTTCGCATAAAGGAAATCCATTAGGTTGTTCTATATACACTTCTTCTTCAAGATCCCCATTCAAGAATGCATATTTCACATCCATCTGATATACCTTGAAGTTCTTATGTACAACATAAGATAAAAATAATCTCACAACTTCTATCCTATCAAAAGGAGTAACTATCTCTTCAAAGTCTATGACTTCTTATTGTGAATAGCCTTTACATACCAATCTTGCTTTGTTTCTTACAAAAACTCCTTCTTCATTCATTTTGTTTCTGAACACCCATTTAGTTCCTATTACATTTTTGTTCTTAGGTCTAGGAACCAACTCCAAAGTGTTATTCTTTTCTATCTTATCTAACTCTTCCTTCATAGCATTTATCCAAGATTCATCTCTACAAGCTTCATCTGTAGTCTTTGGTTCAACTGGAGAAATCAAACACATTTCTTCTCTAGCCTTTGATCTAGTCATTACTCCTTGATTAGAGTTGCCAATAATTTGATTTTTAGGATGATTGTTCTTTACATACCTTAGAGTCTTAGGAACCTCAATAGCCTCATTTGTGTCATCATCACAAGTCTCATTTTCACATTTAGCCTCAACAAGTTCTTCTTCCTCTACAGCAACAACCTCTTTGACCTCTATATTCTAATTACAGTCATACATTCTCTCTTGTATTTGAAACCTTTCATCTATCTTCACATTGTTACTTTCAATCATCTTAATTAATCTTAGACTGAAACATTTGTAAGCCTTTCTCTTAGTAGAATAACCAAGGAAAATTCCTTCATCACTTTTAGCATCAAACTTCCCTATCTCAATCTCTCTTGATATAACACTTACTACCAAATATTCTGAAATATTTTATAGGAGTATGATCAAACCATAATTCATAAGGATTATTCCTTGTACCTTATTTGATTTGAAATCTATTCAATGTATACACCACTATCCCAATAACCTCTCTCCAATGCATATGAGATACATTTCCTTCAAGCAACATAGTCCTACCAGCATCAAGTATAGTCATGTTTCTTCGCTCTGCTATCCCATTCTATTGTGGAGTCCTAGGAGCAGATGTATATCTTTGTATTCCATGCTCTTTGTAGTATGAATTGAATAATTCTAAAGTAAAGTCTCCACCTCTATCTGACATCAAACATTTTATCTTTAAACCTTATTCATTCTCTACTTTTGCCTTGAATATCTTGAATTTATCAAATGCTTCTGATTTCTCTTTTAAGTAAGTAACCCACATCATTCTAGAAAAGTTATCAACAAAAAGTATGAAATACCTTTCACCATAGTATGATCTTGTCCTTGTAGGTCCAAAAAGGTCTGTATGTACCAAATCCAACTTTCCTTTTGATTTATATGCTTTTCTTTTATAATTGCTTCTAGTCTATTTTCCCATAACACATTCTCTGCATACAATGTTAGATGGTTTCACAATCTTTGGTAGATCTCTTACTACATTAGTCAAAATTTCCTTCACAATATTATCAAAGTTAACATGAAAAAACCTTGTGTGCCATAACTAACTATCATCTACCTTCACAATAAAAAAGAGGTTCCATATGTATTTAGCTCAAACACATTACCTCTAGATTTAGTACCGATTGCAATCAGCTTTCCCGCCTTACTGCTGATAAAACATTTACCATCATTGAATTGTAATTGAAAAATATTTATCCATCAACTATCTAACACTCAAAAATTTATGCTTAAGTCCATCAATAAGTAGTACATTGTCAGTATTAGTTTTTCCATCCAGAGTAATAGATCCTATTCCTATGATAGGTTTAGGAAGATTGTCTCCAGATCTTACTACTCCACCATCATACTTCACTAATTTAACAAACTTGTTTTTGTCTCCAGTCATATGATGTGAACAACCACTATCTATGACCCATTCATATTTCTTATCAAAATGTGATACTAAATCCTTTTCCTCATGTACTGGTTCATCTTTAATAGAAATAAATCCAATCTCCTCATAATCTAAATCATCATCATCAGAAATACCTTCACTAGCATAATAACATTCCTTATCCTTTTAATATTTAGACTTGAAAAACTTAGGTTTGTACTTAGGAACTCTTGTAGGACATCTTGATGAAAAATGACCTACTTTATTGCATGAAAAACATTTCAAAGGTAACTTTCCTTCAAATTTACCCTTACCTCTCTATTATCTTCTAGCAATCAGTGCAACAAGTTCATCCACCTTTCTTTCCTCTACTTGTATCTATTCCCATTCTTTAACATATTCACCAAGCTCTTCTTTTAGGTTCTCACTGTTAGTGCTTAGAAGTGCATACATTAACCTCCTATGTGTAGATTCTTTAAATGTAGATTCAACTTTAAGTACAGAATGTCCCATTTCAACAGCTTCAAAGATGGTTAGATTTGCAATCAACATATCTTTACGAAAGTTCAGAGTCAAAGGTATAGTCTATTGTATAGATATAGCCTTAATCTTGTAAGTAGGTGTCAATGATCTAAGGATCTTTGCAATGACTTCTTCTTCATCATAAGTGCCTCCATAGTTTTTGATTCCAACCACAAATTTTGTAACCCTTTGAACATAAGCCCTAATAATTTCATCATTATTCATTTGTAGCTTCTCCATCTTTGTTTTCAGTTTTGTAGCTTTGCTTTCTTGGTATACTTGTCTCCTTCATATAGTGCTTCTAGTATGTTCCAAATTTGGTATACCGAATCCAAGTCTTTAACTTTAGTAAATTCTCCTTCAGAGAGTGCGCTGATCAATGCTTCCCTTGTGACCATGTTATGTGAGAATACCTTCTTCTCATCATTAGTAGCTGATGGAAAGTCATTCTTAGTCTTCATAGCTACCTTATTCTTTGTAATCAACCAATAGTCTATGCCCAAACATAGAAAATGAGTTCACATCTTGTTCTTCCAACTATCAAAGTTTTTAGGATCAAATTTCAGACTATCCTTCCTATAGAATGCCATCTCCAAGATCACCTCAAGATGTTAAGCTTTCTCTCTAAGGACCAGTAGCTCTGATACCAATTTTTAGGAATAAAAGTCCATAATACAACTGAGGGAGGGGGGGTGAATCAGTTGTATGATAGATTACTAAACTTTAAACTTTGAATAACAACAATATCAAATCCAATGAAAAAAATGAATGGTAACACAATAACACAATATTTTGGTGACGGGGAAACCCTATTAAAGGTAAAAACCTTGGTGGGAATTAGCACCCACAATGATGTACTGAGAGTATAGTATCCTTGTTAGAAGATCTAGCCTTGTTAGGAGCTTATTGAAACATTAAAATACATAATGCTTCTTAGAGGATAGAACCTCTTAGGAGTCAAGAAAGAGGGGTGGACTTACTACCCAAAGAAGGTTAAATCCACCTTCAGAACTCACTGTTCACAACACAAGTGTATATGAATAAATACACAATCTTTTGAACTGTTCGACATCAAATGGCTTTACTTGATCAATTCCAATGAAGTACACAAGTAATCCTCTACTCTACATCTAATAGACACAAGGTCATAGCTTTCACAATCTCCTTTTCATCACATACATTCTCACCATATCTTTTCCATAGAAAAGATCTTACATATATACCCTATTACATTCTACATGATTAGGTTAGTCGATTAGGATTTACTAATATACAAACAATTACATAAACCCTTGCTAAGATACACACAGTATCTAAAACAAGTTTATAATGATTACATTACAAAAATTAAGGATTGACATCCTTAATTCACATTCACCAAAAAAAATGCACGCTACATCTCTTAGGTTGGCTCCCAAATAAGTCTTCTCCAGATCACACACCATAGCTGGGATCATCCTAATTTTTGTACCTTGTTTTGACCAATGAACATTGTTCCATACCTTTTCTTTCACCTCTTAAGCTCACATACACATAATCCATACCTTTTGTAAGATATACCAGAAATACAGAGACTCACTTTATCAACTTCCACTGTCATAGTCCAGTAACCAGTCTTCACCAAAACATCTGTAACTCATCTAATATGAAACATTACATGAGGCAATATTGGATATAAGATCACAAAATCTTCCTATACTCTCATCTCTCTTTGCACATTTTAAAACATCTGTACAGTGTCCGTACACTATAGTAACCAACCAATTCTCTTCATAGAAACATATGTTTACATCAGTGAGAAAAAACTAATGAAAACAACAGTAGCTCTAGCATCACTCAACATAGTGAACATCATGCCTATGCAAAAGAAGAATGGAGAGATAAGGATGTGAGTAGAATTTAGGAATTTAAACTAGGTATCCTTAAAGGAAAATCATGCTCTCCCCAACATGGACCATATTCTACAAATAGTTGCTAGCTCAGAAATGATGTCCATGTTGGATGGCTTCTCTGGTTATAACCAGATTGAAGTAGAAGAAGAGGATCAATATAAGATGACATTCACAATGCCATGGGGCACTTTTTCCTACCATAGAATGCCATTTTGCCTCATCAATGCTGGAGCCAATTTTTGAAAGGAAATGGACTTATCCTTTGGTGATTTAAAGAATAAAATTATCATGATTTATCTAGATGATCTAACAATGTTTTTGAGGAAGAGGGAAGATCACCTTAAAGATCTAGAGAGGATTCTTCAACGATGCAGGGAACATGGGATCTCACTGAATCCCAAGAAGTTTGTATTCCATGTTATAGAGGGAAGGCTCCTGGGTCACATTGTTTCTCAAGAAGGCATTAGGATTGATCTTGAGAAAAATTAGAGAAATCCAGCAACTTACGCTTCCATTAATAAAAAATGGCATTAAATCATTCTTTGGTCAGGTGAACTTCCTCAGGAGGTTTGTACCTAACTTCTCTGAGATTACTAAACACCTTGTTGATATGATTAAAGGAAATTAGGCATTTAGATGGACTAGAGAAGGGAAGAAAGCCTTCAATGATATCAAATGAGAAATTTCTAATGCTCCAGTTCTCACACATCCAAACTTTAACAAGGATTTCATTATCTATTACTATGCGTCAGAACACACTATGTCTGCCATCTTGTTGCAGGAGAATGAAGAAGGTGTTCCACTATGTATACAATCTTGTTGCAAGAGAATTAAGAAGGTGTTCAAGAACCAATTTATTTCATGAGCATGCTGTTGAAGAATCAAGAATTGAAGCTCTCTTAGATGGAGAAACACCCATTCACAGTGGTAAAAGCTCTGAAACATTTTAGATTGTATATCATGCATTATCACGCCATTATGTTTGTGCTAGAAACAATGGTCAAAATAATCCTCAAACAAAAATAAGTTGGATGTAATGATAGGGGAGCATGGGTAACGAAGGTGCAAGAATATGACATTGAATTAAAGCCCACTAAAATGGTCTGAGGGAAGGGACTATGGAAGATAATAGTGGGAAACTAGCCTGAGGAGGAAAAAGAAGAAGAATTTCCTCAAGTATTGATGGTGAGCATGAAAGACCCATGGTTCTTGGACATTACTTATTTTATGACTTATGTTCAGTGCCCAAAAGGGATGAGCTCAAAATAGAAAAGGAATTTGAGGTTGAAGGAAAAGAAATATGTAATCTGGGAGGATAGATTATACAAGAAATCCATAGATGGCATGTTCCTCAGCTGTGTAGACAAGCCTCAACAAAAGAAATTGCTGTAGAAATTTCATGATGAAGCATGTGGTGGCCACTTCTCTTCAATCACGACGACTTTCAAAATCCTTAGGAAATGTTACTATTGGATTGGTATGTTCAAGGATGCATATAAGTGTGTTTCTAAATGTGATAAGCATAATTTGTTTATGGGAAAACCATAGTTAGCTACTCTACCCCTTAGGTCAGTAGTAATTGATGGCCCTTTTGAGCAATGGAGTATATATTTCATAGGTCCAATTAATCCTCACTCCAGTGTAGGGAACATTTATGTGATAAAAACATTAGACTACTTCTCCAAGTGGGTACAAGACAAGGCTAGCAAGAAAACAACTTTAGATGTGGTCTGCGAGTTCCTTAAGGAAAATATACTAGTTAGATTCGGGGTCCCTATAAAAATAGTTGCAGATAATGCAACCTACTTCTCTTCTTTTGAGTTGGTTCAATTTTTCTATGATTTGGGAATCCATTTGAGCCACTCATCTGATTACTACCCTCAAGGAAATGAATAGGCTGAGTCCAACAACAAAAACTTATTGTAGATCATGAAGAAGCTAGTTGACAAAAATCACAAGAATTGGTATAGGAAGCTACATGAAGTGCTCTGGGAAGAAAAAGTGACTCCTAAAAGAGAAATCAACATCTCACCATTTGAATTGGTGTATGGAAATGAAGCTAATCTACTACTTCCTTTGGAGTTTTCTACATGCAAGCTCAAGACAATAATCAAAGAATCTCTTTTTCAGGATGGACTAGAGAAAAGAATATTGTACCTGACTAAGTTACAGGAAAAAAGAGAGGAACTGGTAGACCACTTCTCACAAAATCAACATGTGAAGAAAATATTTGACAAGAGGGCTAGACCAAGGAAATTCATGGAAGGTGACCTGGTGTTGCTATAAGATGAAAGGAAAGAACCAAATGGGATGCACTCAAAGTTTCAATCTCTCTAGAAAGGACCATTCAAGATTATAGAATCATGTGGGCCTAATAATTTTAAGCTTTACAATCACGACGATGAAGTTTTCCTATTGTCTTACAATGGAGAGGACCTAAATATTTATCAGTTCTATTGGTTCTTGAAATATTTACACTCAAAGAGATACCAATATACCTAAGACTAATTTTGGGAATGGTCAGTTCCAAATATGGGGAAAACTATAGGTAATTGGACCAACTATAGGGACAAGAGTGCCCTCTACACTTTTGGTCTGTAGAACCAAGGCGGGTGCACCTAATCCAGTAATAGATAATTTTCTTACAAATTTAAATTGGATTCAACAAAGCAGATAATAGAAAGAAATTACTAAATGATAACCAATCATTCATTGACTATCCATTTCTATGATGAAACTGATACCCACAAACATAAAACTAAAAGGATATAAAGGATTTTGATTTTGTTTCTTGTAGAATGTAAACAGCCATGCCAAACTTGCATCACTATAGGAAATACTAATTTTTATCAGTGCCTTGTCCATTGGGAAAATATATCTAAAGAAAATACATAACACAACAATAAAGATTCCAAGCCATAAACATAGTAAACCAGACTCATACACTGCTTACAAAACATCCTTCATGTTGAACCAAATGAATCTATGCTTTAATCATAGACTTTTAACTTGATCATAAATCAAGGCTGAGAAATAAAACACATACACAGATAAACATTGAGCAATGAATCAGAAAACCTAAAACCCAAGAAGCACAACTAAACGAGAGATTTGAAAACTGCATTAAGTATGAGGACTCAAACTCTTGTATTAAAATATACTTCAGAATACACCACTTAGATAATATACAAAAGATGAAGAGGGTTTTTTCCCTCTATTGATGCAACTAGCAAAACATATTACAATCTAGACTGAGCATACACACTTAGCTTTTCAGCTTCCCGTGTTAAGAATTTTCCAGCCAGCACCTTCTAAATGATCATAAAAATCCTTTTATAGAAACAAGGATGCAACAAGAAAAATATAATTTAGGTGTAAAAAACCCTAAACCTAGCCAACAATGCCAAGGCCTGCAGGAGGATGAAATTTGATCTGATTATACTTTTGCAAAACATTCTCGGGAAATCAACTACCTCCCTTTATGAGAAAATCAAATTAGAAGTTAATACACTTGGAAGAATCAACAAATCTGATCATCCATGAACCAAAGAGAAACTATCTTCAAGGAAACCAAGTTGCAAGAAATCAGATTCCTCCCCCTTTGCTTGAATCTAAAAATCAGTCATGCCTAGATGAACTTTCTTACCAAACTTTGATCTCAGATATAATAGTCATTATTGCTCTCACACAACTTGTCAAATCTGAATCTAATCACCTCCATTGCAATCCTTATCTTCTACCATTTCCAAAAATATATTATATGCCCATATTTGGACAAAAATGAAGCCTCCAGACATCATTTCATTTTCAAGTAGCTGCAACTTCCTTAAATTTGAATTTTTCATATAGTTCAAACTTTACCATTAGTTTTAATTTATTTATGCAGACCTTTGAATTTGAAGTGGGACCCGTGCACCATATGGCACCATCTGACTGGCTTGACCGACCACCTCATCGCCAAGCTGGACCTCTGCACATCCCTCCGCCACTTGTCACATTCTTATTGGCCTGTATCGCTTACTAGGCATCTATCTCTAATCTCTCTGCCAACTCACATCGGGACATGTGTCAGCCTATCACAGTCCCATGAAGGCTAACTCCTGAGCATTTTCTCTTCACGTGATAATGACCACCATCAGATCAACATGCATCTTGAGACATCTGACTATATGCCTGTCTACTACTTTGTCATCACTCTCTGCCAGGTGTCATGTTCTCATTTGCTGTGTTATCCACCTGGGCACCTGATTGTATCATTTCACCACATCACCGGACTACCACATGTCATCACATCATTGTCATGTAGTGAATAACCTCCAAACATCTTCATGGTTGTGAGGTTGTCACAATCATCAGATCTGGCATGCATCTCGATGCATCAGATCTACTCACTCCGTCAAAATTTCCTTACCTTCCATGTGGGACCCAACATCCTTGTCATCATCCACGTGACTACCAACCAAACACCTTGGGTTTCATACTCACGTGAGGAACCTCCAAATAAGCGTCCACATTTGGAAACCTGTATCTTGTGTGCAATGGCATATAGATAAATCATTTGCCTCCCACACAGCAAATGTGGGACTAAACATCCCTTAGATTTATAAATTATACTTCAAAATGGATGGCTTTAGTGCGCGCCTAGTTGGCTGGGCCCACACAAATCTGGGAGGCCCCACATAGCCCTCTCACTTTTCTTTCTTTACTTCACTTTACTTTATGCCTGAGCGCAGTTTATTATAAATGCTTTATAAACACTAAGTAGTCTGAATGTGGGATAAATCCCATACAACAAAAAACCACCGAAAACATCTTACCCATATCTCACGTGCACCAACTCCTCTTTCATGGGATGCAATGTACTTCATGCTACAGGGAGTCACCTTTAGCAGATCCCATTGGCTGAGGAATACATTTGGTACCCTCCAATGGTGTGTAGCCTCCTCTATGAAAATGGTGCACAAGGGCCTGCTAGCACTGAGCCCCAAAGGAAACAACACCTCCCCAATAGACTGGATGTGTGCCAGCCAGGAGTGTGTGCACAAATCAAATGAGAGTACACAAGTGAAGTGAACAACCCATAGGAGAAGGAATACACACTTCCTCTCATTGGTGCATATGCCACAATAGGTGCGTGCAACACTAATTGGTGTGTGCAACATAATCTAAAAGAAGTACGCCCACCCTTTATCCAAAGTCTGCAGCCCCCCTTTTTCTTTCCCTTGCTGGCAATGCTTTAACCTCCTGGCTTCCACGCATGCTATACTAAAAAATGTGTGCATAGCCCAACACAATAGATAATGCATGAAATAAAGGTGTGCTCATGACCTTCAAACAATTGGTGCATCCCCTCTATGATGCACGCAAGGGCCCATTATATTTCTTTTGGGATTGCAAATGCCCCTCCAAAGAGGTGCGCACTATACATATATGACGTGCATCCTCACCTTCTACTTGGTGTGCCACTATACACAAGTAACTCATTTTTTCCCCATCCAACTCGAAAAAGACTTCCCCATAAATAATGCAGCATCAACAATATTATGAGAATGCAAAGATATAGGACTTTCAACTTTTGAACTTAAATGGAAACCCACTATTTTTGCCCTCCTTGCTACAACATATTCTCCCTTATTTTTATTTTTCATAAGAATGGATGAAGAAGCATCTTTATCATATTCTAACATGCATTAATTATTAATGGAACCATGACTTGAGTATGGTGAATTTTTCCATGTAGTAATGAGGCTCGTGCACCTCCATTTTGGTGCACAAAACATGCTCAGCTTAAAACCTTGCAGCATTTACTTGGTAGACAATAGATGAATGGAAGGCATGCATAACCCTTAGAAGGTGAGTGCCATCATAAAATGCAAACACGTATGTGCACAAAAAGAACATTCTTGGCAAGAATTAAATCATGCACATGCCAGGTCGAGAAAGAACTCACGCAGCGACAAAGTTTTTCTTTAAAATAATGAGGTAGGCTGGACCCAAGCAGGTTTGGCCTAAAATTTTTTGAATTCAAACACCCAGACCTCAACTACATCCAAAATGATTGGCACTTGCAACTCGATCTGATTTGGACAACACCAGACACATAAAAATTTGACCTTTAATAACCTTCGCCAAAGTTGCCAAATTTAAATAAACTGCCTCTAGTCGCACTATTAAAACACTGATCAAAACTTATCACTCAACGCCGAAACTTGGAAAACATGAAATTTGTAACATAAAAAACCACTCCATTAGGTGGATTCCTCTATAGATGAACATGAAAAAGATTTTAAAACTTGAAAACACCTGTTCAGATTCGTTCTGTAAGCGCAAACCGGAATCACTAGAAACAACCTCCAAAGAAGATGCACCATCGAATGAAGAGATGAGGTTGAACCACTAACATTGGAAGAAGACTCATCTAAAAATATTATAACAAAATGACCCTCAACTCAAAACAAGCATCTGACATAAAGTTATGAATTTCTAAAAATGGCCACTTTGCAAAGTTATCCTGTCAGCACTATTCATCAGTATAAAACACTTTTTTTCTAACCTTGCAAACCTATCAAATAGAACCCTCATAGCCTGAAACCTTGGATGAATGATCTTTCTCATGTATATAAAACAAGGCTATAATTAAATTTTTGAAATTATAAACTGATTATCCATAAATAAACTTCAAAGTCATGCCTCTAGAATATCTTGAACTGAAAGACAGTGAAACAGAATAAATTGTATTTGGAAACGATTGAGGAAAAGGGTCAAACGGATTGGTCATGATTTGAAACTTTTCAGGGGGAATCATTTACATGTCTATAGTATAAAAAAACCTTCAATTCTTCCTGATCACTGATTGGGTATAATTTTCATGATCTCAAAGTAGGCTACTTCAAATTTTGCATTCCCACATTCAGTGAAACTGAATAAAATGCAAACGGAAGAGGCCTGGTAAACTGATCATACAAAATCTTAGGAATCTAAAAATGGGCATGGAGATACAATATCATGCCTAAAATATAGTGAAATATTCATTTCATCATGACTATAATCCTGGTGTTAGATACAAACCTCCAAAGTAGGTCACTCAGTGAAAACCAAATAGAAAACAAGGTGCAGATTTGTGCAATGCCCTTCAAATGGGTATCTTCAAAACTTATCAGAATTAAATTCTGGGAGTTATGACCAATTGCATATGCTAAATGAAAGGTGAGGAACACATGTCCCAAGTAGTATGTCATGAAAATCAACAGGCCTTCTGTTATATACTCTTGAACTAGGGCTCTTTCAAATGGTCATTTCAAGGGCACAAACTTTGCCTTAGGAGAAATTTCTGAATATAGACTCTAAAGTCAATCTGGATTTTAGAGTACTAACAAGTTCTAAGTAAGCAAGTTTTCTTTCTTTGTACCATATTAGTTTAGTTTCTTTTCTGTTCTATTGTTTCTTGCTCTTTTCTTTTTCTGTTCCCATTTTTGTGTTGTAGTTTAGGAGTAGATTAGTTGCAGTTTTCTTGCTGATTTCCTTGGAAACCAGAGATTCTATGGTTCATTGCTTCGACATTTGCATGCCTCATCCCTAGTTAGAGCTAGCTATTGTCCCAATTTTGAGCTATTAAAATTGAGGCCCTTTCGTAATTGGAGTCATCGCTAAGACCCAAAGCCATAGATCGACATTTGGAAAGTTCAAGTTTTGGCAAATGAGGTTACTAAATCATAGCTATGTGGGAAATCATTTAGCGTGCTGCATTTCCTAACCATATGTTTAGGTGTTAATCTGGGGACTATCTCATGTTTTAGGTACGTGTTTACACTTAGGAGTTGATTTAGTAAGTAGCCAATTCCTTTTCATTGTATCTGATGTTTTTCCAAGCCACATTCAAGATTTGCATGTTTAAGCTACATTTTCTAGAGTCTCACAGTGGTAGATTAAAGCAGAGTGAAAGTCCTTCAAAAGGGATACTAACAATGGAATTATATCCTAGGGATGCCCAAAAAGTTATCATGAGCCCCTTGTGAATAGTTAGAAATATGAAAGATGCTTTTTGGGAATTGGCCTATAAGGGTACCTGCTATCTGAGATTTGCACTCTCCTATCGCAACTTACAAAAATTCTTTGAGCATAACAATTGAGGAGGTGGATCCGAGCAATGAGCCTTGATATATCAGCCTCAAAAATCATGAAAAAGATGGTTTTAACATTAAAAAATCAATTAATGGGCTAAGTTACAAAATTTGGGAAATGGTCTTTGCAGTTGCCTAGCTTCGGGAATTGTAGTGTATGCATGTAATTCCTGTAAGTATTATTTGAATGATATTTTGTCATTTGTCTAAGGCATAAAATGATCTTTGATAAGTTGAAAGATAGGAGCACGTGAACGAAGTAAAGAATAAGTTGAATATGGTTGCCTAAAGTTGACATTATGGAAAATAGGTAAAACAACACACAGCTATGTGGGAGTTGTAGTGTAACACTACAATTTCTAATGGTTATACCAAGGCTTTAGGTAAGTATAGAAAGAAGTGCAAGATCATTTTACCATGTGCTATAAGTGAAAAGGAACCTAGAAAGAGAAACTTGAAGATGTTAAAATCATTTCTCGGCATTGTTTGAGAAATGAAAGCAATGGGTGCCTGTAGTGTGGGATTTGCACCGCTCGTGCAAATCCTGAAAGTTGGTTGGAGTGACATCAAACAACATCATACAAGCTCAGATTGAGTTTTTCTCAGCCCATTAAAGGTACATAAGGATATAAGCATACAAATAAATATCAACTGCACCCATGGAAGAGATCCAATATTGAATTTAGGAAAAAGTGATTATGACTGCATATTTTAAAATCCCCAAGTTTAAAGAGCGATTACAATTTAAAATAAATTCTAAACTAAGAAGACCAACCTACCACATTTATTGACACCAACATTCAAATAGAGTTAAATTGAAGGAAAGGCCTGGGATTTAATTTTGGTTCATGGGAGATACAAAATTAAGAAGAAATAGTCACAAACACTCGCACACATGAACTAGAAAGAACATCTAAGGCTGACTTGACCTCCAACGAATCTATGCATAGTTCATAAATCAACATTTTGAGACAAATGTTTTGCATAATTTCTATAAGAGTGTGATGAAAATGGTACTAAGGTATCCTAGCTATGACCATTTGAATGGTCTAGAAAGTGAGTGGAAGGAATTAGGTGATACAAAACTCAGTTATTTCAAGTTGGGTGATTTGTATGCCAAATTGCTCACATATCAATTACATCCTATCACATAAAAGATGAAAGAAAGTGGATTGATAGAGGTGTCCAATTTCCCTGTAGCATTTCAAGCTCCATTAGTAATTAAAGAGTGTATAGCTCACTTTGATTTAGATAATAGACAAATAAAAATGCTAGATGGACAAGTTCTCCTGAATATTGACAGAGGCACCATGGAAAATTGCTTTTGTATCCCACGGAGAGATACCTATTATGAGTATGATTTCATTCTCTCTACATATGCATTTAATGAAAATAGATCTATATGGAGAGAGGTGATGGCTTCAAACTAGTTCTAGACCAGAAGGAGTGCACAAACAAGGATGCCCAAACCCTTATACAATGCTAACCTGAAGAAAGAAATTATGGACATCCTCATCCTGATTCATAGAGAAAAGGGTAGTGAGGAGGCTCTAGTGCTAGCTGAGCTTGAATTATTCCTTATCCAATATGTATGTATATAAAATATCTATGTCAACTAGGTGCGGGTTGTGGCAAAAAGATTTAGCTTAGAGATCTCATTTGCGAAGGGAACCAACATCTTATCAATGTCCTCCTTCTTCATCTATGCATTGGCTACAACATAGATATGACCAGGGCTTCCCAAAATCCAAGACTATGATGAGTCTTCCTAGGTACATGAATTCTACCCATGCTTGCCTCTACACTAGAGCTACATCCATTTCATGGAATTGAATGATGCATTCATAATAAGATTATGTAGAGATTTACAAGGATGCCTAGAAAGAATATTTTCTCGTAAAGCTGCTAAGGTGATTAAATAATATGGGGCATACTAAATCAAGCTACCAACCTTCTCATATCTAAGGATAAGAGGTTTTGATGAAACACCCCTAAAGCTACCTCACTATCCAAAGGAAAAACAAGTGATGATAGAATTATGCCAAAAAATTCTAGAGGTAAATGTGCCTTACAAAAGTCTACACAAAGCCGATATATCTTTTCCCATCAAAATAGGGCCAAATTCTTGTGCTTCTAGCTCATTTGCTAAGAATATGGTCAAAGCAGCCCTAGAGAAGTACCCATTCCAAAAGTATGCTATTATTAGGATGCATTATGATTATGCTTATGATGTAAAAGATCATTTGAATCTTGGAGTGGCATATAGGAACGTGCCATATGTTAAAGACTTATGGGAAAATTGCAAGGATGACTTGGAGGTTAGGGACCATTAATGGTCATGCCTATCAATTGAGAAAATAAAGACATACAACATCCAGATTGATGTTGAAGGAGTCTAAGAGGAAAAGGGGTTATATGAGACCCTAGAAATATGATGAAAAGATAAAGAGTACTCCCATCAATTCAAAGATGTATGCAAGCCCAAAAATAACAAGTTTGGATGTGTTGATTGAAGGTATCCTCAAAGGACTCATGATTGGGTTTAATGGAAGAAGTATGGAAAAAAGAGGACTAAAAAACCTCACGTAGGGGGAACTCAAGATCAGTAGAAAGCTAGCACCACTACTACTTTGTCTACTATCATGACACCTAGTGCACCTCCAGGATCCACTGAAGCTTCGGGGGGAGGTGACCAACCACTTGAAAAGCAAGTTGAAGTCACTCCAAAATGTGGAGGAGGATCTTTGTTGAATCTACCTTTAGATTCCAAAATAAAATATGCAGAGGTTGAGAAGGAGGAGGGAGAATTAGAAGCTAAGGCTCAACATCAACAAACCAATGTAGAGATGGAGACTCCGAGCCACCCAACAGATAAAGGCACAAGAGTTCAACAAACTAAGGCCGCTGACACTAAAGCGAGTAGAGGTAATGGAGCTATTTCTTTCTTCTGAAGAAACCGATCTTACTAAATTACCTTTTTCTAGTAGGAAAACCATAACTCCTCCTTTAGTGAGGAAGTTGTTTATTGAAGATGTAGTAAAGCTAGGATCTCCTATTCTATCTTCCCCTTCCTGGATAAAGTAGACCATTGAGAAGAAGAAAAAGAGGGTGGAAGATAGTTCTCTACCCTAGGGTATGACAATTTTTTTATTAAGAGTCCACTAGTGAAGAAGGTCAAAGAACCTATAGTATTGGCATCACTAGAGATTGACCCAGTCATAGGTCATGTCATTCTTGAAGTTTCTCAAGCAAAGGAAGCAGGGGATTTGGATCAGATGAGCATTGATGAATTCAATGTGAGAAAGGTAGACACAGGTATGCAACACCATGACACCACAAAGAGAATGTGAGAATTCTCTAACTAGCTAGTTGGAGAAAAACTCGATCATATGAAGCTAGGCAAGGCCAAGCTAAAGAATATGGTATTGGAATTATCTACGCTGATCAAGAACTTTCTAAGTTCTCTATTCAGGAAGTCTGCAGAGACTTCGAGAAGCATGGAGGTGTTTTATCCCTCCATAGTAGATAGAAATGCGCTCATCACCCACATGAAATAAGACAAGCACATGGCTCATATTAGAAGACTCTGGGTTGATGATCTTAAAGTGAGAGGTGTGGTGAGAATTAAAAAATTAGCCACCAACTACAAAGAATTGGACAAGCTCTACAGTGATGATTTTAATGATCTACAAATTGTCAAGGAGGAGAGAACCTATAAGAAGACTGCCAAGTTAATCAGAGAAATTTCTAAACTCAAACCAAGTAGGAATGTATCACAACAAATCCTAAAGGCCGAGGATGAACCAGTTCAGAAGTGGGTATTCTTGATCGATTACAAGAAGGAAGTTACTGCTAGTGCAGTCAAGGGCCTAAAGAAAGCTATCAAGTAGCTAAAGTGAGAAAAGAAATAGATTAAACAATACATGACAAGTCTACATTACAGATCGCATCAAGGAAAAGACAAAGAATTGGTTGACATAGAACATATGAAGCACATTTATCAGTGCTATATTGATATGTTGACTGCTCCAACAACCTTCCAATCATTTGATATACAAAAAATTAGCACCACTAATGCCCAATTGATAGCTATCAGACCATAGCTCTAAATGTTACTTATAAAAATTTAGGAACTAAGCAAAAACCATCTCTTCTGCATGACAAAACACGATGCTGTTAGGATAGCTAGAGTTGAAGATATTACACATGCCATGGAAGCATATGAGAAGACATGACCTAAAATGAAGGAATATGAGAACTAAGTTGATTCCTCTTCCTATCTATTCCACTTATTCTTTCTTCTATTTCATAATATCTGATGTAATGAATTGAAAAGTTTCCTCCTCACTCTATGGAGCCTCTTTTGTAGCTAATTTTTATATGAGAAGACAAATCGCCTCTCCCTCTCACTATATGAACTATAAATATGATTTTTAAAGTTAATATAAAGCATCAACATTTTTGGAGTGCATTTTTGGCTTCCCCCTATGCCTGAGACCACTGAGTGAGATGCAAAGTATTGTGTATTTTATTTATGTTGTTCACTTTAGTTTAGTTTATTTTAGCTAATCTCTGATGAATGAATGACTTTGTTTACCCTATTAGTTGTAGAAATGTTTCATTAAGTGAAAATGGTTGTTGAGTGGAGGGATATATTGAGGCTATTTGAGAGTATGATGCAAGAGCATCTCGGGTCCTTGGCAATCCTGTGTCACCAAAAAGATTTTGAAGTTTGTCTATGTTGCTTGGTTCTTGCTTTGACTGAGTTGGTCAGTTTCTTTTGGTTATTGAGGATGGTCGATTATCTCCTAGGTGGTCGGTTGTTTCTCTGGTGCTTGGTGATGCTTGTCTATTGCTCAGTCATGCTTTCTTATTGAGTAGTTTATTTTGAGTTTCTATTGAGGCCAACTTGTGCATTGTTTATGGGTCATAGATTTAATGTTGGTATCCATCATTGGGAAGCATGTGGTCCTAGATCTAACCATTTCTTCCATTGATTGTGGATCTAAAGGCTGACTCAGTTCGGTAGCCTCTTTTATAAGTATATTTGTTTAGTTAGAGTTTAGGGAGTTAGTTTTTGTTAGAAGAAAGAATATAGTAGAATAAAGTTTGCTGGTAGATCCTCACATGTTTGGGGACTTCTGTAATTTATTGTAATATATGGCCCTAATAGGGAAGGCCTTACAACTAGACATGTATGAATAAATTTGAATGAAGTTAATGACATCAATGATCCTACTTTCTCTCTCTCACTATGTTGTTGTTTCTTTCACAAGTTGTTGATCAGGGTTGGATCTGTAGAGTACACCATCATTTGGCCCTTCAGACCTTGCCCTTGTGTTAGGTGGTATCAGAGAAAGGTGAGATCTAGATCTAGGTCTGCGGATCTAGGTTTGTAGGTTCCTTCTTGTGAAGCCTTAGTTGAATTTTTGTGGGGTGGTAGATTGAGATATGACCTACAATTGTAGAGGGTTGTCAAGATGGTTCATGGGAGGTGAGAAGAAGATCTAGGATTGGCAGGCATGTTGAGACAATTTGCTGCTAGATTAGAAGCTATTGAAATAGCCTAGAGATGAGGCAGACATCTTGAGAATGTTAGTGATGATGAAGTTGAAGTGGAACAAGGTGAAGAAGAACCTACACCTATGATGGATTAGGGTGAGGAAATATTCTTAAAGGCATTGACAAGTTTGAAGTCAACACCACATTTCAATCCTCTTGAATATAGTGGGAAATTGGATTCTGATGAATTGATAGACTGGATCACTGAAATTGAAAAATATTTTGAGTATAAAAATATATCTGAAGAAAAGAAGGTGAAGATTACAAGCACAAAGTTGAAAGGTCATGCATGCTTGTGGTGGGAGAATCTACAATTGGATTAGAAGAAGAAAGACAAAGACAAAATCAAGGTATGGAATAAAATGGTGAATAAGTTGAAAGGAAAGTTCTTACCTTGTGATTATTAGATTAACCTAGTTAGGAAAATGAAAAGTCTAAAGTAGAAAGATAGCTCTATAAAAGAGTATACCGAGGAATTATATAGATTAGATATTAGATTTGGACATGATGAAGATGATGTGGAAAGAATTGCTAGATACCTAAATGGTTTGAGAGTTTCCATCCAAGAGGAAATCAGTTTGGTCAAGTTGGAGAACATTGAAGAGGCTTATTAATTTTCATTGAAGGCAGAGGAGAAATTGAATAAGAGACAAGAACAGAGACAAAGAGGTTGGGGTGGTAAATTCCATAGAGGAAGAGGAAGATCTTATGGTGAAAATAGTAGATTTGAACTTGAAAAGACAAATCTGGACAAAGGAAAGACTAAGTGGAAAGGTGAAAGTTCATCTAGAGGCAGAGGTAGTAACTCTCAAGGTGGTTATAGCAGAGGCAATTTTCAAGGAAGTTTTACAATTGTGGAGAAGGACATAGATCTTTTGAATGTACACATGCTAGTAAGAAGGCTGGTAGCAGTAGAAATGCTTTGGTGTAAGAAGAGTCATTGAATGAACTAGAGAAGGAAAATAACTTGATGGTAAGGAGAGCACTATGGAATGAAAGTAAAAAGGAAGATCCGGTAAGGAAAAGTTTGTTCAAAACCAAATGTAGAGTTTTTGACAAAGTTTGGAAGGTAATCATTAACAGTGATAGCTTGAAGAATTTGGCATCTAAAGAGATGGTCACAAAGTTGCAGTTGGAAAGGTTGGAACATCTGAAGCCCTATCAAATTTCATGGATCAAAGATGAGAATACACTCTTGGTAAGTGAACAATGTTATGTGAATTTAAAGATTGGAAAGCACTATGATAAAGTGTTGTGTGATATCATGCCTATGGATTGTTTTCATATTTTTTTGGGTAGACCTTGGCAATATGATAGACATGCTATATATGATGGGAGATTACATAAGTATACTATTGTGGCTGATGGAAGAAAAAAAATCTTGTTACCTTTGATGGAAGAACATGTTAGTAATGTTTTCACATTTGTGAAAGTTTGTTTGATGGAAGGAAGAAAGTTTGTTAAGGATTTGAAGAAGAATGATGTATGTTTTGTTGTGATTCCTAACAAACTGAGTAAGAAAATAGAGGATAGTGTCCCTAAGGAGATTGATAAGTTACTCACCGAGTATAGTGATATCATTTTTGATAATGTACCTAATGGTTTTCCATTGAAGATACGTATTGATCATTGCATGGATCTATTCCCTGGAGCTAGTTTACCGAATAAGGCACCTCATCAGTTGACACCTACCGAGAATCAGGAATTGAATCGACAGATTCAAGAGTTGCTAGATAAAGGTTTGATCAGAGAAATTTTGAGTCCTTGTGTAGTACTTGTGGTATTGGAACCTAAGAAGAATGGATAATGGTGAATGTGTATAGATTCTAGAGCAATCAATAAAATAACAGTGAAGTATAGGTTTTCTATACTGAGAATGGATGACATAATGGATAGTTTGATTAGAGAAAAGTATTTCACAAAGATTGATTTGAAAAGTGGGTATCATCAGATCAGCATTAGAGAAGGTGACGAGTGGAAGATTGCTTTCAAGACAAATGAAGGTTTGCATGAGTGGTTGGTTATGCCTTTTGGTTTAACTAATGCACCAAGTACTTTTATGAGATTGATTAATGAAATTTTGAAGAAATTCTTGGGTAAGTTTGTGATTGTATATCTTGATGATATTCTGATATTTAGTAAGACTAGAGAAGAACATTTGATGCATGTTAGACAAGTTTTGCAGAGGTTGAAAGAGGAAAAGTTGTTGATAAATCTAAAAAAGTGTTCATTCATGAAAGAGAAGATTGTGTATTTGGGATTTGTAATTTCAGCTGATGGTTTGAAGATGGATCTTGAAAAGGTTGAAGCTATTCTAAATTGGCTTACACCTGTGAATGATAGTGAGCTAAGATCATTTCATGGTTTGGAAAGTTTTTAATGAAAGTTCATAAGGAATTTCAGTTCTAATTCTAATGCTATGACTGAGATGATGAGAGGAGATAAAAAAGAATTCAAGTGGACACATGGAGCTGATAAAATTTTTGAGACTCTGAAGTAGAAGGTTGCTGAATTGCCTGTTTTGGCATTGCCTAATTTCAATAAGGTATTTTAAGTGGAATGTGATACAAGTGGTAGTGCAATTGGAGCTGTGTTGAGTCAAGAAGGTAAACCTGTTACTTTCTTTAGTGAAAAGTTGAATGATGCTAGAAGGAAATATTTTGTGTATGATCAAGAATTCTATGCTATTGTTCAAGCACTAAAGAAATTGAGACATTATTTGATACCAAGTGAATTTGTGTTGTATATTACTGATCATAAGGCTTTACAATACTTGGGTAGTCAGAATAAGTTGAATCAAAGACATATGAAATGGGTTGAATATTTGTAGAGTTATACATTTGTGATAAAACATAAAAGTGGAGTCACTAACCGAGTTGCTGATGCATTGAGTAGAAGAAGATCTTTGATGACTGAGATGAAAATTGAAGTTCTTGGTTTTGATGAGATGAGAGATTTGTCTGAAATTGATCTTGATTTTTCTGAGCCATGGAGAAAGTGGAGAGCACCTATTCAAGATCAATTGAGTACAAAATGAGAAGAATATTTCATTCAAGAAGGTATGTTGTTTAAAGGTATTTAGTTGTGTATACCGAGAGGAAAAATGAGAACTAATTTGATGAAGGAGAAACATAGTAGTGGTTTGGCTGGACATTTTGGTATTGATAAAACTTTGAATTTTCTTAAGGAGAAATACTTTTGGCCACAGTTGTATAAAGCTGTTCAAAAATTTGTGAAAGGTTTTGGAATTTTTCAAGTTGCAAAAGGAGTAAGTCAGAATATTGGATTGTATACACCGATCTTTGTACCTGAGAAACCTTGGACTGACATTAGTATGGATTTTGTTGTTGGCTTACCGAAGATAGTAAGAGGTAATGATTCTCTATTTGTTGTGGTAGATATATTTTCAAAGATGGCACATTTTATACCTTGTAGAAAGACATCAGATGTAATACATGTAGCAAATCTTTTCTTTAAGGAAATTGTTAGATTGCATGGATTACCAAGGAGTATTATCTCTGATCGAGATAGAAAATTCATTGGATACTTTTGGAAGACTATTTGGAATAAGTTTGGCACTGAGTTGAAATATAGTTCTACATTTCACCCACAAACCGATGGATAAACAGAAGCTGTATAAGTTTCTTGTTGATAAAAAAGCTTACTTATTTGCCTCTCCTACTCTTTGGTTAAGAGTATACCCCTGTTTAGCTTAGAAGACATTCATTTTATATTAGATACTTGGAGCTATACCTGGTCAAAATTTAGAGATTGGGCTAATTTATTGATAGGACTTATCCCTTTCAAGTGTTGATTGTGATGTTGTTGGAGATTTGCCAGCAGGTCAGTACTGACTGTATGTTTGTCATTCATGACAACATATGGAAAGTAGCATGCACTGAAGAATTATGTAGTAAGCTTTCAGTATATGTAGCATGGACATGATATTAGCATGATATCATGGGCACAGAGGTTAACTATTAGAACAAATAGTTATATAGCATTTTGTGTCAGCAGTGTTCCTGACAGAGTAATAGACAGTGTTCTATGTATGGTTGTCCGTACAGTTATCATGAAGCCTTACGTTCTTGGATATATGTTGAAGACATGTTAGTATTGTTACATTCATGGACATAGAGTCTAATGATTAGTAGAAGTGAATTTTGTTAGGAATGAATGCTAAATGTTTGGTAGACATTCTGTAGCAGTTTTTGTTGCATTCATGACTATGATTGTCATTGATGTCAACACAGTGATTTACCAAAGACTTGCAGAGAAGCAAACAAAGTTTGGATTAGCGCACGTGGGTTATTGTAGTTGGAGCTATGAAACATTGAGGATATACTCTTTGATATGTCATATGTCTATGGTTAAGAGCATAGATAGTAATTCATTGATTCATGGAAGTTATGATCATTTTGGTGTAAGCAATGTTCAAGCAGTGTTCCTGAGTAGTGGTTTGTGGAAATTGGATGATATCTCCTAATCAGGATGGAATTTGGTTTTGTGTAGTTAAAGGGAAGTTGAAGACACATTGATAGTGATGTGGAAGACAACACAAACTTTGAGGTTGCACGAGTGAAGATTTATTGCATTTGGAAGCTGACAGTTTTATGTAATTTTGGTGTAGCGTGTGGAAACTTTTATTTTATAATTGTATGCTGACTGATTTGTAATTATTTGAGTGTGGTATAAAGGAAGGAATGTATTTTATTGTTATTGGGTAGTAGCATGTGGTTGTAATGTGAAAGTGTGTAATTATGATATGGTAGCAGCGGTTGTGATGCTGTATACATGAAGTGAAGAAAAGAGCTAAGTATGAAAGCAAATTTGTGAAGGAAGACATGCAAAGTACATAGATCTAAAATTGAGATCTGATGTAACAGTGAGTGTGGTTTGGCATAGTTAGAGAAGAGGTAACATATTATTCTATTGAGTAATGCAAAGATTATTTGGACAGTGTGTTCAATGATCTTACCCTGAAGCTGTTTGGGTAGTGGGTTCTTCTGTCTTCCATAACTCTTAACCGGGTTAGAATCTTTTAACAGGGATTCAAAATCTCCTAATAGGGATTCATATGTATTGAATATATTTCATAAGACTCCTAACAAAGTCCATCCTCTCACAAGGAATATTCATTTAAGTGCATCTTTTGTGGGCATCATTCCCACCGGGGTTTACTCTTTGATCAAGAGGTTCCCTAGTCAACATATCTTGTGTTATTGTGTTATTGTGTATGAATATCTTTCTATGGTTGGTAATTATATTGCTTATATGGTTTAATGCTATTGAAGATGATAAAAGTTATAATTATCTAATAACTGATTCACCCCCAGCCCTCTCAGTTATCTTGGTGGACTTTACTTTCTAACAATTGGTATCAGAGTGACAGGTCCTTAAAAAAGAAGTTTAACAGCTTAAGGAGATCCATGGTGAATTTTAGGAAAGAAAGCCCTAAGTTTGATGGAGTAAATTTTGACATCTGGAAAGAAAAGATGAAGACACACCTATTATGTTTAGGACCAGGTTATTGGTTGATTACAAAGAATAATAAGACTATCATTGAAGAAGACAATCTTGAAACACATACTATAGAAGAGAGAGATCTATTCATGTGTAACATACTTGCAAGAGAAGCACTTTTGACAACACTACCAGAGAATGAGTATAGTTAGATAAAATATTTGAAAAAATCTCATAAAATTTGGAATGCTTTACACTCTACTTTTGAAGGTGATGAACATGCAAAAAGAGTTAGATTACATAATTGGATATGTGCATTTGAAGATATAAGAATTTTGGAAGATGAATCTGTTAGAAGTTATATTGGTAGAATGTCAGAGATCATTTCAGGTATAAAATCTTATGGAGGAATAAAGAAAAAGAATGAAGTGATATGGAAAATTTTGAGGACATTAACTCTTGTATTTAAGCAGACAACACAGATGATTGAACAAGTGATACCTTGTACAACAAACTTTACAAGAGAGACTCTTCTTGGAAGATTGGAAGTAGTAGAAATGAACTTGAGATTATCAGGAGACTTACCTAGAATGGAGACATCATTCAGTGGTCTTAGTGTTCACCCTACTTTGTCAAGAAGCATTAGTGTGAGTGGAGATTATGCTGGCAGTAGTAGATCTAGAAATGAAGAAGACAAGAAGATTGAAGAAGGTATTGCCTTGCTTGTGAAAAGAGAACCAGACGGTAAGAAATTTTTTAAATGTTGGACTTGTCAAGAATATGGTCATTTTGCATCTAAATGTCCTAAGAGAGTTAAAAAGTATAGAAGCAATTTCAAACCTAGAAGATCTAAAGAATGTTATTATGCTAATGATGAAGATCTTGAAGCTATTATAGAAAGAACTTTAAGTGAAAGTGATAATGAAAATAATGATGACATAGGATTTGTAGCAATTAAAGAAGAAAATCCTAAAACTGATATTAAGGAAGAAAAAGCCTTAGTTTCTCAAGTTGAAAAGAAAGCTGATTGGATTATAGATAGTGGTTGTTCACATCATATGACTGGAGACATGAAAAAGTTCATAAAGTTGAATGAATATGATGGTGGAGTTGTTAGAGTTGGAAACAATGCACCTTGTTTGATTAAAGGTATAGGATCTATTACTCTTGTTGGAAAGACTAATACTGATGATGTTTATTTTGTGGAAGGATTGAAACATAATCTTTTGAGTGTTGGAAAGTTAGTTGATAAGGGATATCAAGTTTGGTTTACTGAGAAAACTTGTGTGATAAAGGATAAAGATGGAAATCTAATTGGAACTGAATCTAGAACCAGAGGTAATGTATTTAAGTTGAATCCTACTGAGATGACATGTTTGATTACTAAAATTGATGATAGTTGGTTATGGCATAGAAGGTTTTGTCATATAAACTTTGATAACATTGTGAAAGTAAGTACTACACTTGTAGTAAGAGATTTACCTAGAATTATGAAGCCTCCTAACATGATTTGCAAAGAATGTGTAATGGCTAAATAGAAGATAAGTTCTTTTCCTAGTAAGAAGTTTACATCTATAGAGAAGCTAGAAATTGTTCATACAGATTTGAGTGGTCCTACTAGGACTAGAGGATTCTATGGAGAAAGGTATTTTATGATTTTTGTTGATGATTTTACAAGAATGATGTGGATTACATTTATTAAAGAAAAATATGAAGCATTTGATAAGTTTAAGATTGTTAAGAATAAAGTTGAGAATGAATCTGGAATGAAGATTAAATGTTTAAGATCTGATACAGGTGGAGAATTTACTTCTAGAGAGTTTAACAACTTTTGTGAAGAAAATGGCATTAAAAGACAATATTCAACCCCTAGAACACCTGAACAAAATGACATTGCAGAAAGAAGGAACAAATTAGTGACTGAAGTAGCAAGAGCTATGTTGTTTGAAAATAATTTGGCAAAGATATTCTGGAGAGAAGAAGTGAACACAATAGTATATACAATGAACAGAGTACAAATCAGAGCAGACACAGACAAGACACCTTATGAATTATGGTTTGGACATGCACCCTTAGTTAAGTATTTTAGAATTTTTGGAAGCAAATATTATATAAAGAGAGATGATGATATTGGAAAGTTTGATCCTAGAAGTGACGAAGGTATATTTCTTGGATATTCTTTGAAAAGAAAAGCATATAGATATTTCAATAAAAGAACTAAGACTATTGTTGAGAGCGCAAATGTTAAAGTTGATGAAAAGTTCAAAATCCAGGAAAGAATGCTTGATTATGAATATGATGAAGAAGCTCATCCTAAACCTAACACTGGAACTACTGAATTGTTTTATGAAACTGACAGTGATTTTTTGAATGAAAGCCACAGTGAAGTTATTGAAGAACCTACATCTGAAGAGAGATCTGAGACAGTGACACCTAGCAAGAGTTTGTTAAGGAATCATCCTCTTGAATAGATTATTGGGAGCATTAAAAGAGGAGTTCTTACTCGAAATAAGGTACAAGAATAGTTATGTTTGATTTCTCAAATTGAACCTAAGACTACTAATGAAGCTTGTGAAGATGAAAGTTGGACTAATGCTATGAAAGAAGAATTAGATCAGATTGAAAAGAACAAGACATGGGAATTGGTCCCTAGACCTAAAGACAAGAATGTTATTGGAACTAAATGGGTATTCAGAAACAAGATGAATGAACAAGGAGAAGTAGTAAGAAACAAAGCAAGATTGGTATGTAAGGGTTACTCACAGCAAGAAGGAATTGACTATGAAGAAAAATTTGCACCTGTTGCAAGAATTGAAGCAGTAAGAATGTTTTTGGCATATGGAGCTTACAGAAAATTCAAAGTGTATTAGATGGATGTGAAGTCAACATTTATGAATGGAGAATTGGAAGAAGAAGTCTACATTGAGCAGCCTGAAGGTTTTCCTTTAACTCAAGAAGGAGACATGGTATGTAAATTGAAGAAAGCTTTATATGGACTTAAACAAGCACCTAGAACTTGGCGTATGCAAGACTAGATAAATATTTGTTAAAGATAGGATTTATGAAAGGTACAACTGATAGCAATCTGTACACAAAAGAAATTGAAAATGGTTTGTTAGTTATAGTTATTTTTGTTGATGACATTATCTTTGGAGGAGAAGATGAAGCTAGTGACAAATTTGATGATGAAATGAAGACTGAATTTGAAATGAGTATGATTGGTGAAATGAAATACTTTTTGGGATTACAGATAACACAAAACAATGATGGTATCTTTGGAAGTCAGAAAAAGTACTTGAATGACTTGTTTAAAATATTTGGAATGGAGGATTGTAAACCAATTGGAATATATATGGTGATTGGACATAAGTTATCTAGCATAGATGAGACTCCTACAGTAGAACAGAAGAAATACAGATCTATGATTAGAGGATTGCAGTATTTGACTCATACAAGACCTGATATAGAACATTTAGTTATAATTGTAGCAAGACTTCAAGCTAAACCTAGAGAATCACATTATGCACTAGTAAAGAGGATACTGAGATATTTAAGAGGCACAATGGACTATGGATTATGGTATGAAAAATTTGATGATTTTACCCTATGTACATATACAGATGCTGATTGGGGAGGCAGTCTTGATGATAAGAAAAGCACCAGTGGTGGAGCATTTTTCCTTGGGGGAAGATTAGTTTCTTGGCTAAGTAAGAAGTAGAATTGTATCTCACAAAGCACAACAAAAGCAAAATATGTAGCAACAATAAACAATTGTAACCAGATAATTTGGATGAAGCAGATGCTGAAGGATATTAGATTAAAATTTGTTGAACCTATTGTTATACATTGTGATAACACCAGTATAGTTAGTATGTCTAAGAATCCTATATTACATTCTAAGACAAACATATAGAGATTAAGTATCATGTTGTAAGAGAGAAAGTTGCTGAAAAAGAAGTTAGACTTGAGTACATAAGTACAAAGGAGAAGATAGTAGATATATTCATAAAGCCTTTTCTTAAGGATAAATTTGAGTATCTTAGAGGTATGCTTGGGGTTATGCCCCAACCTACTTTAGAGAAGTGATGCAGTTGGTTGCATCCGTCCAGTGGTATGTGAGCCTTATCTTTCTTCTAGACTGGATGTTGGTACTTCCTCTATGGGGGAGTATGTGTATCTGAGATGAGTCATGAGGACTCTAGTAAATGTATTTTCTAAAAGGTGTCTTTTGAAATTGAGTTGTTGATGACTTAGTGATGGAATTTCTATCATTGATGTCAATGGGGGAGAAGTATGCATGAAAAACAATATGAGACATGAGTCATGAGGACTCTAGTAAATGTATTTTCTGAAAAGTGTCTTTTGAAATTGAGTTGTTGATGACTTAGTGATGGACTTTCTATCATTGATGTCAATGGGGGAGAAGTATGCATGAAAAACAATATGAGACATCTATTGGAGAGAATTGAATAGGATAACAAAGCAAGATTTGATTGATGAAGAGGATTTGAGAAGCAGTGTTGCAGTATTGGATTTTTGGAACATTGGATGTTTTTCATCTATGTTGCCATCAATGCAAATGGGGGAGATTATTAGAAATTAATTCTAAATGTTTGGAAGACATTCTATAGCAGTTGTTGTTGCATTCATGACTATGATTGTCATTGATGTCAACACAGTGATTTACCGAAGACTTGTAGAGAAGCAGATAGAGTTTGGATTAGGCAAATGGGTTATTGTAGTTGGAGCTATGTGACATTGAGGATATAATCTTTGATATGTCATATGTCTATGGTTAAGATCATAGATAGTAATTCATTAATTCATGGAAGTTATGATCTTTTTGGTGGAAGCAGTGTTCACGCAGTGTTCCTGAGTAGTAGTTTGTGGAAATCGGATGATATCTCCTAATCAGGATGGAATCTGGTTTTGCAAAGTTAAAGGGAAGTTGAAGACATATTAATAGTGATGTGGAAGACAACACAAACTTTGAGGTCACACGAGTGAAGATTTATTGTATTTAGAAGCTGATAGTTTTCTGTAATTTTGGTGTAGCGTGTGGAAACTTTTATTTTGTAATTGTATGCTGACTCATTTGTAATTATTTGAGTGTGGTATAAAGGAAGGAATGTATTTTCTTGTTAGTGGGTAGTAGCATGTGGTTGTAATGTGAAAGTGTGTAATTATGATATGGTAATAGCGGTTGTGATGTTGTATGCATGAAGTGAAGAAAAGAGCTAAGTATGAAAGCAAATTTGTGAAGGAAGACATGCGAAGTACAAAGATCTAAAATTGAGATATGATGTAATAGTGAGTGTGGTTTGGCACAATCAAAGAAGAGGTAACATATTATTCTATTGAGTAATGCAAAGATTATTTGGACAATGTGTTTAGTGATCTTACCCTGAAGCTGTTTGGGCAGTGGGTCCTTCTGTCTTCCATAACTCTTAACTGGATTAGAATATTTTAATAGGGATTTAAAATCTCCTACCAGGGATTCATATGTACTGAATGTATTTCATAAGACTCCTAACAGAGTCCATCCTCTCACAAGGAATATTCATATTAGTGCATCTTTTTTGGGCATCATTCCCACCGGGGTTTACTCTTTGATCAAGAGGTTCCCTAGTCAACATATCTTGTGTCATTGTGTTATTGTGTATGAATATCTTTCTATGGTTGGTAATTATATAGCTTATATGGTTTAATGCTATTGAAGATGATGAAATTTATAATTATCTGATAACTGATTCACCCCCCCTCTCAGTTATCTTGGTGGACTTTACTTTCTAACAAAGTTATGCAGTCACCATTCTCCAGTAGTAGTTTCCTATGTTTGTTCAGAAGAGCTGACAGAGATTATATTGGTTCCGGAGTTTCACCTATCATTTTGATATGCACCCTTGGAGTTAAGCTTAGAGAAGAGATATTAATGTTTGGTTAAGAGTGCATGAAGTAATTTAGCTTGAGGAGAGAGATCCAGTTGTTTTGGTAGAGATGACAATGTGTAGCGTGCATCTACAATTATCTTATTGGACAGGTCCCAGAATGTGTTGCATACTTAGTAGAGCTGACTGAATTATTATTAGAATTTTTTATGGTTTCTCTAATATGATTTCAAGGTGGTTCTAACAAATTGACTTGATTATATCATTTAAAGGAAATATATTTATAGGCAGTCATTTGTGATTGCTTGAGTGTGGTTCATAGTTGATCAAAAAGAGTAGAGCAGAGTGTGTGAAGTGTTGAACCATCAGAAGAAGGTCTATGTGACCAAGTAAAGTGTTTGTGCTATACATTGGAACTGATCTAGACAACAGGTTTAAGCACAGTTCACCAAGATCTAGAGATAGTGTGTATCTATTATTCAAAAGGTTGTAGCCTTCACCCCTTTGAGCAGTGTGCTCTCAGATAGTGTGTCCTCTCCCCTAATAGGGACTATTGTAAAAGAATCCTAATAGGGTCTGACCCTTGACCAGGTCTACTATACTAAATATATTAAAAAGCAACTCCTAACAGGGTTAAGGATCTTCTAACAAGGATCATAATACACTAGTGCAAAATATTAGAGGGTGTCAATTCCCACCGGGGTTTTTACCTATTTGGGTTTCCCCATAACCACAATATTGTGTTGTGTTCAAGTGTTCTTTCATTGTGTTTATGCTTTATGTTTAAGTATACTTAATTGGTCAAAGAATTGAAACTTGTAGATAGCTGATTCACCCCCCCTCTCAGTTATCTCTTGGGACTATTCCTAACAATTGGTATCAGAGCCTAGTGCCTCAGAGAGAAAGTTTAACAACTTGAGGTTGATCAGATGACATACTTTAGAAAAGAAAGTCCTAAGTTTGATGGAGAGAATTTTCTTGATTGGAAGAACAAGATGGTGACTCATTTGCAATGCATTGCTTTTGAAGTTTTTGATGTAACTATCAAAGCAGTCAAGATTCCTAATTTAGAAGACCTTGAAAAGGATGATGCTACTGATAAGAAAAAGGAATTATTTAATTATAATGCAATAGCCAAAGAAGCCCTTATCAACACCCTTTCTGATAGTGAATTTTCAGAAATAAAGAAGGTAGATACAACCCACAAAATATGGAAGTACCTAGAAGACATATTTGAAGGAGACAAACAAGAAAAGGATGCACATAGAAAGACATGTAAGACAAGGTAAAATGCATTAGAGATGCTACCTAAAGAAAATATTAGAGCTTACAATCAAAGGATCAATGAGGCAATTTTCGGAATCAAGAACAATGGTGGAGAGATCTCAGAGGAAGACATTTTGGACAAATTGATGAGTACTCTCACTCTAGAATATGAAAAAAAGATCAACATCCTTGATCATACAATGCAAGTTACATCAAATTTCAAGAGAGAGACTTGATCAGAAAAATATCAGCTTTTCAAATTTCAAGATTGAATATAGAACCTAAAAGTGAGACATCCTTCAAAGCAATAGTTCATGGTAAGAAATCTGCAAACCCTTTTGGTAATTTTGATGATGATGATGAAGAGAAAACACTAGATGATTTCATTGCTATGATTTCCAAGAGAGAAAAGAAATGAAAAGGAAAATATGAAGGTCAATTGCCATTTAAATTCTTTTCATGTAATAAAATTGGTCACTTTGCATCTAAATGTCCCTTAAGAGCTAGAAAGTTAAAAAATGACTACAAGCCTAAATTCTCTAAGGAATGTTACTATGCTGGAGATGGAGTTTCAGATGATGATTCAACTGAAGAAGAAATTAGATTTATTGCTATCATAGAGAAAATGAACAATAAGATAGATCATGAAGATAAGAAAGAGAAACAAGAGCTAGCATTAATTTGCCAAGCTGATATAAGGATAGACTAGATTATAGATAGTGGTTGTTCACATCACTTGATAGGTGATAAAAAATAGATTTGTTCATCTAGAAAAATAGAGTGGTGGCATGGTAAGATTTGGACATAACACTCCTAAACCCATACTTGGTAGAGGATCCATCACCTTGGATGGAAAGAATAGTACTGATGATGTTCTCTATGTAGATGGTTTGAAACATAACCTTCTTAGTGTTCGACAGTTACTTGGAAAAGGTTATCAGTTGGAGTTCAAAGGTGAAAAATGCATCATTAACAAAAAGGATGGTGTTATGATTGCATCAGGCTCAAAGACTAGAGGTAATGTTTTCCAACTCAATTCAAAAGCAAGTTATTTTGTTGTTAAAGTTGATGACAGTTGGTTGTGGCATAAAAGACTATGTCATATCAATTTTGATAACATAGTAAAGATAAGCAATGTAAAGGTAGTAAGAGATCTAGCTTGCATAGAAAATTTGGTTGATACTATATGCAGGGAATGTGTGATGGGCAAGCATGTGAGAAACTCATTCAAGAGCAAACACAATTCAGCAGAGAACAAGTTGGATCTGATTCATACAGACCTATATGGTCCAACCCAAACAAGATCATACTATGGTGAAAGGTATTTCATTTTTTTTTGTTGATGATTATACTAGGATGATGTGGGTTGTGTTCTTAAAAGATAATTCAAAAGCATTTGAGAAATTCAAAATATTCAAAGCTAAGGTTGAGAATGAATCTAGACTAAAGATAAAATGTTTGAGATCGGATAGAGGAGGAGAATTCACCTTTGACAAATTCTATGAGTAATGCAAAGAACATGGCATAAAGAGACAATTGAGTGCAGCTAGAACCCCTTAGTAGAATGGAATTGTGGAGAGAAGGAATAGGATCATCCTTGATAGAGCGTGCACCATCATGATTGAAGGAAAATTTGCAGACACTTGTTGGAGAGATGCGGTCAATACAGTAGTCTACACCATCAATAGAATTCAATTGAGGCCTGGTGCTAACAAAAAAACTTATGAGATATGGTTTGGCAATGTTCCCATAGTAAAATACTTTAGAATCTTTGGAAGCAAGTGCTACATCCAGAGGGATGAAGCAGTAGGCAAGTTTGATGCAAGAAGTGATGAAGGTATTTTCCTTGGTTACTCTACTAAAAGTAAAGCTTATAGATGTTTCAATTTAAGATTGAAAAAGATCATTGAAAGTGCTCATGTTAAGATTGATGAAAAGTTTATGGTTCAAGAAAGATATCATGATTACTCACCCATGATTGAAGAAGAACCCAGACCCTCCACTAGTGAAATAGTTATTGAAGAAATGTTTGACAGTATTGATGTGTTATTCAATGACCCTGAGACAAGTGAAGAAGATACTCCTAAGGCTGATAAGTTAGCATCACCTAATGTTACAAAGTTTACATCTAGAAACCATTCTAAGAAAGACATCATTGGAGATCAAAGTGGCAAAGTCCTAACAAGATCACAAGAAAAGAACTCAGCTAGCAGTGAAGCGGTATGTTTACTATCTCAGATTTAACCTTTAAGTGTTGAAGATGCATGTAATGATTCAGATTGGCATGATGCTATGAAAGAAGAACTTGATTAGATTATTAAGAATGACACTTGGGAATTGGTCCCAAGAACTAGTTATAAGAATGTGATTGGAACAAAGTGGATATTCAAAAACAAGATGAATGAAGATGGTACATTAGTAAGAAATAAAGCAAGGTTAGTATGTAAGGGATATGCCTAAAGAGAAGGAATTGATTATTCAAATACATTTGCACTAGTGAGAAGATTAGAAGCTATTAAGTTGTTTCTAGCTTATGCTATAGTCAAAAACTTCAAAGTTTATCAGATGGATATCAAGTCAGCATTCTTGAATGGAGATTTGAAAGAAGAAGTATTCATTGAGTAGCTGGAAGGATTCACTTTATCAGATAGACCTGATATTGTATGTAGATTGAAGAAGGCCCTATATGGACTTAAGCAAGCCCCTAGAGCATGGTATGAGAGACTAGATGGATATCTAACAAAGAATTGATTCAAGAAAGGAGCAATAGACTGTAATTTATTCATAAGAGAGACATCTAAAGGTTTATTACTTGTAGCTATATTTGTTGATGACATTATCTTTGGAGGCAATGAAAAGCTTAGTGCTGAATTTGCTAAGGAGATGCAAAATGAATTTGAGATGAGTATGATTGGTCCTATCAAATAATTTTTGGGATTGAATGTGCAGTAGACAGAGAAAGGTATTTTCATTAATTAGTCTAAATATGTGAAAAAAATATTGAAGAAATTCAAGATGGATGATTGCAAGCCAGTAGGGACACCTATGATCATAGGATGCAAGCTTACAAAAGAAGATGATTCTCCTATAGTAGATATAACATTGTACAAGTCTATGATTGGTAAAATCATTTATCTTACTCAAACAAGACTTGATATTTCAAATATAGTTGGCATAGTTGGAAGATTTACAATAGAGCCTAAACAAAGTCACCTCATGGCAGTAAAAATGATATTCAGATATTTGCAAGGCACTATAGACTATGGTTTATGGTATCCTAATTCAGAAAATGTTAAACTTCATGTGTACACTGACGCAGATTGGGTAGAATGCATCGATGACAGAAATAGTACATCAGGTGGAGCAGAATTTCTTGGTGATAGACTTGTCACCTGGACAAGCAAGAAATGAAATTGTATTTCTCAGTCAACAATAGAAGTGGAGTATGTTGCAGTAGCCTTGAATTGTTCTACAATTGTTTGGATCAAATAGATGATACAGGATTTTGGAATTCAGATTGATTATCCTATTGTGATTCACTGTGATAACACCAACACTATCAATATGTTGAAGAACCCTATGATGCATGCAAAGACAAAGCACATTGAGATTAAGTATCAATTCCTAAGAGAGAAAGTGGTAGAGAAAGAAGTCAAGCTGGATTATGTGAGTACTAAAGATCAATTGGTAGACATATTTACAAAGCCCTTGCCAAAGGATACTTTTGAGTATCTCAAGGAGAAGTTGGGAGTAATTCCCTTCCTTGATTTTGTGTAGAAGAAGCAAAAGCATCAGTCCTTAGGGACTGATGGATGGTTGACTACTCTACTTCTAGAGTAGTACTGGTGCTTAAATTGATTGGCACCCTTTTCCATTGATGTCAAAGGTGGAGTAATGTATAGTCATTAAAAATAGAAGTAAAAAGAGGAGTAATATACTAAGGGGAAGTAGTATTAAGTTATGACAACAATTCAATAGAGGAAATGGAGAATGTTGAAGAATATTGCAGTAGATGGAGGATTCATCCTTGGAGGAGTTTTGAAGAGGAAATGGATAATGTTATAAAATAATTATTCATTTGGATTGGTGGAGTTTTTCATTCCATATGTTGCCATCAATGCCAAAGGGGGATATTGTTGGAGATTTACCAGTAGGCCAATACTGATTGTATGTTTGTCATTGATGACAACATATAAAAAGTAACATGCATGGAAGACTTATGTAGTAATATTTTAGTATATGTAGCATGGACATGATATCAGCATGATATCATGGGCATAGAGGTTAACTGTCAAAATAGATAGTTATATAGCAGCTTGTGTCGGCAGTGTTCCTGACAGAGTAACAGACAATGTTCTATGTATGGTTGCCTGTATAGTTATCACGAAGCCTTGTGCACTTGGATATATGTTGAAGACATGTTAGTAATGTTAAATTCATGGACACAGAGTATGATGATCAGTAGAAGTGAAGTTATGCAGTCACTATTCTCCAGTAGCAGTTTCCTATGTTTGTTTAGAAGAGCCGATGAAGATTATATTGGTTCTGGAGTTGCGCCTATCATTTTGGTATGCACCCTTGGAGTTAAGCTTAGAGAAGAGCTAGTAATATTTGGTTAAGAGTGCATGAAGTAATTCAACTTGAGGAGAACAATATAGTTGTTTTGGTAGAGCTGACAGTGTGTAGCGTGCGTCTACAATTATCTTATTGGACAGGTCCCAGAATGTATTGCGCGCTTAGTAGAGATGACTAAATTGTTATTGGAGTTTGTTATGGTTTATCTAATATGATTTCAAGGTGGTTCTAATAGGCCAATTTGATTATATCATTTAGAGGAAAGATATTTATAGGTAGTCATTTGTGATTGCTTGAGTGCAGTTCATAGTTGATCAAAAAGAGCAGAACAGAGTGTGTAAAGTGTTGAGCCATCAGAAGAAGGTCTATGTGACCAAGTAAAGTATTTTTTCTATACATTGGAATTGATCTAGAAAATAGATCTAAGCACAATTCTCCAAGATCTAGATATAGTATGTATCTATTATTCAGAAGGTTGTAGCCTTCGCCCCTTTGAGAAGTGTGCTCTCGGACAGTGCATCCTCTCCCCTAATAGGGACTATTATAAAAGACTCCTAACAGGGTCCGACCCTTGACCAAATCTACTGTACTAAATATATTGTAAAGAAAATCCTAACAGGGTTAAGGATCTTCTAACAAGGATCATAATACACTTGTGTAGAATATTAGTGGGTGTCAATTCCCATTGGGGTTTTTACCTATTTGGGTTTCCCCATAACCAAAATATTGTGTTGTGTTCAAGTGTTCTTTCATTGTGTTTATGCTTTATGTTTAAGTATACTTAATTGGTCAAAGAATTGAAACTTGTAGATAACTAATTCACCCCCCCCTCTCAGTTATCTCTTGGGACTATTCCTAACAAATGTTTGGTAGCTACTGGGCATGAGTTAGTTTAACTAAATATTACTACCCAATCTATTAACCAACATATTCTTTAGGTAATTTTTGTTGGAAATCTAATATGGGAAAGTGAGATACTAAAAGGGGGGGGAATGAATCTGATATCTACTATTAAATCCATTTTGACATAATTTCACTTGCATAACATAAACATCAAATTCAATACTAAAATAGATCTAATATTCTAATCTTCATCCATGAAATTGAAACATAACACAAAGATTTTGGCTACCCATTATAAGATATAAAAATATATCTAAATGAATGTGTGTAAAGAAAAATGTGACGATGGGAGGTGGAAAATGTTGTGGACATGCATACTTAATAAAAAATGAATACTTATCTTGAAAAGGAGCAGATTCAAAAATCACTATTTTCTGGTGTCTGTGTTCAGTTTCAGGAAATTCTGTAACCAGTTTTGGTCTGGAAATGCAGAAATAGAGAAAACCCAAAAACCTTTTGTCTTTCTGAGAGAGGTCATCCTTGACCCAAAATAGGGGTAAGATCTTACCTTGGGGTACAGTCTTACTCCAAAAGGTCATCCTTGACCTGCATTATTCTGATGAAATTTCTATTCGTGACTCCTGAAAGTTTGGCGAAAAGGGTACTTCGATTTGAACTGCAATTGACTATCCCGCACTTGTACCTTCAAGAAAAAGAAGGTTTTGTTTTTTGGATGAGGGGTGTGCCTTGGTCAAACCCTAGTTTGGAATCAACCTTTAAAGTAGAATTGAAATAGAGAATGCTAGCAAGTAATAGAAGTTGATCTAACAATGAAGCTATGATACTCAATAGATATGCAATTGTATTTGAAATGTAATAAAGTATGTTAATATGAAAGGTTGGACACAACATTAACAAATGTAAATTGAAACCTCCATGATTATATGCTTGGAATCCACCTTGAAGGGAGAATGAATAGATCTTGAAGATGAACAAAGGATCTTGAAGGAAGATCACACCACCATGATGGATAGATCTAGGGTTTGAATGATGAATCTTGAATGCTTGAATCAAATTCCTCCAAAGGCTTGAATGCTTGAATCCTTGATCTTCAATAGAGAACTTGAATGCTTGAATGTAGATGATGACTTGAATGCTTCCTTGATTAAGAGTGCTTCATGAAGAGTGGATGTATGTGAACAAGAGATATCTCAAAATGAGAGAGGAAGGCCTCCTTTTATACTAGTCTAGGGCACAAGATTCTAGAGAGGCCAAAATAGGAGAATTAAATTAAAATTAAGCCTTAACCCCTACAAATTGACCTAGATTAAATATAATTTAAGATTTTACGATTCTAAAATCTGAAACAGCTGACCCGAAACTGGGAAAAAAAAACTTTCTGAAACCCGACATTTGGAAATCATGGAATCTTAAAATTTGGACCTTAGGTCAAGGTCAAGGTTGAATTTGACCTAGGTCAGGGTTGAGGTTGACTTTGACCTAGATCAGGGTCGAGGTTGACCTTGAACTAAAAGGTCGACCTTGACCTATCTCAGGATCTCAGTTCAAAATGCTAGAAAAGTGCAAAAAGAAGGTGGAAAAAAGGGCAAAGTGAGGAGAAAAGTTAGATTCAAGATAGGGACTTACCTGAGGCATTTGAAATGACCCCAAACTACCTACTCAGAGAGATAAACTAGTCTTAAATGGAAGTGATTCCATTTTCTGACAATACATTTAGCTGCCACTTTAGCAAGAGTATGGATTCGATGCAAAGTCTTGGTAAAGGAGAAGAAAGATCTAAGTGGATTCACAACGAGATAGAATATCACTTAGTTAAGGACATGAGCCCCTAGGATAAGGATTCTAACTCAACATACACACACAAGGGTGTGAAAGCAAAGATAAAAAGAAGGGTTAGTATAAAAATGAACCCAAATCAACTAGCAAAGGAAACCTTGCTAAAAAATGCTTCCTATACTAATATCATATTTGGAAAGCTATCAAAAAGCATTAATGATTACATAAGAAAGACAAGAGAAACACTATAAATAACATAGCTTCATGATCCAATCCTATTAGCATGAAAGTGAAAAGAAAGGAAAGAGAAATTGATTACCTCACCCAGTAAGATGCCCACCTTACCATGAATGACCAAGGAGGGAGAGCCCAACATGTAACAAGACCTGATAGTTCACCCAACAATAGTGCCTTGAACTGTAATGTGTCTTTTGATAGCTTTTTAAATACCCATACATCCACCTTCTTGTATTACCATGGAATATAAAATGTGTGTCTCTTCAGGATTTAGCAACTTATGTGTGTTATCTTCAAAAAATTTAGCATATTGAAAATTGAAAATGCATGTCTCTTCAAGATTTAGCAACTTATGTGCATTACCTTTAGAGGATTTGGCATATTGAAAATAAAAAATGCACGTCTCTTCAAGATTTAGCAACTTATGTGTGTTACCTTCAAAGGATTTAGCATATAAATGGAAAACTATAGTACAAGGGAGACCCTATATATGCCCCCCTCCTTATCATGGCTATCTACTAGACATGATAAGGAAGAGAAGGAGGATACCTACTTCAAAAAGTAAGGAGATATTGTTAACAATAATATACTATATTCTTAATGAGGGGTATTGACCCTTACATCCAAGAGCATAGATAATCATGAAAATGATGTGTCACTTATGGAAAAGGATCCTCAAAGAAAGAGATCTTATCAACAAGACCCCCACCATAGAGGAGTGCTTTGGATAAAATATCATATTTCAAAGAGAAACAAAGATTCAATCATCCAACCCCCTATAATCAATAGGAAGAGGAATCTTTGAACAAAGGAATCAAACTCTAGCCCTAAAGCAAGGGAAAGAATTTATAAAGAACATAATTTGCAAAATAAAGAAGAGGCGATGAACTAGGACAAAAAAATCTCATAAAAGGATATCCATAGCCAAAACCTTAGTCAGTATATTGAAATAATGTTACAAGATAAACAAATGCCACTAAGTTAAGGAAATTCGATCCCTAGACAAAGAGAAAGAAGGAAGAACCTTGCCCCCCAGGGATGAAAGAAAGGGATACCTTTGCAAAAAAAATATCTTTAGAAAAGATATCTTGATTATAGAATAAGATCTATGGATGATTATAAACATAATTCAAAACCATAGAGAAGAAAGATAGGGAGAATACCAATTAAGCTCCAGACAAAATATATGTTAAGAGCCTAATGGATCCTACAAGACTGGATGAAAATACACCTCTTGCCCTGCAGTCTAGAGACAAGAGTAGAAAATATCTATACTATATTAGAATGAGGGGTATCCCCTATATTGAAATTATGAAGGAATTGTAAAACTGTATGAGAATGAGATATAATTCCTAAAGAAACTCTTTCTCTAACATATAACTTGAAATGCACACAATCAGCAAGTAAATGTGTCTTACTATAATGAAAAGAAAATTTGTACTTAGATAGAGCATCTTTTGGCATAGGTCTAAAGATTTCTGTCTTGGAATTCATTAATTGAACATATAGCGTCTTAGCCACCTCTTGATGAATATCAGGGTTATCAAAGGTATGTGTAGGGAGAAGAACATGAAGAGGAGGACTGTGATCAAAATCAACCACCTTGAAGTGAGATTGTAAACAACCAACACCATGCATATCTTGTTTAGGGGGTATATGAACTGGATATTTAATACCATGCTCATTAAAACCAAGCCCTAAACCTTTATAACCTTGTTTAGTCATCATATTGTATCTTGTAGTGTACATATCATGTAAAGCATCTGCAGGAGGTGATTGTTTATCATGTTCATGAGTAAAGGTTGTATAAGGTGGAATAATAGGTTTAGAAGAAGTTTCTTTTCTCTTCCCTTTAATATCATCTTGGATCAGATGTGAAGGGGAAGGTAAATCCAAGAATTCTTGCACATCTGCATCATGAACCATAGTTTGCACCTTCTCATAAGTATGGGAAGAACTAGGAATAACAGATGGAGAATTAGGCATATTTGGAATTGGATTAAGATTAGGAAGATTAGGAACTATATTAGGGATGATATGATTAGGATTAGGAAGATTAGGAGATGGTGTATCATCTAATTCTTCACATAATCCAAAAGAGTAATAAGTCCGCCACATAAATCTTTAATGAAATTTTTGAAAGTAGGAAGACTTGTATCTGTCAATCTCACAAAAGTGTAGGCAAGTGAAAGATGAAGGGTAACTAGCATAATGAAGTGAATGATACTCTCATAAACATCATAAGTATGATAAAGAGATACTAAGAGGAGGATAATAAAGAAAATAATCACACACCAAAGCATCTTAAAAATCTTCATAGTAAATGAAATGCAAGAAATATTTTTGTATTTTGTAAAATATATGGATTTTTTTGTTTTTTGAACTTAAAATGCAATGGCATAAAATAAATCTAACTTTAAGGAAAGAAAGAAAAGTATCTAACACCAAAAAGAAAGAGTTATCTATCACGGGTTCACCAAAATGTACGATATAAAAATATATCTAAATGAATGTGTGTAAGGAAAAATGTGATGATGGGAGGTGGAAAATGTTGTGGAAATGAAAACTTAATAAAACATGAATACTTATCTTGAAAAGGAGAAGATTTAGAAATCACTTTTTTCTGGTGTCTGTGTTCAATTTCAAGAAATTTTGTAACTGGATCTGGCTTGGAAATGCAAAAATAGAGAAAACCCAGAAACCTTCTATCTTTTTGAGAGAGGTCATCCTTGACCCAAAATAGGGGTACGATCTTACCTTGGGGTACAATCTTACCCCAAAAGGTCATCCTTGACCTGCACTGTTTTGACAAAATTTCTATTCGCGGCTCTTGGAAGTTCACCGAAAAGGGTACTCAAATCTGAACTGCAATTCGCTATCCTGCACCTTTACCTGCAAGAAAAAGAGGGTTTTTTAATTTGGATGAGGGGTTTGCCTTGGTCAAACCCCAGTTTGGAATCAACCTTTAAAGTAGAATTGAAATAGAGAATGCTAGCAAGTAATAGAAGTAGATCTAACAACAAAGCTATGATACTCAATAGATATGCAATTGTATTTAAAATGTAATCAAGTATGTTAATATGAAAGCTTGGACACAAAATTAACGAATGTAAATCAAAACCTCCATGATTGTATGCTTGGAATCCATATTAAAGGGAGAATGAATAGATCTTGAAGATGAACAAAGGATTTTGAAGGAAGATCACACCACCATGATGGATAGATCTAGGGTTTGAATGATGAATCTTGAATTCTTGAACAAAATTCTCCCAAAGGCTTGAATGCTTGAATCCTTAATCTTCAATGGAGAACTTGAATGCTTGAATGTAGATGATGACTTGAATTATTCCTTGATTGAGAGTACTTCATGAAGAGTGGATGTATGTGAACAAGAGATGCCTCAAAATGAGAGAGGAAGGCCTCCTTTTATACTAGTCTAGGGCACAAACTTCTAGAGAGGCCAACATAGGAGAATTAAATTCCAATTAAGCCTTAACCCCTAGAAATGGACCTAGATTAAATATAATTTAAGATTTTACTATTTTGAAATCTGAAACAGCTGACTCGGAAGTGGGAAACAAAACTTTTCTGAAACCTGACATCCAGAAATCATGGAATCTTGAAATTTGGACCTTAGGTTAAGGTTGAGGTTGACTTTGACCTAGGTCAAGGTCAAGGTCAACTTTGAGCTAGGTCAAGGTTGAGGTCCACCTTGACCTTGACCTTGAGGTCAAGGATCTCATGATCTCAGTCCAGAATGCTAGAAAAGTACAGAAAGAAGGTGGAAAAAGGGGTAGAGTGAGGAGAAAAGTTAGATTCAAGCCAAGGACCTACTAGAGACATTTGACATGACCCAAAAATACCTAATCGAAGGGCTAAACTAGTCTTAAATGGAAGTGCTTCCATTTTTTGATAATACACCCATAAACCCTTGAAAGGTAAAACTGGGGTGGGGATGACACCCACAAATCTTCACTACTGCAGCATTAAAGTTTTCCTATTAGGGCTACAAAGTTTGATCATAAAATGATGATCTACCCTATGAGGGGTCTACCCTCCTAAGAGATTAAAGAATTATACAATCTACCTTAGTAAAATGATTTAAACTTACAACAAAGTAAGCACTTGATTAAGATATTTACTTAGGCCTGTTAGGACCACTCTGTTAAGAGATTTACCCTGATTCACTTGTTAAAATGTCTTAGTACCCAATCCTTTGGTTTTCACTATGATGATGATAACATAACTTCTCATTCCAATACTTATTTGATCTCCTCAATTAGATATATCTATGTTCTATACTTCACTACTTATCTCAGTCACTCTGACTGATCTCAGCCTATAAATACTTCTCTTTTCTACATATATGAGATGCTTCACATTCATATTCTTCTCATTTTCTCTTACAACATTTTAGGGTCCAGATCTCATCTTATATAGAAAACAAATCAACTCCCTAGATCAAGATCAATGATCTACATTCTCTACTTATGTTGCTTAAGCATTCCCTAAATATGATTAGCTACATAGATTACATAGGGATTAATGATTACAAATCTAAGGCATAATTACCTCCATGATTTCCTTAACACACATTTAACATTATATAGATGTTAACCAAAATGGTTTACCTAGGTGTTTGTGCCATTACAAACACATATGTCAAATCTAACTTGCTCTGCATATGAAGTCTCTGACACTCGACATCAACTATTCTTAATATACTGGTGCTCGACACTGACACTTCTATACAAGTCGGCATAAACTACTTGAATATTACTGAAGTACTCAGTGACCTCTGACTTTCTCGGTAGTAACTACTACTCAGTAATTGTACAAGATACAAGTCTAGACTTAACTCAACCTTTACTAGATGGCTCAGTCGCATTGATGTCCGACCAAAATTGCCTAGAAAATGACTAAGTGTAAGACACTAATAGACAAAAAAACTTAGGGATCAAAAATCTCCCCCTTTTACATTAGTGGAAATAACACTTTGTCATGAAATTTACATTACATTACATGAGTACTTAGTAATGTAAAAACTACCCCTAAAACTTTGACTCGATCTTCAAAAGATTCTACACATATATATATACATAAGACTCTTTTTAACATACAAATGAATATATACACAGTGAAAAATAGTATGTCATACTGTGATATACATCCCTTCCTATATTTCTCTGTATGTAGCATTTCTATCATTTCCAAATGTCATTTCCCCATGTCATTTCCCCTATTTCTATTTTGAGTTTTGTCATGGCATATCGTTTCCCCCTTGTTTTTATCATGTGAAGTTGCTGGGGTGTAGGGGTATTGAAATATTTATCCAAAAATAGTTTATGGAGCTGCATTATCATACCTAATTCATTTTCCCAGCTGGACCTTATAGACTCCAAAACTCATGTCTTAATTTCTAACTAGGAAGCTAGATCTACTAGACTCTTGGCAATAGAGAGATGCGGTTCTCTCTGTACTAACTCCTTTGCCATTGCTAATTTATTCTACATAACCTCTAGATGATGTGTCATCATCATTTGTATTTAAATTATCATTCCCCTTATTCATCCATCATTATCCATCAACTCAGCTAGTCTTCCTTATGCATGTAGCAATCTAGTGAAGTGGATGGAGTTGGAACTTGCATCCATGTTTAGTGAATGACCAGTAGACTTTAAGTCTAATTGCAGTTTATTAATAAAATATTGATTTTCTTTAGTGAATTATTCAAAATTACATAACTTCTTTTACAGAGAATGAGCATTCTGCACAACTTCCTCTAAATTAGTCACTAAGGCAGAAAGTTCTACCTGTTTTACTACAATGTCAGTGGAAACCTTTTCCAGTACCTTGGTCTTAAACTTTCTCTTAGACCACTGCAGAAGTTTATCATTTGACTCACTGTCATCACTATTCACCTTCTTAAAAATTTGTACTAGTTGATCCAAGATAGGTGCTGACTCATTCACATCATCCATTTCAAAAGATTCAATAAATATATCTTTAATCTCATGTAAAACTTTCTTTTTATGATGCTCTCTTCTTAGCTCTTCTTGCTTTCTCTTGTTCTTTAAGAGATCTTGCAATATCTACATATTCTCATAAGTTAAGTTATCAGTGTCCCAATTAGGAATCACTATAACTTCATCAAGTGTAACCTATGTTCTAGGAGATTTCTCCTTCCTCTTCTATGATTTATTCCTTGGTGTATTCCCACTCGACAACTGTATTAGAGCTTTTATGGCCTCTTGTTCCTTAGGGTCTAGATTTTATTTTACTATCTCTTCTTCAATATTCTTCTTTTCCTCCACATGAGGAAATGATACCACTAGTGCATATTTATCTGCTTGCTATTTAATATTCTCCTTGGATTATTCTTTCTTTTCCTCCTCGACAGGTGTATTCTCAGTTGTGATTGCTAAATTGTCTTATTTCTCGGCACTGGTACTCTGTGAGGCTTGATGTTCAACTATGACTGTATGAGGGCTCATAGGTGTGGTATCTATAGTTAATGTACTCTCAATCCTTGGATAATCTTGAATACCAAATTGGTGCTTGGTAGAAACTTATCTGATTCTGCCTTGGTAAGTATTTGTTTCTGAATTTCCTCCTTAATTAATTTTCTTTTTACTGGGGTATCCTCAGTGATATCCACAATTGTGATCACATCCTATGATCCAATTACTTCTGCCTTATGTCCTACTTCCTCTTATACATTTTTTGGTTCATTAATATCTTCCTTATTATCCAAATCCACTTTACTAGACGTGCCTTCACTTGGTTGTGCACTCTTCTTAATTATTAATCCAAAGATGATTTTCCATAACCTCATGCTCTATTGGATAATATCTTCAACCTTATGCTGTAGAATGGAGTATGATCAGAGCTTGGGTACAAAACCATTTCTATGTTCCTCCATATATTTCTTTATGTACTCACAGGATAGACTTGACATTACTTGAGCTAGAGTACTCCCCCTTATCTATTTCTCAGTCATCATGGCATACTGCCATTTCTGATCTATTCTTTTGTATAGTTCATCAAGGATAAGCTTAACCATATTTAATGGTGTCATTTTGAATGTACATAACATCTCAAGCATAGCCTCTTCCACTTTCTCCTTATCCTCATTGCTCAATTTTTTAAACTTTATTTGTTTAAAGCCTGCTAATCCAACATTTGTCTTGATATTGTGGCATATCTCATCCATAGTGAAGTGCCTTCTTTGTGATGGTGCATTCTTCTTGGTATTCTCATCAGTATATATTTCCTCATCATCATCATCTTTCTCCAATATTAGCTTCCTTCTAGGTTTCTTCCTTAAGTTGCTTGGCACAACCTTAGCCTGAATGAGTTTCTTCTTTCTTGAAGCTAGGGTCTTTTTCTGTGGCTCGACAGCTATGGCAATAGAAGCTACCCTTGTTCTTGGTCCAAGTACTACAGGAGGAGTGGGCCTAGGTTTTTGCAATTTTTTCTTGCTTGGCTCAGCAACTGATGCCTTCTTGTCTTTCTTTGTGATTTCAATCTCCTCCTCTTCACTCCCTTCTGATTAACTAGACTTATCCTCTCCTAACCCCTATGTTAGCTCAAGAGGTGCATTTTCCTCTTCTCCTTCTCCTAGAATCTTCTCTATTTTCTTGACTAACCTATTCCTTTTTCTCTCCATGGTTTCAGATTTTAATCCCATGGTTATCTTAGACTTAGCCTCCTCATAAGTCCCAAAATTTTTAGCTTTTCTACCAATTTCTTTAGCTAATAAGGTAGTCATGGCTGCTTCTGTCTCATCTTTATTGACTTCATAAGGTAATGGACTAAGACATGATACCCTTGATGTAATAGCTTGAGCATATGTATAATCGGTATCCAGTAGGAAACATATATCATTATAGTGCTTCTCCACTAGGGATACAAAAATCCTACTCCTCTTCCTCATTTTCTTTGTGAACTCTACAAAATAACTACCCATCACACTCTCAAAATTTTCTCCTAATTGATTAATAAACTCATTTATCTATTGGGTGACTAGTTGGTCCTTATTCCATACAACATCACCAATGGTAGGAAAACTATTCTGAATATAAAGAATAGACAAGTGAGTAGAGAACTAAACTTACACATTGAATTCTTTGCTTTCTTGATAGAAGTGAGGTTCTCAAAAAGATGGGTCAATTGTAGCTCAGAAAGATCATAAGTATGATCTTTCTTCACCATCTTCCATGCCTGGTCAACCACTATACAAGGAACACTATCTAGCCTGCTATATTGGTAGATTTTTTGAACAATTACTTTCACTGCAAAGTCTATTTCTGGATCAGTGATTATAGAGATAGTCATCCCTCTTTTGTTCCATACGGCCTGAGTGTTTGCTTGTATAATTTCCTGACTCTGGCATCTCATTGTATTTTTCCATGTAAGACTAGGGTAACCAGTGACTCGATGTATCATCTCCTTGTAATATTGAATGGTCCACCCTCCATCCATATCTTCATGTCATGTATTTGGCTCAAAAAAATCTTTATCCATTCAATTTTAAAGTTCTATGGGAAATCAAGGGAATGTACTAACCCTTTCTTGGCAACCTTATGATGTTCATCCTTCAATAATCCATTTTTTCATAGCTTGTAATATGCTTCTCTTAACTCATAATCTCCTATCTCCCCAATCTTACACATGTAGCATGTGTGTACATTGTTAATCATCAAGACCTTAGGAGGGATTGATGACAAGAAACCTGTGAGATCTCCCTTTACCACAATTTCAAGAATGGCTTGAAATTTCTATGGTTTGCATGCATCATTCCTTACAAGTTGAACATTTAACACTCACTTTCCTTTCTTCATGGCTGCAACAGATGATGTAGATGCCATATCTCCAAAATTTTGGGTTCAAATAATGACTTCAAGTTGCTTGGTAAATACCTTGTTAAATGGTCCTTTGATGTTTAATGATAGCACACTTTAGAGATCTTCACAAATTAAACTTAGCACAAATAGCTCTAGTTGATCATCTTGAAATCGCTCTGCAAGTTCTCAAATCATTGGTTAAATGAAAGTAAACGGTAACAATCTACTTTATAGACACCAAATGGTCAGATTAGGGCTTCAATAAATGATCTGTACATAGGGTAGGTGTATACAACTATCTCGACCTTCTTATGTAGACTCAGTTAACATGAGCTTGGTCAATACTACCATTTAGTTTCATCTCGGTACATATCACATCTCGGCTATCAGAGGAGATCAACATACACTGAGTGAATCAGTCACCATTGAATAAAATAATGATGGTTGACATTAAGTATGCAATATGAATTCTTTCTCAAATCTATCCTAATGCATCTTAATTTATCCAGATATGGACTTTAGAATATCAAATTTTAGGAACTGATGTAAAATAAAGCATTGTAAGATTCAGTTCATTAGATACCTTATTTGCTTAGTTAGAAGTAATGTGACCACCTAATCCATTAGATTGGGTGACCTTAGGTTTTGTTAGGCCATTTTCCTATCATAGCCAAAATCTAATGAAAATGGTCTATTCCTGCTAAAACCCTAATAAAGTTGTCTTGTCCTGCTGCAACATAGTTTTGATCTGTGAAGAAAATCTATCATGTTTCATGGCTTGTGACCTTGGCCAGGGATAGTTTATGGTGTGTCCAAGCTCTAGTCAAGATCACATGTGGTAAAATGCAAAAACCAGAGAGATATGGCTATTTTAAGGTTTGAGAAATAAGGTTTATCCATGTCCATGGTTTCATGAAATTTGTCTAAGTCCAAACCCTAGCCAATTCTATTTCTCTGTTACCTTTTTCTTGGTCACTTATGTCCCTTTCTACACATGTTTTATTTCCTTTCCTGAGTTGTTTGGTCTTCTTTTCAGTGATTACATGACTGCAGTGTTTGCGTATTCTCCAAGTTCTAGTGGTCGGTGACTTAACATCTAGCGACCTGGCGGGCAGTTATCTTTTCCTTTAGTCACTGATTCTCTAGATGAAATGGCCAAGGTACTTAGCATTTAGAGATTAAGTGAGGACCACAAGATGAGATTTGATCAACAATCAGCATGTAATCTCAAGATATAATTGGGGTTGAGTGAAAGATCTAGCGACTTGGCGAATAAAGGTTATCTTGTGTTCTCTGAATATAACCAAGGTTAAAAGAAATGTTGCAAGATCTAGCGAATACTTCAGTCACATGATCTCATGATCAAGCATGGGTTAAAGATGAAGGCTTGGAGATTGATTCTGGGCCATTGATGCATATATGATCGGGTGGTGGTTGCTTATTCTCCAGATGTAATCTAGGGTTAAGAAAATATTATGAGATTATGTGAATGCTTCATTCGCGTGATCTCCAGATTAGACTAGGGTTAAGGTTTTTGTTCCATGACTTGGAGAATGCCTTTAGTCACGTGTTTTTTGAATGACTTGAGGTTAAAGGTTGCTTGCTGAGGTTAAGATAAAGCCTTTGCAGGTGCAATAAGATCTAACGGTGGTCATGATGTCATAAAGGAAATGTGCTTGGAAGTTAGTCATCACAACATTATGACAACCGTCGATTCAGATCTTGGCTGATAAAGCAGTGGGTCCATTTTTCAGGTGTGCTAAGATGCTTGATTATGATTGGATGCCAAAAAGATGATGTGGTAGGGTAACTCTCAAGGGCTTAGTTGACTATTTGATGATTTTTGAGAGCTACCCGATGTGCTGAGAAAGACTAAGATCAATGACTGTGTTTTAAACTTGATTAGTTAGCCGTTGCTACTAGAATTTGAATTTATCTGTAGGGTTTCTTACAGTGAGCCATAAACGACAAAAGGTAGATCAAATTTTATTTTTCCAGGATGGTTGTGTTAGAAATTAAAGACCACCAAGATAACTGAGAGGGGGGGGGGGGTGAATCAGTTATTTGATAATTAAACCATTTATCATCATTAACTTCAATATCAACTTTAATAGCTTTAAACCATATAATTAATGCAATAACCAACCATAGAAAGATAATCATACACAATGACACAATAACACAAGATATGTTAACTAGGGAACCTCTTGATCAAAGAGTAAACCCCAGTGGGAATGATGCCCACAAAATGATGCACTAATATGAAAGTTCCTTGTTAGAGGATGGACCCTGTTAGGAGTCTTATGAAATACATTTAGTACATATGAATCTCTGTTAGGAGATTTTGAATCCTTGTTAAAAGATTCTAACCCTGTTAGGAGTTATGGAAGACAGAAGGACCCACTACCCAAACAGCTTCAAGGCAAGATCTTTGAACTCACTATCCAACAGATCTTAGGATTATTCAATAGAATAATATGAAATATGTTACCTCCTTCACAATGTACCAAAACCACACTCTCTGCTACACAAGATCACAAATCCAGATCTCTGTACTTCACAAGTCTTCCTTCATCACTGAATTAGCTATTTTCTTCACTTCATGCATACATTCACATCACAACTTTCACAACTTCATATTAAAACTCTTAAAATCCTCTCATAACAAGGAAAACATTCCTTCCTTTATACCACACTCAAATAATTACAAATGAGTCAGCATGCAAATACAAAATAATAATTTCAACACGCTACATCAAAATTACATAAAATTGTCATCTTCCAGATACAATAACTTTCCAATCGTGTGACCTCAAAGTTTTCACTATGAAGCACATCACCACCAATGAGTCTCAAACTTCCCTTTAACTACGTAGAATTAGATTTCATCCTGGTTAGGAGATATCCTCTGATTACCAAAAATCGTTACACAGGAATATTGCCAGAATATTGCTTCCACCAAAATGCTTATAACTTTCATGAATAAATGAATTTATTTTTGTGCTCTTAACCATAGGATAATAAAACAACAAAGAACATACCATCAATTACACATAACTCAATATGCAATATAACATGTGCACAAAACAAAACTGTGCCTACTTTTCTGCTAAACTCCAGAATATCACTGTGTTGACATCAATGACAATCATAGTCATGAATGCAACAACCACTGCTATAGAATGATTTCCAAAGTCTTCAAAATTCATTCCTAATAATGTCCCCCATTGGCATTGATGGAAACATAGATGAAAAACATCCAATGTTCCAAAAATCCAATCACTGCTGCTCAACTGCACTACTGCTCATCATCAATCAAATCTTGCTTCGTTATCCTATTCAATCTCTCCAACAAATGTAGTTCCTCAATATTTTTCATGATTCTCTCCCCCATTGACATCAATGATAGAAATTCTATCACTACATCAAACAATAGCTCAATGTTAAAAGACACTATTTAGAAAATATATTCACAAGAGTCCTCAATGACTCAGCTTAGATACACATACTCCCCCATAGAGGAAGTACCAACATCCAATCCAAAAAATAGATAGGGCCATAAACCACTGGACGAATGCAACCAACTACATCATTACTCAAAATTAGGTTGGGGCATAACCCCAAGCATACCTCTCAGATACTCAAATGTATCCTTAGGCAAAGGCTTAGTAAATATATCTACTATCTGCTCCTTTGTGCTTATGTACTCTAGTCTGACTTCTTTAAAGGCAACTTTCTCTCTTACAACATGATACTTGATCTCTATATGCTTTGTTTTAGAATGTAAAATTGGATTCTTAGACACACTAACTATACTTGTATTGTCACAATATATGACAATAGGCTCATCAAACTTGATTCCAATGTCCATCAACATCTGCTTCATGCAAATTATCTGATTACAATTGTTTGCTGCTGCTACATATTCTACTTCTACTGTACTCTGTGAGATACAATTCTAATTTTTGCTCAACCAAGAAACTAATCTTCCTCCAAGAAAAAAGGCTCCACCACTGGTGCTTTTCTTATCATCAACGCTGCCTCCCCAATCAGCATTAGTATATGCACATAGGGTAAAATTATTAGAATTTTCATACCATAGTCCATAGTCCATTGTGCCTCTAAGATATCTCAATATCCTTTTTACTGCTGCATAATGTGACTCTCTAGGTTTAGCTTGAAATCTTGCTACCATTCCAACTGAATGTTGTATATCCGGTCTAGTGTGTGTCAAGTACTACAATCCACCAATCATAGATTTGTATTTCTTTTGCTCAACTTCTGGTGTCTCATCTTTACTAGATAGTTTATGTCCTATAACCATAGGTGTTCCAACTGTTTTACAATTCTCCATACCAAATATTTTCAACAAATCATTCAAGTACTTTGTTTGACTTATAAAGATACTATCTTTATTTTGTGTTATCTGTAATCCCAAAAAGTATTTCATTTCTCCAATCATACTCATTTCAAATTCTATCTTCATTTCATTAGCAAATTTGTCACTAGCTCATCTTCTCCTCCAAAAATAATGTCATCAACAAAAATAACCAAAACTAACAATCCATTCTCAATTTCTTTTGTGTATAAGTTACTATCATCTGTTCCTTTTGTAAATCCCAATTTTAACAAATACTTATCTAATCTAGCATACCAAGTTCTAGGTGCTTGCTTTAGTCCATACAATGCTTTCTTTAGTTTACATACCATGTCTCCTTCTTGAGTCAAAGGAAAACCTTCAGGCTACTCAATGTAGACTTCTTCTTCTAATTCACCATTCAAAAATGCTAACTTCACATCCATCTGATACACTTTGAATTTCTTAAATGCTACATAAGCCAAAAATATTCTTACTGCTTCAAGTCTTGCCATAGGGGAAAAGGTCTCTTCATAGTCAATTCCTTCTTGCTATGAGTATCCCTTACATACCAATCTTGCTTTGTTTCTAATTACTTCTCCTTGTTCATTCATCTTGTTCTTGAATACCCATTTAGTTCCAATCACATTTTGGTCTTTAGGTCTAGGGACCAATTCCCATGTCTTGTTCTTTTCAATCTGATCCAATTCTTCTTTCATAGCTTTAATGCAATGTTCATCTTCACAAGCTTCATTAGTAGATTTAGGTTCAATTTGAGAAATCAAACATAAATGTACCTTCTTTCTAGTCATAACTCCTCTATCCAAACTTCCAATAACTTGCTCAATAGGATGGTGTCTTGATATATACTCGTTAGGTGTCATAGTCACTGATCTTTCTTCAACTATAGATTCTTCTCTATTTTCTTCAGCATGACTTTCATTCAACAATTCACTATCAGTCTCAAAAAATTGTTCAGTAGTTTCAATGTTAGGCTGAGGGTTAGTTCCTTCATCAGATTCATAATCAAGCATTCTTTCCTGAATTTTAAATTTCTCATCAACTTTTACATTTGCACTTTCAACAATAGTTTTAGTTCTCTTATTGTAACATCTATATGCTTTTCTTTTCAAAGAATATCCAAGAAAAATTCCTTCATCACTTCTAGGATCAAACTTTCCTATATCATCATCTCTCTTAATATAACATTTGCTTCCAAAAATTTTAAAATACTTAATTGAGGGTGCATGTCCAAACCATAATTCATAAGGTGTCTTGTCTGTGTCTTCTTTGATTTGTACTTTATTCATTGTATATACTGCTGTATTCACTGCTTCTCTCCAAAATGTCTTTTCCAAATCACCTTCAAATAACATAGCTCTAACTACTTCAGCCACTGATCTGTTCCTTCTTTCTGCAATACCATTTTATTCAGGTGTTCTAGGGGTTGATAACTATCTCTTAATACCATTTAATTCACAAAAAGTGTTAAACTCTTTAGATGTAAATTCTCCACCTCTATCAGATCTCAAACATTTAATCCTCATTCCTGATTCATTCTCAACTTTATTCTTCATGACCTTAAACTTATCAAATGCTTCATATTTTTCTTTCAAAAATACAATCCACACCATTCTTGTAAAATCATCAACAAGAATCATAAAATACCTTTCTCCATAGAATCCTCTAGTCCTAGTAGGACCGCTCAAGTCTGTATGAACAATCTCCAACTTTTCTGTATATGTGAACTTCTTGCTAGGAAATGAACTCCTTTTCTACTTAGCCATCACACATTCCTTGCAAATCATGTTAGTAGGCTTCATAATCTTAGGTAAATCTCTTATTGTAAATGTAGAACTTACTTTCACAATATTATCAAAGTTTATATGACAAAACCTTGTATGCCATAACCAACTATCATCAATCTTAGTCATCAAGCATGTCATCTCAGTAGGGTTCAACTAAAATACATTACCTCTGGTTCTAGATCTAGTTCCAATTAGATTTCCATCTTTATCCTTAATCACACAAGTTTTCTCAGTAAACCAAACTTGATATCCCTTATCCACTAACTGTCCAACACTCAAAAGATTATGTTTCAATCCATCAAAAAAGTAAACATCATCAGTATTAGTCTTTCCATCAAGAGTAATAGATCCTATACCTTTAATCAAACAAGGTGCATTGTTACCAACTCTAACAACTCCTCCATCATAATTGTTAAAATTTATGAATTTTCCTTTATCACTAGTCATATGATGTGAACAACCACTGTCTATAATCCAATCAGCTTTCTTTTCAACTTGGGAAACTAAGGCTTTTTCTTCTTTAATATCAGATTCAAAATTTTCTTCCTTTATTGCTACAAATCCTATGTCATCAAAGTTATTATTATCATCGTCACTCAAATGTCTTTCAATTCCTACTTCAATTTCTTCATCATTTGCATAATAACATTCTTTAGATCTTCTAGGCTTAAAATTGTTTCTATAATTCTTAACTCTCTTAGGACACTTAGATGCAAAATGACCATATTCTTGATATGTCCAACATTTAAAGATTTTCTTACCATTTGGTTCTTTTTTCACAAGCAAGGAAATACCTTCTTCAATCTTCTTATCTTCATCAAATTTGGATCTACTACTACTGGCATAATCTCCATTCACACTTGTACTTCTAGACAAAGTAGGTCTAATGCTAATAGCACTGAATGCTGTCTCCACTCTAGGTAGTTCTCCTGATAATCTCAAATTCATCTCTACTACTTCCAATCTTCCAAGAAGGGCCTCTCTTGAAAAGTTTGGTGTACAAGGTATCACTTGTTCAATCATTTGTGTAGTTTGCTTGAATACCGGTGTCAATGTTCTCAAAATCTTCCATATTACTTCATTCTCTGTCTTTTCACCTCCACAAGACTTTATTCCTGCAACAATTTCTGACATCCTACCAATATAGCTTCTAACAGATTCATCTTCCATCATTCTTATGTCTTCAAATGCACAAATCCAATTATGTAACCTAGCTTTCTTTGCATGTTCATCACCTTGAAAAGTAGAATGTAAAGCTTTCCAAATATCATGAGATTTAGTTAAACCTTTTACCTGACTGTATTCATTCTCCAAAAGTGCTAATAAAAGCTCTTCTCTTGCAAGTATGTTACACATAAATAGATCTACCTCATCTTTAGAACTTGTTTCAAGATTGTCTTCTTTGATTATAGTCCTTTCATTCTTTGTAATCAACCAATAACCTAGTCCTAAACACAAGAGATGTGTCTTCATCTTTTCTTTCCAGCTATCAAAATTTACTCCATCAAACTTAGGGCTTTCTTTCCTAAAATTCACCGTAGATCTCCTTAAGTTGTTAAACTTCTCTTTCAAGGACCTGCCGCTCTGATACCAATTGTTAGAAAGTGAAGACCACCAAGATAACTGAGAGGGGGGGGGGGTGAATCAGTTATCTGATAATTAAACCATTTATCATCATTAACTTCAATATCAACTTCAATAGCTTTAAACCATATAATTAATGCAGTAACCAACCATAGAAAGATAATCATACACAATGACACAATAACACAAGATATGTTAACTAGGGAACCTCTTGATCAAAGAGTAAACCCCGGTGGGAATGATGCCCACAAAATGATGCACTAATATGAAAGTTCCTTGTTAGAGGATGGACCTTGTTAGGAGTCTTATGAAATAAATTTAGTACATATGAATCTTTGTTAGGAGATTTTGAATCCCTGTTAAAAGATTCTAACCCTGTTAGGAGTTATGGAAGACAGAAGGACCCACTGCCCAAACAGCTTCAAGGCAAGATCTCTGAATTCACTGTTCAATAGATCTTAGGATTATTCAATAGAATAATATGAAATATGTTACCTCCTTCACACTGTGCCAAAATCACACTCTCTTCTACACAAGATCACAAATCTAGATCTCTGTACTTCGCAAGTCTTCCTTCATCACTAAATTAGCTCTTTTCTTCACTTCATGCATACATTCGCATCACAAATTTCATAACTTCATATTAAAACTCTTACAATCCTCTCATAAAAAGGAAAAAATTCCTTCCTTTATACCACACTCACATAATTACAAATGAGTCGGCATGCAAATACAAAATAATAATTTCAACACGCTACATCAAAATTAGATAAAACTGTCAGCTTCCAGATACAATAAATTTCCAATCGTGTGACCTCAAAGTTTGTGCTATGAACCAAATCACCACCAATGAGTCTCAAACTTCCCTTTAACTACATAGAATCAGATTTCATCCCGGTTATGAGATATCCTCCGATTACCAAAAACTGCTACACAGGAATATTGCCAGAATACTGCTTCCACCAAAATGCTTATAACTTTCATGAATAAATGAATTTCTTTTTGCACTCTTAACCATAGGCTAATAACACAACAAAGAACATACCATCAAATATGCATAACTCAATCTACAATATAACATGTGCGCAAAACAAAACTGTGCTTGCTTTTCTGCTAAACTCTAGAATATCACTGTGTTGACATCAATGACAATCATAGTCATGAATGCAACAACCACTGCTACAGAATGACTGCCAAAGGCTTCAACATTCATTCCTAATAGGTTGTAGGTAAAGAAATGATGAATAAGATATTGGTGGCCATCACTTACTAATTTTGTTTCCTAGGGTGCCATGCCGAGTTAATGTTGAGGAATATTGTTTGACAAGGGCAACTAGGGTTTGTTGGATGTCAAAATTATTTCCATGCTCTGATTCACACAAGCTCTCTTTTGGTGGTCATGGAATTTATTTTAGTTTTACCTGCAATAAGAAATTGGTTCTAATTATATTTGTAGTTAGCCTATTGATGATAAAACCCAAATAATTATACCTTAGATTTGATCTAATCCTCTTGGGTTTCTAGGATTTCCTGATTGTTTTCATTTTTTGTTGTACCTAGTAGTTGTAGACCTAATTTTTCCCTAAATGATCTGTATCTTGTTGCAATCCTTTATAAGGATTTCCAAGATCATTTAAAAGGGTTCCAATTTTTTGGTAATCTTAAGGGATTCCAATTTCCTTGGTTCCATGGATGTTTCCTTCTCATAAATATATTACATTCTTCTCTACATATAGGGTGTTCCCTCTTTCCTTATATCTTGGAGAATATAATATAAGTTGTAACAGTTTGTCTTATGAATAAGGTCTCAATATTTTCATAATACTATCAAATTGTCTCCATTTGATTCTTGAACTTGTTGATTAGAGCATCAAGGGTGTTTTAGTCTTTCTATTGTATGTCTGAAGATGTCTGCAATAGAGTTGTTTTCATAGAAACAACTGATTTTAGGACTAGTTTTCAGATGTGTATGAGTTGGGATACCAAGGGTATCTCATGCTTGTCTTTCAGTGGATGCTGATTAATTTATTGCTTATTTCTAGGTCTCTTCTAAGGGGAGGGTTAAATTCCTTTGAATAGGTGATTGCATATATGAGTAAACAAGTGGATTGTTAAGTAGGATCTAAACAATGGCGTATGATTGATGTAAGGCATCAACATATTAGAATTTATTGTCTTCTCTATTCATAGCTCTTTGTTGCAATGATTTATTTGACTCTATTGCCCATTGGATAAGATAATGGTCTATGAGAGACTTGGGATATTTCAGGGGTCCATTCAACCCAAAAACATCAACTCAATCAAATGAAATCATTTTCCCTTTCATGTTTTATAAGAGGAGTTAGAAGTCCATTCTAGTTTTCAGATTCATTCTATGCAAGTAGGATATTGCATAAGACTTGGTGAACATTGAGGTACAAGATACCTATAGGAGTCTGAAAGCTATTCCACAATCATATATCTATAGGCCTGTTGTTTGTCACAAGAAGTTATGTATGTGTAGATGAGGTATACCTGCTTGAGTGATGTGGAGCTCAAAGTGTAGAAGGATCATTCTCTTGGTCCTTGTTAATTGACACTTTTTCTTTTCAAATTTGGAGTGGTTATTGAGATTTAGTGACATTAATTTGTCAATCAAATTGTAAATCTAATAGTGTGGGAAAAAGGCACCAACAGGTTCACTAGTTCCACTACTGCTTGCTTCTTCTTTCTTTTTCCATGTCTTATTCATCTGATTCCTTATTTGTTCAATAGTCTCTTCATTCTTGACTTGTTCATTGCTCGGTATATGTTCTTTGTAGTCCCTTTTGACATACTACGGGGGGGGGGGGGGGTGTGAATCAAATATCTACTATTAAATCTATTTTGACATAATTTCACTTGCATAACATAAACATCAAATTCAATACTGAAATAGATCTAATATTCTAATCTTCATCCATGAAATTGAAACATAACACAAAGATTTTGGTTAGCCAAAAACCCTTGAAAGGTAAAACTAGGGTGGGGATGACACCCACAAATCTTCACTATTGTAGTATTAAATTTTTCCTATTAGGGCTACAAAGTTTGATCATAAACTGATGATCTATGTTGTGAGGAGTTTTCCCTACTAAGAGCTTAAATACTTATACAATATACCTTAGTAAAAGGATTTAAAATTACAACAAAGTAAGAACTTGGTTAAGAGATTTACTTCAGCCTGTTAAGACCACTTTGTTAAGAGATTTACCCTGATTCACCTGTTAAAATGTCTCAGTACCTGATCCTTCAGTTTTCACTATGATGTTGATACTAGATTTTCTCCTTCCAATACTTATTTGATCTCCTTAATCATATATATCTCTATTCTATCCTTCACTACTTAGCTCGGTCACTCTAACTGATCTCTGCCTATAAATACTTCTATGTTCTGCATATATAAGATCCTTGACATTCATATTCTTCTCATATTCTCTTACATCATTTTAACCCAAATATCATGTGCAGGATCAAGTTATTTTACCTCAATGAATTCAACTTCAGATAGGGAACTTGTTAGTGCTTCACTTGCAATCATGTTTTGTTGAAATAACTTCTTCTCATCATCATTACATGTTCCTAGATCACTCTTAGCTTTGACTTGAGTTTGTGTCTTTGTAATCAACCAATAGTCTATTCCCATGTAGATCAAGTGCATTCTCATTTTGTTATTCCAATTATCATAGTTATCTCCATCAAAATTAGGACTCTCCTTTTTGTAGGCCATTTAAGATATCCTCAAGCTAGTAAGACTCCTTCTCAAAGAGGACCTGATGATCTAATACCAATTGTTAAGAATTAGAGTCCACACACAACTGAGAGAGGGGGGTGAATTAGTTGTGACCAAATCAAATTAAAACCAAAACTTGTAATGTTGATTATTAACAATAGTAACAAGAATAAACCAAACAAGTAATTATGCACCATAACACAAAGATTTTTCTCAAGGAAACCCTTGATCAGAGGGAAAAACCTAGTGGAGATGGAACTCACAAGATAATGTACTAATATATAAATTCCTTATGAAAGGATGTGACCTTGTTAGGAGTCAAATGAAGTTCATTTAGTACAACAGTCCTTGTTAAAGAATATATCCCTCTTAGAAGAAATTGAATCCTTGTTAGAAGGTTATAACCCTATTAAAGGTTTAAAGGAAACAAGTAGACCCATTGGGGAAATGCTCTAACAAAGATGATAGATTGATCTTTCAGGATAATATATTCAAGAGGGTGAATTGACTAAATTTGTAACTCAATTTTCCATAACATTTCCTTTGAAGTCCATAACTTAATTAAATAATTCATCTTCTCTTCTCTGCACTACCTCACATATCCATCCATTGCATTATTCTTACCATACATACCAAACAAAGAAAATAACTTTCCTTTATACCGGATACAAAAAATAATAATTAGGTCGACTTGTTAAAGCTTCCCCAATGATCATTTAACTACGTAGGGCCATATTAAGGCATACATGCCTTCTCAAGAATTATTACAAATGTTACATTATGGTTCCTACACATTACAATACATATATTACATTTTACAATGAAAAACAACATGCTTACTCAACATAGTCAGTTGCCAGGGAAATATGTTGTATGTTACACAACAATGACTATTCTAGAATAATCCAAATTCCTTACTATCATGAACATAGCTGTAATAAAAAGTATTCTACCATGACAAAATATTATGGATGCTGATTCCACTTCACCAATAAGATATAGCAAATATGCCATAGACTATCATTGTTGCTGCACAATGGTATCTTACCAATCTCCACCAAATGAATCATAACTCATCCAAAATAGAATATAAGATCTAGCAAATATAGATATGATATCTATACTCATCCATGCATACAAAACTAAGCCCGCATACCAAAATACATCAAACTATGACTTCAATCTCTTCATAACTACTTGCGATGTACAAAATCTCTATCTGTCATGAGCACATAAGCATATGTTGTCATCAATGACAAAAATTTACACTAATACAACATAAAATTAGTAAATCCAAGTGCCAAAAAAAATATATTTCCAAATTAGGGGAACAAAAATCCTATGATCTAAGAAAACTTGTTAGTCCACCTTCCTACTATGGTAAATGAAGATGATAACAACTTGCTTTTAGCCCCTGGCACTAAGGATGACATTAAAAATGTAGTGTTTTCTATGGGTGCATACAAGGCCTTTGGTCCTGATTAATTTCCTCCTTTTTTCAATTTTTCTGGGATGTTGTTAGCTATGATGTGCCCATGGCTACTAGGTGTACACACTAAATAGTGCACTTCTCTAAATCATTGCTTCCAAGAGAATCATGGATTGGAAACCTTGAGAAATTGATTTAGAGCTCCCTAGGCATGGAGTGCAAGGGTGTTAAGAATGCTCTCAGCTAGAGCTATTAAGCCAATAACCTTGCTAGTAAACCATGCAATGGGAGATTCAAATGAAAACAAGGGAAAGAATGCCAATATCCCCAAGAATCAAATGGAAATGCAAATGCAATGAAAATATGCTAGAAATGAAAATGCAAGCTAAGCTATAAAAATGAAAGATACAAGTATTACAAATCCTTACTATTTAGACTATGTGAGATCTAAGCTAGAGATTGAAAGGAAACTAATCTAAGAAAGCATAAACATGAAGCTAAGCTAAGAATACAAGAATGAAAGATAAATGTAGAAAGATCTCCAAAAGGCTCCAAAGTCTTCAAAAGCTCTAAATTATCCAAGAAATTCTGCAACATAAAGTTAGCATAAAAAGTTGGGGATCCTAGAATGAAGAAGAGATCTCTCCTTTTATAAGAAATGAGAAGGAATGGACCATGGAGATTAAGAGGACAAAGATTTAATCAATGGTGGAGAATCAAAGAGGATAAATCTGTGTGCACAAGTATCCTCCAATGGGAAAATGAGAGTTGAATTTTGTGTCCATATGAGACAAAAAGTGCTTTTTCCCTTTTTATAAAATAGGAATAATGCTTTATTTGTGCAACTTAGGATAAGAGGAAAAGGTGAAAGATTTTTATTTAATAAAAGGGGAGGAAATTCCTTTTAAAAAAATAAAGACTTTAGGATAAGATGGTTAGCCCATAGAAAATAATTGAATAAATGATAGCACTAGGATTTGATCAAGAATAAGCAATTGATGATTTTAGCAAATAATGCTAGAAAGGGGCTAATAGTCTAGATGACCATTTTTAGATGATTAAATTTGCCCCTCTTTGACTAATGTGTGATCAATTTGGGAACAAATTACATCAAAGAATAGATCAGCCAAGAAGGTAATAGATAAAGATCTGACTCCAAAGAATGAAGTGCAAAGAGATAGAAAATCCTGCATTGTCAGCTTGGTAGCGACAGTACTGAACACTTAGGAAAGAGATGGACAGTATCAGGACTCAAGATGAGAATTAACATGTCAAGTGAAAAGATAGATCGATTAGAGAAAATGAAATGGTCAAGCATTTGCCAGCTTCTAGGTTTAGCGGCTTTAGCTATGTCCTCAGTAGGTATGTGTTCTTCTCCCCAAAGGAGTGAAGTAGAAGGAAGATTGTCTCCCATTTGAGCCATAGTGTGTAGTGGTGACTCATGTGTATCTGTGTCTAAATCACTAATCATGGGACCATTTCTAGAACATGTAGGGAGGTCATCATCGACACCATATCCTAGACTTGTTGTAATCTTAGAGGGCCAGCCATTAGTATGACTCAAAGGCTCGACTAGGGCATGTCCATTATCATTTATAGGTCCTTGCCCTTGATAGCCCATTTTCTGCAAACATTTATAGCCTTTACCATAGCGCTTAGGAGAAATAGGAGTAGCAATAGTGGTACTATCTTCTTCATCTCTATAGATCCATTCTCTAACAGCTTGTTCTTCTCTTCTACCTCTAGGGGTATAAACGCTTGAACAAAATTACCAAAGATTGTCATAGTAGAAGCAGAAGGTTTTGTCCTATCAGAAGGTGTTAGAAATAGGAAATACTGAGAGGGGGGGGTGAATCAGTATTTCACAAACTTTTTCTTTTGCCCACTTATGGATATAACAAATTACTTTAGTGCATACAAAGATTATCAAGCTAATTAACAAACATAGCAGTAAATAGAAAGAACTCATAACACATCATATGTTCTCGAGGAAACCCTAGCCAAGGGAAAACCCCGGTGGGGATGGTACCCACAAAGATCACTAATCAAAAGTATCTTGTTAGGGATATTGGACCCTATTAGGAGTCAATTTACAATATATAGTAGATCTATCCTGGTTAAAGGACTTTAGGCCTTGTTAGAAGCCTTAACCTTGTTAGGAGTTAGATTACAAAACCTGATCACCAGCTGAGCTCACTACCCAAATAGGTAATACAAAAATGTTTTTGACTATAATATGGTACTGCTTACAACTTCACATCAATAGCCTTTGCTTCTATCACAATATACAACTATCTCAAGTTATCTTTTCTTTCTTTTTACATATCACTTCTCTATTTCATTACATTTCAAGTATGCCTAATATATGAGTTATTAAAGCTAATAACTTTGCATGGTCAGCATCCAAAATCATTATCCAAGAGTAAAAATCTAGGATGTCATCCCTTAATAATGTTAAGTCATTATTTTGACAAGCAAAAATAATCCCTTAACTCTTTCGCTAAAACTGTCTCCAAAACTGCTTTGTCTACAAAAACTATCTTCGGTAAACTTTGAATAACTTTGTCCGTACTACTCCAAACTTTATGTGCACTAAGATGGGGTATCCTCATACTCTTTAGAAGCTTTAGTTAACTACAAAAACAAAAATATTTCTCCAGTGGACGTCACCAACTAAATCTTCATCGGGTGCTCTGTCAGGATCACTGTATCCAAACTTAGACAATTTCTTTCAACTTTGCATACTTGCATTCCAAATTCTACGCTCTTAATAGAGATCATATGTTGCCATAATGACAACATATATGCATCCAAATTAGCCAAATTTCCAACAGAAGGTCTCCCATATGATCTAGGAGAAGTAGGCACAACAGTAAGGGAATCTAGTGTGTATTCACCCATACCAAGGCTTATCATCTTAAATGTTTTCTCAACAGCAACCAGGGATGCAATAGGATCATTAGAAGGTTTTTTATGAGGAAAAAACATTTTAGTAGCAACAAGAGCATTAATAATAATAGAATGATCCCCTGGAATAACAATTTCAGCTTCGTTATGAGGGAATTTGACGCACTGATGGTATGTAGAAGGAATAGCTTGCATGTCATGGATCCAAGGATGACCTGAAAGAATGTTATAAGCAAGTGGGATGTCCAAAACTTGGAACACGATATCTTTCATGATAGAGCCCACTCGAACAAGCAGTGTGACAAGACCTTTGGAAGATCTTTCAACTTCATCATATGCTTTTATAGTGATTTTTCGCTTAGGATCTACAACAAATTCTGACAAACCCAGTTGTTGTATGACATTGAAAGAGACAATATTTAACCTAGCACCATTGTCTATCAGGACTTGGTGGACTTGAGTTTGGTAGACCATAACTTCAATGTGTAAGGCAAGGTTGTGAGGGTAGCTAAGAGATACGTCATCTTCTACAAAAAAGGATAGATAATGAGGTGATGAGATGTGGTTGACCATAGCTTGGAACCCATCTGGGTCAATTTCATTAGGGACATTAGTTGTATGCAAAGCCTTTTCAAGGATCTCCTTGTGCAAAGGGGATAACTCAAGCAACTCAAAAATAGATATGTATGCGGGTGTCCGTTGCAACTGATGGACAAGATCATAGCTAGACAAAGTTGAAGGAACTACTAGTTTCAAAGATGAGGCTTGTTTAGGATCAGGCATAGTTTTAAGGACTAGTTTAGCTTGCCCCCTAGTAACAACATTTAGTGCCTCACTTCAGGAAGATAAACTACCTCATGTTTGCAATACCAACTTTGGCATACCATGATTGGCTTTATTATCATCTTGAGGTCTCATCATAAGAACACTCTCAATGGGATCTACCATGTTGATCATAGGTGTATCAGAAGTATATGTATAGTTGATCTTAACATCATGATTCTTCTTATTTGGTTGAGAGGACTCCCCCTTGTCATACTTAGGTAGAGGATCTTTGAAAGCCTGGTGATCAAAATTTTTAACTAAGCCATCTGTAAGAATTGTGCCTCCATCAATCAAATCTTGTATAATATCTTTAAGCATGAAATAATTGTCAGTCTTGTGTCCCTTGTTTCTGTGATAGTGGAAGTAATAATCCTCTCTCCACCAATCTAGCTTAACTGGCAGATCATAGGGATGAGTTTTCTCAGGAAGCGTAAGATAATTATTGGCAACCAAAGTCTTAAGAAACACATCATATGGTTCAACCAATGGGGTATAGACCCGTCATCAGAATTGCTTCTTTGGCTTATCAGCATATTGAAGCTTAGGAGCATCTCGAGTGTTGGCAGCTTCTCATTATTTTGCTACATGGATAGCATTAGAGAGGTTGAAAGTAGGTTCTTTAGATTTTGGGACATCTACAACCCCATCATTAACAAGATACTTGTTTCTATTCCAAGGCTTGTTCTTGTCTTTGCCATAGTTTCTAGTATCCTTATTGATAACAATATCACCCTTTATTATGGCCACATCCTCAATCCTATATGCACTTTCAACCATGTCATTGAAAGAGGAGAAATTTTGTTTCCTTAGATCATAATATAGCTTAGGCACTAGAGTGTTGATGAAAATATCAATATTTTCTCTTTCGGGTAACTGATGAGAATATCAAGAATACATTGACCTCCAACGTTGCAAGTAAGTGGTAAATGGCTCACCTTGATTTTTCGTTAGAGCACTTAGATCTATCACAGTGATAGGTTGTTGAATGTTGTACGAATAGTGTTGTGTGAAGTGCATAGCTAACTCATCAAAAGTCTTCAAAGGAGGTGTCAACTTTGCAAACCATTCTAAAGCTTGTCCTCTTAAGCTCTGAGGGAATAATCATAGAAAAAATGTGTCTTCATGAAGGAAGTCCATGCTAAGAGCATAAAAGTGATGCACATGGTCATGGGGGTCACTATTTCCATTATACTTTTCATATTTGGGAACCTCAATATCCCTAGGAAATGGGACCATGTATAGACTCCTATCAAATGGAAGAGCACAAATAGATTCTACAAAGGAGACCTTTGGAGGCTCTCTTTCTATTGCCATTTGGGTAAGGCATTGATTTGTCCAACGTAGTTCTTCCTTAAGGACTTCCAATTTAGTTGGTACTCTTTGTTGGACAATTTGTCTAACATCATAGCTGGGAGGAAGCTTGTATCCTCTATAAGTCATATATTGGAAATATTGGTCTCCATTACAATCTAAGAGTTTATGCATCATTCTTTGGGAGACCTCATCTTGTTCAAATCTCATAAGCTCCTCACTAGAAACCTCATCAATAGCTTCTTCCTCATGGTGAGAGGGAGGGGGTCTAGGAGGTGAAGAAGGTGCATCAAAAGTCCATCTTGGAGGGGACCTTGGTGGTGTGTTGTTGCCATAATTTCCATTGGTAAAATAAAGTGGTCTATGCTCATAACTACTAGTCTTGGGTTGCTCGTGAGACGTTCCTCTAAAAGCCATGTGCCTAGAAACATCCATTATGGTTTGGTTGTGTTCTTTGACTAAGCGTGCTTGGTTTTCCTTATGCTCAAAGTGATCTTGCAAACGACAGAATTTTTCTTGTTCAATGAGAGTGAGTGAGACACTGTCTGTATTTTTTGAAGACTTAAATGTGGAAAAGAGGAAACCTCCTTTGTACCATGGGGTAGCCTTAGAATCCTCAAAAATAGAACTAGTGTTGCTAATAGGTGCTCATGAGTGTCTAGTGGGAGAAGGTAACTGCATATAATTGAACGAAGGGTGACTCCCTTGTTCAAATTGAGACCGAGTTGTAACTGGCATGAAAAAGAAAGTTGTTCAACCAATAAAATGAGACAAAGTTTCTTAGATGTTGAGATAAGCAAAAGACAATGATGATCACTTGTTGAGATAGAACAATAGAGATGGCTGGTCAAAGTGCTCAAGAACTTACAACAGTCAGTTAACACAAGCCTAGATGTGAGCAAGAAGCTCGATTAGCAAGTAGCTAGATAGGTAACCATGTTTTGGCAAGTGATCAAAAGTGACATTTGATAGGCTCAAATCCAATAGTTTTAGCTCATTTGTTTTAGTCTAGAACAATCCTAAGCATGTAGGTAACAAACCAGCTTCAGATAAGAACAGAAAAAGACACTCTATAATAGGTTAAAATGCAAGTGTAATAGCTCTGAATTGCAACAGTAGCAGGATAGTAGAATAACTTAGGATTCTTGGTTGAAGGTATGCGATGATGTTTTAGTATCGTACGACTCTTGACTAGTGAATGTGAAAAACTCAATTTTGAAAGCAATTTGGTCAATGTTGTAGATTGTAAGTACAATTTCTTGGTTTCAAGCACAATAATATCAGGAAGTAGACAAGTTTTCAAATAGTAAGTGATCAAACATGTCATCAAACACTTGCACAAAGGAAAAAGCAACCTTGCCAAGATAAGCAATTGCGATATCAAAACTGAAAATCTATGAGCATTATTGTGATGTTTGTATGTTCAAGAATGTTTGCACGGGTATATAACAATGAGAATAGTTCAAGCACTTGCTAGCCTAAAAGGAAAAAGGCTCAATACTTAGCAACTTGGCCCACACTTGATGTTCCATTGCCTCACATAAAGTGGTTGCCCATAATAGATGTTGGCTTTGTCATGGAGGTGTCAATGACACAACCAAAGGAACACAGATGATGAGTAATCTTGGGGTGATCCGGGTTATTCCACTTGGATCAATCCTTCCAGCACACCAAGAAGCTAAGCGGCAAAATAGGGTGGCTTCTATCTATGGTTCTTAGTAAGGGCTTCCATTCATAGCACCCCTCTTGTTCTCCAAAGGGACTCCTTACCTTGCGGCAAGTAACGGACCTTGCGGCCTCAAGAGTACCTTAAGCATTATTGCTCAATACTTTCGTCATGGTCACAATCCCACAATTACTCACATCAAGCGAAGACAAGCACTACGTCTACCAAGGTTTTGTGTCCTTGATAGCCTTGAGATTATAGTGGGTTGGAATAGCTCGGTATTATCTTGTCCCCACTTGGGTCGTTCCTCTTGATTGCTCAAGAGTAGGCCCGCTAAAGGATTCTAAAGATCTAAACAAAGAGTGGATCAACTTATGAGGTTCAAGGTTTTTGTTTCACCACAAAGGTGAAGAGCATATTCCCCTATCTCAAAGTTTTCTCCCAAACACACCAAGAAAATGTTCAATTAACCTCTTGCTTTCAAAATCCAAAGATGGGTCAAGATTTTTTGGTTCACCACAAGGGTGAAGAGCATACTTATCCTACCACCCAAGAATCCCTACAACAAGATATTATGTTCCTATGAAATGAAACAACTAGTAATTGCCACACTTGAAAATGAAATAAACAACAAGCACTTGATTGGGTTTTTATGCTTTGGGAAGCCCTACAAAAACCGTTAGTAGCCCTTGTGCATTTGAAGCTTTGACACACATTCTTTTGAGCAAATAATCAAGCAATGAGAGCACCTACAAGCACAACTTGTTAGCCCACAATGGTTAGCACATCAAAAATTAGATAATATGCAAGTAAAATAGCTAATCAAATGGAAAAATTTGAAAATGAAACTAACATGGTTGGATTAGGCTTAGAAAGAGCTTTCCAATGATATATCACACTTAAATTTTTGATACCGTATGTGAAAATTTCTAAAAAGTGGCACGGATTCTGAAAATGCTGAAATTTAAAAAAAATAGAAAACCCAAAACTCAACTCATTGTTAGGTACATGCGATAGTATAGTCACTAGAAATATCACATGACACTTCATTGTATACGGGGGTGACAATTTATCTCCGTGCAATAGTTCGCTGACCTGTAGGCGACAGAATATACTAAACAGTGCGATATTATCTGTCAAACAGTGCGACACTTTTAATTGGTAAAGTGTTTCTCTGCTATACAAGAAACTGTCACACGACACTGGAAAACTGTCGCATGATACTCTGAGATAGAAAAATAGAGAGCCAAAAATGACGCTAAACTATGATGAAAAATTTCTGAAAATGCATGAAATGAAGGACAAAACAATAGTGTTCTACCCCACGGTGGGTGCCAAAAATGTACACACTAAATAGTGCACTTCTCTAAATCATTGCTTCTAAGAGAATCCATGGATTGGAAACCTTGAGAAATCGATTTAGAGCTCCCTAGGCATGGAGTGCAAGGGTGTTAAGAATGCTCTCAGCTAGAGCTATTAAGCCAATAACCTTGCTAGTAAACCATGCAATGAGAGATTCAAATGAAAACAAGGGCAAGAATGCCAATATCCCCAAGAATCAAATGGAAATGTAAATGCAATGCAACTATGCTAGAAATGAAAATGCAAGCCAAGCTATAAAAATGAAAGATAGAAGTATTACAAATCCTTACTATTTAGACTATGTGAGATCTAAGCTAGAGCTTGAAAGGAAACTAATCTAAGAAAGCATAAACATGAAGCTAAGCTAAGAATGCAAGAATGAAAGCTAAATGTAGAAAGATCTCCAAAAGGCTCCAAAGTCTTCAAAAGCTCTAAAGTATCCAAGAAATCCTGCAACATAAAGTTAGCATAAAAAGTTGGGGATCCTAGAATGAAGAAGAGAGCTCTCCTTTTATAAGAAATGAGAAGGAATGGACCATGGAGATTAAGAGGCAAAAGATTTAATCAATGGTGGAGCATCAAAGAGGAGCAATCCATGTGCAAAAGTATCCTCCAATGGGAAAATGAGAGTTGACTTTTGTGTCCATATGAGACAAAAAGTGCTTTTTCCCTTTTTATAAAATAGGAATAATGCTTTATTTGTGCAACTTAGGATAAGAGGAAAAGGTGAAGGCTTTTTATTTAATAAAAGGGGAGGAAATTCATTTTAAAAAAATAAAGACTTTAGGATAAGATGGTTAGCCCATAGAAAATAATTGAATAAATGATAGCACCAGGATTTGATCAAGAATAAGCAATTGATGATTTTAGCAAATAATGCTAGAAAGGGGCTAATATTCTAGATGACCATTTTTAGATGATTACACTAGGGACTTCTTCAAAATGGGGAAACTGTTGAAAAAGCTAAACAACACTTACATAGCTCTTATCCCCAAAATATCTTTAAGCCAAATTCAATGGTTGAATATAAGTCTATGATGTAACACTATCTATAAGATCTTCTCTAAAGTGTTGGTCAATATATTAAAGCCTCTTTTGGATAAATGCATTAGTGGAAGTCAAAAGGTTTTCATCCCTGGTAGATAGATCCTTGATGTTGTAATTGCTACTCATGAAATAATCCATTCGATGGAAAAATTATACAACAAAGGTTTGACCCTTAAATTGGATATCTCCAAGGAATATGATAAGGTTAACTAGAAATTCATATATAAAGTTTTAGCTAAGCGAGGCTTTAGTGAAAAATTGATTAGTATTATTAAGATTTGTGTTGAGATTGTCCAATAATTTTTCCTTGTCAATGGTGTACCCTGGGGGATTTGTAAAGCTGGAAAAGGCTCCTTATTTTTTCATCATGCTTTATAAGGTTCTTAGTAGGAATTTATTAAATCTATCCACTACTAGAAGAATCCAAGGTATCAGACCAACCTGTTCCCTTCATTTTTTCTTTAGTAGTTTATGGATGATACCTTCCTCTTCATAAGATCTTTAGTTTTGGAAGCCAATGAATGAAAGGGCCTCCTTTAGGACTATGCATGTGCCTCAAGTCAATACATTAACTACCATAAAAGTAAAATTTGTTTCTTCAACACCAAGATGGATCTTTGGACTAAAATCAAAGACATCATCAACTAGTAGTGTGTCATTCTTCCTAACAATTACTCGAGTCTTCCTCTTTCCATCAAGGAATCAACCCCCAACTTTTGGAATGTAATTCTCAAAAGGATCCAAAATAAACTTGCTCAATAGAAGGGTAAGGCTCTCAACAATGTTGGTAAGCTTCAACTACTCACTGATTTCCCTCAGGGAATTCCTATGTACTTTCTCTCATTGTTCAAAATCATTGGAACCATGGCTGGAAAATTTTAGAGAATCTAAAGAACCTTCCTATCTAGACTAGTATGGAGGAGAAGAAAAGACTGACACTTTTCAACCAAGAGATAGTCTGCCACCCAAAATATCAAGGTGGATTGGGAGTTAGAAAACTTATTAATATGAACAAAGATCTACTTACTGAAATGGGGTGGAACCAGACAATGGGTAATGCAAATTTGTGCAAAATAAGGAGAGCCAAGTACCTTAATCATAAATATTTTCATAGGGTCCTTGGTTTGAATGGTATCCTTTGGGCTCAAAAATTTGGAATAACATTATCAAGTGCATATCTCTTCTTAAGGAGGGTCTCAAATGGCTAATTGGAAATGGTTAGAATATCAGATTTTGGGAGGATATATGGTTGGGGGATATGTATTTGGTAGATACTAAATATTCTACTCTCACGAGGCATGCTAAATCTATCTTGGGGTCCTATGTTCCTAACTACTTTACCCCCAAGGGAAAATGGATAAATCTAGAACAAAGCTTCAATGGTAGACCTGAACTCATCCCCAAGGTTTTTGATTTGCAACTCTTATTGAAGTGGGTTGGAATCCCTTTGTTTCCTATGGAGGATATATTTATATGGTCTCTACATCCTTTTGAAGCCTTCTCAGTCATAACTTCTTATACTTTGTTTTGAAAGTTCAATGGTGATACTAATAGCTAGAAAAGGGTTTGGAATGCTCAACTCATCCCCAAAATAATTTTTTTCTATTGGACATCCCTACATATAAAAATATTTACCCTTGAAAACCTAAATAAGAGAGGGTTATAGCTTCCAAATCAATGTCCTCTATGCAAGAAATATGGTGAAACTATATCCCATATTTTTATCCATTGTAAATTTTCTTTCTAGGTATGGAAACACATTCTCCAAAAACTAAACATCCAGTGGGTTTTTCAAGAACAACTGACCCAATTTTTTCTTATGTGTTGAAGCCCTTCTCATGACCCCCTTATTAAAAATCTCTAGAAACAGATCCCTCCCCATACTTTTTTGTGTCTATGGAAAGAAAGAAATAACATTATTTTTAGAGAAAGGGAGAAGAGTTCTAATAGTTTTTTGATTATTTTTAATAATCTCCTCTTGAATAATATCTCTTTCAGTAGATGGAAAAACCCTACTGAACCTCCTTCATTTTGGGATATCTAGATGACTAAATCATGGAAACTTCCAAAGGAATTTAATAAATTTGATAATTCCAAGAAGGTTATAAGATCCAACACCATTTGGAAACCTCCTCTTTTCCCTTGGCTTAAGCTTAGTTTTAACTGTGCTATGAGAAATGACATGGCTACTAGGGGAGGTATCATTAGGAACCATGAAGTATCTCTCATTGCACTACTTATACTGGTAATTTACAAGACTCTATCAGGAATTGATTGGAAACTCTAATTGAAAAAATTGTTATATTGTCATTTATGTCAAACCTTAACTGGTGAGACAATTTCTATCTAGGAGAGTACCATAACTTTTGATTCATGAAGAAGATTTGAAATGAGGAATAATAAGAGGACCTAAGGAAAGGTTGAGTTATGTGATACTTCAATGGGTATTTGATTAGTTGGAAAATTGACAAGGTAATGTGTTGTTTATCTTTAACACCAAATGAAGAAGAAAGATTGGAAACATAGGATTAATAGAGAAGAAGTGAAGAAATATAGTTTAAGCCAAGTGATGCTAGTGTCGACTGAGCACCAATATATGCTAAGAAAATCTAGTGTCAACTGAGCATCAGTAATTGTCGAGCGATAGATAATTACCAAGCAAAGACAATGTTTGCTGAGAAGGAAAGTTTTAGTGATGACTGAGATATCCAGTAATGACCAAGGAGATGAACACAATATTGATCGAGTGTCAGTAATTTATATTTTGAGAAATAATTGAGAATCCCAGCTGACATAGTTAAATTCTTGGGATATGTAAAATGTGTTGAAATTATTAACAAATGGTATGGAGCATTTAATGCATGGTAAGCCATTTTATTATGGATTCAAAGAGAAGTTTGGAGATGTATCTAGAAGGAGAAGAAGGAAAATAAAATGAAGGAAGGATTCGATGAATCTTACCTAAACCTAAGATCTATGGAAGAGATTAAGAAGAAAAAGATTAATCTACCTAATCAAGGAGGTATAAGGATGACTTAATTGCGAGGTTAAGAAATGTGTGGAAGAGGTTGATGTTATTGACTGATGAATCTAAGTAGAAGGCTAAGGTGAAGCTGTGAAGAACTGAACAGAGTTGTGGTGATTGCTTGAAGAGTATTCTAAGTAGATTAGAGATGGAGATGGAAATGAAGGCCAGTCAGTAAATCAACATATGAGGGAATTGGATCTATATTTGCAAAGTGAGTTGTATATTTCAAATCATAACCTACTCTTACTTTCTAACCATTGTATCAATCTAAATCCTTTAGTCAAGGTTGACCTAATAGTCATTGTGTAAACCCTTTAATCAAGGTAACATTCTAATGGAATGTTCTTAAGCCCTCTAACCAGACCACTCTTAATAGGGTGATTAAATCCTTTAATAGGGTCACACCTAACAGTGTGTATTTTAAACCTTTAATTGAGTTGCCTTCACATAGAGCTCACTTTAGAAGAGTGAAAATCAATAGCATGTTACAAGTGGTTTTTACAAAATTGGGTTTCTACTATAAATCCCAGTGTTATACTTGTGTGAATGTTGTTGAAATTTTTATATCCTTCAAGTTAATTACTTTTGGATAATGGACTGCAAGTTTTATGTAACTGATATATGCTATAGAGACTGAGTGAATTGCTGATTAGATCCGAGTTTTTTGAAGAGATAGAAAGTTGAATTGGTACATCTAGACCTGAGGATAACTGATTCAACCCCCTCTTAGTTATTCTAAATCATTCTAACAAAATCAAGATGAGGGCATGACTCTTTTATGGGGAGTCAAATTTTCCCTCTCAATTGACATTTCCACTTTAGTGATTGAAGGTGATTCTCAGTTTATTATTGAATCTACCAAAGGGACTAGGACCCCTAGATGGTCTATCCAAGGTATAATTGAGGACATTTATTCTCTGCTAAACTAATTTGAAGAGTTTACTATCCAACAAACTTATAGGGAAGGAAATGCTATTGCTGACCATATAGCCTCTCTAGGGCTTGACAAAGTTGGTATTAAATGTTGGAGAAGGGAGAGTTCTCTACCTCCAAGGACTTTCTGTTGTATTGTGGACTTTTATTCTAACACTTTCACCTTTATGAGAAATTCCACTCCTATGCATTCCCATGTTTGTTAATAAAACTATGAACTGGACCCTTTAGTGGGGCGTTGTGGTGCTATTAGACATTATTCAGGGGCTTCTTAATTCCTACCTGTTAGACAATTTTTTTTAATATATTTTAAATTGGTCACATCGACAATTTCTCCAACACTTACATGTCCCCTCAATGCATCATGATGTTATTATAGGGTGGAGGAGTCATCATAGTTCATACCACCTTGTGAAAATTAGGATTTTTTCTAGGCTGGTAGATTTTGTAAAATACCTCACCATGATTGAGAATATAATTTATTTCAGTCCTTGCCATCTAAAGGAATCCTCACATGAGGAAACTCCAAAAATAAGTTGGGTGATTCCAAAGGTACAAAGTGAAAAAAATGCTCTAAATATGTTCATTTATCTTTTCTTGATATGATCATTCCAATAAAAGTTCAATTTTTTGTTTTTCTTCTCACATCAATATTACGATTTTCTTGAGCCCTTCTCTCTACAATTCATTTAGCTTTCTCATTTATACTATGTGTGGTGACTTGGTTAGAGCTTAGATAAATATGTAGCAACTAATACCCTTAGTTGCTACTATTTTTTTTTAAACATCAATCATCAACTTAACCAACCATTCATCTTCCATTTAATTTATAAACTTGGTGAATTTTAATCTCCTCTATTCACTATGGTAGTAAAAAATTGATTTCGTATTTTATGCCTTCTCATGATGGAGTTTAGCTTCCATATCTAGAGTCATTCTAGACCTATACCTAATCCTTAAGGGATCACTCCTATTGAACCTACCTACATATCATCTAGTGGAAGTCAGAGGATTCATAGTTCACACTTAGAGGGAGTTACTAGATCCTCTTGTTGAGATCTATGATCTCTTTAATCTTAACTATTAATTAAGGGCTACCATGAACTTGGTCCCATATAATAAAAGATATCAATTGAATTCAAGGGTTTTTTCCATACCCATCATTATATTTAATAAATTTACCAACTTCATGCATACGTATGAGGGTCATTTCAAAAAACACACACATAGTGATTATCTTGAGCATATGTCTCATATACAATGGACTAGCTCATACACATCATAAGTACACAAATTGACTAGCTTTCCATACATCCCATACATAGAAATTAGCTCCGACAAGCACCAAAATAACAATAGTGTTTGACTCATGAATGAATCACAAGATAATATTTATGGGCTCATATAAGCATAATGAATATCACAGTGACTATCTCTTGTAGGCATCCCAAAGAATATGATAACTGGATCATAGTGAATGTCTAACCATCTATTCTTCATAGTGCATGCTAAAGAAAAGGTATATTGGTGTATTTTTCTCTAAACTATGGGTCCCATTCCCTTGATCTTTTGCACTAGCAGATACTTGGGAAGAGGATTTGGTACATCCCATACTACACCAAGGGTCTATCCTCAACCCAATAGGTTGAATTATACCATTTCACATCAAACTAAGAACAAAGTCTTACGATGAGGTTGGTCCAAATATCACCTACCTATCCTTCATTATAAATTCTCTTCCCTACAGTCCATCACATGGCCAAGCAACAAAGGGACATCCATCGCCGACATGCCATCGACCAAAGATCTTGGCAAAATCTATCCCATTGTCTATGTGGTACAACTAATAGTCTCATGACATCATATGCTCCTTGACTACTATCAATCTCAAGCATGATAATCTTATCTTTAGATTGGCCATAGGATTTCCATTGGTGTTCACCTCAGATGGGTAAGGGTAGCCTATGAAATGAGGTATACAACCTCTACCTATGACCTTGTAGGGCCCTTACACCATCCATAGTCGTAAACACCATCTCTTGTATAATTCTTAGCATTATAACAAGAAGAGAGGTTCCTAATTTAGAGAAAATAGATCACAATTGATCAGTATCGGAATACATACTTAAAATTTGATAAGGTTGGGTTTAAATTTATCAAACATATAACAATTACATAAATCCAATGTATTAGGACCTTGACTTGACACATAACATTAAGTAGATATTGACTATAAGGTAGTCATCCCAAATCATTTCCTTTATATTTCTACTCAAGAAAATTATGTATTGAATACTTCTTATTAGGTTTCATATCCCTTCCATAACCATTATTATCCATTTCAGACTCAACTGAAGCCTACTATAGACGAAAGGTTAATCAAGGATTAAACCCAATCCCTATAGTTATCCCCCACTAAACCCTCCCTATGGACTTGAGGTCACAAGGGCATCCTTCATCTTAGTGCCTCCTATGTTCCCGCTTCCAAATGGGTCAAAGTTACATGTAGTTCTCCTCCCAAGGTTTCTCAAGGACCCTACACACAGGTTCCTTTACCAAGTATTCTTTAATATTGTTTCATACTCCATCAAAGATCTTTTAAAAGATTCCCAAAAAATAATAAAACTTATCAACAAATTGAGAATCTCAACATCATTCCCAATACAATAATCCTAGTCTATAATTTCATCATACATCACCACAATTTCTTTCTTAAATCATTGTAAGAATCCCATAACTCTTATTCTCACTTATCAAGGATATCGTACAAAATTTACTACATTTATATTAATACTCCATATTTTAAAATATGTTGGTATTTACACTTGAAATGCAATAACACGCATACAACAATATTTGGTAGACCTAATATAAAGGTGCATTGTTTCACTTTAACTTTTAGGCTAAACAATGAGTTGTACATGTTGCTTGCACCCTAATCATATTTCTCAAGGGTAATATATATTATTAATGCCAATGTAAAAGATTATTATCATATCATACTAGAATACCTTTAATAAGTCTTACATTTTATTAATCAATACATATTAAACTCTATGCACCTTATTACCCAATTAGGACATTATAGAATTCCAATTAAGAATCATGTATAACTTACCTTCTCCAATTTCAAACACACTATAGAAATCAATGTTATAATAGACTTAAGGAATAGGAGGCCAATTTTCCATTTTTAGTTGACCAATAATATTATCTCCATTAATTCCCAATTCAAAATCTTGGTCAAACCCATATACCCCAATGTAGGATTACAATATCATTTAGAGTTCCCTTCAAGATATGCAATGCTACATTTACTAGTGTCAACACTTATGATATTCATTGCATCATCTTATATTGAGGTCAATAGGATAGAGAATCACATATACACTTAACTCTACTTACTTTAATACCCATTTCTTATCCAATACTTTGAATAATAGTCAAGCTTTCTTTTTATCCAATAGTATTCTTCTTACTAATTTCAATTCTTATTAGCATATAACTCTTTGCAAGACTAGTCATCACTTTTCCAAAACACTCACATCATATTGTGAACCTTGTTATCTTCTCAATACCATTCTACATTTAGTATTTCCAATATGAAAAGTATTGGAAACCTTGTAATGTTACAAAAATAAGGACACACTATTATTGACCTTAAGAAAGATGTATATTATCTTTTTGGTTTTGATCTTATTTATAAGGGTATTAAATAATCCTAAATGCCATTTTAGTTAATGTCAAGCCATCTAGGATATTCATATCATGATGATCTAATTTCATGGTGGACATAATGATCCATGACACTTCTTATGTATAGACTAATATCATCATAATTGTATACAAAAATCTTAAGCCACTATTGGCTATTATATTTTAAGTTGATTATGACCCTATATACTAAGTACCCCATATTACTAAGAATGTTTATCAATAGATAATTTATTAAGGTAATGTCATACATGACAATGGTGGTGGATTTATATTCGCTAAGGTCATGATCTGTAATTGACATATTTTCTTTACAATATATAGGTATTTGAATGATAAAGAGAACATGAAAGCGATTAGTTTGTATGCTCTTTTATACAAGTAATCATATTTAATTATTGCTTAAGTGAAGGATAGTCACCATGTGCCTTTCTCTAAGTACCAATTAATAGTTCTAAAATATTTCCATATCTCACTTATAAATACCTATGCCCATAATTCAGACTATAATCATAAAACATAAAAGACACACTTAGGTACATACCTACAATCATGTGGGTGTCCCTCGAATATGTGACATGAGCACAAATAGGTTTATGAAAAGTATAAGGGTAAAAGCACAATTGAGTGTCACCTTTTAGGCTAACTCAAATCACTTGGCCAAGTTAGACTCAGCCCAGTTAGACTCGACTGAGTCTAACATGACTGAGTACATGTAGGCACCACGCGACGCTGAATGGTGTCTACATGGCCCAGTAGACTGGGCCGAGTGGTACTCTGCTAAGTCTATATGATATTTTAAATATAAAAAAAATCCCCAAGTCCCTCATTTTCACATTATTTGGTTACTCATGGGGGGTCGATCCCTAAGGGTACTCGCCTGAGTTTGCCTAGGTGGCATGCCACGTTGGTAGCCAAACCTCCAAAAATACAAAAAACCTAGAAGTTTGCACTTCTGCTAATTCCTTTCTATGCTCAAAATAGAAATGTCAAAAAACTAAAAGTACCCTTTTGTAGATCTTGGAACTACAATTCTGGATATATAAATTTTATATTATTTCAACTACAAAATGTTAAACAAATTTGCTAAACACTACATGTAGCTATATTAAACTTTGAGAAGATGTTGATTTGGGAAATATAGAAAAATGCTAAATCAATTCAATTTTTTTAAAAAATCATATACAACACTAGAGAAGAGATTCCTCTTCAAAAATATGTAATTTATTTGGTTTTTGTTATAGTTTTGATAGGGGGAAAGTGGCGGGAGAAAAAAATAGTTGATTTCAGGTAAGTTCAACTTTAAATACTTATAATGGGAAAACTATAGATCAAAAACACTTATTTCTTTTTTCCTACACTAGATATACATGTCATCTAAAACATATTCTAAAATTGGAGGAAAAAATAATGTTTTACTTATAATGATTTGACAGGAAGTAAACTCCCTGATTTGCTATATTTTTCAGGTTATGAAAAATAGACCTACAAATTAAAAAATATATTATTTTTTGTTCAAATTAATTTTTAAAAATTATAGGAATAAAATTCATCATATTTCACACATTTCATCAGTTTACATCATCTTCAAATTATCAACAGAAATGTGACTTTTATGCCCTTGAAGTTTTTAAGTTTTGGTGCTGTTAGACTTTTCCTTTGTAAAAGGGTGATAGCTTATTGTGCTTTTACCCATAAGCAAGACTTTCCATACTTCTTAATCTCACTAATATTAATTTTTTACAAGTAAACATTGATGTAATACAAGCTAAAGCACAAGTATATGCTACTCAAAACAAGATCAATTGTGAATAATAATAACTTATCTATGAGGATGCTACAAAGCCGAAAGTGATAGCCTACTCCACATAAGTGACCTCCTTCAAATATTTATGAAGTCTCCTTTGTCCATGTAGGATTCCCCCTCATGAATTTCCTCCCCTTTCAGCTCCTAGCCACATTACTTCCAAGTTTCTACTGCCTACTCTACAATATATTGACTTCTCTCTCACTCTCCTGGTTGCAATCACTTGGTAGAATATGCACAAACCTCTCCTAATTCCTTTGTGAACCTCTAAAATCTTTCAATAAAATGCAAATGGTAGGCATAAAACTAATTTCTTTGCTAGTGTCCTCTGAGGCCTTTCCAACGTGGGGCTTCTATTGCCATTGCAGCCACCCTGGTAAAATTATATGCACAAATGAGGAAGTCGACCAAACACATGAACGGTTTTATAAGATTCCTCAAAGAGTTATCACCTCATAGAATCCAATGGGTTCCAAATTTGCAAAAAATGGATAGGCAGGCATAAATTTAAACTCTTTTCAAGTGTCCAAGGATTCTTTTTTGCTGAATGTAGTAGATGGAGGGAATCTCATGGACATGCATGGAAAACGTGAAATCATGGACTAGGCATAGTAATATCCATGAAAGAAATGAGGTCTCAAGAATTGCAATGATTGCAGGATTCACACAAAAAGGATTTTGTTGAAAAGATCAGAAACTTCTAAGCATATGCACTTAGTAGGCATTTTCCTCCATTCCTATCCCCTTTCTCCCTTCTTACGCACCCTTTTTATTTTTCCTTGATCGCCCTTTCTTGACATGGACATCAAAAGAAAAATGACAAGGGTGTCATACCTCAATAAATGCCTAGTCAGTCCCGTAAAATTTCCTAACGCCACACTCTTTTATTGGGGCTGATCAGCAGTCCTTTGAATTATTTTTTTAGTTCTTTCAATAAGGACCGATTTATTTGCTGAAATTAGACTTGAATTGGGATTGTCAAATCCTGGAATTGACATTTTCAATGTTTGTGTTCAAAACATGAAACTGGAATAGGGATTTGTTAATTCCCATTTACCCACAAAACTGGCATTTGAATGTTCCATCTAAATAGGTGGAATTGGAAAATCAATTCCAATTCCACTTAAATGAGAATTGGGGTAAACAAAAATTTATAATATTTTGAAATCCATATGCAAACAACTTTTTCCATCTTCTCATTATGAATTCCAAGTGAATTCCAAGTGAACCAAATAGTTCCAGCTGTATTCCAAAAACCATTTTCTAGATTTAAAACTTCCATAATTGTTAAATACTGGAATTGGACAATTCCAACATTATTTAATTCCAGCAATCAAATGGACCCTAAATGCCCACGTAGTAGGCCCATACGCAACCCATACCTTGTTGATTTGAGCACATAATTTTTTTAAATTTTTTTATTTCTATTTCTTGTAGAACAAAATGAGGGATGTGACATTCTTTCCCCTTAGAATAAGTCATCCAGCACTTTTTAGAAGGTTTCTTTTGCTAATTTCTTGAAACTTTGGTTTATTAGCCAAGTTAATTTGCTTTTGTACTCTTTAATCTTGGTACATTCAAATGGCTCAATTTTCTTTTATTTGACCAATTTTAAACAAATTTACATGATGTAAGAGAAAATATACCAAAACTTAATGAGGAGTGAGTTGTTTCTCAAATTCATCCTTCATTTTTAGTTAACGAGTTGATTTTCTAGAGAAATTTTAATATTATTGTAAAAAATACTCATTAATTATATATATAATAAGTTAATTGCATAGGATCAAACTAAAAATATTTATTTGTCAATTCTTGTAAGGTGTCAAGTATGAATTATAAAATATATCATACATTTTCCCATAGGGTTCCCTTGGCTTTAGTCAAATTACTCACCAAATAGGTTGAATTCACATATCATAGTGTCCCTACATTAGTTTAGTTTAACTTGATCAAGTTTAATTAATCATCATTAAAGGATACTATCACAGTTCTATGTGTACATGTAGGGTATTATTCATACTGCTTCATGTTGTGCCACACACAATGTAATCTTATTCCCAAACTCGTAGTATGCTATTTACAAGGGAAATGGATGCTTTGGATGCATAATAGTCTTCACTTGACTAAATTATTCCTCCTAGACACTTTGTCATTATTTATAACCATTACCTCTTTCTTATTCAAACTTATACTTACCTAATCAAGTATTAAAGTTGTTACAAACTACCCATTGAGGGTGTTACAACCTATATCTTTATCAATTCATCTTCATATCATAAGAAATTTTCTTCATATCCTCAGATATACCATGATAGATTCCACACATGACAAGGTTTCAAATTACATGCAAAGCTTGGTCATCAAGGTAACAATTAAATGTCAAAAATTTCCACTACAAAATTTTCTATTCATTTACAAATTGTGTATCATAATTTTCTTTCACACCCTTCTTAGGATTTCTTAGGACTAGCCAACCAATCCATAGGCTTAAAATCTATTTGAGACATTCTAAGCTAATACATTCATATTACTTGAGTCCAATTTACTTAGGATCATTCAGTAGTGCAAGTATATCCTTAATCTTGACTCAAGTAGGCTTCATAGGTCTCTAGTGTTTGATCCTAGTTACTCTGATACCTATGTAGAAACTACTACTCTTAGTTTCTACTATTTATTTTTTAACATCAATCATCGACTTATCCAACCATTCATCTTCTATTTAATTTATAAACTTGGTGAATTTTAATCTCCTCTATTCACCATGGTAGTAATAAATTGATTTCATATTTTATGCCTTCTCATGATGGAGTTTAACTTCCATATCTAGAGTCATCCTAGACCCAGACCTAAGCCTTGAGGGATCACTTCTGATGAACCTTCATATGTATCCTCTTGTGGGAAGTCAGAGGCTTTGTAGTTCATAGTTAGAGGGAGTTACTCTCTCCTCTTGATGAGATCTCTGATCTCTTTAATCTTAACTATTAATTAAGGGCTACCATGAAATTGGTCCCATCTAATACAATATATCAATTGCCTTCAAGGACTGTTTCCATATCCATCATTATCAATAATCCATTTACCAACTTCATACATATGTATGAGGGTCATTTAAGAAATCACACATATAGTGATTATCTCAAGCATACGTCTCATATACAATGGAATAGCTCATACACATAATAAGTACACAAGCTGACTATATTTCCATACATCACATACATAGAAAGTAGCTCCGAAAAAAATCACAATAACAATAGTGACTAATTCGTGAATGAATCACAAGGAAATATTTATGGGCTCATATAAGTATCATGAATAGCATAGTGACTAGGTCTTGTAGGCATCACAAAGAATATGATAACTAGATAATAATCAATGTCTAGACATCCATTGTCCATAGTGCATCCTAAAGAAAAGCTATATTGGTGTATTATGCTCTACACCATGGCTCCCATTCCTTTCCTTGGTCTTTTGCACTAGTAGATACTTTGGAAGAGGATTTGGTGCATCTCATACTACACCATGTTGGATATTGCTAATGCATGGGGAGGTGATTGAGACATTTTATATGTTTAATCACTATGTTACTGAATGGGCACTCATACTATTGTCATTTGTGTTTTGTCACTGATGTTAACATATGTTTCTATGAGGAGAATGAGTTGGTTATCAAAGGGTATAGACACTGTATGGATGTTTCAAATGCCGCTAAGTCAGATGAGAGTTCAAGAAGGTGTTGTGATCTTATATCCAAGATCGTATCATGTAATGTTTCATATTGGAGGAGTTACAAATGTTTTGGTGAAGACTGGTCTCTGGACTGTGACAGTGAGAAATGACAGAGTTAGTCTCTGTGTTTCTAGTATATCTTCCAGATGATATGGATTCAAGGTATGCGAGCTTGAGAGATGATAGAAAAGGTATTGAAGGATGTTCATTGGTTAGTGCAAGGTACAAAATGCTTGGTGATGTCAGTCTGGCATGTGTTCTAGAGAAGACCTATTTGGAAGATGACTTAGGAAATATAGCATGTGTTTTGCTTGGCAAACATAAATTAAGGATGTCAGTCCTTAAATATTGTAATGTAATCATTGTATACTTGTTTTAGATATCATGTGTATCTTAGCAAGGGTTTATGTAATTATTTGTAATTAGGAAAGGCTTATGGGCCGACCTGATCATGAGAATTGTAATAAGGTATAAATGAGAGGTATTTTCATTGGAAAAGAAATGGATAAAAAAAGGTGATATAAAGAGATTGTGAAAGATGTGAGCTTGTGTTTGTTGTATGTAGAGTAGAGGCTTACTGGTGGACTTCATTAGAACTAATCAAGCAAAGATAATTGCTACCAAATAGTTCAAAAGATTGTGTATTTCTTCATATACACTTGTGTTGCAAACAATGAGTTCTGAAGGTGGATTTAACCTTCTTTGGGAAGTGAGCCCTCCCTTTCTTCTTGACTCCTAATAGGGTATGTCCTCTAACAAGGACTATGTATTGTAATGTTTTAATAAGCTCCTAACAGGGCTAAATCTTCTAAAAATGATATTATACTCTCAGTACATCATTTGTGGGTGCTAATTCCCACTGGGGTTTTTAGCTTTAAAATGGTTTCCTTGAGACCAAAATATTGTGTTATTGTGTTCATTGGATCTGATATTGCTGCTACTTAAAGTTTAAAGTTTAATAATCTTCTATACAACTGATTCACCCTCCGTCTCAGTTGTATTGTGGACTGTTATTCCTAACACATCAAGTGTCTTTCCTCAACCCAACAGGGTCAAGTACATCATTTCACATAAAACTAAGCTCAAAGTCTCACCATGAGGTTGCTCCAATCATCAGCTACCTATTCTTCATTAGAAATTGTCTTCCCTGTAGTCGATCGCATGGCTAAGAACAAAAGCGACATCCATCACTAGCATTCCATCGACCAATGCTTTTGACAGAATCTGTCCATTGTCTACATGGTACAGCTAGCAGTTACACATCATCATATGCTCCTTGCCTACTATCAATATCAAGCATGGAGCTTATCTCTATATTGACCATAGGATTTCCATCAGTGATCACTTTAGATGGATAAGGGTAGCCTAGGCAATGAGTTATAGAACCTCTACCTATGACCTTGTAGGGCCCTTACACCATCTGTAATCATAAACACCATCTCTTGTACCATGCTTAGCATTATAAAAGGAAGAGAGGTTCCTAATTCAGAGAAAATAGGTCACAATTGATCAGTCTAGGAGTACATACTTAAATTTTGATTAGATTGGGTTTAAAATCCTCAAACACATAATAATTGTACATAAAAATAATACATTAGGGCCTCGAATCAACACATAACATTACGTAGATATTGACTATAAGGTAGTCATCCCAAATCATTTCCTTGATATTTCTACTCAGGTATAATGGGACAGTGTGACACATTCGCAAGGAGGGTAGTATATCACAGTTTATCACTAGTAAATTTTAGCTTGATTTTCAACGATGATTAGTCACTTTTTTAATGCAAATTGGTCGACTAAACGACCATTATTGTTGTTGAACTTTTTGCGTCAATTATTGGACACATTATATTGTTGTCAAATATTCGACCATTATAGTTGCCTAACTATCAACTGATCTGATGTCGAAATAATCACTTCAATCTCAAAGAATATCTGACATATCTTTCATCTCTTTCGACCAATGTTGGTCGAAATAATCGTAAATAACCGACATACCTTTTTTGCATTTTTGACCACATATGGTCAAAAAATCAAACGATGAAATAGGTCGACAGTATAACATTATCGTAGAACTTAAGGTTGTGGCGTCGAAATATCAACCACATATGGTCAGAAAATTTGTTGAGAGTATAGAATTCTTGTTGAATGTATAGTCTTTGTTTGTCAAAAAATTGACAACAAATTTAGTTTTTAAAAATAAAATAAAATATATTATGAAATCTATTAATATATTATTGTGATTTATGGGTGCCATCTAATATTTTCTTCATGTTTCAGTATGTTTTTATTGTATCTCTTTCTATATTCAAGTTCCTAAGCCTTTCAAAATTCTTCTTACCTTAGTCAAATACATTAAATGGAATAGTCACATTCCTTCTATTATACAATTATGTGGCATTATTTTTTGAACAACAATTTTTCCGTGTTCATTTTTAAATAGTGAACACTTATTTAATGTGTTCCACTTCTTAGCCACTCTAGTCATTTAAAAAATTAGTGCTCTCGCATGCTTTAGTTTCTTTTCTTTAACAATAGAAAAATCATCATATTACCTATTGCTCTCAATAAAATATAAGATAAAGTTATGTATAGTAATCTACTTTTATCCTCATTTTCATTCAAAAATTTCTACTAATAAATATGGATTCAATTGATTTTTTCTTATCCATATAATTTCTCTCCTAAATCATTCGAATCCTACTTTATGTTATGTAATTTATTCCTACATAAATAATCTTTACATTCTTTATTAGTTAGCTTCTAACCTAATATTATTACAAAATTTTAAAAATACTCTCATACCCCATTAGTGATCTTTGTTTTGATACATCAATATTGATATCATCCATGTCACATGATTATTAATTGAGTCCTAAATTTCACTTCTCTCCATTTCTCACTAATATCCTGGTTTTAAAAATTCTACTTCCCTTTGGTGTAACATGAATTTTTAACATTGTACCCAAATTATTTTCTAAAATTATCTTAATATATTCCATTAGATAGATGACATGGTGACTTTGACACCTTTATTTTCCTAGTCCAATCAGTATTATAATTTATCCAAGATTTACCCCATTGATATACTTCATCATCCCTATCAATATTATCTCTTTCCATTGTTATTTTACTTTCTCTACTATTATCATTTTGCTGTCTCTTATGCATATGCTTCTCATTATATATGAATCATGTAAACTTATCCTTTCCCTTTTTTTGAGTTGATATATATTCATCCATTTACCTTAAAAAAAAATCTAATCATGATTTTATTTCCTATAATTTATTGTCATATTTATAATCGTTGTGATTATAATTTGTTACATATTTCACCAAACAAATGGGATGAGCACATTTATTTGAGTCTCATTATAGAAATAATTATACAACATTTTGATTCAATATTTAAGTATTTTTTTAAAAAATAGTAAATAAATTTTAATTTAATGGTATATTAACTAACAATGTGATAGATTCACATATATATTTTCTTATCATCCTTTCTCTTCAAATTATATTTTTTCTATATTAAATGTATTATATTAGTTTCCTCTTTGAATATAATATATTATCTAATTATATGATGTAACTTGTGTCCAATTCAAGTTTTATTACATGATCATAACCTTTAGTTATAAATGAAGAAATTGTGAACCTTAGACGTTAATCCTAATTTGTCAACTATTCTTCCTAGCTTGTACAATTGAATTCCTCAAAATTTGCAAATTGTTTCCTTAATGCTAAATATTATACTGGGTAAACCTCAATTTTCTGAATTGCAAAATATGCCCAAAATCTAAGTCTTTTCCAAAAATATTTCTCAAGTTTAAATTGGAGAAGACATACCTCAGACATAATAATCCATGGGATGAACCCCATACAAATAGAGAAGGAGATAATGCAAGCCTCTGTCAAAGAACAACAATCATTCAAATTGATCACTAGGCATTGACTATAATGGAAGTGATCATTAGCTTTCAAATCAGAAAACCTAAGAGGTAACTTGACCCCCAAGCTTACCAGTAAACCAATTAAAGCCAAAATACTGGAAAGATAAGAAGCTCCCAACACATGATTTTACAAGAATGAAGCATGAGATCAAACTTAAAAGTGAGGAATTACTTAAGTTTTACGAATTCAAGTCATTTAAATAAATAAATAGTTCCAACAATAAGAATTTGTTTTTTTTCTTGTTTGTCCATATAAAATGCACAAATTAATGCTTGCAAATGTCTTGCATTTGTGACAAAAGAAATGTTGTGGTAGTTAAAAAGAGTACCTTTAGGTAGAATGCAATGCCTATGAGAAAAATGCTAGCTGTTATTCCTGCAAATGAGATCTGAGAAAGTGAAAGAAATGATATGTAATTTTCTTACAAGGAGTCAGTTAAATATGTGATTTTTCCAATGTGGTAGCATTAATATAACTATTTAATTTATTTACCATGAGGAGAAGATGCCTACCAGCCCTGTCCATTAACCATGCAATGAATCTAGTCATTAGAACCTATATGACATCATTGTTCAAGATCAAGGTTATTAGTTCTATATTAAAAATAATAAAGGCCTTATTTCAAATATTTTGTCAAGGAATTAACTGAAGAACTTCCAGCTTTCACAATCACCCAAACTCCAGCCAGTCCAAGGGAGGCAACTTCAACATCTGAGATGCCTGCAGGATTAATTAGAAATTAGTTATCATTTTCATTCCAGATTGCACATTGTTTCCCTAGTAGTTTCCAAATCTTTTGTAGGTTGAGGTATGTGCAATGCATGTGTTCTAACATGGTTGTGTATGGACTTCTATTGGTTGGTAGAAAAAAATAAGTTTTAATAAAACAACTCACCGATGAATTTGAAAATGGAAGCATTGTAGAACATGATGCCACTTATTCCTGTCAACTGCTGCAATAAAAGAAGCCCAATGTCAATCTAACAACAAAAATTCTAAAACAATAAGACTCTTCTACATGTATTTCCATCACTAAAATATTTTAAGTACAACACTTGTTCACATAAATCAACCAAGATCTATAAAGGTAACCATTAGGATAGATGAAGCAAGCATAAAAGAGGAAAATCAGATTAAGGAATTCGTGGATGAATTTGCAAAGTGACTATGCTAAATGATCTTCTAGGGAAGATGCTGGTCCAGTAGAGATTACTATCAAGGTAGTGAGTAGAATTTGCAATGAGAAGGTGGGCATCTAGCCACAACTTAGCATAACAAAGCATGAAGGCTATCAAGTAGAGGACTTTTGTGGATCGTGGTGTTGCTGTTCTATGGAACAAAGGGTATAATTGGGAAGCTAGTCTGCTTAAGAAATGAAAACACACACATATGTGAAGAAATATGAAAGTGGACATATAATGGAAATACACCTTTTTTGGAGGATATGTTTAGATCCTCAAAAAACTTGCATTATCAAAACACATTTCAATATTGTAATTATACTTATGAATTAAATCCATGCCAAAACAATCCACTCCTTTGAGATACTTTCAATGATTGTACTTATCAATGCTAGAGAAAAGGAAATCTAATATGAATATGAGATTTCTTGGACTACGATCAAGTGCATTAAACATAATGGGAAGCATGGTATATTAAAGACAATGTATCAAAGAAAATAATTAAAGTGATTCTTGCTATATAATTGTGGTCACATTTTTCCTCAAACAAGGATAAGGCTTAATAATAAAGAACCTCTTCATACTAATCTAGTGCAGGAAATGCTTATGATGTATGTTACCCAAAATTTCTTATCATACAATTTTGGCCATAGGTGGAGTGAAATGAGGCTCCCACAAGGGTAGAGCCCAACATGTAAGAGACCTCATATTTTTCCTGGTCGTGGTTGTGCCTTTTTAGTCTCATTATTGCTTTGCCCTAGATGAAACTTGTTTTGACTTGTAGAGAAAATATACAAGGTTTCATGGCTTGCACCCTTAGCCCCATGTTCTTCAATGTGTCACCATGCTCCAATTCTGATCGCATATGCTTAATTGCAAAAACCAGGAAGATATTCAAGTTTGAAGATTTGCAAGAAATAGCTTATGTCATAGGATTCCAAAATTGTCTAAGCATAAAGACCCTCGATGTTTTCTATTTCTCTGATGCCTTTTCAGTTTTAAGAGAAAACCCTGGTTGTTTTTGACTTCTCGCCTCTTCGCAGCTAGTCTCTGACATCAACATTTCCTATGTGCACTATTGCAACTGAGTGGGGCCCAATTCTTCAAGGATGTAGTCACTTGATCTCCAAATTTTTAGGCGGTTAAGCTTTTTATTCAGTGACCTGGTGTTTTCTTTAGTCATGTGTTCGTGCAACCCTGGTGGTTGAGTCCTTAACCTTCAGCAACTTGGCGGGTAGTTAGTGTTATGTTTGGTGGTCTCCTCTTTGAAGCATTTAAAGTTCGATCAAGGTCGATGATTACCATGATGCCACAAGGAAAAAGTACTCAAGGGTTAATCTTCTTGGCATTGTGACAACCGTCTGATCTTTCAGCACAAAAAGGTGAATTGAGAATGTGGTCTTGTGTTAGGTGTTGCAGGTGGTGCTCATTTTTAGTTGATCAAAGGGTGGCGATGTGGTAGCTGATAGTAGGCCTAAAATATTCAGGTGGAATGGTAGTGCAGTAAGATCTAACAGTTGTCACTTGATCGCAAGGAATATTCTTTCTCTTTACAATCATGTGACCACCATCCAATTTAAGGCCGACAAATAAGTGGGTCCACTGCTAGGTTGTGCTGATTCATCTATTTCCCATTGAGCGAGAGATTGATGATGTGGCCAAAGACTTTTCAGAGCTAGATTGATTGTTGTGGAGAATGGTTTAGGCTATTTGATTTGCCGATAAATGATGATATCGATGGGTGTGTTTTAAACCTAGACCTGCTAGCCATTACGACTGAATTTGAACATCTGTCAGGGTTTCTTGCTAGGTTTTCTCCAATTTTTCAATAGTTGGCCATATGCGATGTTGCGGGTAGCTCAGAATTAATGTTTTCAGGATAGTTGGAGGTAGAAAATTGATGAGGAAGATCTAGGTGGCCGTCATGTGTTGATTTTTGTTTCCTGAGGTGCCATGCCAGTTTAAATATCAGCCATTGATGAATGAGAAGAGTTGGCGCCACCTGTGACCGTTTATACTTTTAAATTCAAATATCTGCAAGGATTAGATTTGAACATTCATGATGAACCTAACTTACAGAGATAAAGTCATGGTGGTGGCGTAAGGTTTTCAACTTGCAGCAAAGTAGATGGATCAAGGTGGCTTGTCTGCAGATAGTTATGGTGATGGGAAAGACATGTAGGCATATATTTGATCAACCAAGATATTTCAAGGAGGCATTTATGATCAGAAGTGACAAAGTTAGGGTTTCTATTATTATATGAAAATCTATGTAACCCTAATCATATTTTTAATCCAAGCCTGCGTGGAAAAAAGGAGATGTATATATTAGTCTTTTGGAGCTTTTAGAGCTCAGAGTTTACGGTAAAAAAAGAGAGTTTTCCTTTCTTAGGAGTTATCCATGGCATTCTTTCTACTCGCTGGCTTCTACAGTCTATAATCTTTCATTGATCTACTAGATTTAATAGAGGCTTTCCATGGAATCTTTTCTTCTCTCAAGTCTTTCCCTTGTCTGTATTTCTCTTAATGAGTATAATATACTAACTTTGTTAGAGAAATCTTAGAGTTCCAGGGCCCTTCTTTATTTCAGCTTATTCATGTGCTATTGTGTATGATTTGATTTGAATGATCTTGTGGGTATACCTCAACCCCCTATCACTTTGTCTCATTCCTGTGCCTTTTTGTTGAAGAGAACATTTGCTTCTAGGTCACATTCTGAGTCTTTTTTTCAAACCCCTCTATGAAACACTTATGCAAGCTTGTTTAGAAAGATTATGTTCTATTAGATTTGAGAGCCTTCATGCTAATTTGGTCAATATATTATGTTCATATTATTTTGGTGTATCACCTAGTAGGATAGTTTGTTTTCAGTTATTTCCCCTTTATGCACTCCTTCTATCCCTTTCCCTTCAAGAATTTACTTTCTTGTCAAGAAGAAAATTAAGGTGATTATCCAAGAGGAACCAACCTAGAACCTGGAGGTTTCATCTTAGTTAGCAAAGGTCCCACAACCTGGAGATGATCCCAAAGTTATACTAGGTTATCAAGACCAAGAGAGCTTGAATAGGGTGCAAAACTTAGTGTATAACATTTTTGGCATGCCCGGTGGGACTAAAAAGAAGTTCATCTTCAAAGATTATGCTATCTCTGATATACTAATTTCATAATACAGACCTTAGAGAGGTTAATATTCAAGTATATCTAGTGACTCCATTGGTGTTAAGAACAAGCAGACCCAATTTCTAATAGAGCTTATGAAAAAAAAAAGATCCCTATTATGGCTATGCAGTTTGCCTTTGCACCCGTTAATCAGGGTAGTCCATTAAATTTTTCCCAACACCATGATGTGCCCTTGGTAGCACTAAAAAGTATACCTCCTTTCACAGGTGAAGGCCAAACAACAGATTTTGAACACATAAGAGATGCGACTACCATATGTAGTATACACAATATAACTCAAGAAGACGTAGCCACTAAATTGTTAGCAGCCTCTTTCAAAGGTAAGGCTCTCAAATGGTTTAGAAATCTAGCAATTGGCTCCATTAATTCATGGGATAGACTTGGGGAGCTCCTTAAAAAATACTTTGAGTATGATTTTGACTCTTTGTCTCTAGTAGAGAAACTCCAAATTATAAAGAGAGATCCTCAAGAAAAGATGACAGATTTTAATGGCAGATTCCTCAAGACATGGAATAGGATTCCAATTAATATAAGGCCTCCAGTAGATTGTGCTTTCCTTTATTTTTTGAGAAGCCTAACTAGTGATGTATCTATCATGATTTAGTCCTTGGGAGGTACTTCATTACCCCAGGCTTTTGATATAGCTATTAAGGTAGAAAATTGCCTAATTCAAGCTAGTATGATAACCCCAAGGCCACCCATGCCTATTCTTCCCAACATCTAGCCAAGTATGCCTCTGCAGATTCCTCCATTTACCCCTATACCCACTATAGTAGCACCACAAGCCAGTTCTAGCTATGAGGAATCCAAAGGAGACCCTTCTCAAGAGCTACTCAAATTGAAAAGAAGTCAACAAGAGATGAGAAATGATCAGCAAGCAACAACCCAAGAAATGATAAGCCTTGCTGCAAACTCTAACCAAGGAGTTGATCGCTAAAAAGGGTAGAATTAGGAAGTTGCACTACCTTATCAAAATTAGGATCAAAGTCCTAACCAATAGTACCAAACTCAGGGACAATCCTATCAGCAAAGTAGACCACAGTATCAAGAAAAGCATCAAAGTAAAAGGAAAAATTTGGTAAAGAGGCCTTTCCATCCCTATTATCCAGTCAAGAAGACATTCCCAACATAGAGCACCCAAGCAACTGGCAGTCACTTAAACCCATTTTTTGGGGAGGAAGCTCCAAATTTTCCACTTATTCTCGTGAACTATGAGCTTCCTATTGAAAAGAATTTAGAAGTGCTACAACAAGAGACATTGGCCTCTCAAGCATATCTCCCTAAGATTGGGATGCAACAGGCCATTGGAGAGGATCATCAAAGAGGACTGGTTACAAAGGAGCAATAGTTGAAGGACAAGGTCTTAAAATTTCCAAATTTAAAAAAAGGTATGCCTTCTATGTCTGCATCTAAATCTTTTGATTTTAGTGTCCCAATTTTTAAGGCAAAAGATTTTTTCCAAGAGCCTATACTCGAGGAATTTTAGTCCACCACTCTACAAGGGCAGTTCATCCAAGAATTTTGTTTATCCCAAGAAACCCTTCTGGTCTATCAAGATGATGAACTACCATGGCAACTTTAATGGAGTTCACCTCCTGGCTATTAGATGCCAAGTCTTTTCAAAGATACTAGTCAGGTATCAAAGCAAGGACCTGTGTCAAATGAGCTTTCATGTGATGAGGGGGAAAGAAAATTTGAGGTATCAGTTCTAAGTGATGACTATGATAGATTAGGAGAAGAAATGGAGATTGATGCTCAACCTGGTGTCTTGGTTGAATTGTTTGATGAGCTACTCCTCTTTTTTGATGATGAAGAAGAGACCATACCATTACCCATGGCTGAAGGTCAGTCGAAACAACAGATGCATCATCAGAAGATGATTGATACAAGGGAAGATGCCATGTCCTTAATGAATGAGCTACCTAGTTTTGTTGAGCAGGATGATAATGATATGACCACAACCACCTCTATAAAATTGCAATAGCTAGAAGAGATTGATCCTAAGGATATGTTGATTCATGAGCTTGATCTCATCTTTGAGAAGAAAACTTCCCAATATGCAGAAGATAACCAAAACATCATAGGAGATCTTTGTGTGGAGCTTAATTATGAAGAGCCAATCATTCCAAAAGGCATTCAAGATCTTGACAGCTTCCAAAGGTCCCCTACTTACTCTATTAAGGATAATAATCCTCTGATTATGGGGAGTGAGTTGACATGGCTATCCATGATGAGGGGCAACCATGAAGATAAAGAAGAAACCATCCAGGAAAGTTCTTCCTTCAGACTTTCAAGGGGCTTCCCTATCAAATACTTGGCCCAAAAGGATTTTACTGAGGCCTCTCCATATGATCAATTAGAGGAAGGTAAACTTGGTCCTATTTTTGCAGAGGCAGTTCTTAACAATTTGAAAAATTTCTATGTGCCCCATATCTTTGTAGCTATCTTCATGTGTCCAATGCAAAATGTCCTAATGAGGAAGGGTAGTTACTTCAACATACTAGTGAATGGTTTTTTTTGACCAGTTTCTACACTGGTTAGTCTAGGGTAGGTTAGTTTTCCTGCTTTCTTTCAGTTTCTAGCTTAGTCTTTCCCTGATTTCCAAGAAGTGCTTGAGCACAATTTTTTGTTCCTCTCTTTGTCAAGAAAAGTTTTTGTGTTTAAGATGACTCCTATGCCCAATGGATTACATCAAGGTCAGTAGTCTCAAATGTCTAGTAGGTAGACATCCAACAGAAATCATGAAAATGTTACCCAAAATTTCTTATCATACAATTTTGACCATAGGTGGAGTGAAATGAGGCTCCCACAAGGGTAGAGCCTAGCTTGTAAGAGACCTCATATTTTTCTTGGTCTTGGTTGCATCTTTTCAATCTCATTGTTGCTTTGCCCAGCTGAAACTTGTTTTGACTTGCGGAGAAAATATACAAGGTTTCATGGCTTGCTCCCTTAGCCCCATGTTCTTCAATGTGTCACCATGCTCCAGTTCTGATCGCATGTACTTAATCAAAAAAATCAGGGAGATATTTGAGTTTGAAGATTTTTAGGAAATAGCTTATGTCGCAGGGTTCCAAAATTGTCTAAGCATAAAGACCCTCAATGTTTTCTATTTCTCTGATGCCTTTTCGGTTTTAAGAGAAAACCTTGGTTGTTTTTGACTTCTTGCCTCTTCATAGCTGGTCTCTGACATCAACATTTCCTATGTGCATTGTTGTGACCGAGTGGGGCCCAGTTCTTCAAGGATGCAGTTGCTTGATCTCTAGATTTTTGGGTAGTTAAGCTTTTTATTCAGTGACCCAGTGTTTTCTACAGTCGTGTGTTTGCGCAACCCTGGCGGTTAAGTCCTTAACCTTTAGCGACTTGGCGGGTGGTTAGTGTTATGTTTGGTGGTCTCCACTCTGAAGTGTTTAAAGTTTGATCAAGGTCAATGATTTTCATGATGCCGCAAGGAAAAAGTTCTTGATGGTTAATCTTCTTGGCATTGCGACAACCATTTGATATTTCAGCATGAAAAGGTGAATTAAGACTGTGGTCCCATGTCAGGAATTGCAGGTGGTGCTCATTTTTGGTTGATCGAAGGGTGGCGATGTGGTAGCTGATAGTAGGCCCAAAATATTTAGGTCGAATGGTAGTGTAGTAAGATCTAATGGTTGTCACTTGATCGCAAGGAATATTCTTTCTCTTTATGATCATGCAACCACCGTTTGATTTAAGGCTAACAAATAAGTGGGTTCACTTCCAGGTTGTGCTGATTCATCTATTTCCCATTGAGCGAGAGATTGATGATGTGGTTGGTGACCTTTCAGAGCTAGATTGATTGTTGTGGTGAATGGTTTAGGCCATTTGATTTGTCGATAAATGATGATATCGACAAGCGTATTTTAAACTTGGACCTGCTAGCTATTGTGACTAAATTTGAACATCTGTCAGGGTTACTTGCCAGGTTTTCTCTAGTTTTTCAACAGTTGGCCATATGTGATGTTGTGAGTAGCTTGGAATTGATGTTTTCAGGACAGTTGCAGGTAGAAAATTGATGAGGAAGATCTGGGAGGTCGTTGATTGTTGATTTTTGTATCCTGAGGTACCATGCCAATTTAAGTATCAACCGTTGATGAATGAGAAGGGTTGGTGCCACCTATGACCGTTTATACTTTTAAATTCAAATATTTGTGAGGATCAGATTTGAACATTTCTGATGAATGAGAAGGGTTGGCGCCACCCGTGACTGTTTATACTTTTAAATTTAAATATCTATGAGGATTAGATTTGAACATTCATGATGAACCTGACTTATAGAGATAAAGTCATGGTAGTGACGTAAGGTTTTCAACTTACAGCGAAGTATATGGATCAAGGCGGCTTGTCTACAGATAGTTATGGTGATGGGAAAGACATGCAGGCATATATCTAATCGACCAATATATTTCAAGGAGGCATTTATGATCAGAAGTGACAAAGTTAGGGTTTCTATTATTATATGAAAATCTATGTAACCCTAATTAGATTTTAACTCCAAGCCTGCGTGAAAAAAAGGATGTATATATTAGTCTTTTGGAGCTTTTAGAGCTTAGAGTTTACAATTGTAAAAAAGAGAGTTTTCCTTTCTTAGGAGTTATCTGTGGCATTCTTTCTACCCTCTGGCTTCTACGGTCTGTAATCTTTCATTGATATACCAGATTTAATAGAGGCTTTCCATGGCATCTTTTCTACCCTCAAGTCATTCCCTTGTCTGTATTTCTCTTAATGAGTATAATATATTGACTTTGTTAGAGAAATCTTGGAGTTCCAGGGCTCTTCTTTCTTTCAGTTTATTCATGTGCTATTGTGTATGATTTGATTTGAATGATCTTGTGGGTATACCTCAACCCCTTGTCACTTTGTCTCATTCCTATGCCTTTTTGATGAAGAGAACATTTGCTTGTAGGTCACAGTCTGAGTCTTTTGTTCAGACCCCTCTATAAAACACTTATGCAAGCTTGTTTAGAAAGATTGTGTTCTATTAGATCTGAGAGCCTTCATGCTAATTTGGTCAATATATTATGTTCATGTCATTTCGGTGTATCACCTAGTAGGATAGTTTGCTTTTAGTTATTTACCCTTTATGCACTCCTTCTATCCCTTTCCCTTCAAGAATTTACTTTCCTGTCAAGAAGAAAATTAAGGTGATTATCCAAGAGGAACCAACCTAGAACCTGGGGTTTCATCTCAGTTAGCAAAGGTCCCACAACTTGGAGATGATCCTAAAGTTATACTAGGTTATCAAGACCAAGAGATTGAATAGGGTGCAAAAATTAGTGTATAACAATTTCAATCATAATTATTTCTCTAGAATTTAAGAGATAACAGTAGGGAGATGGGGGATTTTGAGCTAAGGAACTATGCCCTAATTGAGTACCTACATAAAGAAGATGGAGATTGATAAACTTAAGAGTCACATGGACAAATGTTCTTTAAAAATGTGTTGTATTCTAATTATAGTGATTTGTGGGTGCCATCTATACGTACATTAGTTAGTGTTCAAGTTACATTAGTTAGTGTTCAAAATAATAATACAATGTGCATATATTTTTCCATATAACATATAAGCCAATTATTTTATAAATAATTTGGACTCGATGCAAAAAATGGATGAGACATTCATGATTACTTATTCAAATATCAACACAAAGGAAATGCAGTTGAACAAGAAGAATACAAACCAGATTGAAGATATATCATTTGGATAAGCATGAATGTTATGTTTACACCTACTATAGCTAATGGATATTCCCACACAGATCTATCACCTGCCTGCTTTTGAAGCAGACGTTGAAATGATATCTACACAAAATGTTTGAAGATAATTTTATGTCAGATTCGACAATTCCAAAGAAAAAATATTATACTTCATTGTTACACATAATATTCATCATAGAAGAGACCCCTGCAGTTGAAGCTGAAAATAAGTGTAGAGAAGAGACGAGTAGAGTATACCTATATCTATACTCTAGGTTTTCATTTGTATTGTTATTCTCATTTTTAGTTTGTGTGTTTTCAACTGATATGTCTCCTATTATAGATAGAGGCAAATAAAATGTGCACGAAAAATACAATAATATAAAAGATGTGTACAATCAATATTGATTACAACTTTCCTAGAGTCCCTAAAAGAGAGAAAGAGGGAACAACATGCAACCCTAGATCTGTGAGTGACCTTACATTTTTATCACTACTTAAAAATGTGAGAATATATTAAATTTAAAGGGCCCATTTATTTGATCACTTTCTACAAAAGACACCAACCTTCAATTCAACATATGTAACTCAAAGCCAGTTTTTGCATCTATGTAAAACCCTACATAACCCCAAATAAACCCTACTTGAACACCTTAGTTCAAGCTGGAGTAATTTTCCCAAATTAAAAATACTTTTGAGTTGCAATAATATGTAAGTTTAGCTCAAGAAACCTTATGTTTATGATGAGTGTTTTGTGAACATACATTGTCCTTTATATTATGAGCAGCATGTTGCTTTTCTAGGTTTTCATTTATATTGTTATTCATTTTTATTTGGTTGTTTCTAATTGATTTATCACCTATTATAAATAAAGGCAAATAAAACATGTAAGAAAGATATATTAATATCTAAAAGATGTGTATAAATCAATATTGATCAAAAATTCCTCAAAGACCAAAAAGAAAGAAGGGAGGAACAACATATGACCCTAGATCTAAAAAAAATTTAATATTTTTCTTGCACCAAAAAAAAAGGAAGATATTAAATCTAAAAGTTCCACTTATTTGATTATTAAAAAAAAACCCAACCTTCAATTGAACATATGTTACTCAAAGCCTATTAATTTATGTACACAAACCCTTACTTGAACCCCTTGATTCAGGTAGAACAAGTTTCACCTAATTCAATAGTGTTGAGTTGCATCTAACATCTAACAAAATGTTCTCTGCATGCAAAAAAAAAAACTCAAATAACTTCTATATGTCATTATGTATAACTTAAAACTATCCAGTTTATTTGAAAAATGAGTCAATACAAAGCATTAATATCAATATGGAGGTCCATAAACCATACCTAAGGAGTGTTGTCAACATGTGTGGTGCATATTAGATCAAGTTCAAATATCTTATAACTCTGTTCTACAATTTCATATTGACTGTCCTGTAGGGACACATAGATTTGTGTTGTTTTCACCATGAATTTGTAAAAAGATTCAAAAACCCTCACTATTGTACTGGTAGGATAGTGAATGACTAAATAGTTTGGCAAAGGAGACAAAATGGTTGCAAGGATAGATTGAGATGTTAATGAGTGGATGATTGGTGTTTATTGGGATCCTTAGAGGAGTTAGGGTCACCATTGGGAGCATAGTTCATGAGTGGTTGGTTGGAGTTTGAAGGAGTGAATGGAGAACCAAGGTCTAGAGTCTAGAGGAGTTTAAGGAGTTTGAAGATTGACCTATGCATTTAAGGAGTTAGAGGAGTGATCCAAGACCTATAAGGTCTAGAATGAATATAACATGCCAATAGAGCCAATAAACTAATGGAAAAGCACTTGAAGTGCTAATTATGCAAGTTGCCTAAGTTGGCAAAATAAGCCTATGAGGCTCATTGGTGGTTAAAGGGTTAGTAGGACTAATAAGGTTGTTTAAAAAACTTTTGAAAGTCATAAGAAGGGGTAATCGATTCAAGTTTTCTAGTTGATAGCATCTTTAAATCACATATTATTGAGACATTCGGTTTTAGACTGTTTAGGGACAGTTTTGGGGTAGTTAGAAATGGTTGTAGTTGGTTTTAGGGAATTAGAAGTCTATATCAATGTTGATCCACGGGTTTGGAGACATGATGTAGAGTTGGTGATGTAAGGGGACATTTTTGTAATGTATCAAATCAATAAACACCAATGATTATTGCAACTGTGTGTCTACCCATGGATACAGTCCACCATAACAAGGTAACAATGAATTCTCATGTTCATTTAAAATGTGATCTTGATGGGATGATAATGTAGAATCACAGACTAGTGTTTTATGTACATGTTTAAGCAACTATATCATGTTTGGATTATTCTTGAGACCTGGATAGATTGACTGGTATTTGGGTCTGTGACTAATTTTTGGGTACAGTTAGCATTGCTAGGTTGAAATCCTTTAAGTTGATGTAACTCTCCCACCCCTGTGGCCACTATGATTGGTGGGAGAGGTTTAAAAGATGTATATTATCCTTATATCATAATTTTCCTATGCAGGGATAATGGGTGTTGATTTTGAAGACCACATAATGGTGGAATTCGCTGAGTGAAGGAGAGCCAGTTTGACACCAGTCACTTGGGAAGTATTTTCCATTAAGAATAGTTGCATTGGATGATGTAATATAGATGTTTGTATCCATAATGATGTGTTAGAACCAACGAATTGATCTGGAGATGATTATTGAGTTGATTTTGCATTGGCCCTAGATAAATGACCCTAGGAATAAGGGTTTGATGATTAGATGAATAAGTGGGGAGTAGTTGTCATTTAGAAACTTTTGCAACAAATGTTGCTGACAACATTTTGCAATGTTGTGCAAAACTTGACACAATTACTCCTAGGGTCTACCCAAGGTGGATCTAACATATTTTTATGTTAATAACATCAATTCCACTATCCCTAATACAATTCTACCCATCCACTGTCCTATCAACCTTAGTGAGCCATATAATTTATAAAATGTTATTCTTTGTTAGATGTATATTTGAGATTTTCTATCGAGCTTTACTTTGCAATTTTCACTCTCTTATATATAAATCTAATTTGATGAACATGGTGATGTAGATTGGTTGATGAACATGTTTAAGAAGTAAAATATTTCTTAAAGTAAGTGAATGAGAAATAATATGGAATAAGAAGTAGGTGTTTTTGACCATTGAATCTACGTCATTAGTTTAGTTTGAGCTTCACTTGGTTTCAAGAATAGTTTAATATTATCTACTTAACAAGGTCAACCATGTGAAGGTGGAAGCTCATTTGGCCCCTCCCCCCCTAACATCACTCTAAATTTCCCATTAACATATAATAAAAATCATTCATTCATTGATCCATTTTTGAAATATAACATTCAATCATTATAATCACATAACATTCATTAACACATAAAATTCATTAACACACAACATTCATGAATAATTCATTAACACATCATTCATCAACATTTACTAGTACAAAATTACATCCATTAAGACAACATTCTTTCATTAGCAAAAAATGTTAATTACAATCATTTCTTTTTTTGTTTCTTGCTCATTTTTCTAAGGTAACCACTAAGTGGATCATTATATATCCTTGTCATTACCCTCCTCTACTAGTTCTAATATCAACACATGTCTCCTCATCTTTTCAAGAACAAGAGGCTACTGCGCCAAGGGGGGGGTCCGCTGCAATAAAAACTATGTCATGGGTTAAATTCACACCATTTTATATTAGTGTTACAAGTATTTCATTAATTAAAAGAACTATAAATCAAAAAAGAAATTTAAAAGAACAAAACATAGATTTTCTTTACCTGAATGTGCCACATCATCTACATGGTGATCAATCTGAACATCCTCCACTCGTTCAACATGATGTTATGTATGATCTAAAATATACACAAAAAAAGTTACACCAATTTCAATTTAAGATGTTAAATTGTATTAATAATTACATAATTAATTTTCAATAGCAAATGAACACCTCCATCGACACTGCGATGCACATCATGGCCTTCGTCATGCGACATAGGTTCTGTGTTAGGATTACGAGGTTGTATTGCAATGTCATGTGTTGGAAAGTTGGCTATACTGATGTATATGACTTAATATAATGTTGTCATTATGGAAACAAAGTCATATAGTAGTTTGGAGTCAGCGCACTTGATGAGAAGATCAAAAATCAGTTAAGTGTTGAAGAATGGATAGTATACAGAGTTCCTGCAGCTCAGAGCATCAGCACACATGCATATAGAAAAATTTTGGGGTGCACCCTGGAAGTTGAGTTGGTTGGACTATATTCATGATTAGTCTATGAGCGCATGATCAGATATGCAAGTATGAGAAAGATATAGGTAGTTGAAGTTGCATAGCTAGTGTGTGCCAGTGAAGAACAGAGTAAGCAACCGATTGTTATCATTTTGAGTTGTAGCTATATTCTAATGATGTAAAAGATATGCACCTATTGTAATTAGGTTGCCAACATGTATATATGTTTGATTGTAAATATGCTAAAGCTAATTCATTTAGAAGCATTGTATGTAATAGGTTTAAGGGCTGACGTAGTTATTTATTTTGTATGCGCATATAAATATGAGATGTGCCCATTGTAATTAGGATGGAAGTTGTGATAGAGTTGTAGAAAGTAGAGCAGAAGTATGCGAAGAGAATATAAGATGTATTAGAGCTTTGCAAGAGGTCAAAGAATCAGCGCATCAAAGGAACTAATATGAAAAGCAGTGTCATAGTGACAGTTCATCCAGCAGATATAGTGTGTATTTGAGATCAGAAGGTTGTAGCCTTCACCACTTGAGTAGTGAGCTCTAGGATAGTGCGTCCACTCCCCTAATGTATGGACTATTGTAAAATACTCCTAACAAGGTCTAACCCTTAACAAGGTCTACTATACTTAATACATTGTAAAGAAACTCCCAATAGGGTTAAGGATCTTCTAACAAGGATCACTAAACACTAATATAGAATATTAGTGGGTGTCAATTCCCATGAGGGTTTTTACCTATTTGGGTTTCCCCGTAACCATATTGGTGTTATGGGTTGATTTCATGTTTCATGTTTATGTGGATGTTCATCTCAGTACTTAAGCATTTAAGTTCAGTTTAAAGATTAAAGTAAAAATATAAATATGCAGTGAACACTATTCACCCCCCCCTCTCAGTGTTCCCATTCCTAACAATTGGTATCAGAGCTCTGGTCCTCAGCAAAGAAGTTTAACCACTTGAGGAGATCATGGAAAAAGAAGAAATGAAACATCTGAAAAGAAATCTAGAAGCTGCTCTTGAAGACCTGGACAAATCTGAAAGAGAAACTGAAGAACTAAGGGAAAAACTTAGTGATGCTCAATTAGTCATCAAAAGGCTAAGGAAAGATTTAAAAGAATGCTCTACCAGTGATCTAGGGACAATGGTCAAGAAGCCGAATGAAGAAAATAAATCCTTAAAAGAATAACTTGAAGAATTTGATGATAAGCTGACTAACAATCAGGAAGTCTATGATGAATAGGTCAAAGAGAACCTTCAATTGAATGAAGAATTAAGGAAAGAAAACATGGAAATATTAGAAATAAGAAACAACAAGGAAAGCTTGGAATCTGAATTGAAAGATGCTAAGAATCACATTGATAAATTACACACTAGTTCTGATTTAATGGAATCTCAGTTATATGCAAGAAGAGCTAAAGGAGATACTAGCTGCATTAGATACAATGAAGCACATAATCAGATTGATAACATGTGAGCAAGAATGAAAGCACCAGAAGGAACCTTAGATGCTAAAGAGACTAGAAGTTACACCAAGGATCATACAAAACCACCTAAGAATGAGCGCAAGCCTATAGACCACACTTGTTATGCATGTAACAAGCATGGACACATATAAAGGAACTGCATAGAGGTAAGATCTTTCAATGGTTACTGTTATTCATGTAATAAATTTGGTCATAGAGCTATGAATTGCAAGACAAGCCAAAAGAACAGGACTCATAATCAAAGAAATCAAAATCAATCAAATGTAAGAAGCTCTTAGAATGTTACATGTTAGATATGTAACTATAATGGTCACTCAGCTAAACAATGTAAGATGGTGACCCATGTCAATGCACTGAGGAATATAAGGCCTCCTGTCATTTTTCACTCCTGTAAAAAAGCTGGACATATCTCAAAGTTTTGTAGATCAAGGACACAAGGTCAGGAAAGCCCTAAAAAGACCAAAGAACCAGTATTGGATTCTGAAGGAGAAGTTAATTTTGTAAAAGCCTCAGATGATGTGAGCTTGATTTGGTCAAAAGGAAAGAATGACAAAGTTGATGAGTATGTATTGGATGCATCCACAATGGACGCACCCTCTACATCTGGATGAATGGCCCTCAGGGTCATAGGGGGAGCTAATTTAGCTCTGGACCCCTATGTGGCTGGTATACTCACTCTCAGAGTATGCACCTTTGGACTTAAGCTTTTGGAAAATAGAGAAACCTTCGTACAAGAGCGCACTAGCTAATTATTTGTAGAATAAAAGATAGAAATTTCCAAGTGACAGCTTGGTTTACGTGGCAAGCATTAATGGAAGAATTTTCACTTTAAGGACACAAAAAGCTTTTTGATTACTCATTGCATTCAAATTGAGGGCGATTGGAGAGTAGAAAGAGCTTTAGAAGTTATTGTGAAGACTTGTAGATTGATCTATCAGTGTTTAGCAGTACATTTGATTGGTTGTAGAAACCCTAGTTCATCGTGCGGATTTAGAAGTCTTCAAATTATCTCAGAGAACATTTGGAAAGTGATAAAACAAGTAAGTGATGGCCACTCCCATAGTATTTGATGTTGTAGAAAAGAAAAGATATGTGTTTAAGAAGCATCCATTTAAGTCTACCCTAGATTATTTAGAGGGAGCATTCTCTCGCATGCCTATGGGTGTTATGCATGTCGAAGACATTAGGGCATACATTTACTGTAAGAAGGAACCAATAGGATTGGAAAAATTAAGGGCACACATGGAAACCATGCTAAAACCAAAAAAAACCTTCTTGGATGAATATGTGAAGTGGAATGATCACCCTATAGTGGAGTATGCTACGACATATGAGTTCTATGAGACAATGGATTAAAATAATTCTGAGCAGAATTCATGATGACCTATTTTTGATAGGTGATGTGCCATTAAGAATCACTAGTGACCTAATATATGAGATGACAGGCCTATCTAAGACTGGGGTCATCCTTCCTGCAGGAAAGGATGTTAGAAAAATTGTTGAGAAAACATATAAGTCAAGGAGTGATAGGCGCGGGATGACAATTGAGCCTATTGAGCATGTTGATATCAAATTGATTTCCATGATATTTGGATATAGGTTTCAACACACCAGCAGGGTGAATAGTGTGTCTACGGCCACAATTCTAGCAACCATTAGAATTGTGAAGGAAGATGGAGAATTCAATCTGTGTGAGATCTTGTGTGCACAGTTGATTGATAACATCAAGGCAATCAAGTATGATAAGACCAAGATATTCAGGTTTGGGTCTTTGATCATTTACATGTACCTTCATATAGTTGGGAAAGTATCATATTCATATTTGGACAAGTCCATTCCAACCATGCCATAGATATCTTACAAGGCATCCACTAAGAGTACATTGAGAGACTACATAACATTGGAGTTGAAGACCTTCAGGGCCAATATGCAAATGAGGTACAAAATTCCAAAAAATATTGTTAAGAAATACAAGGATACTATTTGTTTTATGGTTGAAATAGATAAAACATGCATGGAGGTAGTTATACCTAGAAAAAAGTGGATTCATCCACTTGGATATGAAGTAGATGAACAAGTGTTAGAAGCATATTCTCAAGTATTGCTTTCAGCTCCTACTGACCCTAATGAGCCAAGGTGGGGAACTTGTATGAGGAAAATACAAGAGAGATAGATGCTAAACTTAACAGTGCCACAACAAAAAGAAAGGTTGCTAAAGTCACCTCAGAGATCTTGAGAATACATGGAGTGTCTCAAGAATATCTAGACAAAGAAAAAGAACAAAATATTTCTTTGGAATTAGAGAGTGTAGATGCATCAAAGGAAGAATCACATGATACCAAGTTGAAGAAGGTAAAGATAGAGAAACCTAATGTACAAAAGGCTAAAACTGATGAAACTCCCTTTGCGCCCAAGGAAACCATCGATCCTAATGCTCTTCTGGAGTATAAGGCAATGCCAAAGAGGAAGAAAGAGATCAGCACTAGTCATCCATCCTCAAGAGTCACAAGAAACATAAGGAACTCACAAGAACCTCCCGAAGTAAGTTTCAAACCTAGTCTCAGTGTGCTAAGTGCAAGAATAATTGATGAGGGAAGAATTGATCAAGTAGGGAAGTTTTATGAAAAATATAGTGAAATAGACAAATCTAAGATACATGGTATGATAATAAAACACATGCTGAAGTTCAAGAAGATGGTCTTGGTACTTAAGACTATGATCCCTGACAATGTGTGGAACATCCTAGAATTCCAAAAGAGATAGGCTATTGAAGAAGATCTACGAATAAGAGAGAAGATCTTAGATGAAACTCTTCCTGTATGCGAGCTAGAAGAGAAGAAGTTAATGTTAGATCTGGTGAAGCCTCACCTCAGGACCAAGTCAAGAACATTGAATATAATGGATAAAAAATATGAATTAGTTGCCAAAGAAACAAAGAAAGCCTTTGAGAATGTATTTATGAACAGGAAGATGTATCCACCTACTACGCTCAAAGAACAAGTATCCATAAAGGAAGTCAAGGTGGCAGAGCCCACTAATGCATCAGTAATAGGTCCTCAGGATTCAATGCCTGCAGTGGAAACACAATCAGAGGAAGATAAGTCTGTGCCCATGACAAAGTCACTCAAGGATAGCACCATTATCATTGATAATGTAGAGATAGCCATGGTGGCCAGTGACACCAAGTTAGAAAATTTTGAAGAAGCTTTTGTAAGCACACAAGAAGTTGAAATTTTATGCAGCAACACACCTCCCACTCATAAAGAAGTATTGATTGTAGATGAGAAAGAAGAAGAAAATATGGAAGAAAAGAAAGAACAAGAAAAAGAAAAAATAGAAAAAGAAGAAGAAAAGAAAGAAAAAAAGAAGAAGAAGAGACTAATGAACCATCAGTTGAACTACTCAAGGTAAAAAAAGAAGTGATAAATAACACTCCCATCACTCCCTCATCGGCATTGTTGTCAAGTTTGACACTTGACACATCCAGTTTGGACTCATGGAGAGAAGAAGATTTGATAAAATTCAGCGTCCTAGCCATGGGAAAGGCCAAAGAAAAACAAGTGATGAGGAATCCCCTCTTGGTAGAATCAGTAAACATTCTAAACAATTTGCTGCCAGAGGACAAGAAAGTGTCAAAGATACACTCTGTTGATGATGTAAGTATAGTCATCTCACATTTCAAAAGTAATTTCTCAAGCCTTGAAGAATCTACATCCCTAGTTGCAGAAGAAAAGTACCTGAAGAAGAGGTTGAGTGAATTAATGAGCATATTTGCACTTGACCTAAGCTCACTCAAGACTTGTCAAGCATCCTTAAAAGAGTTTGTAGATCAAGGAAGAAGAGTCATTGTAGAATGCATGGATTAGGATAAGCTTACTGATGCCCATTTCAAGAAAATAAAAGAGGCAGAAGCTATGATTGAGCAAGTCAAGAGTTCAGTGAAAGACACATCCACAAATGTAAACATGTTTAATAATGTATACCAACGGAAAATAGATAAGATTGAGAAGGTAGAAAAAGAAATGTCAAAGAATAGGGAAAGGCAAACACAACTCAGGAATGCTCTTGCGCCCTCATTAGATATACTTAATCAGAACATCAAGGACATAGACACCACAATAGTAACATATGATCATGGTCTTAGCACTGACTTGGAGAAGATGGAGAAGCTACAGTATGCACTATGCACCCATCTCCAGATAGTAAACTCTTTGATCACATTTTGGAAGAAGGAGATCCAAAACATAAAGATAGCATATCTAGATGTTTTCCCTCAGTGAGTATGTGTAGATATAGTTTGGAGTCAACGCACTTGATGAGAAGATAAAAAATGAGTTAAGTGTTGAAGATTGGACAGTGTATAGAGTTCTTGCAGCTCAGAGCATCAGCGCACGTGTGTACAAAAAAATTATGGTGTGCACCCTGGAAGTTAAGTTGGTTAGAATATATTCATGATTAGTCTATGAGAACATGATCATATATGAAAGTATGAGAAAGATACAGGCAGTTGAAGTTGCACAACCAGTGTGTGCTAGTGAAGAACAGAGTAAGCAGCCGACTGTTATCATTTTGAGTTGCAGCTATATTCTAATGATGTAAAAGCTATGCACCTATTGTAATTAGGTTTCCAACATGTATATATGTTTAATTTTAAACACACTTAAGCCAATTCATTTGGAAGTGTTTTATGTAATAGGTTTAAGGGCTGACCTAGTTGTTTATTTTGTATGTGCATATAAATATGAGATGTGCCCATTGAAATTAGGATGGAAGTTGTGATAGAGTTGTAGCAAGCAGAGAAGAAGTATGAAAAGAGACTATAAGATGTATTAGATATTTGCAAGAGGTCAAAGCATTAGTGCATCAAAGGAAATAATATGACAAGCAGTGTCACAGTGATAGTTCATCTAATAGATATAGTGTGTATCTGAGATCAAAGGCTTGTAGACTTCACCACTTGAGTAGTGAGCTCTAGGATAGTGCATCCACTCCCCTAACATAGACTATTGTAAAAGACTCCTAACAGGGTTTGACCCTTAACAAGGTCTACTATACTTAATACATTGTAAAGCAACTCCTAACAGGGTTAAGGATCTTCTAACAAGGATCACTAAACACTAGTACAAAATATTAGTGGGTGTCAATTCCCATGAGGGTTTTTACCTATTTGGGTTTCCCCGTAACCATATTGGTGTTATGTGTTGATTTCATGTTTCATGTTTATGTGGATGTTCATTTCAATACTTAAGCATTTAAGTTCAGTTTAAAGATTAAAGTAAAAATAAAAATATACAGTGAACACTAATTCACTCCCCCCCCCTCAGTGTTCCCATTCCTAACATCATGCACATTATTATCATTGTTTTCTTTTTAAAAACAAAAATAGTCAATTTATGTTCGAAATTAACATTAAATAGATTGTTTCTCAAGTATTCAATTTCAAATATTTTTCATTTGGGATATTTACCTATTCAATCGATGTAGGAGACTCTTGGGTTGGGCCAGTGGAAGCTTGGTGTAGGCATTCAACCATGGCTTGATAGCCTTCCTTGAAGGCAATGTTTTTGTGTTCTGTCGTGGCCTCTAAATTAAATTTTGAGCCCTACATTTTTTGATTAAACATAATTATTTGCAATTTATAAGTAATTTTGATCTGGAATTCATTTACTACTACTTACAATTCATGCTTGAATTTTTGAATATCCACCAGAGCCAAGTTTGTGCTGCCCAATATTTTGTAGTCTAGCCTTTGTTGCCTTTGATGTGTCCTACAACCTATGAAAATTTTGAAATATGTTAGATGATATAGATATAAAGATCACTAATTAGTACATTATTACATTCTAGTAGTAGTTAATACTATCGCATACCTTCTTCTCTCATTTGCTGGTGTAATTCCTCTTTGAGCATCCCCTTTCTCCTTTGCATCTAGAATGAACTCATTACAATGCCTCACTAAAATAAATGGAGGACACTTGTACTTTGGGTTCTAGATGAGACTCCTTCTATATGAGTAGGATGGTTGGAATTTATCAAAATTAAGGATTTTATGAGGAATTGGTGGAAGAATTTGCAAGGAAATTCAATGTGAAAGTGACCCAAGTGAGAGGGGAGAGGAGGAGTAAATGAAGGTATATGGTTGATTCGAGATCAAATGGATGAATTTAATATACTTTTATTCAATGAAATGTAAATTAAACAAGACTGACACTGTCTCTGCCCGTGAGGGTATAGTCCTCTTAATGGTTGCCTAAAACGCTTTCTTTCATTGTAATATGGATAGAAAAGATAGATGTTAGTATGATTGTTCATTTATATGTTGATTTGGATTTATTTCATAGAAGAATTAAATGAATGCCAATCATAATAACATTCATTTGAATCCATTTTTGCAATGAAAAAGATGTTTTGGACACCCAATACATTGACTATACCCTCACAAGTAGAGACAAGAAACTTGGAAAGAATTTACATTTTATTGCATAAAATACATTTTACATTGTGATGGTGGACTTGATATGCAAGTTGAGGGACTCCAAAACTTTAAAATACATTTTATTGCATAAAATACATTTTATTGCATAAAATACATTTTATTGCATAAAATACATTTTATTGCATAAAATACATTTTATTGCATAAAATACATTTTATTGTAAAGGAAGGTATATGGTCAATTGGAGATCAAATGGATGAGTGTAATATACTTTTCTTCAATGAAATGTAAATTAAACAAGACTTGATATGAAAGTTAAGGGACTCCAAAAGTGTTTTTCACATAAGACCTACTAGGCCTTCTCCAGGATCATCTCCTTTGATCTAATGTCCACTTCACCAAATCAGAGTGCACAAGTGTTATATGAAGCCACCACCCACTCTACACCATAGAAGACATATTCAATGTCCCTTAATAAGTCATTGGAACCATCCAAGCAAGTTTAACAACCCAAGAATCCTAAATAGGGTGCTAATTAGGCCTATTTCCCTTGTAGCCCTGCCAGGACAATTTTGCAAGCTTTTCTCCAAAACCTCCCACAAAACTAGGAAGACAAATTACAAATCTAGATACCCTTTTTGGATTTGTATAACATACTTAAAAATCAACTATCACTTCTTTGGACCATCTATATGAATAATTGTTGGTGTATAGGCTTTTACCCCTCCAATAGGTTTCCAAATACAAAGCAAGTGCTATCACACCACCTTCCCCAAATTTCTAACCCAAAAACAAAGTTATAAAATGATTCAAAACTAAGGATTTTTCACTTTTCAAGAGAATACAAAAAGTCTTAATCACCCAACATCAAAACCCTCCATTCTAGGTATATTTATCTATGACTTTCTCTTCCAAGCATCTCAAAGCACTTCTAGATCCCCTCAGTGGATCCAACACCATCTATTATCCATATCATAACCATAAATGTCATAAAAATTATTCCTCTAATGGACCAATCTCCTAGACCATGATTGGTCCCATCACACGTGCCCTTCAATCAACAATTTGTCTCCATTAGAGACCTCTAACTCTTCACCCGTATTCAACCCTGAAAAAAACACATGAGGAAACATAAAAATAACATATTTAAATTCCTTTCCATTTCCTATAACATCCATGGGAGTGAGGGGCCTCACCAATCCATCATTTCACCAAGGCAATTTGTTGTTGCACACCCTGACTGTATAGGGATAGTCACCTCTAAACAGGGTTCAAAATCTTCACAAATCAATCTCAAAATATAAATGAAAAATAATACTAACATCTATCTTTTCTATCCATATTTCAATGAAAGAAAGCATTTTAGGCAACCAATAAGAGGATTGTACCCTCATGGGTAGAGATAGGGCCAATCTTGTTTAATTTACATTTCATTGAAGAAAAGTATATTGCATTCATCCATTTGATCTCCAATTGACCATATACCTTCCTTTACAATTAAATATATTTTATGCAATAAAATGTATTTTAAATTTTTGGATTCCCTCAACTTGCATATCAAGTCCATCATAACAATGTAAAATGTATTTTATGCAATAAAATGTAAATTCTTTCCAAGTTTCCTATCTCTACCTGTGAGGGCACAATCAATGTATTGGGTTTCCAAAATGTCTCTTTCATTGCAAAAATGGATTCAAATGAATTTTATTATGATACTCATTCATAGCATTCTTCTTCAATTAGCATTATTCAAGGCCAATTGATAGCATTCTTCTATGATCCTTGGACATGAGAGAGTCATTTCATCCTATACGCTATATGTTATCCTATTTAAATACCTTGAATAATTATCAACATATTATTTAGTGTGGCCTAATATAATGCTATGTTTATAGAACTCTTCTGTGCAGGTCTTCACATCCATGTCTTTTTTCTTTAGATTTTCAACTTCTTATACAATTGCATGATATAGTCACTAGGTAGGAATTTTCCCTTCAATTTTTCCACCATTGTATCACACAATGCAATCATTTCCTTACTCTTCTTTCTTCCCTCTTCTTGCACATAATCCAACGATATGGATGCATGTCCTTTTAGTTTTATTCTTTCCAATTTCACTTGTTTCCCCTTAGGTATCTCTTCAAAATGTAGGTATTTATCCATTTCTCCATTCCAATCTAGGAGTTCTTGATGCAGGAGCATCCTGGGTGTAAGAGCAATCTTGCATCACCCAAAAATATTTCTGTTGCTTTTCAATAAGGGTTATCTTGTGCAGAGCTTCTATTTATGGAAACTTACTATTTTTAGTAAGTTGGTCATATGATCTCGGAATGTTTTGATTTCACAGTTGGAGGTTCATCTTAGTCATATCAGCCTACCAGTTGAGTTTCATTCCCACATCATCTATATTGGTGAAGTTATTGAGGTTTTTGGGTATGAAATCTTTCAGGTCAATTTTGAAGGTCTTAGAGGCTCCAGATTGTGATCAACCCCTGACTGACTAGTGCTAGCGTGTGTCAGGCACTGTAGATCTCGTCATGGCATTTTTGAAAACTAGATACAATAGAAAAATTGAGCTACGGTTAAAAAGTTATGGCCTTCGGAAGTTGGGCTACCTAAAAGCATATTTTGTATTTCTTTTGAGCCGATCCTATTGTAAAAATTGTGAAAATAAAATAATTCCATGTTTAGTCAGCCTAAAAGGCTAAATTTCTAGAACCTTCTCGGGCGATGGAAATTGCCTATATAAGGAAGGCCCGTAGTGTTGTCTGAGGTAGTTCGGGACAGTTCTAGGTAGTAGATCTAGGTATTGATTCAAGGCTTTGTCCTACAAAATATTGTAAGGGAATGCCCATGTGACTTTGCATAGTGTAATTCTGAAAGTTTGTAATTCCACATTTGTGGAGATAATAAGAAGCCCATTTTGTGTTCTTGCATATTGTTGTTGTTTCTCTATTTTTGTTATGTGTTTGTGGTATTAAGGGGAGCACCCTTCATCAGTTCTTCTCCATTCAAACTCCCAAAATATATTGGGAGGTCCAACTTGACATTATAACTATCATTCTCTGCAACCTTGTACCTTCAATATCCCTTTCTCCTTAATGTTCTTATAGTGGTGTATTTTCCTCACCTAGTCCTTCTTCTTCTTCTTGGTCACTCGAATCTCCTATGATTGCACCTCTTTTCTAGTTGATCTCAACTAATGTGAGTCTTTCATCAAGGCATTCATTCAATGCTCTCAATTCTGCGGCAAGAGAGTCTCTCACCTCTCAAACTATTCTCTCTAAATTTATCCTTGGAGGCATCTTGTCTTGACTTAAAATTCTCCTTGCTTATGATCTCTTATCTCTACTAATATATATCCCCTAGCTCTGATACTAATATAATGCAGAGGAAGGAAACTCAAAAGGTTTCAACATACAATGACAATGGTTTCATATTCCATCCTTTTAAGTTCTCTTGGGTATATTTCTTGGGCCTCTAGGCTTGAACACCTTATAGGGGTTTGAGTCAACATTAAGAAAGGAAAAGTGGACACCATAGAAAACTAGTTTTGGGGATCATATACTCATGACTAGTTCTTAGTAGTGGCTCTCCATAATGCCACACCTAATAAGGTTGGTTTTTATTAGCCTTTGACAATCATGACTATCAACCTTGATGGCCAAAGGTCAAATCAATGCATAAATGGATTAAGCTCATTTTAACCCTGATTGGAGGAAGCCTATACAACATTTAGGATTATTTTCAATGAGTACTAGAGACCCAAATCCTTTCTAAGACTCTGATTTATGGATAATGGCACTGGTTTACAAAAACTATCATAGTTTGCCTCTTTAGGATAGTCAATTAAGAACTTGTCATCAATTAGAAAAATAGCCTTCAATAAAGTTAATTTTATTTATGGGGTCCATACATATCCTTATACCACCATACACAAGGTGGATCAATCCTATGGTTCTTTACAAGACATTTCTTCAGTCTTGGTGTCCTGTATGATCTTATAATTAGAGATATCACACATTCTAATAATTCAACACACATGAAAACATTCTCACCAAGCTCTAAAATTTTAGAATATCATACATGCAAAAATATAAGTATCTCCACCCATTTTTAGAATTCTCCACTAGTGGAGGACTTAGTTATACATTTATTTAGCCCACTAGTTACCATAGATAGGGTTTCAACGAGTTTGAGAAGAAATTGCAATAAATTTTAAAAAAAAATGGATTTGAGTGAAACCAAAACCAAATTAAAGTAGATTCAAATAACTTTCATCTCCAAGTAGTCTCAAGTATCCAAGTGACAAGTACAATATGTACCAAATTAAATTGTTGACTGATATGTTATAAAATGCATAGAAATTGGTGTGTTTATTGATCAAAACTTTAATTACAATTTTCACGGCCCTTGGGGTCATGTGAATAAGGATTATCTATTCCTTCACAATCATTTATCAACCTATAAATGACCCCAATCTGACTTTTCACAACTTTTCAAATAGTTGTCATTACAATGGAAAAGTTGTCATGACAACATTGACAACTTTTGAGCAACTTTTGTAACTTTTTCCCAAATGACCCTAAAACTTCACAAATGCTCCTATATGATCTCTAAGGGTTCAAAATTAACTTATTGACATAAAATATCACAAAAAAATACAATAAAACCAAAAAATAGGTTTCATAGGTATGTTGGAAACTGCAATTGAAGCAATTGTTGTATTGTCATTGATGTCAAACCTTAACTGGTAAGACTGTTGCTATTTAAGAAAGTACTATATCTATTTGGTTGTTGGTTATTAGATCTAATTTGTTGAAGAGTTTAAAGTTTGATTTTATACATCTAGACCTAAGAACAACTGATTCACGCCCCCTCTCTATTGTTCCAAATCATATTAACAATTGGTATCAGAGTTGTTGGTGCTTACAAAGAACAAGTTTAAAGGTACTTGAAGCAAATGATCAAGATGTATAAGGAGGTACCAAAGCTAAATAAGGGAAACTTTCCTGCATGGAAAAGCTTGATGAAGTTGCATCTGGCTGGTATTGGTGATTCTACAAAGTAATACATTGAGCATGACTATGTCACACCTGTTGCACCTTTGACTGCCGAGGAAATGAAAGCTAAACAAGAGCACAACCAAGCAATGTTGGAGATTGTGTCTACCCTAAGTTATCCAGAATTTGAAGACATCAAAGACTATAGTACTGCAAAGAAAATGTGGGACACCCTTGCAAACATTTATGGCGGTGACATAAATGTGTTGAGAGCAAAAGCTGAAAGCCTAAGAGGTAAATTTGATGAAATGAGAATGCAAGAAGGTGAGAATATTACACAATATTGTGGTAGAATAAAAGAAGTTGTAAATGCTATTAGAGGAGCAAATGGAACTATTGAGGATGAAACTATAATAGGAAAAGTATTGAGAACTCTACGTCCTATCTATGCAATCACAATTTCTGCAATTCAGAAATCTAGATGTAACTCTACTAATGCTCTTACTTTAGAAAGTTTGGTTGGTAAGCTTACTACTTTTGAACTTTCTAGGTATGATAACTTCACTATTGGTAATATTGAATCTTCTTTTAAGTCACAAATGGTTCTGAGTAAGTCTAAGAAGGAAAAAGAAAGATGCATTAGTGAAAGTGAAAGTGAAAGTGGAAGTGACAGTGACTCATCCGATGAAGAACTTGAGGATCTAGAAGCTCTTATGGCTAGAAGACTCAAAAGGGGAAAAGGAAGGTACAAAGGTAAACTCCCTATTATATGTTTTTCATGTAATAAAGTTGGTCATATAGTTGCTAGATGTCCTGACATGGATAATAAGGATGAAGAAAGAGACAATAAGAATAAAGAAAAGAGAGAAGATAGAGGTTACCGAAGATACAAGGACTACAAAGGAAAAGGTAAGAAATCCTGCTACATTGCTGAAGAAGAGACTGACACTGATAGTGATGATTTTGAAATTGAGGTTGTCTATGTTGCAATGAAAGATGAATCTAATGAGGATGAGAAAACTGCATTGATATCTTATGTGAACAAAAATGATAAATGGATTATTGACAGTGGTTGTTCACATCATATGACAGGAGATAAGAGTAAGTTTGATACCTTAGATCATTATAAAGGTAGAAGTGTGAAATTTGGTAATGATGCACCATGTCCTGTTAGAGACAAAGGATTGATTAAATTGACTGATAAGATCACTTGTGAAAATGCTTATTGGGTTGAGGGTCTTAACTATAATCTGCTGAGTGTTGCACAACTTAATAGCATTGGCTACCAAGTGGAATTTTATCATAGGAAGACCAAAATATTTGATGCCACTGGTGAACTGATTGGAAGTGGAGAACAGACAAGAGGTAATTTGTTATGTCTAGACCTATCTAAAGAAACATGTATGATTGCACAACTTGATGATATTTGGTTATGGTATAAGTGGCTATGTCATGTTAACTTTGATAATCTGGTAGAAATTAGCAAGAAAAAGAAAGTGAGAGGTCTACCTAGATTGAAGAAACCTGAGAATGTAATGTGTGAAGAATGTCAGTAGGGTAAGATGACAAAGTCTAGTTTCAAGAGCAAAACCTTTACTTCTGAGAATATCTTAGATTTGGTTCATACTGACCTTTGTGGACCGATGGGTGTACAAAGCTATTGTGGTGCTAGATATTTTATCCTGTTTGTTGATGATTATACTTGAATGATGCATGTAATGTTCTTAAAGGAAAAATATGATGCTTTTCAATTTTTTAAGTGGTATGTGGCTAAGGTTGAAAAAGAGATAGGTAAGAACCTGAAGTGTCTGAGATCTGACCGAGGTGGAGAATTTACATCAAATGAATTTAATCTATTTTGCAATGATAGAGGGATCAAAAGATAGATGTCTGCACCTAGAACTCCCCCACAGAACAATATAGTAGAGAGAAGGAATAGATCTATCTTGGAATGTGCAAGGACATTAATGATTAAAAGGAATGTTGCATAGAAGTATTGGAAAGAAGCTGTGAGTACAACTATTTATACTCTTAACCAAGTACAAATAAAAAAAGGTACAAATCTAACACCTTATGAATTATGGCATAGGTATGCACCGAATGTAAAGTACTCTAGAATTTTTGGAAGTAAGTGCTACATATTAAAGGATAATAGAAATGGAAAATTTGATCCTAAAAGCAATGAGGGTATATTCCTAGGCTATTCCACAAAGAGTAAAGCTTATAAGTTTTTGAACTCTAACGCTAACAAAATTGTGGAAAGTGTGAATGCCAAAGTTGATGAGTATGCAGAGAAAAAAGAAGCTAATAGTAATAGAGAACCAATAGATTATAGATCTTTTGTGTATATGGAGGAAGAAGAGGCAAATGACAGACCTGTACCTGATGCTGAGTCTCAGGTAAGCAATGCCGAGCATTAGGATAACAATGCTGAGAGAGAAGAAGAATGCATTGAGTGACAGGAAGAAGATGCCAAATATCAGGAAGAGGTTGCTGAGCATTCATAAGCTGAATTTGACAATCTTGTTGGTGAGCCTGATGAGAAAAATGAAAGGAGAGTAGAACCTGTTCTAGCACAATATGTAAGGAGACATCACAAACCTGAACAAATTATTGGAGATAAAGATACTGGAATTCAGACTAGAAGCAAGGCAAGAGATCCAACATGTTTACTATGTGAATTTGAGCCTAAGACAACAAAGGAGACTTTAGAAAATGAAGACTGGATAGAAGCAATGAATGAAGAGATAGACCAAATAGAGAAGAATGATACCTGGACTCTGGTGCTGAGACCAGAAAATAAGAATGTCATTGGGACAAAGTGGGTATTTCGTAATAAGCTAAATGAACATGGTCAAATAACAAGAAACAAAGCTAGGCTGGTATGCAAAAGCTATACATAAGAAGAAGGAATAGATTATGGTGAGACATTTTCCCCTGTAGCAAGATTGGAAGGAGTAAGAACTTTGCTTGCATATGCTGCCTATAAAGATTTCAAGGTATACCAAATGGATTTTAAATCTACATTTTTAAATGGTATATTAGAAGAAGTATATATTGAATAGCTAGAAGGATTTGTTGATCCAAACAGAAGACACATGGTTTGCAAACTGAATAAAGAATTGTATGGACTGAAGCAAGCTCCCAGAGCATGGTATGAGAGATTGCACAACTACCTAATATAGACTGGATTCTCAAAGATAAATGACACAAGCAATCTGTACATGAAAGATGAAGAAAGTAAAGGAATCTTGTTAGCTAAGATCTTTGTAGATGATATTATATTTGGTGGACAAGATGTCTTGTGTAAGAAATTTTCAAATGAAATGAAAATTGAATATGAAATGAGTATGTTTGGGGAGATCAAATTTTTTGTTGGTTTGCAAGTATATCAGATGGAGAAAGGAATTTTCATCACCCAGTCTAAATATGTTCATGATATACTGAAAACCTTTGGTATGGAAGATTCAAGGCCAGTAAGTAATCCCATGGCTATTGAACAAAAGTTGTCTAAAAATGATGATGCTATAGAAGTTAACCAGACTGTGTATAGATCTATGATCAGAAAGATATAGTATGTTGTACATAGCATACCATATATTGCATTAGCTGTTGGGATTGTGGCAAGATTCTCTACCAATCCTAAGGAAACTCACATGATGGCGGTTAAAAGAATCATGAGATATTTGAAGGGAACTGCTGACTATGGATTGTACTACAAGAAGCATGACAAGTTTGAACTGAGAGTGTATACATATGCTGATTGGGCTGGAAATGTAGATGACAAAAAGAGTACTAGTGGTGGAGCTTTCTTTCTTGGACAAGCAAGAAACAAAATTGCATTTCCTAATCTACTGCTGAGGCTGAGTATGTGGCTGCAGCTGTGAACTGTTCAAATTTGATATGGAAAAAGCAATTGTTAGTAGGCATGAAAGAAGAAATCACTGAATCAGTTGTCATTTTCTGTGATAACACAAGTGCTATCAACATCTCTAAGAATCTAGTGATGCACACAAAGACCAAACACATTTCCATCAAGTATCATTACTTGAGAGAACTGGTACAAGATAAAGAGGTCCGCATGGAATATGTGAATACAAAGGAACAACTAGCAGACATATTCACTAAGGCTTTACCTAAAGAAGCTCATGAATACCTGAGAAGTCAATTAGGGGTCCTTCCCCTAACTAAGGCTGCCTAGTCAAGCTAGGAGCACTGCATCAAATGTGCTACAAAGAACATCTAACAAATTGATGTAGGGAAAGGTCACACTTTAGGAGCAGCCTAGAGTTGTGAAATACACATCAAAGTCAAGAATCAGTCATAAGCAAAGATGACAAAGGGAGAAATATTGTTACTAAACTGAAAGGATGATATCTACATTTGCAGGATGTATGTTTTTGTTGCTGCTTTGGCATTTTTTTCAAAGAGGGAGATGATCACAGATGAATACACAAAATGAGAAGATCAAGATAGTGGGAGATATTCAGTGGATGGTCAAGTATGACTAATTGATTCTGTATCAGAATGAAGCTAAGGATATTATAAATATTTCTGATGGACAGATAAGTTTTTTGGATTGGTTGGTAATTCATGTGATATTCATATGGTGTTGCCATCAATGCCAAAGAGGGAGATTGTTGGAAACTACAATTGAAGCAATTATTGTATTGTCATTGATGTCAAACCTTAACTGGTAAGACTATTGCTATTTAAGAAAGTACTATATCTATTTGGTTGTTGGTTATTAGATCTGATTTGTTGAAGAGTTTAAAGTTTGTTTTTATACATCTAGACCTGAGAACAACTAATTCACCCCCCCTCTCTATTTTTCTAAATCATATTAACAAGGTATTGGGGTACCCCTGCACCATTTTCATCTTCAATTTGCAAGAACAAGTTTTTTACGCCTTTGAGGAAGATTCAAACCCTATAAGATCAATTCAATTCACACCATTTAGAAATAAAATATTCAACAATATTATCCTACTCTTCTTCTAAGAGCACAAATTTCCAAGCCAAACATTCACCATCACTCATATAGTGCTTTCCAAAGAAACAACAACTTGCAACATCTAGTCCTCTCATCACTACCCAAGCATGACAACTAGTATTTAAGGCATCATGCCTTTATTAAAAAATCAAATCTAAGGCCCCGTTCAAACAAAGCCTAAATAAATCAGCTTGATGTTTTTCTCTAACCATTAAATTACATGGGTTAGACTAAGATCAAAATAAAAACACAAGTTATATCTTGACCTTCACATTTTCTCCTTAAGTGCAACAACAAATCACAATACTATGATCATATCAAACTTTTGAAGTCTTCAAGTATTTTCCCTTTGTCTTGATTACAAGGATTTTTTCTTCAAAAAGATTTTAATTCCCTATCTTTATTGAAAAAATATGACTCCAAATACAAGTCTATGCACTATAATATCTACCTTCGAACTCTGTTGCAACAGAGACTCTGCAGTGGATACAGTCAGCATGACAAGGAATTAAATTTTGTGAATAGAACATGGTTTAATTGGATGTTGATGTAAGGTCACTGATTTGTGTTTTATTTAAACTTTCTTATAGTTATTAAATATAGGGCAAGAGAATTGTTGACCAAATCTCTACAAGAAATGTGCGGCCATGTCGGTTAAGGTTCGCAGGTCTACAAATGAGCGATGTGTTGAAAGCATTTGGGATTTTGAAACCAATGAAATTCACAAGTATAAAATCAGGTTTGTTAGCATGGTAATTTAAGCATTTTGGATGTGTGGAAATTGAAATTTAAAAGCCATATGGAGGGTGGGAGTGGGAGAATATGCCTGCAGTGTTAGGCATAACTGTACACCTCATCTCTAAGAGAGGTTGATATAGTTCCACGTGATTCCTACTTGGGGGTCAGGGTCCAAGAGGATTAGTCTAGGACAACCCAAGGTGATAGGATCATGTGATGACACTCTTCCCTAGTTCTATCTAATGACCAGTCCACTACTTCTATTTGGAAATGGAAACCTCTACTTGCAATTGCTATCCTGTTTTGCCTATTATGGATATAAGTATGGTGCATTATTCCTTTATGAATTATGATGCTTGTTTCCTTGATGGTATATTATGATCTTTAAATGTGATGCTTGCTTATTTTCTTATGATTGAATTATTTCATTAGTCCTCTTGTACATTGGTGGTTGTATTTGTGTTCTAGATGTAGGTGAATGGTTTCATGGAAAGGATAACTACATTCTTAACTCAGTGCTAGAGGCTTCCTTTATATAATTTCCTTTTTGAAGAAACTTGAATTGTAATTGTGTAATCCTATAGTTGTGAGCTTAATGTTCCTTATAGGAACCATTGTAGCCGATTATAGTTATAGGAGACTTATATTCTACACTCATGTATGTTGTTGGATAACTTTTGAAGTTGATTCTAACATAACGACTTTAGGAGGCCCTAGAGGGGACCTAAATTGTATTGTACAATCATTCAGTGATATTATGACACTGTATAAGATGGATCTTGTTATGATGTTAAATTTATGTTAAGCATTTTAATTTTATTAGTATCATAATGTTCTCTACTTGTTATACTATTTATTATTTTAAAAAGAAAAATTATTTACTTTTTTTTCTTTGGTTTTATTGCGTACCCTTAGGGCCTCTTGGCAACTAATCAAACTTAAATCATAATCCTTCAATATGATGCTTTTGAAAATACACATTAATACCTCTATCAATATTAATCAATTAAAATAACCTCATTTCTTCCTTTCATTTCTTTCATAAACTGAATATCTCAACCAACATTCCAAATTCACATATTGCACAATTGAGTATATACATTCATGATAAATAATATAAATGGCTTAAATGATAACATAAACTTTATGCCTCTTAGACTTTGATCATAATATCAAAAACCAAATCATGCATGGTGATGCAAATCTTTCACAATCGTACTCTTTTTTTAACTGTGATGTACATGAGGATAGAAATCACAAGATGAATGATGTAATAGAGAACCCATACTCGGATTCAAAACAAACTCACCTGTATTATAATTTGACAAAATATGATTACAATACAATTAATCATGACAATATGTAATAGTACATACAAAAAAAAAACTCGATAATAACTTTGAACCTTAAACCCTTGACTAGGGTTTATTATTGAAAGCACAAGAATGAATGCAATGAGTGTTGGTTATGATATGTATCAACTGTGATTCAACAATACAAAAAAATTGTATGAATGGACACAACACATAATATGATATGTATCAACTATGATTAAAAAATACCTAGAAAAAAATTATCAACCAATTCCAGTATTATCGACGTTATAACCCTATCCATGTGTGGGGTTGGGTGGGGGGCTAATATGCTAGTCATATCAAACCCTAATATGATTGCCAGAATAGAAATTGTGGCCATGTTGGTTAATGTTCGTGGGTCTGCAAATGAGGGATGTGTTGAAAGCATTTGGGATTTTGAAACCAAATATATTTAGCAACTTTTTAAATTCACAGGTGAATCCAAATTTGGTAGAAATTCCCTTATAGGTGGGTAGGTGTTGATGCCCTCCTTCTAGTCTCCTTCAGCTCTGTAGAATCTTGAGATGCATAGGTGTCGATGCCCTCCTTCCGGCCTCCTTCAACTCTGCGAAATCTTGAGATGCATAGGTGGTCACAAATGTTGAAATTGCATCATGGGCACATTCTAGGCAAGGTGAAGGAAATTTTGACATATGAGAATCCACAACAGAGCTTAAGATTGATGCCCTCCTTCTAGCCTCCTTCAACTCTGCGTCACAATAAAAAATGAAATACAATGAAAACACCCTCCTTCACCTCTGGCGATTCACAATAACAAAATGAAATATAATGATAAAGGCCTTTTTTAAAAATAAATTATATGCCTGTGTTAGTCAAAATTGCGACCAACATGGGAATGGATTAAAAAAAATAAAAATTTTCCTTTTATAAACTGACCAAGCAAAACCATTTTAATGCTTGGTTGGAAATGTTGGTCAAAAATGTGGGTGAAATGTACTAGTGCATGGAGTGTATTAATGGATATAGAAAGAGTCTATCAAACTAGTTTGTTAATTCTTGAGAGGTGGGAAGGGTTACTATGGGAAGTATCTCATTTGAGGTTAATGAAGAAGTGATTGCATGGCTGCTAGTCTCTCTATTGAAGGGTGCAAGTGGAAAAAAGAAAGTAAAGTTTCAGATACTATTGCTAGCCTTAACCAATTCTTTCATAGTGGGGAGAAACCTGTCAAGTTAAGGGGTGGCTATGACCATGAGTAGTTATCGGAGCCGTGAGACCATCTCTACCTTCTGGTGATGAGGTATTTTATGTTGGAGGGAAGACTTCATGTGTACTACTATTATCACCTCCCTTTTTTGAATCATCTTATAAATCACAATGCTATTTCTATTCCTTTTGACCTCTTGCATTCACTAGAAATTTCTTTCAAGGGTGTAGTGGAAGCCAAGAACCAAAATATAATTTTACCATTTTATACTAGGGGCTAATATTTCATCTCTATCACTTTCATTTGGCCCTATGCCCTCCTTGTCAAATTGTTGCGCATGAGGTTATTTTTTCATCTACTCCCCCTCGACCAGCATAATGGACACTCTTGGCCTTAGCCACAAATAATGTCTCAAGAACCTTGGCCTAAAAATCCAGCAAGATACCCTCCCTAATTCTAATAAGGGTAATTAAACAAGAAAAAGAGAAGAAAAGGGCTTCCCTAGCCCCTAAATCTAAAGACAAAGCCTCAAAAAAGGCTAAAATTCAAATTTGATAATGATATTGAAATTACCGAGGGGACTAGCACTCCCTGTAGGTCCACCAGACTTGTTGTCAAATCTTAAAAATAGACCAACCTAAAAGAGGCCTTGAACTTGGATAAGGGGGGTGAGAGTGAGAGCGAGGCCAAAGAGAAAAATGGTGTGGAGGAAGAAACTCTCTCTACCTTTGAAAGCAGTTCATCTCATGTGTCGGCTAGTATCAAGTCGGGCTTTGTTGAACCCACCTGGGTGCAGGAGAAGGAGACTAAGATTGTGCCTACGACCGTTGACAAATGAAATTATGTGATGGAAGGTATTAGTAGCAAGAAGGATCTTGTGTGGGAGGAGATTGACAAAATGAAACAAGGGTTAAAGGAGGTGGAAGAAAGGCTCTACAATGTGTCCCACTTTTCTCTGAAGGTTATGCACAACTCTGCTAATGCTCCATATGCTCCAAATTGATAGTGTCAAAGGAGACAGTGAGGAAGCCATTGGAAAGGAACTTTTCAAGTTTTTGACGAAGGACTAGGTGACCATGATGCTTACTACCAAACACAAAAGGAAAAAGAATTAGGGCAGTGCCCTCTTCTTAGTCTTTGCATTTTGGCTCGTCACGGGCTTCATGACCCTGTTCTTTTTTGTGTTAATTTCCTCTATACTGCGTAGAACTATATTTTCTGTTATGTTGGGTATAACCCTAAGTGGTCTTGGTTTAAGACTTTTATTATTACTATGTCAGATAGTATGCTGGATAGTAATAATTTTTTTATGGATATGCTTATGGTTGTTACTATGAATCTAGTCAGTAATTCCAATAATAGTTTAGCTATTTCTGTTTCCAAAGGCATTGCCTTGTTCCTTTTTGATGTTTTTGATATAGATGCCAGGGTGGCTGATTTTGTTGTTCCCTGGGTGGATGATATGCTGGCTATGTATATCTGCTGATGTTGTTATTGTTTTGATACTGTTCATCTGCTGACGATGTTGTAATCTGTTGTTGGTTGTTCTTTAGACTGGTTTGTAAAGTGACAATACCCTTATTTTATTGCATTTATTTATCAAAAAAAATTTGAGAAATGAATATTTTAGTTTAGACTTGAAATTTATGTTCTTGAAAATCCTTTATCTATTAAAGTACAAAATAAAATGCAGGACAAAGGAAGATTGTAGTTATAGAAGCACTGGGTTTCTATTTCTGAGAGCAAAATCTGATCAGATTTCTGTTTCTGTTGTTCTTCAAGTTCTATACCTGCAATCTATTGATCCAAATCTATGATTCTAGCTCTCTGCAGGTTATTGCTTCAAAATTAATAATTTTGTGCATATTGGTGATGCCTCCAAACCTGCATAATTGTACAGTCTAACACTCCAACAGAAAGTTGTGGCCTCTTTAATTCGATGAATTTTCTGTCAAGGAGTGGCTGCAAATTCTTATAATATTACTGTAAATTTTTTTACAAGAAAGATCAAATATCAAGCAAATGAGAGGAAACCTTGTTTTCTTTTCCTTCCTAAACTTTCCCACCTTATCTCAGTATGTTAACAAAGCTCCCATAACTCATTCATACATCCATGACGTCAAGTCCACGAACAATAAAATGGCAGAATCTATATATTCTCAGAGCTCAAATGCATGATGAAGTTTGAGTTTATCCATGCAGACAATTCTGAGCATAGAGGAACATTGTAATAGAGCAAGGAATAGTATGAAGACATGGAGTTTTAGTAAGCTTAATGTCAATAATTACTCACGATGTCTTTTAAGCTTGTTAGATCATGGGACTATCCATAAACCATTGATTTTAATTACTTGCTGATTAACCAAAACTTTGAATGGAAGTTAACGGTTGTGTTAATAGAGATGTTCTTTTGGCACATTAGAATTATATTTCATGACGTAGCGTAAGAAACACATAACTTGGTTAGAATTAGAAACTTTGTTTTTCTATTCCAGTCAATTAAATCATAACTTAGAGTTAGAGGCTGTGTACGTTTTTCTTACACTTATCAAAATTGACAAAATTATTGACAAAATTATTCAGGAATATTCTTGGAATATACAAATGACTTTATTGGAGATTCATTTCTTACATGGCTCCCAAAAGTTTTATCATGTTAATGTCGTCATACTTTGACCAAAACTAACAGTGGTTGATAGGAGGGAATTCTCGCTAAGGTCAGGCCGTGAAGAATCTTCCTTTTATATTTTAGATAAGGTGGTGAGAAAGGGTGGTCAACTCAACAAGCTTGGATTCCTCATTCCTCAAAATCAGGTTTTGGTACAAGGCATTTTCGATGAGGATGATGAAGTACATTTATGTTGCACCAAGCTTTTCAATTATTCCGTCATTCTTTTTAAACAGAGAACTTTTCTCAATGTTTATTATTTTTATGGTCTTTTTTCAATGTTGTTAAGTAGTACTTAATTTCTATTTAATAATTAAAAGAGATATTAAAAATGTAATGTGAAGTTTCAAGATTCATAATCACTAGTGAATTTTAACTATCAGCTTTGGTAAAAGATCAGGAAGATTTATTCTTAAGTTAACAACGTTATCATGAAATATTATGTGGTGGGCCTACTCTTGAGTAAAATATGCAAACAATCTTAGAATTGTTTGTTTTAGGCTCCTATTAATTGATTTATTCTTGGTTTTAATTTCTAGAACATTGCTCTCTACATGTTCTTTTTAATATTATCAAGAAATGCATTTTTTATTTGAAGGAAACATGTTTCATGATATGTAGAATCTTTCTAACTTTAAATGAACAATTTAGGAGTAGCTAAAGCATTAATCCATGTTAATTGTTATGAGAATTATACAAATTTAATGAAGGATCGAAGATTGTCCAATGACAATGTAATATTATTTTTTTTAATCTCAAAATTATTTATACGTTACTATTTTATCTATTTTAGTATTTTAAATTTTAAATGGATGTGCACATTCTTTAAATTCACTAAATAAACTAAGTCGGCATATAGTTGACAATCCAAAGCTAATATATATATTCTCTAGACTATTATTTTAACATCAAATGGATGTGCAAATTCTTTAGGACTACATATAATGAACTAAGCAGGTCTTTGACATGCTAAAGCTAATTTATGTATTCTTCTAGACCATTATTTTAATGTCATATGCATGTGCAATTATTTTAATGTCAACAAAAAAATTAAAATAGCATTACTAGTAGTTCAAGGAAAATTTATCTATTCTTCTAGACTCCTACTTGATATCAAAGGGATATGAAAGCTTTTTAGATCCACAAAGAATAAACTAACAACATATTTTGTTGTTGAGAGTTAAATTTTTTATTCTTCTAGACATACCTTTTAATATCAAACAAATGTACAAATTCTTTAAATCTACATAGAATGAAGGTTATTAATAAATTTAATAGTCTAAAGCTAATGCACAACCACAAATCACCACTTTTGAGATCCTTGATATTGAATTATTCATCACTGCCTATCAAAAGTTTATATATTCATCACTCATTTGTCCATTTTATAATTCATTTAGGTCATTTAAGCATGCCTTGTTTGTTTTTCTCAAATGTCTATAACTTTTACTACTATATCATGTCCTTATTTCCTACCCTTTTCCCCATAAGTGTTCATGGAAGTTGACAATTAATTAGACTTATCTACATGTTTTAGAATTTAATTTCTAATACTTGTTACCTTATTATCAAAGTTATTTGAGAATTTAAGTGCATTGATGCCTTGTCCCTTGATTAAAAATCCCTTTGGAAATAAGAGTTCAAATTATTAGTGCTAACTATCAATCTAGATAACTAAGTTTCCTACAAATCTCAAGAAATTGTTGAAGGTAAAAAAAGAGATGAAATAATAAACATACCACCTTTGAAATAAGGAGTACATTGGAAAATTCATGACAGATAATATCGGCTCAAATAGCAAAGATGAGTTTTGAACAATGTGCATTGGAAATTAGATCTTTCATCTCCAAAAAAATTCCAATATAGTTGAGAATTAGCCACTCTTACCAAACAATTATTCTTATAGCAAGGTTGGGCTATGGACATGGGATAACAAAATATATTTGCAACTTCTCATCATTGTATTCCAAGGAATCAATAAGCTCCTAGAAGCAACAAGGTAGTTGAATTATCTTATTTCGACCCATGTAGCCACACATACCTAGTAATGCGAGCATAATTAAAAGTAACAAGGAAGAAGTTGGGATATTACTATCCATTTGGGAAAGTAAGCACCTACTAATGAGAAAATAAAATAAAAAAGAGGTTTTAGAAAAGGTTTAATGACTCTTGATGTTGGTGCAAGTTGGTGTAGGTTGTTAGAGACATTACACACAAAAAGTGTAATGTCCCAATGGCTAATATGATTGTGGATTTTTATGGGCTTCTATTGCATTACAAATATGTCTGCACAATATTCATACATCTAGGTGAAAACTAGACCTAACGATTGAGAAATTTAGGAATAAGGTTAAAAAAACAAAAAATTTCTTAACTATAATGAAAGGAAAGATGCATGTGATGTAAAATTACATTGGATGAAATTTACAACATAAAAAATACCATCTCTTTGACTCTTTTGCACAATCAGTTCATAAAATATTTATCCAACATGTGTCCACTTCACCCTCTTTAGTAGTACCCTTTATGATTAGGGCTACGAGGGTACCTTGCTATTCCATTTCAATATAGAAAAATATTTAGAAAATAAATAAGTGCATGATAGAATTTGTAGACCATTTACTATGCTAATGAATAAGATTGCATAGAAAAGTTAGGAATTTTCTAGAGGGTTACAATTTTCCCCCCCAAAAAAAGAAGCAACAAGAAGCTATCCAAGAAAAAGAACATTCTAGTTTTAGATTTTTTTAGAATGCTAGAAGTTTCTGAGCTCTATCTATACATATAAAGTTGTTCATTGCAAGCATTACAATGATTGTACATTATTGGATTGATTGAATAAAAGCTAGTTTTCTAGCTATTCCTCCTTATTTTCTTTTTTCCTATTTTTGTGATTATTTTAGTTATAATTTGGGCATATTTTTACATGGTATCAAAGCTAGAAATAGTTTAGAGATTTTTTTCAATAGGGAAGAAGTATTGTTGGATTCATAATTACTAAAATGAACTCTTCAAATGAAGTTTTGGCCACATTTGATGGAAGTAGTTTTGTAGATTGGGAGATTGTAGTCAAGAATTCTTTAAGAGAAAACACTTTGTGGAGGATAGTGAATAAAGAAATTGGAGAACCTCAATTTTCTGAAGGAAAGGAGTCATGGAAAAGAAAGTTTGAGCAAGATAGAGGTATCATTGGTAAAGCCTCAAGTCCCAATCTCAATAGAAGATTTGTTAATATAGATGATCCAATAGAATTGTGGGAAAATATAGGAAAATATTATAAAGACAAAGATATTTCTAACGTGTTCAGTATAGAAGAAAATTTGGTGAACTTGGATCTTGTTAATTTTGAAAAAATGACTGATTATTTCAATGAAGTTACATGTTTTAATGTCCAATATGAGAAAATAGGTAATGAATATGTGAAAAAATATTTTCTATTGATTGTAATGGTTGAAACTAGGGTGGATGCAAGAAGTTGAGTCCCACTTTTGGGCAAAAGGTGGAAGTGTTTTCCCTTTTTTTCAAATTTCCTATCAATTGATGTCTGAATTTGAGGCACTTAGAGATTGAATTTCAAAAAAATTTAGTAATATAAAATGTAGTTCTCAGAGTCTACTTTTCAAATATGTAATGTCTTTAATACCCACATGGTATAAATTTATTTTTAGTGGGAATGTTTAAAACCATATTTTTAAAATGCCTATTTCAGGACCATACCATAGTCATGTACGACCAACATATTTTGACCTAAATAAATGATTTTTTTCAAATCCTTCTAGGACATTATACCTAAGACACTGAAGATTGATGAACATATTTTTTTATTGAATATATATTTTTAATTAATTTTTAATTGACTATAAAACATATTTTCAAAACCTCTGGTGTACGACCACCATAATTTGATGAAAATTTCATATTTTTTCAAAATTATTTTTTTTATCTTCAAGAGAATTGTATGTAGATTGATGTTATATAATTTATTTTTCAAAAACCCTAAAAAAAAAAAAATTATTAAAGTTTTAGTGAACCTCACTATTTTATATTTAGGTACCACTTTTAACTAATAAATAATGCAAAAATAGTAAAAATAATTATATCATTATGAAATTTACATTTTTGAAATCAGGGCAGTGAGAGCTCTAATGGGTTTTTGTTTCGTAAAAAAATACGATCAGGAAGGCCCTCAAAAAATTACGACAAGTTAGAAATCTGGCATTCAAATGCCTTAACCAAATTTTTGGAGGTCAAGGCATAGGCTTGGTTCCACCAAGCCTAAACTGAACCTAGTTTGAAACAAAATCTGAGGTGGATGTGTGTTTCCTACTCATGTCTTAAGAACCGGGTGCTCATTATTTAAATTCAAAAAATGGGCACCTGTTTCTTAAAAAAAAATCAGAGTGTTAAAATGCGTTTCTATTCATAAAAAAATAAAATAAAATTAGAAACGGGCACTCGTTTTGAAAATAAATGGACACCCATTTTTTGAATTTTGGATCGGGCTCCCAAATCTAAATCGGGTGCCCATTTTTTAAAAACGGGTGCCCGTTTTGAGCGACATCTTCTAATTCTACAAGACTTTCACCGAATTGGTACCCAACTTCTTGCACTTACCCACAGTTAAGATTTTTCAACCATTCAAGGTATTTAAAGAATCAAGGAACAGAGTTATTCAATTAAATTCCAATGCCCCCAAACAAACTTTTGATCAATTTCATGAGGTTTTTTTAGATGAATAAGTTTGACTTGTTAAAAAAAGTTTTATCAAGAAGAATCATGCATACATAACTATGGGAAAATAATTTAATAGAAATGTGAATGGAAAGATAAATTAGAAAGGAAATAATAATTTATAAAATAATGACATTTCTAACAACATTTCTAGAAATAATGGTCCAAAAGAGCAAGTAGGAAGAAAACCCATTATTTGTAGGTATTGTGGTAGTGATAATCGTATCGAGAAATTTTGTTTGATGAAGAGGGACAATGAAATGTAGTTGTATAAGCCCAAGGAAGAAAGTTTTAAGGATGGAAAGGAGGATATACATAGCTTCATAGTCATCTCCCTCAAAAAGTAAGAACAACCAAATATGGAGGTAATTGCTATACCCAACAAAGATTCTAGTGTTAAGGGGGGATACTTTTATTTAGACACTAATCAAGAATGGATTCTAGATTCAGGAGCATCATACCACATGTGTGGAGATAGATATTTTTTTATTGATTTTTATGAGCAAAATAATTCAAATGAAAAAAATACTATTCAAAATAAAATGAAACTGATTTCAATATTTAAAATTACTCAAGGCATATATGAGTTTTTTGTCACTAGTAATCAAGTTATTGTTAGAGTAAAAAAGACACAACAAATATAATTTCTATTGGTAGAGTTGATCATAAAGAGGGCCTCTTTAAATTTGTTGGGTTTATTTCTGATAAATGTGCACTCTCCCATGCTTTGATTGCTCAAACTAATTAAATGTCAAAACTTTGGCATGCTAGACTCAGACATATAAATTATAGGAAGTTACAAGACATGGTTAGAAATGATATGGTTAAAGGACTAAAAAAAATTTACCTTCTAAAGGTGCATGTGAACGATGTGTATTAGGTAAACACCCCATCAAGATCCTTTTGAATTGGGAAAATCATTAAGAGTTAATCATCTACTACAACTCATTCATAGTGATTTATGTGAATTGGGTTATCCATCACTTTCAAGTGATAGGTACCTTATCACTTTTATTGATGATTATAGCAGCTGAGTATGGGTTAATTTTCTTGAAAGATAAAATGAAGTCTTTAATTTTTTTTTCAAAATTTTAAGGTATTAGTTGAAAACCAATGTGGAAAAATAATTAAATTCTTAAGGATAGATAATGAGGGTGATTTTTGCATTTATACATTTGAATCATTTTATGAAAATTATGGTATTAAGATGCAAAAAATAGTTCCTTATACCCCGCAACAAAATGGAGTCGCCTGAAAGAATGAATAGAACTCTTTTAGACATGGTTCATTATATGTTTCATTCTAAAAATTTTCTTAATAAATTTTGGAGTTTGGTTGTTTCTTGTGATGTACATATTGTGAATGAAATCTTCACCAAATCCCTTACAAATATCACCCTTGAAGAAGCATGGAGTGGTAGTAAACCTCACATTGAATATTCTAAAGTGTTCAGGTATATTTCTTGGGCACACATTCTTGATGAAAATAAGTAAAAGCTAGAGCCAAAGATTCATAAGTGTTTGTTTATGGGTTATAGTGAAGAACTAAAGGCCTATAGGTTATATGATTTGACAACAATTTTTTTGTTCCAGTATAGATGCAATGTTTGGTGAACATTTGCAAATTCTAACCACTTTTTCTCATTGTACAACAATCAATGCTCCCTATATCGATAAGGATTAAGTGTGAATTAATGAACCAACTAATAATTATGACCAACCCCTTTTGTGCAGATATGATGATGAAGGAGATGATATTTGAGCTAGAAAAAAGACAAGGAGTGTTGATAATATCTAAGGGGAAGGATGTAAGAACCAAGGGAGGAATAGTAGTTCTCTCATGGCTAAAGTATTATAGATTAATGGTCTAGTCTCATATGAGGAACTAAAGGGAAGAAATAATAGGAGCATGCTATGAAAGAGGAATATGATGCATTTCTAAATAAAAACACTTGGGTACTTGTGCCCCATTCAAAAGGAAAGAATGTTATTGGTTACAAATGGGTTCAAAAAATAAAATTTAAATCAGATGGTTCTATTGAAAAATTCAAGGCTAGATTGGTTACTATAGGGTTCAATCAAAACTTGACGAACTTGATTATGAGGAAACATTTTCTCTTGTCACTAAATTGAATATAGTTATAATTATACTCTCCTTGGATACAAGTCTTGGGTGTCATATTCATCAAATGCATGTTAAAAGTTCTTTCTTAAATGGAGATGTACTCGAAGAAAAAATTATGGATCAATCACCAAGTTTTATAGATCACAAAAATATTCCTAACCATTTTTTCAAATTAAAGAAGTCAATTTATGGTCTAAAACAAGCACCAACAACATAGAATAAGAAGATTGACATTTTTTTTAAAATATTTTTTTTGAAAAGTGTAAAAATGATACAAATATTTATGTGAAGAAAGTTGAAGATGAGATTATTATTATTTCAATTTATGTAGATGATTTACTTATTGTTAGACAAAATATTGGGTTAATCAATGATTTAAAATCTAATATTAAGAAGGCATTTAATATGAGTCATTTGGGAGAACTCAATTACTTTCTTGGTCTACAAGTTTGTAGAATCCATGATAGATTATTCATATCATAATTGAAGTATGCTTTGGATATTTTATAGAAAACTAACACAGTTGAATGAAATCCAACCTCTACTCCCTTTAAATATGGAGTCAAGCTTACTTATAAAGAATGTACTTTTAAAAGTGTAGATGCCATTTTATATAGGAAGCTTGATGGTAACTTAGTTTATTTGACTCAATCTAGAGACCAAGTATTTGTTTCAAAGTCAATCTACTATTTAGATTTATGCTACCACCTTCAAAGAAAGTCATTAGTTTTCTATTAAGAGAATTCTACAATACATTTATTAAACACTAAACATTTCCATTCACTATTGCTACGAGCTCTTAATTTATTTTGTTAGATATACATATTAAGAATGGGGAGGTGACATAGATGACATGGAAGCTACTAGTGGTTATAGTTTTCTTTTTTTTATAAAAAAAATCTTGGATCAGGTCCAATTACATGTAATAGCAAAAAATAGACAACAACATCATCATCTTCACATGAATACAAATATATATCAGCAAGAAAAACAGTCAAGGAAGTTATTTGGATTCAAAATATTTTGTTTGAGGTTAATTTTCCTCAAAATTATTCTACTACTTTGTATTGTGACAATCAAAGCACCATGCAAGTTGCAAAAAATTCAAAATTTTATGCTAAAATAAAATACATTGGTCTTGATGTTCACTAGATTCAAGATCTGGCTCAAGAAAATATTGTCAATTAGTGAATAAAAAACACATGATATATTTACGAAGTTTACTGACCTGGGCTAAAATTTTGAAATTATGAGGAGTGATTGGTATGCTAGAGGTGAAAATCAAATTGGGATAGTGTTATAAAGTTTCCCTCTCCCTTGTATCTTCTTTGTAATATTCTATCCAATATTAAGGGGGGCGGGGGGGTGTTAAGCATTAAGATTGACTAGAAAAGTTAGAAATTTTCTAGAGGGTTAGAATTTTATAAAAACTAGAAGCTATTGAAGAAAAAGATCATTCTAATTTTAGAGTTCACTAGAATATATTGTTAGTGTATTTATTTAATTTACACTTAGGCTTATTAAGCTTACTTAGTCATCCATATTTATTTGACACTTGTTCACATGATTTGTCACCATTTAGGAGATGATTGGAGAGGTGTCAATTCCATTTTGATACCTCATCCTAGTTTAGTGGGAGGTAACTATAGTTTTGGGATTTTAATGCTCTTGTAGAACCTTTTTTGACTTTAGCCCTTGGCCATATGGGTTTTTAGCCCTTGGTTCTTTCCAATCCAAGGGGGCTTAACTTTGGCCCATCTTTTTTATTTTGGAAAATTTAAAAATTTTCACCATAATTTCTTTTTTGGAGGTAGAATTTTGTAAAGAGGCAAAAATTCATTTGCTCATAACTTTTTGTCAGCAACACAAAACTGAGTTCTATTTTTTTGTAAATGTGCATGTTTATTTGTTATGAATCCAAAGGGCACACTTATGCACTATCATTATAAAGTTCCATTTTCAATTTTTTTGGGGGGGTTTGGTTACAAAGCACTCCTATAAAGTGTCAAAAATAAGGGGGGAACAAAAAAAAAAACAAAAACAAGGGGGTATGTGTGTTCTCTATTTTTCACACTTCCTAAAAGGTGGTCTTCATTTTCACATCCTACAAGCAACAATTGAAGTCTAGAAACATAAATTCTAATGACATGACTATAGGGTATGTGCAGGATCATGGTATGCCACAAAGTGGCAATGGGAAAAGAAGTCCCGATTGAAAAACAACTATAACTTTCAAATAGTATAACATTTTTGAAACCTGAAATATGCGTCACATTCTATGTTTCACCTACTATAAGATAATTTTTTTTTTCAATTTGATGAAGTTTAGACTAAATTAAGGTGGTCAGACATGAAAGTTTTTATATTCTGGAAAAGTTGTAGCAAAAAAATTATAATTAATTATTTTGTTGGAAAAATATACATGTCACATCCAGACATGAGTCTACTACTTATATCTAGAATCTTGTAAAACAAAATTATCATTTGATTGTGTTTAAGGTGGTCAAACATACACCTACTTATCTTTTTCTTGAAATTTTCATACTATTGATAGATTGATTGAAAAATAGATATATATTTCAACAAGTGTGGATGCTTACAAATTAGTTAGTCCTACTCAATTCCATTTACTCACATCATCACATTGCATTAACTAATTAATAATATTAAGTATTATCAATTAGTTAATTAAGTTTTTCTTAAACAATTTAGTCCCAATTAATTAATTTAATTAACTCCAACTGTTATTCTCTCAGTTATTTTTTATTAATTAATTAATTTAAACTCTCATATTTATAATCTCATATTATCTTCTAAACTAATTAATAATTTATTTGTTTCTAAACCTATGCACATATAATTAGTTAATTATTATCTTCTCATAAATTCTATAAATAGTTGCATGTATGTACAATAATTAATTGTAAAAGATAATTAATGCTCACATGCTATTTTCAAATATCATCTTCTTTCATACATATTAATTTTGATGTTATTCTTTTATGAAATATAAGTAAATAAATCAAGTAAATCAAAGATAATGCAAATTAATCTCTACGATTTCATGAAGAAAATTTTCTAAATATGAATTTTTTATTAATCTATGTTGTAGAAATATCACAGCTATTTGTAGCATGCAAATACAACAAATCATTGCAATCCTTAATTCAAGTTTTGCTTGGTACTCAAATAGTATCAATTTTAATTAATATTGTTTATTTTTAATTATTTCAATTTTGTTTTGTTCTAAGTACTCTTACATAATAGGAGAATTTATTATTGTGGCATAACATTATTGTCATTGTTATATGTGGTAGAGTTATGAGATAAACACATTTAAATTAAAAAGACGTGGCCTGATTATTTAAAATTATGTTAAAATGTATTAAAAACTACAACACCAACAATCAAAGACTGTTATGATAGACAATTAATAATAAAAATCATTCACAAACATTAGATTTCCATAGTCCATAATGTTTAGTGAGATGTGCTTCTAGATTGAGTTGCTTATTTGCATCAACATTTCAGATGCATCATAGAATGAAGGGGGGAAAAGGAGAAGGATTGCTCAAAGTTCAAACAAGGTAAATAAATAAGAAAGATAAAAGAAAAAGATTATAATGGAAGAAAAGACACAATAAAAGTGTAAATAAAAAAGGATAAGCTAAAAAAGAGAAAACTAAAAAAAATATTATATATTGAATCTTTTTTAGATGAAATTGTTAAGATAAACAGGGCAGAACATAGTAATATAAACAGAAGAAAAGATATTATTACATAAACAATAAAATTAACAAAAGAAAAAATATTAATACACAAAATAACGAAATTTATGTAATTTACCAATTTGACTACATCTACATAAGAAACCAATTTAGATTTCTTTCCTATTAATCAAAAAACAATATATCTAGAAAAAATCTAACTCAGATTTCTTTCCTATTAATCTGCAAACAATATATCACAGAATAAACTAACTCAAATTACTTTCTATTAATTTACAAAATAAATATATATATATTTTGACACATTAATATATAGAACTGGTCAAAGAAGCAAATACAAGGCATCAGAGAATGAACAGATGACTGAAACTGAAGAGATAGACTTCTCAACCAAACAAATATAATATTATTAAAAATATATAAATAAAAAATAAAATAGAAATTGCAAACTAATTTTATAGAAATAAAATGCATTATCTTTTCTAGAATTCAGTTGTACAATAACGTTCCCTTGATTAAGATACATTTTAGATTGTAGTGTTTTCAAACTCCTTTCTATGAGAGATTCAAGTGGCTTTTCACATCAAATTGGTTGTGACCTTGAATCTATGCACCAACAATAGAAATCAGATTGTGAAATATTGAGAAGAGCTTCAGGGCTCATTTTCTCCAGGTCTTTTTGTTTCATTCTTGAATACGCCACATTCTCGAGAAGATATTCTGTTGCACTGAGGGAAGCAGACTGGGAATGGTCCTGATTTCTCATTTTCTTGTAAATACGCATTGTTGCCACACTATCTTCATATGGGTCATGGGTGCCATTCTAAATTTTATACCCGCCAAAACATACAAAAACACACATCTTTTCTTTGATATCGTAATGCATCACTTTACATTGGCATATATACTTTAAGAAGAATTTCCAAATGAAACCCAATAAACAATTTCCTATTCTGTAAAAGTGATAAATTCCAGAGTACCAGTGACCAGTCTAATGAAGATTGAAAAGTTAAGAATTAATGTACAAATTGACAGACTGCTTTCTAACACATGATTGCCTTCGATATGTGCATTATAACACTTAAAAAATAAATTTATCTTGGTCTATTTCTTGTTCAGAACAACCAATGAATAAGGTGCATAATCAATTACCCTAAAAATGATTGAGTAAGATACTTGAGTGAATTGCTGGTTTTATTGCTCTTTAGCAGTGGAATGTACTTAGTAGTGTCCTTGAGAAACCAACATGTGTAAATACTAAATTATGAATTTATATTCTTAATCTGGACATGATCAAAATTTAATATTTGATATAGACCTATTGTGACCAAATAACCACACCACCCATCTGTGATGGGACCCCTATCCTTCAGTTTTCCCGCTTGGCCCGTGTCTTGTTCTGTCTCAATGGATTCCATAGTGCACTCCAACACCCAGCGTATTTTGAAGGATAATTTCGTATTGTTCCAATAGAAGAAAATACTTGCAGGATAGCCAAGGTGTGTTGAGAAGATGAGGAAATGAATCGAGGAAACAAATAAATCCATGTGTAGCCCTGCATGCCTCCAGATACGCTCAGTGCACAAGCGACTAGTTTAAGATAGAAGTATTCACAGTAGAAGCTCCAAAAGATTCGATGGCAAGTCAACATGCATGAAGGGGAGTCAAACATTGAGAAAAATCCACAACTCCATGGTATATGTGTTGAAGTACACTATGTTTGCAGATGTGGGTTCCAGCCTGGCATTTTAATCTTCCCTGTCTACTGTGCACATACCTCACCTTCCGGCCGTACCATTTTGCCTTTACACACCCTTTCTGCCTCTCTGCTTTACCTTCCCCTACACGACATTTATTTTTGTCTTTATGCTTTGTTGCATGATCGCAAGGCTTCATTTTCACTCTTGCGATCATGCGACTGCTTTAAGCTTGCCCGGTTTTATTTTATGTGCGCACCTGTGATATCTTCTTTTTGTGTGGGGGCCTCTCCCTTTACCTTTTTGCATGATTGCATAACTCTCATTTGGTTTATGCGATCATGCGACTAGTACTTCATGCGACAACCTTTGCTAATGTTTCAACAGCGCGTGGGTCCCCTCCAATGCTCTTGTCGCAAGATCACATGAGCATTATTTTATTCATGCGATCATGCGACCACTCTCATGTGGCAGCCATTTTTCTTTCACCAACCACCATATTAATTGCAATGTATTTTATATAGTTTTTTCTCTGACTTTTTTGAATCGATCGGTTATTCTCCAGGCATTTCGAGAACTTTCTTCAAGAAGAATATTTTAAAAATAGAACAGGAATGTTTTTCTTAGTTTTTTGTGTCTAGAAGATACTCTGTCTCTACAAGAAATATAGGCGATAATTTGAGCATACTGGCAGCTTTGTAAATCTGAAAAACTTGGCATTAATATATATATAATTATTATTTCAGAGGATCGATACTCTGTTTCCACTCTATTTTTACTTTGTTCTGTTCTTCAGTATTTTATGTGTTGAATCTTCCTCCATCAAATTGGTATCAGAGAAGGAGATTGAAGCACCGGTTATTGAAGGGAAAAGGTTTGCTAGAGATTGAAGCTCAAAAGGATCTGGGTATTGTTTTCTTGGAAGATTTCATTGTGGGCAAAGAGCAAGTCAGAGAAAAGAAAGAAAAGGGGGTTTTATAAAAAAGGAGAAAGTGTTATTGGTAAACCATGGAGGGAACCAGTGGGAGTATTTCTCAGCCCCAGATTCCAATCTTTAATGGCAAAAATTATGACTATTGGAGCATAAAAATGAAGACTCTTTTTTGTTCACAAGATGTCTGGGATTTAGTGGAAAATGGGTTTCCTGAACCACCAGACCAATAGGCATATCAGGCCCTTTCACAAGTAGATAAGGATTTATTGAAGGAAAATAAGAAGAAGGATGTAAAGGCACTATTTTTCATTCAACAAGCAATGGAAGAATAAATCTTTCCAAAGGTTGCAGCTGCCACAAGATCAAAACAAGCATGGGATAGTTTGCAGACAGCATACCAAGGCACAGGCAAGGTAATAATGGAAAAATTGCAAATACTTAGAAGGGATTTTGAAAATTTACAAATGAAAGACTTAGATTCAATAGATGCTTTCTTCACTCATGCAATGTCTGTAGTAAATCAGTTAAGGACCTATGGAGACACTGTTGAAGATCAAAAGATTGTGGAAAAAATACTTAGAAGTCTACCTGCTAAATTTGATGCTGTAGTAATAGCTATTCAAGAGGCCAAAAATCTTTCTATATTATCAGTAGATGAATTAATGGGGTCACTTTTAGTCCATGAGCAAAGACTGAACCAAACTGGGTCATCATCATTTGAAAATGCATTCAAGACTTAGCTCTCATTTGGCAAGTCAAGAGGGAGATCAAACAACAGTAGAGGCAGAGGACGTTTCTCATCAAGGGGAGGAAGAGAAAACACACAATTTGAAAGTAGAAGACCACCATCAAGCCCAAATGCCCATTCTACATCAACACGAGGAAGGGGAAGCAGTCACTCTCAAAGCTATCATCAAGGAGAAAGGTATGACAAATCTAACATCCAATGTCACTACTGTAGCAAATTTGGGCATTATGCATCAGAATGTAGGAAAAAGCAATATGATTTGAACAAGAAAAAGGCACATTTCACAAATGAAAATTAGTCAAACACTAGTGGACAAGACACAATATTGATAGCATGCAATGTAGCTCAAGAAAGTTCTAAAGAACTATGGTTCTTAGATAGTGGATGCAGTAATCATATGAGTTGTAAGAAGGAAATGTTTTCAACAATAGATGATTCAATAAAATTAGAAGTTAAATTAGGAAATGATCAAAAATTTTCAGTCATGGGCAAAGGGTCAATTAACATAAAAACAAAACAAGGCAAAGATAAACAAATTTCAGATGTTTACTATGTTTCCGGATTACAACACAACCTTATAAGTATTGGGCAATTGGTACAAAAGGGTTATAGAGTACACTTTGAGAATGGTGAATGTGTGATCCTAGATAAGAAACCAAACAATAGGCTAATTGCAAGAGTAGAAATGACAAAGAACAGGATGTTCCCACTAAGAATTCAAAGTGGATTAATAATAGAGCCACAAGGTTTGCAAAAGGTTGCTGAAATAGCTTTTAAAGCCTCATACAAAAATGAATCTTGGCTATGGCATTTAAGGCTTGGGCATTTAAACTTCAAAGGATTACAGCTGTTATACAAGAAGAAAATGGTATATGGGTTGCCACAAATAGAGCCACTTAAAACCACATGTGAAAGTTGCATATTGGCAAAACAACATAGGAAGTCATTTCCGGTTGGGGAATCATATAGAGCAAAACAACCATTAGAGATAGTACATTCAGACATTTGTGGACCTATGCAAACACCTTCCATTAGTGGAAAACTTTATTTCATAACATTCATTGACGATTTCAGTAGAAAAGCATGGGTTTATTTCTTAAAATTCAAATCTGATACATTTTCTATTTTCAAGGAGTTCAAGGCAAAAGTTGAAAAAGAAAGTGGATATCCTATCAAGACATTGAGAACCGATCAAGGTGGAGAGTATGTCTCAACTGAATTTCAGAATTTTTGCAAAGAAAATGGCATACACAAAAAATTTACTGCAAGGTATACACCTCAACAAAATGGGGTAGCAGAGAGAAAGAATAGAACAATCATGGAAATGGCACGTAGCATGATAAAGGCAAAACATTTACCAAATGAATATTGGGCTGAAGCTGTTGCATGTTCAGTATATATTTTAAATAGGTGTCCAACAAAAGCAGTGATAAATAAAACACCAAAAGAAGCTTGGAGTAAGAGAAAACATAACATATCACATTTAAGAGTTTTTGGATGTGTGGCATACTCATTGATACCTCAAGAGTTGAGAAGAAAATTAGATGACAAAGGAGAAAAATGCATATTTGTGGGATATAGTGAACACAAAAAGGCATATAAGCTGTTCAATCCTATTACTAAGAAGCTAATAATAAGCCATGATGTTGAATTTGTTGAAGAAGAGGCATGGGATGGCATCATAGACAAAATAAATTCAACCACTCCTAATGTTCTACAAGAGAATGAAGAGGATGAAATTCAGGCTGCAAATCCACCTACACAAGCAAATGCACCTAGAACACCATCAAGAGCACCTAGCACTCCAAATCTCACTACAACAAATAATAACAGCATTGAATCTTCTGATCCTACACTTGCATCTTTGAGGTCTAGGTCCATAAACCTATCAAAGAAGACAAGAAGTCTTAGGGAGATTTATGATGAAACTCAAGAAGATGAAAATGCTGATTTTTGTTGTGATTTTGCATTGTTAACACAAGCTGATCCAATCTATTTTGAAGAAGCCATGAAAGAAGACAAATGGATTACAGCCATGGATGAAGAGATTCAGTCAATAGAAAAGAATGAAACATGGGATCTAGTAGAACTTCCTAAAGGCAAGGATGTGATTGGAGTAAAATGGATTTATAAGACAAAGTATGATGTTGATGGAAAAGTTGCAAAGCACAAGGCAAGATTAGTGGCAAAAGGTTTTACACAAAAGCCAGGTATAGATTTCAATGAAACATGTGCACCCATGGAAAGAATGGATACAATAAGAATGGTCCTATCTATTGCAGCCCAAAACAAATGGAAAGTTTATCAAATGGACGTCAAATCAGCCTTCTTAAATGGAATTTTGGAAGAAGAGGTGTATGTAAGTCAACCAACGGGTTATGAAATTTTGGGAGAAGAACATAAAGTGCGCAGATTGAAAAAGGCATTATATGGTTTGAAACAAGCTCCTAGAGCATGGTACAACAGAATAGATTCTTATTTTGTAAATAATGGTTTTAGTAAATGTGGGAATGAACCTACCTTGTATATCAAAGTGAATGATGAAGGAGAAATTTTGATAGTCTATTTATATGTAGATGATTTGATATTCACAGGAGATATGGAAACTAACACATTCAAGGCAGCCATGAAAAAGGAATTTGATATGACTGATTTGGGCCTCATGAGATACTTTCTTGGCATGGAGGTAAGTCAAAATGATCAAGGAATTTTCATATGTCAAAGCAAGTATGCTGGTGAATTGTTGAAAAGATTTAAGATGACAAAAGTGAATTCAGCCCCTACACCAGTTGCATTGGGTCTGAAGCTTAGCGAGGATGATCAAGGTCCAAGTGTAGATCCAACTTTATTCAAAAGATTAGTGGGCAGCCTCATGTATTTAACTGCCACAAGACCAGATATTATGTTTGGTGTTAGTCTTATTTCCAGATTCATGGAGAAACCGAAAGAGTCACATTTGAAAGCTGGAAAAAGAATTTTGAGATACATAGCTGGAACAAAGAATTTTGGAATTTTGTATACTTTTTCAAATGATTACAAACTGATTGGTTATAAAGACAGTGATTGGGGAGGTAGCATGGATGATAGAAAAAGCACTTCCGGATACATTTTTCATCTAGGTTCCCGTGCTATCTCTTGGGCATCAAAGAAACAATCAATTGTTACTCTCTCATCAGCTGAAGTAGAGTATGTAGCAGCCACATTAGCATCTTGTCAGGCAGTTTGGTTGAGGAGAGTACTTTCAGATTTGGGGCATCATCAAAAAGAAGCTACGAAAATTTACTGTGATAACAATTCAGCAATTGCCTTATCTAAAAATCATGTATTCCATAAACGAAGCAAACACATTCATACCAGATATCACTTCATCAGACAATTAGTAAACAATGGTGACATTCATCTTCAGTTTTGTAGGTCCAATGAACAACTAGCAGATATTTTCACAAAACCATTGGCAAAGAATATTTTTGAACATCTCCGGGAAGAAATCGGCATTGCGGACTTATATAATAGTGAAGATTAAGGGGGAGTGTTGAAGTACGCTATGTTTGTAGATGTGGGTTCCAGCCTGGCATTTTAATCTTCCCTGTCTACTGCGCACATACCTCACCTTCTGGCCGTACCATTTTGCCTTGTCGCATGATCGTAAGGCTTCTCTCTCCTCCCTTGCGATCATGTGACCACACACCCTTTCCGCCTCTCTACTTTACCTTCCCCTACACGGCATTTATTTTTGTCTTTATGCTTTGTCGCATGATCGCAAGGCTTCATTTTCACTCTCGCGATCATGCGACTGCTTTAAGCTTGCCCGATTTTATTTTATGTGCGCACCTGCGATATCTTCTTTTTGTGTGGGGGCCTCTCCCTTTACCTTTTCGTATGATCGCATAACTCTCATTTGGTTTATGCGATCATGCGACCAGTACTTCATGTGACAACCTTTGCTAACATTTCAACAGCTCATGGGTCCCATTCAATGCTCTTGTCGCATGATTGCATGAGCATTATTTTATTCATGCGATCATGCGACCACTCTCATGCGACAGCCATTTTTATTCCGCCAACCACCATATTAATTGCAATGTTATTTATATAGTTTTTTCTTTGACTTTTTTGAATCGATCGGTTATTCTCCAGGCATCTTGAGAACTTTCTTCAAGAAGAATATTTTGAAAATAGAACAGGAATGTTTTTCTTAGTCTTTTGTGTCTAGAAGATGCTCTGTCTTTGCAAGAAATATAGGTGATAATTTGAGCATACTGGCAGCTCTGTAAATCTGAAAAACTTGGCATTAATATATATATAATTAATATTTCAGAGGATTGATACTCTATTTCCACTCTATTTTTACTCTATTCTGTTCTTCAGTATTTTATGTGTTGAATCTTCCTCCATCAATATGCGCCTAGACCACATATCTTGCCTAGTCGTGGAATCTCCAAAATAGTAAAATCCTTCACTCAATGGAAGATGTGCTCAGGGTGCAAAATGATGACAGTCATGGAGTCTAAATAAGGACAAAATCCTTTACTCAGCATAAGATGTGCCCAGAGCGCAAAATGAGCCCAGTCCTGGAAGTGTCCAAAAAGACAGTCCTTCACTCCACATAAAGTGCAGTCAAGGCGCAAAACAACAACGGTGAAGGATTGTTCAATATAAAAAAATCCCCAACTCATTGTAAAATGCGCTCAGAGTGCAAAATGAGAGCAAGGAATTTCCAAAAAGAAAAATCATTAATGCATGGTAATGTGCGCTCCGAGCACAAAATGGAAGCCTTCGTGGATTGTTCGAAATTAAAAAATCCTTCACTCAATGAAATGTGTGCTTAGGGCACAAAACACCGGCAGTGAAGGAATGTGAAAAGGAAAAAATCCTTAACTCGTGTCAAAGTGCGCTCACAGTGCAAAAAGAAGATAGTTGCAGAATGTTGAAAAGAGGAGAATCCAAGACCCCACCCAATATGCATTCGAGGCACAAAATGGGGGCGATTAAGGAATGAAATGAAGGAATGTTAGAAGTAGAAAATTCTTTACTCAAGTTAAAGATCGCTCAAAATGCAAATTTTACAAAGTCGTGGATTCCAAATCATCAGAATTTTGGAGAATTAGAAAAATTCAAAAAATCTTAAAATTTCCAAAGTTTGACACAGTGAATTTAAAACATGAGAAGATTGATTTATGAAGAGTTTGAAGAATCAAAGAAAAAGGCATGAGAATCTTAGAGAAGATTTTATTTTTTTTAAGAGGGGGAAAGTTTCAAGGAGAAAATACGAAAGATTTTTTATGTGATTCTTATGTTGATTATTTCATTTTGCAGGAGGAATGATTCCAGTCCCTCATGATCAAGGATGACATTCAAGTTCCAGGTCTCCAGTTGCAGTGTTGAAGACACCACAATCCAAGTGATCAAGTTCAAGGCGTCCAAGGTTCAAAGATCACAATTCAAGTGCAAATATACAAAGGGGAGAATGTCACGGCTTGAAATTCCTTCTCAAGGTCCAAGAACATGACCAGGGAATTTCCATGTGAAGAAAATCCAAGTTGGCAGCATTATCAATGAAGGAGTTTGATCCATTTCCAGAAGGTGAAGTCTCAAGTAAGTACATGGAAGGAAGTGATCAAAGGAAGATATCCTCAGAGGAAGTAATCAAAGTGAAACTTAGTTACGAATGATGCAATTAAAAATATTCACCAAATCTCAGCAAGCTAACATGGCACTCAATCATCTTCAGTGGTTAGTCAAAGATTCTTCAAGTCAATGTCAGTGTATTTAAGGAAGTGTATCAAGAATAATCCATTCAAGGATAATAGTGCATTTAATGCATAGTGGGAGCACGTAGTGGTCATTTATTGCACCCCACCTTCATTCTGAACGGGCATGCATAGTGGGCAATTATTACCCACTACGGTAGTGGATTCTTTATGCATTGATGTAGATTCCTTTTATGTGCCCTAACCCTAATTGGGGCTAAGGTGGCAAAATCTGGGCCATTGGTTATTATTTTCATCCGGGCCTTTCATTGATTTGAAGACCTATATAAAGGCCTCTTCTTCTCATTTGTAAGCAGTGAATTCTGAGATTGTTGCTTATGAGCTATTGAGACAATAGAATTTTCATTGAAGTGTGGTGATTATTTGATGTGTCTTAATGCTTGCTTGGTTTTATTATTCTCAATTAGATTAAGTTACTAGATGAAGTGTTGTGATTATTTTTGGAGAATATAATGATGTTTTGATGAGTTCTTGTGGTTCATACTTTTGATGTTTTAGTGATTCTAAATCATTGTGCAAAGTTAGCCTGAACCCTTTATCCACGTGCTTAAATTCAATCATTCATACAAACCCTTGAAGATTGCACCAGTCCATGTGTAGTTGTAGCTTGACTTGGTGAAGCGTGACTTGGTAATTAAGGAACTCGTCCATTAGCATACTTTCCTTGGTGATCATTACCCTTAGGATTAGATTAGAATCTCTGAACCCTAAACCCTTTTAATTTCTGCATATCCGGTGAAAAACCCAAAAGTAGTACTTAATTGAAAATATTTTTATAGTACCCATATTCATCATGACATAAAGGATTGAAAACGTAAGGCCCCTTGTGATCATCAACAAATCACATCACACCGAGCACATCCACGAGTCGAGTAACCTTGGAGTTATCGTATGATCTTTTTGTAATCTTAGAATACGTAGTACTTTGTTCAAGAGAGGATAATATATCTTAGTATTTTGTTCTACTCTTTGGTGAGTCATAAAAGATGCATCAACAAAAACTGGTGCTAGAAGGAGGGCCTATACTACAAGACATAATTTTGCATGTCATGAATTGATATGGTGCTTCTGCATAGAGACATCGTACCAATTTTATAGCCAAATCTTGGTTTTGTAGATGACCAAGAAGACATCATCACAGGATTGAGCTCACTCGCTTGGAGAGTTAAGAAAAGTGTAGCTGAATATATGCGAGTGAGCTTTGTGTTAGAAGAAGAAGAAGAAAAGGCTCAAAGAATTGAAGCAATTGTTCAAAGAGCATTGGTCATGCAAAGGAATCAAAAACCTCTAGCACCTATAAGAAGGAATTAAGGTAGATTTCACATATTGGAGTGCATTAATTCATTCTCGCCTGAGGTCCACCGAAAAATCTTGAGATCCACTCCGGGAGAAAAAGAATTAGAAGAACTAAATTTTGATCCAAAGCCTAGGCAAGGAAAGAAAGAAGCATCTACAAATCAAAACTCACCAAGTGTAGCTAATCTTACGAGACAATTTCAAACTCCACCTCAACAATGTCAGACACAAGGGATCACTCAAAGATTTCAACAAGGATGTACACAAATTCAATAGTTGATAGTACAAATACCTATACAAGCCATTGTACCTCCAGCTGCCCAACAACAAGTTCTAGCAATGGCACAACAATGGAGACCACAAAATGCATCACCTCTTGCAACATTTGCTGCTTACAATCATATGCCAAAGAACCCTGAGCATTTTTGCTCTAAGTTCTTTGTAAATGATGTTAACCGCACTGCTGATGAACATGTGAAGATTTTTGAAGATGCTCTACAGAATAGAAATATTCAAGATGAAGATGTGGCATGCCGATTGTTCCCATATTCATTGGGGGAAGAAGTATTTTATTGGTATATTAATTTACCCATGAATTCAATCCAAACATGGCAAGAGTTGAAGGATGCATTCTTGGGGAAGTTCAGATTGCCTATCACCCCTACTAAATTATATAGGAAATTCATTGAGATAAGAAGACAAGAGTGTGAACCTATTAGTTCCTTCAACAATAGATTTCAGAAGGCCTATTCTCAGTTGCATGATCCTTTCCACATAAATGATGATGCCGCAAGGCCTATTTACTATGCAACCCTAGATTGTTTCACTTCCATGTTCATCCAGAAGACCCATCTAGCCCCTGCCAATTTAATCCAAGCATATGCTGAGGCCGAGAAGATTAGTCTACAGTCACCAGCAACTGCTATTGGAGCACCTGGTTATTTTGGAAATGTTAATACATTGAGTCAAGGGATGTTGAACTATGCTCCTTCTTTCAATCCTGTTCCTGCTCCTAATTAGCTAGTGCCGCATCTAGGAGCTCCGATATCTCATGCAGAACTTGCACAACCGGTCTATCTTTAGAATACGACCACTTCCACAAGGACTTAGGAAGAACGAGATGAAATGAAAGACTTAATAGAATAAGTCAAGAAGTTATCTACTGAGGTTACTTACCTCAGAAATCAGAATAATCAATTGCAAAATTCTCAAAGAAATTATCAGTCACATCAAGGAAATAACCAAGGGTATCAAGGAAATCCTCCAGCTCACCATGAGAATCATCAAGATAACAATCAAGGATACCGGAACAACAATCAAGGCTATCAAGAAAATAGTTCTAAGTATCAAAATAACAATCAAGGGTACCATAAAAGGTCATGGAATACAAATCCAAACAATGGCGGAGTTCCTTCACCATTGGACAATCCACCAGCTTCTGAAAGCTGACCTGCCAACAAAGTCTTCCTAGCAGAAGCAGCATTGTCTAGATGGTGTAGACTACATGAAACTAATCAACATTCTGAGTTACAATGCCAAGATTTTTAGAGAGTAGCTGATATCTTCAAAGGAGAAGTAAGAAACACTACTAGACCTGAAAATCCTCCACCTACAAGCTATGAGATAGTGCCTGCCCCCATATATGACCAGGTGTTGGTCTTTGATGATTTCAAGTTTCCACCTCCCGATTCTTAGGATTACATGCCTATACAAACCAGTCAGAAATTCCCACCTGCATCAGCAAATGGTCTCGTGGAGGCACCACGATATCAAGTTCCACCTAAGAATCAACCTCCACTGATTTCCCCAAATGAGCCACTGCATAGAGATGGATTTATTTTCCCTCCACTTTACAATAGTGTCCTAGTGGAAGGAGTAAGTGAAGTTCAAGCTTTTCAACAGACCTCTGGAAATGCTCCATTGAGGACTTATCAGAGAAATTATAGAAATCATGAGCCATTGACAACGTCAACTCCTCCAAACAAATTTACAACTCCTCCACATCCCAATGCGAGTAGTACTCCAAGTCCCCTTAGGGATTCATCTGAGTATCGACAGCTGAGTAGTATAGAAGAAGAAAGAGGTCAGTTTGTTGTGACTAATGCTCCACAAAATTAGAAAGGGAAACCTGTGACACATTCTACTATACAAAATGGAGGACAAAAGAAAAATAAAGAATAAGGGTAGAAAGAAAATCCTCCTAGGAAGGAATTCAAGAGGCTGAGCTCTTGCGTACTAGAAGAATTCAAGAAGATAAAAGTGAGTCTACCACTGTATGAACTAATGAAAATTCCTGAGATAAGGGATGCATTGTTGGGAAGTTTGAATGATGCACCTCCAAAGATCATCTCGCAAAATGCCTCATACCCACCCAGAGGTCCCCCTAACAATCATCAATCTAGTTTTGCACAAAACATGAATGTTGTTGATGTACAAGCAAGTGCACCTAATGTCTCACAAAGTTCAAGCTTCATTGTGATGGTGCAAAACTATTTTGAGGAAGGAATCTCACAAAGTGATCCTTCATTTCAAGGAGAAAAAACACCTAGAGATCCTACTGCTCTCATAGAACAAGTGACGAGTGCTATTCAGAATGAGAGCAACACCCAACATATTGTAAAAAATGAGGAATTCAACCCTAGAGCACAAAAACCTATGGTTTTCTACCAAGGAAAAGAAGAGTCTGCCCCATTCCTTGTGTCAGTCTAGATTTTTGGAAAAATGTTGCACAACTGTCTAATTGACTCTGGAGCATCAAGTAATGTAATGCCCCTTGACATATGTAGAAAATTGGGATTAGTCCCATTACAAATAGATAAGAAGGTGACTCAGTTAGATAAAATAGAAGTTCTAGTTATAGAAGAACTAAATAATATTCATATGCAATTGGATTTAGATCCACGAGTTTAGAGCTGTATCGACATATCAATTGTGGACATTCCAGAAGGATATGGTATGCTTCTAAGCAGAGATTGGGCAAGGAAATTGAATGGATACATAGCGATTGATTTTTCACATATGTGGCTTCCTTGGAGAGGAATTCCAAATTAGATAAGGATAAAGAGTACACTAAGGCTTCGATTGTTGATAATTGAATATGGGGAAGATAATGAGATCCGGTTCATGGAAACAAGTCTAGGCTCTTATGCACCTAGAACTGGGGAAATTTTGATGTTACAAGGTTACAACCAAGGAGGATGCCCAGACATAATGCCCAAGTTTTTAGAGGCACCAACAGATAATAATTTAGAACCATCAGTGACAGAAGGAATGTTTGAAAATTTTAAGAATTTTGTCTTGAAAAGTGTTAAACAAGAAGTTGAGCTGGGAAAAGATGCTCATATTCAGAATCTATTACTTCCTAATTGGTGCAGAATACATAATGCTTTTCATTCTGAGATATCATGCATGATGTGTAGAGCTGCGGTTGCATAAGTTTCAAAGATGGTCCCACAAGTATCAGTGGCATGAAATTTTGAAGAAGTTGTCAATGTGGAATATCCAAGTCAAGTAGTGACCTCAGAACCACAATATAAAGAATTTAAAAAGGATGAGAAGAAATTTTATCAAGAAGAACATGAGAAACAAGTCAAAGAATCAAAGGGTGAACCTTCCAATACTCAAGCTGATGATCAAGTTTGGACTCTATCATTTGATGGGTCGAAATCAAAGAAAGGAAGTGGAGCTAGTGTTGAACTTGTTAGCCCAATAGGAGAAGCCTATCTTGCAGCACGTAGATTACAGTTTCCTTGCACAAATAATGTGGTTGAGTATGAATCATTAGTTATTGGTTTGCTCCTTGCTATCCAAAAAGGTGCCAAGATCTTGTACATGCGTGGAGATTCAGACATAGTAGTGGGACAAGTTCAAAAATAGTATGCATGTCATGATAAAAGATTGGGTCGTTATCGCAATAGAGTTTGGGATTTGATTGAAAGCTTTGATGCTTTTAACATTAAAAGAATAAATCAGACATGCAATCCAGTAGCAAATGCATTGGTTCAGTCTGCAAGTTCTTTGGAACCATTAGCCATGGATTGTGTGAAGAAGTTCACAGTTGAATTGACTTCAGTGCCATCTGTTCTGGACAACATAACAAATTTCCAAGTATTTCAGGATGATAAGCATATCCTTTATTTCCTGACAAGTTCAAGGGTCTTTGAAGCACAAGTCATCGATGAGGGAGAACCACAACAAGCTCAGTTTGAAATAGATGAGATAATGAATTTGAGGACAAATACTATTCGTAAGGGGATGATTGAGCTAGAAAGAATTTTGGATTCAGACAGATTGAGTGCTCTCAAGTATCAGACAACTGAAGGAGGGGAATGTGCAAAAGTGAACTTAGGAAATGAAGAAAATGTCAAGAATGTTTTTATTGGTAAAGTTTATACTCCTCGGGAAAAGGAAGATATTTTGAAGCTTATGAGAGAATTCCCAGATGTGATTGCATGGGGATACAGAGATTTGAAGACTTATGATACCTCCCTCATCACACACACAATCCCACTGAAGCCAAATAGTAAACCATTTCGGAAAAGGCAGAGACCAATAAATCCCTTGTTAGAGCCACTGATCCATCAAGAAGTGAAGAAATTGCTTTCTGCCAGAATAATTTTTCCAGTCAGACACTCGACTTGGGTCGCCAACTTGGTTCCTGTTAGAAAAAAGAGTGGAAAAATAAGATTATGTGTGGATTTTCACAATCTTAATAGAGCTTTAGAAAAGGACAATTATCCAGTACCATCACTAGATGAAGTTATACAAGTTGTGAATGGATCCCAAATGATGTCATTTTTAGATGGCTATTTTGGGTATAACCAAGTGATGGTAGAAGAAGAAGACAGATTGAAAATTGCAATCACCACTAAGTGGGGCACATTTGCATATAGAAGAATGCCCTTTGTTTTGATCAATTTTGGAGCCACCTTTCAGAGAGCCATGGACTATGCTTTCAAGGATTTGGTCAGTAAGTGCATTATTATACATGGATAATCTCACTGTGTTTTCTCGGCACAGAGAAGATCATATGACTAATTTAAAGAGAATATTTCTAAGATGCAGAAGATATGGAATTTCATTGAACCCAAATAAGTGCATGTTCGCAATCACAGAGGGAAAATTATTGGGACATGTGATTTCAGAACATGAAATCTCAATTGATCTTGGGCGCATCGAAGCAATTTCAAAGTTGGGGCTGCCAGCTGGTCAGAAAGAGTTAAAGTCATTCTTTGGAAAAATTAACTTTGCAAGGAATTTCATATCAAGATTTGCAAAAATAGTCAAGCCACTAAATGACATGTTAAAGAAGGGTGCAAAGATAGATTGGACACCTGCAGCAAAAAGGGCTTTCGAGGAGATAAAGAAAGCAATTGTGGATGCTCCTGTTTTGATCAGTCTAGATTACGCTAGACCATTCTACATCTACTCATTTGCATCAAAGCATACTTGTGCAGCTATCCTTACTCAGAAGATGGAGGAGAAAGATGAGCATCCTATTGCCTTTATGAGCTCACCATTGAAGGATGCAGAATTGAAATATCCAAACATAGAGAAGGAAGCCTATGCTTTGGTGAAGGCAATTAAGAAATTTTGACATTATATTTTGAGAAGCAAGGTTTATGTAATTGTCCCAGATGCGGTAGTGAAGACACTATTGATGCAAAATGAATTGGGAGAAAGAAGAGGAAAATGGATGTCTATCATTCAAGAATATGACATGGAGATACAACCTATGAAGCTAGTTCGAGGACAAGCTCTGACACAAACAATCGCAACAACTGGTCCTGGATCGGTTCAACAAGTATATGCGATGGAAGAAGTATCCCCAAATGAATGGTATGATGACATTGTTTACTACCTCCTGAATCACAAGTCTCCTATGCACCTAAATTCTATCCAAAAGCGTTCCTTGAGAATGAAGAGCCAACAATTTATGCTTCAAGGTGCAGTTCTATATAGAAAGAATCATGATGGAATCTATTTGAGATGTGTCGGAAAAGAAGAAGCAAAGCAGATCCTAGAACATTTTCATAGCAAGTATGGGACTAGTCATGGAAGTAGTCTCTCTATGGCCCACTAGATTTCAAGGGCAGGATATTACTAGCCCACATTATTTAAAGATGCCGACGAATATGTAAAAACCCGTCACACTTGTCAAGTAGCGGTAACACGTGAGAGAAATCCTACAATGCCTTTGCAACCTGTTATCGAAGTAAGACCCTTTGCAAAGTGGGGGTTAGACTTTATTGGTCCAATTAATCCACCCTCTTCTGGACAACATAGGTACATCCTAGCTGCTACTGATTATTGCACTCGCTAGTCGGAAGCTCAAGCACTAAAGAATTGCACGACGGAGGTTGTCGTCAAGTTTCTTGAAGAAAATATTGTCACGAGATTTGGATGTCCACATGCTCTTGTATGCGACAATGGTACAACATTTAAATGTTTGAAGTTTTCAAACTGGGCATTTGATTATGGAATTACCCTAAAGTTGTCATCAAATTACTATCCTCAGGGAAATGGGTTAGCTGAGTCAACAAATAAGAATTTGCTAAGTACTATCAAGAAGTTGTTGGACAAAAATCTCAGGGATTGGCATACACAGCTGAGATTTGCACTTTGGGTAGACAGAATAAGAATCAAGAGCTCTATAGGGACATCTCCCTATCATTTGGTTTATGGACAAGATCCAATTTTTCCCATTCAGTTGAGGATCCCAACATTGCAGTTTATGCAGGAATACATGGAAGGAGAAGACCTGGCACACACATGATTGACACAGTTACTACTCCTGGAAGAGAAAAGAGATCAGGCACTAGAAAAGTTCGCAAAACATCAAGCTTTGGTAAAGAGATGGTTTGACAGAATGGCCAGAGTTAAGGATTTTTGAATTTTAGATTTGGTACTTTATTGGGATAAGGCCCATGAAAAGAGAGGAGATCATGACAAGTTTGATAATCTATGGATGGGGCCTTTTCAAATTTATGAGATACTAGGAGATAATGTATTCAAGCTGAGAACTCTGACAGGAAGGGAAGTCTCATTGCCTATCAATGGGAAATTCCTCAAGCATTATTTTTGCCCTTAGGTTTCCTTCTAGAAGCCTACCATGTACATAGTTAGTCTAGGTTTCCCCTTGCATTCTTTCATTTTGGTTTTCCTTTTTTTCATGCTTTCATTGGTCTTCTTCTAGCTTAGAGGGTATTTTGGTTTTCTTCCCCTATTTCCTTTCCCTTCATTTCTTTCCCATTGGTGGGATTTTGGCTTTCTGTAGTTTAGGTTGTTTTGGTTTTCTTGTAGTTTAGGTTGTTAGTTTAGGGTTTCTTTTCCCCTAAGCTTTGTTTGTTCAGGTGGTTTTGGTTGGTTTTGGTTTTTGCCAAGTGGCTTGGAGGTTTAGGTGTTCCCATTTGTGTGGGGGGCATTGTGTGATTTCAAACTTCATTTGAAGATTCCACCAAGTCTTGTTTGTCTCATTTCCTGGATAACTCTTTATGAAGATCCCTAGGATCTAAGGTTGTCTTCCTTATGTTCATCATTAGGTTGGAACACAGACTTGACTCAGGAGATTAATCATGCACTGTATCTTGACACTCGAACTCTCAGATTACTATATTTTTCACACCTAACTATTTCTCCGAGTCCATCTTAGTTTCTTTAGGAGAGGTCATGGCTTGTGAAAATTTTAAAATCTTGCTTTAGTGCCACTGTAATTCCTAAACCCATAGTGAGCTTCATTGCTCACGAGCCAAAAGAAAAGAAAGAAATGCAATATCAATTGAAAAGGATAAAAGAGAAAATAAAAGAAAAGATGAAATAATTGGCTTTTGGGGGTACACGGAAATCTCCATAGGTGTTCAAAAGTATAAATCATTGAAAGTGGAGCAATCTCCATTGGTTTTATAGTGACAACTCCATCGGGGCTATGGACGCCTAACTAGCAGCGGGGCAATGTCTAGGATGCTTTGGAGTTAAGAAGCATATATAGCTTGCCATGGCCAATCTTAGGGTTTTTGAGTGGTCTTGTTGAGTGGAAATTAATGCATTTGCACACACATAAGTAATTGAAGGATGAAAGTGTCTTGATCCAATGTATGATTCTTCTCCCCTTTTGGGTTATATTTTCCCTCTTAGTGATAGCATAAGTTTATTGACCAAGGAATTTGGGTTCCAAGTAAATTTTTTTAACCTTGAAATGTTTTCAACATTTCACACGTGGAGTCGCTAGATGTTGTGACCAAATCACCACACCACCCATCTGTGATGGGACCCCTATCCTTCAGTTTTCCCACTTGGCCCCTATGTCTTGTTTTGTCTCAATGGATTCCACAGTGCACTCCAACACCCAGCGTATTTTGAAGGATAATTTCGTATTGTTCCAATAGAAGAAAATATTTGCAAGATAGCCAAGGTGCGCTGAGAAGATGAGGAAATGAATCAAGGAAACAAATAAATCCATGTGTAACCCTGCATGCCTCCAGATATGCTCAGCACACAAGTGATTGGTTTAAGATAGAAGTATTCATAGTAGAAGCCCCAAAAGATTCAATGGCAAGTCAACATGCATGAAGGGGAGTCAAACATTGAGAAAAATCCACAACTCCATGCTATATGCACCTAGAGCGCATATCTTGCCTAGTCCTGGAATCTCCAAAATAGTAAAATCCTTCACTCAATGGAAGATGTGCTCAGGGCACAAAATGATGATAGTCATGGAGTCTAAATAAGGACAAAATCCTTTACTCAGCATAAGATGCACCTAGAGCGCAAAATGAGCCCAGTCCTGGAAGTGTCCAAAAAGATAGTCCTTCACTCCACATAAAGTGTGCTCAAGGTGCAAAACAATAGCGGTGAAGGATTGTTCAATATAAAAAAATCCCCAACTCATTGTAAAATGCGCTCAGAGCACAAAAGGAGAGCAGTGAAGGAATTCACAAAAAGAAAAATCCTTAATGCATGGTAATGTGCACTCCAAGCGCAAAATGGAAGCCATCGTGGATTGTTTGAAATTAAAAAATCCTCCGCTCAATGAAATGTGTGCTTAGGGTGCAAAACATCGACAGTGAAGGAATGTGAAAAGGAAAAAATCCTTAACTCGTGTCAAAGTGTATTCACAACACAAAAAGAAGATAGTTGCAAAATTTTGAAAAGAGGAGAATCCAGGACCCCACCCAATATGCGTTCGAGGCACAAAATGGGGGCAATTAAGGAATTTGCAATGAAGGAATGTTAGAAGTAGAAAATTCTTTACTCAAGTTAAAGATCGCTCAAAATGCAAATTTTACGAAGTTGTGGATTCCAAATCATCGAAATTTTGGAGAATTAGAAAAATTCAAAAAATCTTAAAATTTCCAAAGCGTGACACAGTGAATTTAAAACATGAGAAGATCAATTTGTGAAGAGTTTGAAGAATCAGAGAAAAAGGCATGAGAATCTTAGAGAGGATTTTTTTTTTTTTAAGAGGGGGAAAGTTTCAAGGAGAAAATACGAAAGATTTTTTATGTGATTCTTATGTTGATTATTTCATTTTGCAGGAGGAAGGATTCCAATCCTGCATGATCAAGGATGACATTCAAGTTCTAGGTCTCCAGTTGCAGTGTTGAAGACACCATGATCCAAGTGATCAAGTTCAAGGCGTCCAAGGTTCAAAGATCACAATTCAAGTGCAAATATACAAAGGGGAGAATGTCACATCTTGAAATTCCTTCTCAAGGTCCAAGAACATGACCAGGGAATTTCCATGTGAAGAAAATCCAAGTTGGCAGAATTATCAATGAAGGAGTTCGATCCATTTCCAGAAGGTGAAGTCTCAAGTAAGTACATGGAAGGAAGTGATCAAAGGAAGATATCCTCAGAGGAAGTAATCAAGGTGAAACTTAGTAACGAATGATGCAATTAAAAATATTCCCCAAATATCAGCAAGCTAACATGGCACTCAATCATCTTCAGTGGTTAGTCAAAGATTCTTCAAGTCAATGTCAGCGCATTTAAGGAAGTGTATCAAGAATAATCCATTCAAGGATAATAGTGCATTTAATGCATAGTGGGAGCACGTAGTGGTCATTTATTGCACCCCACCTTCATTCTGAATGGGCATGCATAGTGGGCAATTATTACCCACTACGGTAGTGGATTCTTTATGCATTGATGTAGATTCCTTTTCTGTGCCCTAACCCTAATTGGCACCGAGGTGGCAAAATCTGGGCCATCGGTTATTGTTTTCATCTGGGCCTTTCATTGATTTGAAGACCTATATAAAGGCCTCTTCTTCTCATTTGTAAGTAGTGAATTCTGAGATTGTTGCTTATGAGCTATTGAGACAATAGAATTTTCATTGAAGTGTGGTGATTATTTGATGTGTCTTAATGCTTGCTTGGTTTCATTATTCTCTCAATTAGATTAAGTTTAGTAAATGAAGTGTTGTGATTGTTTTTGGAGAATATAATGATGTTTTGATGAGTTCCCATGGTTCATACTTTTGATGTTTTAGTGATTCTAAATCATCGTGCAAAGTTAGCCTGAACCCCTTATCCACATGCCTAAATTCAATCATTCGTACAAACCCTTGAAGATTGCACCAGTCCACATGTAGTTGTAGCTTGAGTTGGTGAAGCGTGACTTGGTAATTAAGGAACTCGTCCATCAGCATACTTTCCTTGGTGATCATTACCCTTAGGATTAGATTAGAATCTTTGAACCCTAAACCCTTTTAATTTCTGCATACCCGGTGAAAAACCCAAAAGTAGTACTTAATTGAAAATCTTTTGATAGTACCCATATTCATCATGACATAAAGGATTGAAAATGTAAGGCCCCTTGTGATCATCAGCAAATCACATCAACACCCAGCACATCCACGAGTTGAGGAACCTTGGAGTTATCGTATGATCTTTTTGCAATCTTAGCATACGTAGTACTTTGTTCAAGAGAGAATAATATATCTCGGTATTTTGTTCTACTGTTTGGTGAGTCATAAAACACGCATCAACAAGACCTGATAAGATGGGTAGGGTATTCCATTCCCAAGCATTGAAAGTCATGATCTAAGCCATGTCCAACAAGAACCTTGGCTTTTCCACCTTTCAATTGATTTCGCCAAATTGCTTCTCCATTACATAAAATCTGCTGAATTTTTTCTTGCGCTTGCTTGAGTGGCATGGCATCCATGAGGTGTTCTGGTTTGATGCCAGTGACAACATATCTATAAACAATATCCACCAATTTAAATGATAAATTCATATAGTAATGGCAGACTACAACAACAAAAAGAGTATATGTTGGAAACCTTTTATTACCTGTAATCTGTGATTGGAATTGGAGGTTTGACATAACAATGGAAGACCACTTTTTCTTCCTCATCTATCAAGCAGACTCGTGCACAAAGGTCTAGAGACCCATCCCGACCACCACCCACCATCTCACAATCCATTGCAATGGCAGAAATAGTGCTCTTATTTGAACTTTCACCTTGAATCTGCCCATTTTCTGCTTGGATTCTATTATTCACTGAGGAAAGCCGTAGCCCAGAAATCTGTATGGATGTAAAATTCTTAAAACAATGATTCTTATGTTAAAAATGATTTGTTAGAGGAAATTAGGGAATTTTTCATTGAATAATGAATGAAAAAATAGTGGGTTAAAGAAGTTGATAAACTTTGGAATCAAGAAAACAGATCTTCAAATTCATTAAGAAGTTACAGGAGGCAATGGTGGCAGGGATTGACAAGCTGCTCGATGATAATTTAGGTGCTCTGCAGTGGGGAAAACTTTGAGACAGAGGCTGCATCCCCTTTCACTGAATTGTTTGGCACACTCAGCTTTTGGCAATGGACCTAATCAAGACAGTTCAGAACCACAGTATTAAACAATCATAAATTTGAATTAACGAATAATCAATTTTTGATAGTGAATTAAGAAGGCATAATTCTTTTGATGTCATGCAGTGGTAATTTATAAGCTCTACATTTAATGATGTCCAAGGAGCTTACACTAAATTCTAGTTTTTACCCATGTTGCTATCCTTCACAGGGAAAAAGAACAAAATAAGGATAATATGATGAAAAGAAGATAAAAAGAAAAATACCAATCGAATGTTCCCTCAGCGAGTCATAGAACCTGCAATGCTTTTTGCAAATAGCACAAATTGGTTCATGTGGAGAATGATAAGAAATTTGCATGTGCTCAACAAGATGCTCCACTTTGTTGAATTGTCTGAAGCATGCTGCACATTTATGCCTGCAAATTACAAATAAACTCATCTGCTTAAGTACTTAATATTCTCACTGAAAGGCAGATTTTCACAGTAGTGTGATAATGGCTAAAAAAATTTCTATGGGAGAAAGAATATCATAAGTTATAACGGCCAGCACTAGTTAGCAGATTCTGACCGTAGAGATAGGAAAACAGCCTTAGTTTCTTCACTTAACAACGTAGAGAGCGGCCTTTTAAAAATAAATGAGCTATAAACCCTTTAAAAATAATTGAACAGGAAAAAAGCATGCTGATATATTGGTGTTATTCCATGACATTCAATATTTCTGATTGTTTAAATTAATATTGTTAAAATTATTGTATATTAAGTGATTATTAAAATTATTGTATATTAAGTTATGTTTTATTAGATTCTAATAATAAGACTTCACACGATTTATTACTTTTTAGATTAAAAAATATATTTCAGTTCATTATGAGTGATCATGATAAACACCAACAATATTAAAATTTCAACTATTAATATCACAGTATTAAAAAATAGACATCAAATCAACAAATGTTATTACAATTATTAAAACACATTTAAATACTATATCCACTTAATATGATATTAAGATATCACAACTATTAGAATATGTCCAACTACTAGACACATATAAACATATTCCAATCAATATAAAAATATAAAAACAAACTCCCAATCAATATAAGAATATTAAAACAAACTCCAATATTAAATCAATTGCACAAGCAAAGCACCTCAGAGATTCAGTTGATTCCTGAGCTCTGTCCATGAGATGTTGGTGCTGTTTTGATATGGAGCCTGGGGCAAAGGGGCCTTTATATAGCCGATTTCTCAAATAAAGCTCACCGCCATCAAAATTATGGGTATTCCTCTCCCATCTCTTTCCTGAATTCAACAGGAAGAATCCTCCTTTTTACACACTTACAAAAGTGAAATAGTTCGTGATAAAGATTTTCACTAGTGTTTTGTGACCATACAATTTAGATACGAATTCTGGAATGGTCCATTGTCCCACTTATACTCAGACGCCAAGCTAATGGAATTCTCGATATACAAGTTAGAAATCCTTATAAAAACCATAATTAAAATTGGCATTGTGAATGTAGCACAGCGAAGCTTCCCATTCCTGTGATAATGAAAAATAAATGCTCTCACAATCTGATACGTCAGGAAAGTGAAGAGTCAACTACTGAAAGCTATGTACGATGTAAGTTAAGAGTCCACAAAATGTTCTCTTCGAAGGATGATGATACCCCGCACACTCAACCGGCCTATTCCATAGTAGTTCGATTCTACTTTTCAAAGAAATTCTCATCAGCATATGTTATGAATTTGCTGTGAGGGAGTAATTTGTATAAAAGTTGGTTTAATGGTTTTTTAAAAAATAAAAATTAGAGAAGAGATTCCAATATGTGTGGAATTTAATAGGTGTGATGTTACTGGATATGTTACGGGCCCACACTTGATCACATGATCTTAGCATTTCAATATGTGTGAGAGAGTATTTGAAAAGTAAAATAAATAAATTCTAATAAATATAAGGCCATAAAATGAATCACTTTAGGTGAATAATAGTTTTTTATATATGCATGAAAAAAAAGCATTTAGTTCCTTGATGGAGAATCAACTTGTTCATCTCACGGACATGTTTTTACACACCCTTTACTAAACCGCTTAATACAAAAAGGAAAAAAATGTCGAGTCAAACTAAAAACATGTTGAATGAGATGCATATCATCCATTTAAACTCACACCTCGCCACTACAGCCACAAATCAATGTAATAACAAAACATTGTCACGTGGAAGTCCATTAACCCACTAGAACAAGTTCACAATTGCTAATACAATGCAAGTACTAGCACCAATAGTCCCTATGTAGATGTGACCACCCTAAACTATTAGACATGACCTTGTCCCATTGTTTTGACCACCATGTTTCTTCATTCCACCTCAAGCATAACTATTTTGGTCATTTCAACATTAAACCACCCGCATTGATAAAAAAATTGTGAAGGCCACAAATAAGCATTCAAAGGCAATCAAATTTGAATTCAAAATTCAAATTGCGAAGGGTGCAAAATTAAAGATACTATGCACCAACACAACAAGCTTGTAAGGCCACAAATAAGCATTCAAGTGTGGAGAGATAGCTATCCGCATCACCAGGTAATCTCGGTTACCAAGGACACTAAGGGAAAATTTGACTTAATTTCTAATTATTACGCATGGAGATCTGCTGGATTTTGCTGTACAGAGCTTGATTACCCAAAAATCACCCAACTCCTGTCTCTTATCAAAGATATTCTCTTAAAACAGTTATCTCAAAAAGGCCTGGCCTTTACGCTGGTTTGCGAAACTCGGCTCTGCAACTCCCAGAGAATTCTTGCGGTGGATATTGTTCTGCCTACCATGGGAGGAAAAATGTTACATATTGAGCTAGACAAGATCGAAGAGGAGTTCTCCTCCAACCCCCTGGTGACCCACTACTGCAAAGACAACGACATCTGGGGTTTTATGGAAAGAATGAAGGGAGGCCACGATGAGAAAATCTCCAAGTAATTCGTGTCCTCATGGGATAACAAGAAGGTGTCGGTTGGGGGCTTGCACTTCTAGCTTAACGAAGAGGTCATTGCTAAGGCTACGGGGCTATCTATGGAGGGTAGGAAGTATAAAAAGACCAGCCAAATGCTGGACTTAACCAGTCTAAACCAATTCTCCAGGGTGGGGGAGAAACCTATCAAAAAGTCTGGTGGCTTTACTCCTTGAAATTTGACCTAAGGTATGTCATATAATCATGAAATACTTCACCCTCGAAGGTAAATTCACTGTGTTTTACTACTATCACCTATCGTTCCTCAACCATATTAGGAACATAAACCTCATTTCCATCCCCTTCTATCTCCTTCACTCGATTGAAAGCAACATGCTGGATATTAAGGAGAGCAAAAATACTAAGAAGCCAGTCCCTATCCTTCACTAAGGCCTTTTACTCCACCTCTACAACTTCCATAAAGCCATTTTCCCTCCACCCCAGCCTCCCTTGATCATAAAGGAGGTAACCCAGGAAGTCTCCCCTTCAGAAACCAACAACCCCACCCAGTCCCCCTCTCAGTCCTTATAAGAAATCCAGGAGACTGACCTTGTCCCTCGGGGAGGTAAAAGCCACAAAAGGTGTGTGAGGAACCCATTTAAAAGTGGGGAGGATCTTGAAGACTCCCATGTCTCTGAGACTATGGAGGCAAAGGATAAGACGGGGATTGACAACACCCTTGAAACCGAGAGGAAGCCCACGAAAAGGAAAAAATTGGACAGCTAGGTTGATTTGGAGGTGGATTTGGGGGGCTTTGTCTAGCATTCTAACATGCTTGCCAAGGAGAAATGTAGGAGAATCCTTAGGGAAACGGCTTCAGAGGAAAAGTCTTAGTCGGAGGATGACACCTCTACTTCCACTAGTTCGATTGAAGGATCCTTGGCTGAACACTTAAATTTGCCTAGATCTGGTAACACTCCCCCCCTTAATCCCCCGCTGGAGATGGAGGATAAGCCTTGTAGCCTTACCCTACCTCCACTCTCTCCTCACACCTAGTAGGCTAAATCCCCTCACATTGAGTACACTATGGTGGCGACGGAGGAGACTGAAAATTTTAAAGGATTTCTCAAGAACAAGTTCAACGAGCTGGATATGGAGATTCTCGGCCTCAAGTAGGACATCAAAGAGATTAAAGCTAGGGTTTTTGATTCGAACAAGTTTTCCCTCAAGGTCATGCACGCTTAGGCTATGACCATGTGCAATGTGCAGGAGAAGATGGCTGGTGGTAAACTGGAAGCCGATGAGGATAACAGAGACCTATTCCTGTTCCTGGAGGAAGAGTGGGCCACAACCCCGATGTCCAAACATCTAGGTGGGAGATCCTAGTTGCTGTGGTCCATGAGGTGTTTGTGCTGGCATGGGCTTGTTTGTTCTAGGTCCCTTTTTTTGATTTCCTATTTTACTGTTAAGTTCTTAAAACACTGGTTTAGCCTTGCGTGGCTTGTTATTGTTAATACTTTATCTACTTACTGGTTATGCTACTTTGGTTCTCTTTTTTTGAAAAGGACCTTCATGTTTATTTTTGATAGAGGTAGACTAGACAATTTTATTTATGCTGACTTTCTACTGTTAAACTGCTATGCGACTAGTTCTATTAATATGCTTAATGTGCTTCTAGTCTTGCTGTACAATGGGCCAACACCCTCTTGTTGCTTTTTTCTATAAAAAACAAGCTTGTAACATACAAGTAGACTTCAAACCAACTTAGTCATCTCATTCATGTCATTCAACATCCATCAAAGAGAAGAAAGAAAGAAGAAGAAATAAAGTAGAAGATAAAGAATAACAAATTCAAGTTAATTTTCTAGGTACACATTCGTTTATTATTGCTTTCTATTTTTTATATATTATCCTTGTTCAATTCATTTCCAAGTATCTATCTTTTCTAATGTTTCCTTAATGTTCATTTTATTTTCAATTTAATATACCCTTACTAGTTACTTCACATTCTTGGGGTTTTTTTGGATTCCTTGACATTCAACTCACTTTAAATTTTCTATTCTTTCTATATTATTCTTGCTATTCAATTCATTTCCACATATCTATCCTTTCTACTATTTCCTTCATGTTCATTACATTTTTTAGTTTTGTATACCCTTACTGGTTGTTCCACACCCTCAGAGTTTGTTTGGATTTCTTGACATTTAACTCACTTTCACTTTTCTATTCTTTCTATATTATCCTTGTTGTTCAATTCATTTCAAGGTATCTATCCTTCCTACTGTTTCCTTCATTTTCAGTTTTCTATATGATCCTTACTAGTTGTTTCACATCCTCACAGTTTATTTGGATTCCTTGACATTCAATTTACTTTCACTTTTCTATTCTTTCTTTATTTTTTTATTATTCAATTCATTTCCACTTATCTATCATTTCTACTATCTCCTTCATGTTCATTTAATTAAATTAGTTTTCTAAACCCTTTCTAGTTGTTTCACATACTCATAGTTTGTTTGGATTCCTTGACATTCAATGTCCTTTCACTTTACTATTCTTTCTATATTTTCCTTGTTCTTTTCATTTCCAAACTATCTATCCATTCTAGTGGTTCCTTCTTGTTCATTTCTATTTCACATACTTGTATATTTACAAACGTCACCTACTATTTTTTGTATCATTTCCTTTGTGTTCATGTTCATTTTTAATTTTTTATACCCTTACTAGTTGTTTCACATCCTCATAGACTTTTGGATTCCCTGAGATTTAATTCACTTTCACTTTTATATTTTTTCTTTGTTATCCTTGATATTCCATTCATTTGCATGTATCTATCCCTTCTATTCTTTCCTTCTTGTTCATTTCTATCTCACACACTTGCATATTTACAAACTTCACCTATCGTTTATTGTATTATTTCCTTTTCGTTTATTTCACTTTTAGTTTTGTATTCCCCCACTCATTGTTTCACATCCTCATAATTTATTTTGATTCCTTGACATTCAAATCACTTTCAATTTTCTATTCTTTATATATTATCCTTACTTTTCACTCCAATTCCCCTATTGTATTCTTTGTACTGTTTACTTGATGTTGAATTCAAAATAACTTATTATTTCATAAAAAATATTTGCCCGCACATAATTGTTAAGAAAATTAAAAAAAAATAGAATGATGGAGGAATGGACTAGTAGCAGAGGAGAAAATTTGAATTTTGTAAAGGCAGGAAGCTGCTACCCTACCGATGGTGGTATCAGAGACTGTGTAGAAAGTGTAGAGGAGCCTAATCCTCTTGCAGATTCTATGCCTATGGAGAATCCTAGAAATGTTTGTGGTGGTGAAGGGTGGGTGTGAATACATGAATTTGTCTTATTGGAGGAGGAATTTGTTCATAAGGCCCCCCTCTTTAGAAAATTAAAAATAGACAAAATTGATCGACTCAAGACTTAAAGGTGAGGCTATCTCTCTTGTGTCCCACAATGTTGACCTTGTCTCTGGTGCTTATTCTATTGTAGTTCTGGATTGTTTGGTTGATAAAGGTGTGGCCTCTATGGATCTCTCCTTGATTGGTAAGTTCATTGGTGTTAGGCCTAATATTGAATCGATGCATGCATGAATGGACCGCATATGGAAAAGAAAAGGTTAGATTGATGTTTTAGTTATGGTTAAGGGGTTTTTTTCCCTCATGTTTACATGTGAAGAAGATTTAAACTCTATTTTGGTTCGGGGTCCTTGGATGGTGGTGAGGGCCTTGTTGGTGTTTAAGGAATGGGAAATAGGTTTTTCCCTACTTCATTGGGTCTGTGATCTTGCCATAGTTTGGGTTAGGATTCCAGGTTTACCTTTGGAGTTTTGGGATGAAGAAGTCTTTAGGGGAATTGTTGCTTTCTTTGGGGATCTACTCTCCTTGGATCCTATGATAATGGCTAGGAAATGACTTGTTTATGCTAGAATCTACATAAATATTAAAAAATTGTCATATTTTCCAATTAAAGTTTCTATTATGTCAAAATTGGGGGCATGGGCTCAACCCATTGAATCTAAATCCACCCCATTTTCTTATTTCCATTTAAAGAAAGCTTGACATTGGGATAAGGATTTCTTATTGAATTAAGCTAAAATTAGATAGCCTAAAAAGGTCTGGAGGAAGAAAGAGGGTAACCGCGAGTTAGGGGTGGATCCTAATGGGTCATAGGGGGATTCAAAAAATAATGTCTTGGACCCATTAAATATGGTGGTTGGACCTAAAAATCCTAGATCTAAGGAACTAAGTAGTGGAAATATTATGAATCAGGTGATCCCTTCAAGGGAGGATGCAGAAGGAAAGAAAGGTAATGAATAGGTGGTCTCTTCTAGGGAGGTTTTAGAAGGAAAGAAGGATAATGAATAGGTTCTCTCTTCTAGGGAGGCTTTGGATGTGAAGAAGGTTGAGAAGAGTTGTATATCCTAGAGGTTCCTAATATGTTGAATGGGGAACTCACATTAACCTTTTGATAAATCTTTCCAACATTTTAGAAATTCCACAAATGGAAACTAAAGATCTCATGATATCGTATAGGGATGATTTAGTCTTTATTCAGGGTAGTGATGGAATAGTTAATGACAAGGAGATCTAATTCTTTGATGGGGGACTTCAGTCCCTAAGAGTGGAAGGCAAGGATTCAACTCCCTTTTCACTGATAAAATTGAAGGTAATGAGGAAGAATGATGCTTACAAGTTTCAAGAGTCAATACTAGGAGTAAGAATAGATCGGATTGTGACACAATTACTAAAGGGGTTGGTAATGAATCACTTTAGGTAAATAATAGTTTTTTATATATGCATGAAAAAAACATTTAGTTACTTGTCGGACAATCAACCTATTCATTTTATCGACAGGTTTTAATGCATCATTTACTGGGCCACTTAATGAAAAAAGGAAAATGATATTGATTCGAACTAAAAACATGTTGATTCAGATGAATATCATCCATTTAAACTCACATGAGGCTCACCACCTCAGCCACAAAATGAAGTAATAACTAAAACATTTCCATGTGCAAGTCACATGACCCAAAACAAGTTCACAATTATGAGTAGATGTGACCACCCTTAACTATTAGACATGACCTTTTCCCATCATTCCGACTACCATGTTTCTTCATTCCACCTCAAGAGCACCTCTGATGAAAAAATTGTGTAAAGCCACGAGGAAATCAAATTTGAGTTTAAAGAAAAAATCAGATAAATTCTTGCAAGTAAAGCTTCAAATTTAAAATTCAAATTGATAAGAGATAAAAAATTAAAGACATTGTGCACCAACATAACAAGCTTGTAACATACAAGTAGACTTTAAACCAGCTCATTCATCCTATTCATATCATTCAAAATCCATCAAAGAGTAGAAAGAAAGCGAAAGAAATAAAGTAGAAGATAAAGAAAAAATAATTCAAGTTAATTTTCTATGTATGTAAACATTTAATATTGCTTTATATATTTTTTATATTATCCTTGTTGTTCAATTCATTTCCACGTATCTATCTTTTCTAATGTTTCCTTAATGATTATTTTATTTTTAATTTTATATACCCTTACTGGTTATTTCACATCCTTGGGGTTTGTTTGGATTCCTTGACATTCAATTCACTTTCAATTTTATATTCTTTCTATATTATCCTTTTTAATTCAATTCATTTCCACATATATGTCATTTCTACTCTTTCCTTCAAGTTCATTACATTTTTTTAGTTTTGTATACCCTTACTGGTTGTTTAACACCCTCAAAGTTTGTTTGTATTCCTTGACATTCAACTCAATTTCACTTTTCTATTATTTCTATATTATCCTTGTTGTCCAATTCATTTCAAGGTATCTATCCCTCCTACTCTTTCCTTCATTTTCATTTCATTTTCAATTTTCTATAGGTCCTTATTGGTAGTTTCACATCCTCACAGTTTGTTTGGATTCCCTGAAATTTAATTTACTTTCAATTTTTTATTCTTTCTAGATATTTTTGTTATTTTTCAATTCATTTCCACTTATCTATCACTTGTACTATTTCCTTCATGTTCATGTAATTTTTAGTTTTCTAGACCCTTACTCGTTGTTTCACATCCTCATGGTTCATTTGGATTCCTTGACATTCAATTCACTTTCACTTTTCTATTATTTCTATATTTTCCTTGTTCAATTCATTTCTATATATCAATCCTTTCCATTGGTTCCTTCTTGTTCATTTCTATTTCACATACTTGCATATTTACAAACTTCACCTACTATTTTTGTATTATTTCCTTCATGTCCATGTTCATTTTTAATTCTTTATGACCTTGTACTAGTTGTTTCACATCCTCGTGGTTCTTTGGATTCCTTGAGATTTAATTCACTTTTACTTTTATATTATTTCTCTATTATCCTTGATATTCAATTCATTTATAGTTATCTATCTGGTCCTTCTTGTTCATTTCTATCTCACATGCTTGCATATTGACAAACTTTACCTACTATTTTTTGTATTGTTTCCTTCCTATTTGTTTCATTTTCATTTTTCTATTCCCCCATTGGTTGTTTCACATCCTCATGGTTCATTTTGATTCTTCAACATTCAAATCACTTTCAATTTTCTATTCATTCTATATTATCCTTACTAGTCACTCCAATTCCCCTAGTGTATTCTTTCTACTATTTCCTTGATGTTGAATTCAAAATCACTTACTATTTTATTTTAAAAAAAATTCCCACACATAACTATCAAAATAATAAACATTTTCAAAATGATCCAGAGAAATGGACTCGTAGAAGAGAAGAAAATTTGAATTCTGTAAAGGCAATAACTTGCAACCCTGCTAATGGAGGTACTAGAGACTATGCAGATAGTGCAGAGGAGTATGATTATAGATTATGTGCCTATGGGGAATCCTAGGAATGTGTATAGTGGTGAAGGGTGGGTGAGACCACAGAAATATGTCTTATTAGAGGGGGAAGCTATTCGTAATGCCTCCCCTTTGGAAAATAAAAAATAGACAGAATTGATCAGCTCAAGACTTAAAGGTAAAGCTATCTCTCCTATGTCCCATAATGTAGACCTTTGTTGGAAATATAGATGGAGTAAATGAGAGGTGGGGGGGGGGGGGGGGGGGGGGGAGGGGGGGGGTGAATCAGTTAACCACAAAACTATTATCACAAATCCCTTAGATGTCTTATTAATTCATTTACTGCTGTCACTTGGTAAACATACAGAGAAATGCTGAAACTCGGTTATTGCAGTGAGTATTAATTATAACTATTCTTAAGCATTCATCAGTGATTAACATGCATGCATAAAGAAAATAACATGAACACAAGAGACACCAGATTTAACGTGGAAACCCAATATGGGAAAAACCACCAATGTAACTAGTTACTGTTTTTCACTCTTCTGAAGTGATGCCCTGTTAGGAGCCAACCCAGTAAAAGGTTACAAAACACACTGTTAGGTGTGACCTTGTTAGAGGATTTAATCACCCTATTAGGAGTGGCCTTGTAAGAGGTCTTGAAACAATTCAATAGAACTGTCACCTTGTTAGAGGATTTACAAAATGGCTGTTAAACCAACTTGGTTAAGAGATTTTTAAATCACTGCTACAATGGTAAGAAAGTAACAATGAAATGACTTGAATAATAATGCAACTGAATTGCTGATTACAGATCTCTGTTCTGCTTCACTAGATCCTTCCCAATCAAATAAATCTTCACTACTCCTCAAGGATATCTAACCATCCTTCAAAATTCGCACACACCTTCCTTCAAAATGATTTGCATGTTCGCTCAGAGACTTCCACACTTGCACATTATTTTTCCCACACTGAATTCACCACTTAAACTTCTATATATACCATTCAAATTGTCAAGTCGGCACTAATAATCATTACAAACGTTAATGCTCATTACAATAGTCGGCTAGAATAAACAAACTTTATTTCTCAAATTAACAAAATCCTTTATTGGGCTGACCTTTCTCGGTAAACACTAATCTTGAAAAGATTTCCTTTGGTGACCGAGTGAACTCGGTAAACACTAAATTTCCTTCGATAACCATGGAAGCTCGGTTAACACTATTTTCTGCCATACTTTCCTTTGACGCCTGAGAGATCTCAGTAGACACCGAAAACCACCTTGCTGACCGACTGAGCTCGGTAGACACACAAAAATTCTTATTGATATGACATTTGTGTGACATCAAAGACAACACACAATTAGACAATTGTATCCAACAATCTCCCTCTTTGGCATTGATGGCAACACAACATGTCATAGCACAATGAAATTTCACAGAAAACATAGAATAAGGAACATATCCTTAGCTTCATTCTGATTCTCATCTTAGTCAGCAAACTTCTCTCTCTGACTAAAAACTCTCCCTCTTAACTTCTCAAATTCTCCTTAGAAATTTCTTGAAATGACAGCAAACTCTCCCTCTTTGACAACACATGCCAAAGATAACTCACACACTACTGGTAATACCAATGTACCATAAGTACTGATTCATATGCAATGATTCTTTGACTATGTTGCATCAACTGACTGATCTTCAACATGCTCTGGTTGATGCATCACTAAAACTTTATTTAGTGAGCTTTGGATAAGGGAATGACCCCTAACTTACCTCTTAGATACAAAAATGCATCCTTAGGTAGTGGCTTGGTGAATATATCTGCAATCTGTTCTTTTGTATGAACATATTCCAATTTGATTTCCTTGTCCTACACCAATTCTCTGACAAAGTAATATTTTATAGCAATGTGCTTGGTTTTGGAATGCATTACTAGATTCTTTGAAATATTTATTGCACTTGTATTATCACAAAACATAACAATTGGTTCTTTGATCTCAACCTTCATGCCTTCTAATAACTGTTTAAACCAAACAATATTAGAGCAGTTTACTGCTGCAGCAACATATTCTGCTTCTGCTGTGGATTGGGATGTGCAATTTTTCTTTTTACTGGTCCAAGATACCAACCTCTTGCCAAGAAAGAATGCTCCACCGCTTGTACTCTTTCTATCATCAATGTTTCCTGCCCAATTAGCATTAGTAAACACTTTTAAGTCCAGATTGCCTCCAAATTTATACCACAAGCCATAATCTTTAGTTCCTTTCAAGTATCTCAAGATTCTTTTGATTGCCATCATATGATTTTCTCTGGGTTTTGCTGAGAATCTTGCTACTATACCAACTGCTAAGGCAATATCAGGCCTTGTATGAACTACATACTATAATTTTCCAATCATTGATCTGTATAAGGTCTGATCTACTTCTTTTGAATCATCATCTTTGGTAAGCTTCAGTCCAGTACACATGGGGGTACCAACTAGTTTTGAATCTTCCATACCAAACTTCTTAAGTATTTCCTTGATGTATTTAGACTGAGTAATGCAGATACCGTTCTTGCTCTACTGAATCTGAAGACCAACAAAGAACTTTATTTGACCAAACATAGACATTTCAAATTCTTTGTTCATTTTCTCTGAAAATTCTTTGCACTGATCATCATTACCTATAAACGTAGTATCATCCACAAATATTTCTGCCAAAACAATTTGGTTATCTGGTCCTTCCTTGATGTACAAACTACTATTATCATTAGCTCTTTTGAAACCAATCTGAATAAGATAGTTATGTAATCTTTCATACCATGCTCTAGGGGCTTGTTTTAGACCATACAAAGCTTTGTGTAACTTGCAGACTATATTCCTTTTGTCTGGATCAATAGAACCTTCAAGTTGCTCAATGTAGACTTCTTCATCAAGAATACCATTGAGAAATGCAGATTTTACATCCATCTAATATACCTTAAATCCTTTATGTGCTGCATATGTGAGTAGAGTCCTTACACCTTCTAATCTTGCAACAGGGGAAAAAGTCTCACCATAATCTATGCCTTCTTCTTGAGAATATCCTTTACACACCAATCTAGCTTTGTTTCTTGATACTTGACCATCTTCATTCAACTTATTTCTGAATACCCATTTTGTTCCAATTACATGTTTATCTTTAGGCCTAGATACAAGAGTCCATGTTTTGTTCTTCTCTATTTGTTCTATTTCTTCATTCATAGCCTCAATCCAACTTTCATTTTCCAATGCATCTTTGACATTTCTAGGTTCAAAATCATCAAGTAAACATGTACCTTTTAGTTTACTTCTTGTCATAGTACCTTCTGATTTGTTTCCAATAATCTGATCTGGTGTATGATGCCTCTTGACATACTTGGCCAATACAGGTTCCTTGCCTCTTGAATGAGTTACATTGTCATCTTCTTGAATTTCATCTTCAGGTTCCGGTTGCTCAGGCTCAGTAGATATTTGATCGGTAGCTTTAGACTGAGACTCGGTTCCTTGTGACTCGGTTTGAACTTCTTCTTGTGACTCGGTTACTGTACTGGGCTCGGTAGATGCAGTCTCCTTATTGACAGATGTGTTTGGTAATGTATCAGGTTCAATGTAAACAAATCTCCTGTAATCCTCTGGTTCCTTTTTGCTTTCTTCTTCAGTCTTTTCTGCAAACTCATCAACTTTCACATGTGCACTTTCTATGATTTTGTGAGTAGACAAATTCAAACATCTATATGCCTTACTCTTGCAAGAATATCCCAAAAATATTCCTTCATCACTTTTCACATCAAATTTTCCTTTTCTAGATTCTTTTAAGATGTAACATTTACTACCAAATACTTTCAGGTAACTTACATTGGGTTTATAGCCATACCATAACTCATAAGGAGTTTTGAATGTATCTTTCGTCAACTGTACTCGTTTTAAGGTATGAACTGCAGTGCTGATAGCTTCCTTCCAGTATTTCATAGCAATGTTCTTTTTAATCATTAGAGTCATTGCACAATTCATGATAGATCTGTTCCTCCTTTCAGCTATTCCATTCTGCTCAAGAGTTCCTGGGGCTGATACCTGTCTTTTGATTCCTCTTTCAATGCAAAAATTATTGAATTCATGGGAGATGAATTCACCACCTTTGTCTAATCTCAAGCACTTCATTCTTTTCCCTGTTTCATTTTCTACTCTTGCCAAATACCATTTGAATTTCTCAAATGCTTCTGACTTTTCTCTTAAATACATAATAGTCATCATTCTAGAGTAATCATCAACAAAAAGAATAAAGAATTTTTGTCCAGTATAGCTCTCAATTCCAACAGGTCCACACAAATCAGTATGCACAATTTCCAAAATATCTTCAAACTGATAGTTTTTACTTTTAAAGCTAGTCTTTCCCATTTTACCAATCTGACAATTCTTGCATAGACCAACATCAGGTTTCTTCAAAGTAGGAATACCTCTTACTTTCTTGAATTTGCTTATTTTCACCATATTATCAAAATTTACATGACATAACCTTTTGTGCCATAACCAACTTTCTTCAATTTGAGCAATAAAACATGAGCATTCACCAAGATCAAGATAAAACAAGTTACCTTTGGTTTGTATGCCTGATCCAATCAGTTTTCCCTTGTCATCCAATAGTCTTGCTTTGCCATGCATGAATTCAACCTTGAATCCAATGTTGATTAGCTGTGCTACACTTAGAAGATTATGCTTTAGTCCTTCAACCCAATATGCATTATCACATATAAGTTCTTTGGTTAATGAGATTCATCCTCTTCCTTTTATGCAACAAGGTTCATTGTTTCCAAACCTTACATTACCACCATCATAGTCTTCAAGGTGTTCAAACTTTGTTTTGTCACTAGTCATATGATGTGAACATCCACTATCTATGATCCATGTATCATTTTTGCTTACATGAGAGATAAGTGCCATCTTATCTTCATCATCATCAGATTCATCTTTTACAACAATGTAGACAATTTTATCTTCACTATTATCAGAATCCTTAGCCATAAAACATGTTTTCTTACCTTTATCCTTGAATGATTTAAAATTCTTCTTGCCATTGTACTTGTAACCTTTCTTCTCATCCTTGCTTTGCTTGTTTGGGCACCTAGCTACAATATGACCAATTTCTTCACATGAAAAATAGATTAAGGGAGTTTTACCTTTGTATTTACCTCTGCCTCTAGAATATTTCTTTGCAAGTAATGCTTCAATAACTTCAAGATCACTATCAGAACTTTCCTCTGATTCTTCTTCACTCTCTGACTGGATGTCCTTTATTTTCTTGCCCTTCTTAAGTGAAAGTTTGGCCTCAAATGCTGATTCAATATTTTTGGAAGTTGGAACATAGTTGTCATAGTTATCCAACTCAAAGGCTGTCAATCTTCCCACTAAGGCATCCAAAGTTATATTGTGATTTTCTTCACATCTTCTTTCTTGAATAGAAGATACTCTTATTGCATAGATAGGGAGTAATGTTTTAAGAATCTTACTTATAACAGTTTCATCATCAATTGTTCCTCCAGAAGCTCTGATTGCACTAACACTTGCCTTGATCCTTTCAATATATTTTGCAATGTTTTCATCTTCTCTCATTTTCATCTGATCAAACTATCCTCTTAGGCTTTCTGCTTTGGCTCTCTTCACATTGTCATCACCACTATAAATTTTCTTCAGCTTGTTCCACATTGCATAAGCAATTGTGTAGTCTTTGATCTCATCAAATTCTTCATAGCTGAGAGCTGATGCAATGTCTATCATCATGGTGTTATGGTTCTTTTTCTCTACAATGTCTTCAACAGATAATGTGCCAGTAGGAGCTATATATTCTTCATCAAGATATTTGCATCCTAAATCACCAATGGAAGCCAGATGAAGTCTCATGAGACCTTGCCATGTTGAAAAGTTATCTTTGTTAAGCCTTAGAATTTCTCTCTTGTAAGACATCCTGATCTTTAGCTTAGGTCCTTGAAACCCTTTCTGCAAGCACCAAATGCTCTGATACCAATTGTTGGAAACATAGATGGAGTAACTGAGAGGGGGGGGGGGGGGGGTGAATCAGTTAACCACACAACTATTATCACAGATCCCTTAGACGTCTTATTAATTCATTTACTATTGTCACTAGATAAACATACAGAGAAATGCTGAAACTCGATTATTGCAATGAGTATTAATTATAATTGTTCTTAAGCATTCATTAGTGATTAACATGCATGCATAAAGAAAATAACATGAACACAAGAGACACCAGATTTAACATGGAAACCCAATATGGGAAAAACCACCAATGTAACTAGTTACTATTTTTCACTCTTCTGAAGTGATGCCCTATTAGGAGCCAACCCAGTAAAAGGTTACAAAACAAACTGTTAGGTGTGACCTTGTTAGAGGATTTAATCACCCTATTAGGAGTGGCCTTGTAAGAGGTCTTGAAAAAATTCAATAGAACTGTCACCTTGTTAGAGGATTTACAAAATGGCTGTTAAACCAACTTGGTTAAGAGATTTTTAAATCACTGCTACAATGGTAAGAAAGTAACAATGAAATGACCTGAATAATAATGCAACTGAATTGTTGATTACATATCTTTGTTCTGCTTCACTAGATCCTTCCTGATCAAATAAATCTTCGCTGCTCCTCGAGGATATCTAACCATCCTTCAAAATTCGCACACACCTTCCTTCAAAATGATTTGCATGTTCGCTCAGAGACTTCCACACTTGCACATTATTTTTCCCACACTGAATTCACCACTTGACCTTCTATATATACCATTCAGATTGTCAAGTCGACACTAATAATCATTGCAAACATTAACGCTCATTAAAATAGTTGGCTGGAATAAACAAACTTTATTTCTCAAATTAACAAAATCCTTTATTGGGCTGACCTTGCTCGGTAAACACTAATCTTGAAAAGATTTCCTTTGGTGACCGAGTGAACTCGGTAAACACTAACTTTCCTTCGATAACCATGGAAGCTTGGTTAACACTATTTTCTACCATACTTTCCTTTGATGCCCGAGAGATCTCGGTAGACACCGAAAACTGCCTTGCTAACCGACTAAGCTCGGTAGACACACAAAACTGCTTATTGATATGACATTTGTGTGACATCAAAGACAACACACAATTAGATAATTGTATCCAACAATCTCCCTTAGACAATTGTATCCAAAAAACCTTGTCTCTGGTGCTTGTTCTATTGTAGTTCATTATTGTTTGGTTGAGAAATGTGTGGCCTCTATGGATTGCTCCTTGATTGGTAAGTTCATTGGTGTTAGGCCTAATATTGACTTGATGCACACGTGGGTGGCCTACATATGGAAAATAAAAGGTTAGATTAATGTTTTAACTATGGATAAGGGGTTCTTTTCCTTTATTTTTACCTTTGAAGAAGATTTAAAATTTATTTGTGGTTGGGGGCCCCTGGATCGTGGCAAGGGCCACATTGGTGTTGAAGAAATGTGAACTAGATTTTTTTCCACTTCAGTGGGTCTTTGATGTTGCCTGAGTTTGGGTCAAGCTTCTTGGTTTACCTCTATATTTTTGGGATGCGAAAGTCTGTAGTGGAATTATTTCTTTCTTCGGGGAGATCATCTTTGTGGTTCCTATGATGATGACTAGTAAGTGACTTATTTATGCTAGAATCTATATAAATATCAAACAATCCTCATATTTTCTAGTTGAAGTTTCTATTATGTCCAAATTGGGCACTTGGGCTCAAGCCATTGAATTCAAAAGTACTCCTGTTTCTTATTTCCATTGTAAGAAAATTGGACACTAAGCTAAGGATTGCTCGTTGAAGCTCAGTCTAAAATTAGATACCCCAAAATGGTCTGGAGGAAGAAAGAGGGTAATTGTGAGTTAGGGGTGGATTCCAATGGGTCAAAGGGGGATTCAAACAATAATGTCTTGGAATCATAACATATGGTGGTTGGACCTAAAAATCATAGATCTAAGGAAGTGAGTAGTGAAAATATTATCAATTAAGTGATCATTTAAAGGGAGGATTTCGAAGGAAAGAAATGTAATATTTCAAGGGAGGATTCAGAAGGAAAGAAAGGTAATGAATAGGTGGTCCCTTCTAGGAAGCCTTTGGAAGAAAAGAATGATAATGAATTGGTAGTCTCTTCTAGGGAGGCTTTGAATGAGAGGAAGATTGAGAAGAGTTGTATCCTAGAGGTTCCTAATATGTTGAATGGGGATACTCAGATTAACCTTTTGATAAATCTTTCCAATAATTTAGAAATTACACAAATGGAAACTAAATATCTTTTCAAGGTAGTGATGGCACAGTAAATGATAAAGAGATATTTTTCTTTGATGAGGGAATTCAGTCCATAAGAGTGGAAGGGGATGATTCAATTCCCTTTTCACTAGTAAAATTGAAAGAAAGGAGAAAGAATGGTGCTCAAGTTTCAAGAGTCAATACCAAGAGTAAGAATAGATTGAATTGTGACATAGTTAATAAAGGGGTTGGTAGGCCATCTTTTATTAAAGCTCTGAAAAAATGAGCAAGGGGAATGTTGCTCATGGGTTATAATGGACTTTTTATGGATATGGGCCTTACAAGCTCCTCCTTCATTGAATTGAAAATTATCTCTTGACATCTAAGGGGGTTGAATCACCACCAAAAACATGCTCTATTATCTAACCTGATAAGAGAGCATAGGCTTGACATTTGTATTGTGCATAAAATAAAAATTCTAGCTTCAAAGCTTGTTGATATGAAATTGGGTTTATTTAAGGTGGGGTTCATTGTGTAGATTCAGAGGGTGCCTCTAGAGGATTAGCTATGTTTTGGAACCCCAAGCTTGTTAAATGTAATATTGTTTTTTCATCTCCAAACCATCTTGCTATTAAATTTAAGCATTTAAACCATGATTTGTGTTGGGTGATATCTAATATTTATGCTCTAAAAAATGGAGTTGCTAGAAGAATCCTTTGGGGCTCTTTGTCAGCCTTCATACCTATGATTGGAAATGAGAAGTGGATAGTTATGGGATATTTTAACACTTCTATGTATAGCTCAAAAAAAATGGGTGGAGTTTTGGTTACAACCGATAACTGTCAGGACTGGATGGATTTCATAAATAGGTAGGGTCTGTTAGATTTAGATTTGCATGGTGCCTTATTTACATGGTCCAACAAAAGCATAAGAGAGGACCATATTTCAGTTAGGCTAGATAGGGCCCTATTATATAAGTCTTTTGATTAGTTGAATCTTTATGATTACAAATATTCTCTAACATGTATTGGTTTGGACCATTTTCCTATTTCTTTGGATGTCAGTAAATTAAGAAGAAAAAATAATTTCCCCTTTATATTTTAGAAAAGGTGGACTCTGAATCTTGATCTTAAGACCAAAATCAGCGAGTAGTGGGTTGTTGATATCCAGGGTACTTCTATGTACCATGTGGCTAAGAAGATGGCTATTGTCAAAGCTAATGTTAAAAAATGGAATCCATCTTCTTTTGGGCATATTTTTGCTAGTAAGAAAAAGTTTAAGAAATATGTGGATAGCGTTTAGGAGAAAATTCATTCCCAAGGAGCTCATGGGGATCTCATCAGCTAGGAAATTTCAATCCTTTCTAAGTTGCATGATCTTATAGAAAAGGAGGAAGAATTTTGGAAGCAAAGGTCTAGATCTATTTGGTTAAAAAGAAGAGACACCTAAATAGTTTTTTTTTTCCACCTGACTATTCTTAAACATTAGGCCACTAATAAAATTCATTCTACCAAATTCAATGGTAGGAACTTTTAAAAGGAGGAAGACATTATGCAAGCTACCATGAATTATTCCTCCTCCCTACTATCTAATGATCAGGCTCTAGATGTTGTTAGCTAGCAAAGTTTACTTGATTAAATTCCCTCTAAGATATCTTAGGAGATAAATTGTATCCTAACTAGGATTCCATTTGACAATGAAGTCTTATTTTTGTTTATGTTACATTTTCTCTCATGACTTCTTTTGGGTTAATCCTTAAAGCACTTGAGACGTCGTCACCTTGGTCCTTATACCTTGGTACATAATATCATACACCACTACATTTCTTAAACATTTATATATAATCATATAAGATTCACAATAATCACCATCACATATTTCTTCTTCTTGACCATAATTTATCTCATTTTGATTGTTCATCTATATATTTCATCCTTCCATGTCCTGTTAATGGAGCATGTCTCTAACCATCATGGCACTTGAGAGATATCATTACTCCTCCATTTATAGCTTTTATTCTTTTCCTTCTTCTACTTCCACTCAAAAGCTACTTCTAAAGCCAACAATCTTTCAAAGCGAGACAAATGTAGATGCTTACACATTAATTAGTCCTAGTGGATTCCAATTATATCACTAGATTGATTAATTAAATAAATCCTCAAATCATCACATTCGATTAACTAATTAATAATATTAAGTATTATCAATTAGTTAAATATTTTCTTAACCAATTTATTCCCAAATGATTAATTTAATTAACTCCATCTATTATTCTCTCAGTTTTTTTATTAATTAATTCATTTCAATTCTCCTATTTGTAATCTCATATTATAGTCTAAATTAATTAATAGTTTATTATTAATTTATTTGTTTCCAAATATAATCACATATAATTAATTAAAATTATTATCTTTTCATGAATTCTATAAATAACTTCATGTATGTACAATAACTAATTGTAAAAGATGATTAATTATCACATGCTATTTCCAAATTTCATCTTTTTCTATAAATATTAATTTTGATTTTATTCTTAAATGAAATATAAGTAAATAAATCAAAGATTACACAAATTAATCTCTACAATTTCATGAGGAAAATTTTCTAAATATGAAAAAATTTATGAATTTATGTTGCAGAAATCTCACAGCTATTTGGAGCATGCACAAACAATAAATCATTGCAATCGTTAATTCAAATTTTGCTCCATATTCAAATTGAATTAATTTTATTTAATATTATTTATTTTTAATAATTTCAGATTTATTTTATTGTAATTAATTTTACATAGTGGGAGAATGATTTATTGTGTCATAACATTATTGGCATTGTTATATGTGGTAGAGTTATGAGATAAACACATTTGAATTAAAAAGAAATAGTTTGATTGTTTTAAATTGTGTTAAAATGTATAAAAACCAACAATACCAACAATACCAACAATCAAAGACTGTTATTATAGACAATTAATAATAAGAATCATTCACAGAGACTAGATCTCTATAGTCTGTAACTGTCAGTGTGCTGTTCTTTTAGATTGAGCACATCATCATAATGAAAGTGTGAAAAGGAAAAGAATAACACAAATTCAAAGAAGGTAAATTTAGAGGGAAAAAAATGATAAAAAGAAAAAAAACAGAATAAAAACAAATGAAAAAAGATAACTAAAAAAGAGAAAACTAAAACAAATCTATATATTGAGTCTTTTTTAATGACATTATTAAGATAAACAGAACAAAACAGAACAATATAAACAAAAGAAAAATTATTAATATACAAACAACAAAATTAATAAAAAAATATATTAATACACATAAACAACATGATCTAATCAAATTGGTAAATCATGTTTTACCAATTATCTTTTGTAGAATTAAGATACGTTTTAGATTGTTGCATTTTCTAACTCCCTCCTATGAGAGATTCAAGTGGCTTTTCCCATCAAGTAGCTTGTGAATCCATGCACCAACAGTAGAAATCAGATTGTGAAATATTGAGCAGAGCTTCAGGGCTCATTTTCTCTAGGTCTTTCTGTTTCATTCTTGAATACGCCACATTCTCAGGAAGAAATTCGGTTGCACTGAGGGAAGCAGACTGGGAATGCTTCTGATTTCTCATTTTCTTGTAAATATGCATTGCTGCCACACTATCTTCATATGGGTCATGGGTGCCATTCTGAATTTTATACCTGCCAAAACATACAAAAAAACACATCTTTTCTTTGATATCATAATGTATCACTTTGTATTAGCATATACACTTTAAGCAGAATTTCCAAATTAAACCCAATAAACAATTTGCTATTCTGTAAAAATGATGAATTGCAGGATACCAGTGAGCAGTCTCATGAAGATTGAAAAGTTAAGAATTAATTTACAAATTGACAAACTGCTTTCTAATACATCAAAGCCTTCGATATGTGGATTACAAAATCAATTTATCTTGGTATATTTCTTGTTCACATAATATTCAATGAATAAGGTGCAGAATCAAATACCCTATAAACGATTGAGTGAGATACTTGAGCGAATTGCTGGTTTTATTGCTCTTTAGCAGTGGAATGTACTTAGCAGTGTCCCTGAGAAACCAACATGTGTAAATACTAAATTATGAATTTATATTCTTAATTTGAACCTCATCAAATTAAAAGGTGATCAAAATTTAATATTTGATATATAGACCTGATAAGTTGGGTAGGGTATTCCATTCCCAAGCATTGCAAGTCATGATCTAAGCCATGTCCAACAAGAACCTTGGCTTTTCCACCTTTCAAACGAATTCGCCAAATTGCTTCTCCATTACATAAAATCTGCTGAATTTTTTCTTGCGCTTGCTTGAGTGGCATGGCATCCATGAGATGTTCTGGTTTGATGCCAGTGACAACGTATCTATAAACAACATCCACCAATTTAAATGATAAATTCATATAGTAATGGCAGACTACAACAACAAAAAGAGTATATGTTTGAAACCTTTTATTACCTGTAATCTGTGATTGGAATTGGAGGCTTGACATAACAATGGAAGACCACTTTTTCTTCCTCATCTACCAAGCAGACTCGTGCACAAAGGTCTAGAGACCCATCCTGACCACCACCCACCATCTCACAATCCATTGCAATGGCAGAAATAATGCTCTTACTTGAGTTTTCACCTTGAATCTGCCCATTTTCTGCTTGGCTCCTCTTATTCATTGAGGAAAGCCGTAGCCCAGAAATCTGTATGGATGTAAACTTCTTAAAACAATGATTATTTTGGTAAAAATGACTGGTCAGAAGAAATTAGGGCATTTTTCATTGAATAAGGAATGAAAAACTGGTGGGTTAAAGTAGTTGATAAACTTTGGAATCAAGAAAAACAGAGCTTCAAATTCTTTAAGAACTTACAGGAGGCAATGGTGGCATGGATTGACAGGCTGGTCGATGATAATTTAGTTGCTCTGCAGTGGGGAAAACTTTGAGACAGAGGCTGCATCCCCTTTCACTGAATTGTTTGGCACACTCAGCTTTTGGTAATGGACCTAATCATGATCAGCTCAGAAACATAGTATTAAAAACTATAAATTAGAATTAGGGAATATTCAATATGTGACAGTGAATTAAGATGGCCTAAATCTTTTTAGATCATGCAGTGGTACTTTATATAAAGATGTCCAAAGAGCTTACATTAAATTCTAGTTTTTAACCCATGTGGTTATCCTTGACAGGGGAAAAGAACAAAATAAGGATAACATGATAAGAAGAAGATAAAAAGAAAAATACCAATCAAATGTTCCCTCAGCGAGTCATAGAACCTGCAATGCTTTTTGCAAATAGCACAAATTGGTTCATGTGGAGAATGATAAGAAATTTTCATGTGCTCCACAAGATGTTCCAGTTTGTTAAATTGTCTGAAGCATGCTGCACATTTATGCCTGCAAATTAAAGATAAAATTATCTGCATAAGTACTTAATATTCTCACTTTAAGACACATCTTCACAGTAGTGTTATAAAGGCTAGTCCTTCAAACAGTTCTCAAAAGTAGAAATAGGCTTGCAATAAGTTCGCTCACGAAAAGTTGTCTGACATCTTTTTCAGACAGACAGTTGCATGCAATCAATTTGATTTTCCCCTGTAGAAAGTCCCTTGTTGAAGCATTTTAAAGTTATGTCATATGAGGGAAAGAATATCTTAAGCCATAACGGCCAGCACTAGTTAGCAGATTTAATCGTAAAACTATTTTCTTTTAACATTTTTTAGTATCCTTTTTAAGATTGAATAATTGTTGATATGGACATTCTTAGGGTAGAACTAAGAAAATAGTGAGAATGGAACTTCACTTCACACAAACTAAAGAGCAGACTGAGCCTTTTCAAAGATCTACTAAATTAATCATCATTGATAGAGTACTGTGTACCTTGTAAAAATAAATGAACAAGATAAAAACATGTTGATACACTGGTATTGCTGTATAAGCAATTTTTCTATTAAATTTTTTTCAGGAGGTACACAATCAAAAGAGTGAGGAAGCAAAGCCACATTAGCTTGCATTAAGCTACAATCTCACCACTACATGATTAAGTTGTATTGAGTGTAGAGCATATATCAGTATATTTGATAAAACATTTGATTATTTACTGATTAAATAGTTTTTTAAATATACATTGGTTTGTTTTGAAGTAAAATAAAAGAATTCATTAATATTTAAGACTTATTAGTTGAGGATTTTAATACTATGTCTTTTCAAATTTTATTTGGGAATTTTCAAATTATTCTAAATTTTTAGCAATTGTTTGATTAACAATAATAAATTTTCATGATAAAAATTGTTTGATTAATGAAATGTTGATGCTAAAAAAGTCATACACAATCTTATTCAGAAACATAACAGTAATAATTTTTTGATTGAGAAGCCTCTTGCTTATAACTACTAAAAAAATTTAAACATCAAATCAATAAATACAATCACAGTTATTAGAACATATTCAATTATAAGATCCACCTTAATATAATATTAAGATGCACGATTGCTAAACTTAGATAACCAGCAATCCAATCACTACAAGGATATGAAAACAAACTCCTACATTAAATCAATTGCAGAGGAAGAGCACCTCAGAGATTCGGTTGACTCCTGAGTTCGGTCCATGAGATTTTGAAGGAGTTACTGCTGTTTTGATATGGAGCCTGGAGCAAAGGGGCCTTTATATAGCCCATTTCTCAAATAAAGCTCACCGCCATCAAAATTGTTGACATTCCTCTCCCATCTCTTTCCTGATTACAACAGGAAGAATCCAGCTTTTTTCACACAAAAAAAAGAAGTCAAATAGTTCATGATAAAGATTTTCACTGAAGTGCTTTGTGACCATACAATTTAGATACGAATTCTCGAGGCTCATTGTCCCTCTTTTATACTTACAATTTAGATACGAATTCTCGAATGACTCATTGCCCCACTTTTATACTAACAATTTCATGTGAAAACCATAATAAAAAATGGCACTGTAAATCAGCTGCGAAGCTTCACATTCCCGCGACAAGGAAAAATAAGTAAATGTTCTCAGTAAAGTGAAGAATCAACTAGTGAAAGCTATGTACGATGTGAAGAGACAACTTGTCAACCGAATCTTGAGAATGGGAGCTTTCGGTTTCCACGAATGTTCTCTTCAAAGGATGATGACACTCTACACACTCAACCGGCCTATTGCAAAGTGGTTAGATAGTGCATTTCAAAGAAATTCTCATCAGCATATGCTACGATGCGATACTTTGACTTCAAATTTGATGTCACGGAGTAATTTGTATAAAAACGGGTTTAATGGGTTTTTTTTAAGAATTTATTTCTCATTGGAGTTATGAATATTAAGTAGGTTTCAAAAAGATCTCAACAACTGGAAAATGATATAATAACATGAAATGAAGATCGATAAAGGAACAGGCGTTAGATCTAGAGATGCCTTTGAGGAAGGAATAACATAGCTACAAATAAGGAAACTCTAATCGTTGAGTTTTGAAACCAAATCTTATCAAATAACTTTGATGTGTAGATTTAAAGCATAACCTAAATGAACCATCCTACCATTTTTCAAAGACGAACAAGGTTCAAGTTATACATAGTTTTAGAATTCATATTGCACTTGTCTTTAGGAAGAAACCCTCACATATTCCTTATGGGACCCACAACTACAATATCCAAATCCTTTCCTTTATCCCTCATAACAAAGCCTTCTTTAACAACTTATTAACACTCTTTCCCATTCTTAACAATATAGTGTTTTCCTTTATCATATTGGTATGAACGGAAAAAGTGTGGACAACTTTAGTTCAATGCAGGAAAGCCTACACGAGGACTCATAATGGATTATTTATTCCCAAAAACCAAGTTTGGATCATAAATTTATAACTTTTGACTACACCTTATTAATATCAACACTTACACAAAATCAAGAGAAAACTGTGTGTTTTATTGATTGCACGACATTGTCAATAGATAAAAATTGACCAGGAAAGTTGGTAATACATTGTATGATATTGACATCATAATACTTTAAAGGAAGCCTTGGGGGATTCGCTAAAGTAGAGATCATATCAACTTTCTCCTTTGTAACATAAAAACTAGTCAACCCTTTTTCATATACATATTAGACATACCAAGCAACCAAGAAACTCCTTGCAAAACTCTTGTGCTTTCCTCAATAATTTTGAAAGAGAATAATAAAAATTTAGTTGTAATGACATCCACAAAAACTTGACCATGCATCCATCATTTTAGGGCCCAACCTCAAAACAAAATTAAAATTTGAATAAAATCCCAAGAATCTCTCAGCAAAGCATCTCCTATGTGGTTTAAAGTTAGATATTGATAATAACAACATCAAGCACCCTAAGAATGTCATACGATCTGTCCAAAGTATGAGAAGCTTCATCAATTTTAAGGTCAAAAGGAAAAAAAAGCTGAATAAAAAGATAATCATCCACTAAATATTATCACTACAGTAGAATCTATAATTTGTATAGTGTTTGTACGTCAACACATGCATCATAGAATTAAACTCACGAGAAGAATTAGCATGGATCTTATAATTTGAATAATTGAAAAATAGGATAGAAAGATGTCATAGGAATATCGATAATAGGATAACAAATACCAAAAGAGGACCAAATATCGTAGGAATACCAATGTCAATGGAAGGTTTCATAATAGAAGAGATAAAATATTGCTTAGAATTACTTTGGAAAGTGTTAGGAGATAGATTTACAACCCCTCTATATCCTTAACAAGGCTTCAAATTCCACCAAAAGTGTTTCGAACACATATCACAATATTTTTTCCCTGTCTTGGGTAGAAACTTCGAAGGGAGGAGATCTTAAGCATAGGGTGACCAAGTTCAAGATCTAAATGGATCTAGGTAGGAAAATTGATTGTCAAAGAGAGAAGAAATTCCCTTTTCAAACTCCTAAAAGTATTGCAACTAAGACCACCAAAAAATCCATCTTAATGACCAAATGTGTACATTTACATAACTATGAAATTGGTGTTTTAGAATATGTGTGAAAGTTGTAGTTTATTTTTCACCCAATCAAAAAAGGTATGATCACATTATTCACCTATATAATAAAGATATTGGGAATATAAATTTTATGAGACAAACATATTTGTTATTATGACAAAACATTTGATGACCTAGAGGAAATATATGGTTGTGCCTATTTATATAGAGAATAGAGATAATTATAGTCATTTTTTATTTATTTATGTTTAAACATATATTATTCAAATAAAATATAAATGTTTGTTTGTTTTAGCATATGTTAACTATAGTATCATCATGAACAATGGCATGGGTGTGAGAACAAATCTCCTATCTTCAAAAGTGAAATAATCCACTGCAAGGTGTTTAAGTGTGCATTAGATCAACCATGGGGAAAGGCTATTTGGAATAATGTATTTGTTTCATGAGGGTGCTTGGCTAGTAAAATTATCGATCTAGCTTGGATCTAAGTAACTTAATTTCATTTTACTATGAAAACTTTCTATCTTTTATGAGATTTTGAATTTTCAAGGATGAACTTGTAGTAAATAAATTTGAAGCAAAATGCTAAATTTTCTAGCTTAAAATATTCATCACATTGAACAGAAAGTCTAAAAGGGATAGTGTGGTACAAAAAGAAAATCAAGTGAACTTTCAACTATTTGGACAATAATTCACCAAATGAAAACATGTTATTTAGAAGGTAAGAGTACATAACCAAAACTATGAAAATATGAACTAGAAATTTCTAACTTACATAGATATGTAGTGTTGTAGTGCCCACCCATAGTTTGTTTTTAAAGTTTTATATTTTCAAACTCGTTTAAGCCACTTTCATGTGTGTGTTGATTATTTCACATTTATTGTGTGGTTTTAGATGTATGACATTACATGGTGGTTTGATATTGGATAGTCATGAGATATCATATGTTTGCAGTTAGATGATGCTAGTTACATGGATGATAATTATTTATATATTAAAATGTCATTTATATTCATAATTTTACATACCTCATACTTGCATGCGTATGGCTATCATGTATGTTTTACCTTTCTATTTGATGTGTTTGATGTGGTTGTGGGATGGAGTCATAGTTACTTGCTTGTGGGATCCACACGATGTCTCAATCCCTGACATTACTTATATATATATATGTGTGTGTGTGTGTGTGTGTGTGTGTGTGTACATACATGCTTATTTTTTATGTAGGTTTGTACATACCGGACATCAAATTCTTTGAATTATCAGGATGAGTGTGTCCTATCACAATGTCTCAATGGTAAGAGAGGGGAGATAACATTCATGTCTGAATCCCAACCTAAGCCATTTTATTGTCCTAAAATGGTGGACAAGTTTCTAATAAATTGTTAGATAACTAAGAGTGGGGGCGAATCAGTTAATTCCAATTATCATATAGTCCCAAACTCCTAGATGTATATAATGAAACTTTCTCAAACAAATAACCAACTAGGTAAGATAGCAATAACAATCTTTATGTTCATTTACCGAATGCAAGCAAAATCAATACTCCGTTTCCCGATTAATCAAAAATATGAAATGTGTAAAGTAAACTATAATCCAATCACATCAAGTAACACATAACACAATAATTTTAACGTGGAAACCCTACTAAGGAAAAAACCACCTGGGACCGGTAACCCAAAATATTTCACTCTTCTGAAGTGAGCTCAGTTAGGAGACAACCCTGTTAAAGGTTAAAATGCACATTGTAAGGTGTGACTTGGTTAAATGATTTGTCACTACCAGTTAACTCTCAACCAACATTGACTATGGGGTCAAAAAGAAAACCATCAACATTCATAGAATGTCATATTGAAATACAAATAAGACTGTTAAGTCTACTTGGTTAAGAGATTTAGCTGTAACAATTGTTAAACTGATATAGTAGTGATCTGATTCAAATACAACTAAGATTGCAGATTTTATATCTAAGCTAAGCTCATAATACCTCCTTTGATCAATAATCACTTCAATCCTTCATCATATTCAGCTTGGTCAACAATACTCTAATGCTCGGTTATGCATGTAGTTTTTCTTGGTTCTGTTTGTAACCATTTTGATCAGTGGTTCATGAAAACTTCTTTCCACATGATTTCTCCTATAGAGTCAATTAGCTCCTTATTTCAACAATGAATCTCATATCTCTTTAAATAGAAATCATAAACCATTTTCATCTCATCCATTAGATTTTGCCTCTTAATATCCTTCGTCCATTTTACTGCTTCAAGCTTCCTCGACAGATGTGTCTCTAACACATTTCAATCCTCTTCATTTGATCATCTCTGAATTTTGTCAGTCATTTGATCCTCATAACTAACTTTATCTCTTATTTTAGAATCATACGCAATTTGCTAGCTCATCAATTTAGTCGGTTGTTATAACATTTAGATGTTTTCCCTTACTCAGTTAATACAGAATGTGTCGGTGAATACTAACTTGGTTATTACTAATACTCGGTATACACTGCACTGTCTCAGTATATACATAAATCTTCAATTACCGACCACATTAACTTGTTCAGTTCTTATCTTCAATACATAAAAAATTCATGTAATATAATCAAGTCAACAAAATGATGCCATAGACTCATCAATAAGTTACCAAATGTATATCTTAGCCATATCTCTATATCCATCTCTTCTTTATGTAGATATCTATTTCCTTTACCATTTTTCTTCTTCAGATGTTTGTAACTATCATGATAAGTATAGTCAAAACTAGTTGACATCAATGACAACATAACGATTGATTCAATTGCCTTACATATCAATTTAATAGCCCGGTGATCTCTAATCACTATCTTTCACTTGTCCATTCAGTTCATTGGGTTATTCAATTAGTTGTAGATTATCAATATCTCCCTTTGGTGGCATTGATGGAAACACAATATGAAATATGCCAAAGAATACCAAACATCTGTACTACAACTCTATCATTTAATATGTTTAATCAATACATAGCATTTCATCATTTTCAGCAGACTCTCCCTGTGGATTTGATCTTCTTCTTCTTTGTGTTCTCTCTAACTGATATTTTTTTGAATCTTTCTCTCCATTTGACAAAAATGCCAAAATCAATAAACAACTCTTCAATAGCTAAAAATATCACTGTTGTTCGGTTCAGATCATGTACCTTAATGTACAAATATATAATTTTATTGTTCCAACTTTCACAACCTTAGGAAACCTAAAGTGTGAACAATTTTGCATCAACATCATTTGATTTTCCGATAAAGTATAGGTTGATGCAACCTCCTGATCACCTTAGTGACTGATAGATAGGGGATGGATCCCTAGTCTAGTTCTCAAGTACTCAAATGTATCCTCTGGTAAGGGTTTAGTAAACTTGTCTGCAAGTTGTTCTTTAGATTTCATAAACTCTAGTTTCACTTTCTTTTCTTGTACTTGTTCCCTCAAATAGTGATACTTAATAGATATATGGTTTGTCTTAGCATGCATCACCGAATTCTTGTAAATGTTTATAGCACTTGTGTTGTCACAATATATAATCATTGGATCCGTGATCTCCTCATTCATTCCTTTCAACAATTATTTTATCCATGCAATATTTGAATAATTAGTAGTAGTAGCAACATATTCTGCTTCAATAGTAGACTAAGAAATACATGCCTATTTCTTACTTATCCAAGTAACTAACCTTTCTCCCAAAAAGAATGCTCCACTGATTGTGCTCTTCTGGTCATCTATATTTCTAGTCTAGTATGTGTTAGTGTAAATTTTTAATTCAAAATTTCCTTGTTTCTTATACCATAAACCATGATTCTCATTTTTCTTCAAGTATCTCAGAATCCTCTTAACAACAGTCATATGTGATTCGTTAGGATTATCATAAAATCTTGCTACAATCCCAATAACATGTGCAATATCCGGTCTACTATGCACAACATACATTAGTTTTCCAATCATTGATATATATAAGGTCTAACTTACCTCGGTTGACTGATCATCCTTTGTTAATTTGCATCCTGTGACCATCGGTGTACCTACTAGTTTTGAATCTTCTATACCAAAAGTCTTCAATACTTCTTTGATGTATTTTGATTGTGTTATGAATATCCCTTCATTTTGTTATAGAATTTTTAGGCCTAGAAAGAATTTAATCTCTCCAAACATTGACATCTCAAATTCCTTTCTCATTTTAGCAGCAAATGCTTTGCAAAGATTATCATGTCCGAAAAATATAATATCATCAACAAAGATTTCAGCAATAAGAATATTGTCACTTTCAAATACAAATTGATATTGTCACTTGTCCTCACAAATCCAATAATAATAAGATAGGAATGCAATCTTTCATACCATTCTCTTGGTACTTTCTTTCTTCCATACAGTGCTTTGTGCAATTTACATACCATGTTCTGCTTATTTGGATCAACAAAACCTTTAGGTTGTTCAATATAAACCTCTTCCTCAAGTATTCCATTCAAAAATAAAGATTTAGCATCTATTTGATATAATTTAAATCCTTTATGTGCAACATATATGTAAGTAGTATTCTAACTCCTTCAAGTCTAGCAACTGGTGAAAAAATCTCACCATAGTCTATACCTTCTTCTTGTGCATATCCTTTACAAACAAGTCTTGCTTTGTTCCTAGTGACTTCACCATTTTCATTCAGCTTGTTTCTAAATATCCATTTGGTTCCAATTACATTTTTATCACTCGGTCTTGGTACCAGTGTCCATGTTTTATTTTTCTCTATCTTCTCAATTTCATCATTCATGGCCTTAATCCATTCCTCATTCTCAAGTGCATCTCTAACATTCTTAGGTTCAAATTCACAAACTAAACATGTGTTTTTCCTCAACTTACTTTGTGGCATCATGCCAGCTTGCTTGTCTCCAATGATTTGGTTTTGTGGATGGTGTCTTCTCACAAATTTAGCTAACACTTTCTCTCTTCTTTGTTCATTAGTTGGTGCAGGTTCAATTTCTTCATCGATAGTAATTTCCTGATTCTCAATGTCGATAGGCTGGTGCTCAGTGTCTTTATCCTATTTCTCAGTAGCTTCTACCTGTCACTCAGGTAGAGGGTCAGGTAACTCAATGAATGTATGTATACAATAGTCATCTGGTTCTTTCCTTCTTTCTTCATCATTTTTCTCAGCAAACTCATCGACTTTCACATTACCACTTTCAATCATTTTGTTAGAAACCTTATTCAAATATTTGTAAGATTTTTTGTTAGTAGAATATCCAAAAAATATTCCTTCATCACCTTTAGAATCAAATTTCTCATTTCTATCATCTTTCAGAATATAACATCTACTTCCAAAATTTCTGAAATAACTTACATTAGGTGTGTATCCAAACCATAACTCATAAGGTGTCTTATTTGAATCTTTCTTCAGTTGTACTCAGTTCAATGTGTATACAAAAGTGCTAACAATTTCTCTCTAGTACATTTGTGAAACATATTTCTCAATCATCAGTGTTCTAGCACAATCAACAATGGATCTATTCCTCCTTTCAGCAATACCATTCTACTGTGGTGTTTTCGGTGTAGAAACCTATCTTATAATTCCATGCTCATTACAAAAGTTAGTGAATTCATCAGAAATAAACTCACCTCATCTATCAGATCTTAAGAATTTTAACTCTTTTCCACTTTCCTTTTCTACTTTAGCTTTATACCATTTAAACATTTTGAAAGCTTCAGATTTCTCTTTCAAAAACATAACTGTCATCATCCTAGAGTAGTCATCAACAAATAGAATAAAGTATCTGTCACCATAATAACTCTAAGTTCTCATAGGACCACATAAGTCGGTATGAAATAACACCAAAATAGTTTTAGATGAATAGGTCTTGTTCTTGAAACTATATTTTGACATTTTTCCCATTTGACATTGTTTGCACATGACATGGTCAAGTTTAGATAACCTCGGTAAACCTCTAAATTTTCTCTTCTTACTGATCTTAACCATGTTTTCAAAATTCGCCTGACATAAGCTGTTATGCCACAACCACACATCTTCAGTTCTAGCCATTAAACATGAAGTTTCAACATTGTCATGATAAAATAGATTACCTTTAGATTTTTCACTAGTACTAACCAACTTTCTTATTTCATCATAGATCTTCACCTTCCTACTTTCAAATGCAACTTGGTGACCTGAGTTATTCAACTGTGCTACACTTAACACGTTATAGTTAAGTCTCTTCACCCAATATGCATTTTCACATTTAATCTTATTATTCAACATGATAGATCATTTTCCCTTCACTTGATAAGGTGTATCATTACCCATTTTAACATATCCTCCATTATAGTGTTTAAGGTATTCAAATTTATCATCATCACCAGTCATGTGATGTTTACAACCACTATTAATGATCCATATATCATTCTTTCTAACTTTAGAGATAAGTGTTGTTTCTACATACCTTTCTTCTTCTTTTGAATCTTCTTTCAAAGATACGAATACCACTTCAATGTCTTCATCAGTGTTGGTGTCGGTGTCATCATCATCATCTCCAACAAGGTAACATCCCTTCTTACCTTTGTCTTTGTAGTCTCAATTTTTTCTTCTATCATAGTGTCGATTACCTCTACAATCTTAGTTATCTCTTCTGTCATACTTCTTTTCACCAAAATGGTCATTATCTTTGTCATCATATTTCCTATTCGGACATCTAGCTACAATATGACCAATTTCTTTACAGTTAAAACATGCTAGAGGTAATTTCAATTTATACCTTCCTTTACCTTTCTATAGCCTTCTAGCCATAAGTGCTTCAAGTTCATCAAGTCCATCTTCATCACTTTCATTGTCACTTTTATTCCTCATCATATGTTTACTGCTTGACTTTCCAATTTTCAAAGATGACATAAATGCAGACTCAACACTCGGTAAAATACTATTATCATAGTTATTCAGCTCAATAGTAGTTAATTTAATGATCAGACTATCAAGTGCAAGAACATTACCCACTGCAGATCTCATTTCATGAATTACAGAGATTCTAATAGCATAGACTGGCAGCAAGGTTCTAAGAATTTTACTCACAACAATGTCTTCATCAATAACACCTCCTGGTCCTCTATATAGCATTGACAACCTCCTTGATTTGGTTGTTGTACTGTGAAATGTTTTCACCTTCTTTCATCTTCATGTCATCAAATCTTCCTCTTAGGATTTCAACTTTTTCTCTCATCACATTCACATCTCCTTCTTAGAATAGTGTCAGTTTGTCCCACATTACTTTTGTTGAAGTACATGCTTTGATAGCTTCAAATTCTGTATCAGATAGGGCAGCAACAATCTCTATCATTACCATGTTGTATTCATGTCTATCTCTCATCCGATCAATAGTCAAAGGTCCAATAGTCAGTTATATGTACTCATTAGTTAGGAGATATAGTGTAGATTCACTGATACCTGATATGTGCAATTTCATTCTACTTTTCCATGTTGTGAAGTTATCTTTGTTCAACTTTGGCACCTCTCTCTTATACATCTTCTGATCTTTAGCTCAAGTCCTTCAAACTTCCTTTTCAAGAACACAAGCTTTGATATCAATTGTTAGATAACTGAGAGGGGGGGTGAATCAGTTAATTCTAGTTATCATGACGTAGGCAAGGTGAGAGGATCTAATTAAGGACAATCCAAACCTTGCAGCTTTAGAACAACATAACAGAATAACACAACAACACAATTGTTTCAAAACATATTTTCATTAACATACCCAGTTGTAAGGCCTTTCGGGTTAGGGCCAATTAAAATCATAAACAATTCTGCAAGATCATCAAGGTCCAATACAACTCAAACTAGTTCAATTATGAAAACTATCAGCAACTAATGGAAACCCTAAGGTAGATCTAAACTTGAGCTCGCAAGCCTCCAAGAAATCTCCTTGTCTCCAAGTATGCAAACCACTAGCTCTGCTATTACAAACTATCAGATAACAATCTGATCTGCAAGACCTCACAGGATATTTTCCACAACTTCAATTGACTACTACCCTCATATCTTCTTTCATGATCTCTCTAAGTCATGCCTAAACAACTACCCCAAACACCCCTTAAATACTAATCATCAGCTACAAGTCGGATGGATGAAACCATTAACTCCTAAAAAATATTAAATATAATACAAGCTGGCTCTCAAATAGCCTTACAATAATTAAATCCAACATGTAGACTTGTAACAACATATACCAACAATAAATGCACCAAGTCGGCCAAGCAAATCTTCAAGAACTCTAGTCAGTAAACAAGAAATAACGAGCGCTAGAGAAACAACCAAGCACTAGTGAAACAACTAACCAAGCCAAGCAACAAGTCGAGCAACACAGGTATTACCGAGCACCATTTCCACCAAGCACCAAAAGTCTCACCGAGTTCCTTCAGCGACCGAGCTTCCTTCAATAACTGAGACCATCGGTTAAGGCTGCAACTGAGTAACACTGGCCAAGTAACACACCACCATGCAAATCCACCGAGGACCTAAGAATGTCCCTGCATCATATCATATAGTCCCAAACTCCCGGATGTATATAATGAAACTTTTTCAAACAAATAAACAACTCAGTATGATAGCAATAACAATCTTTTTGTTCATTTACCAAATGCCAGTAAAATCAATACTATGTTTACTGATTAATCCAAAATATGAAATTTGTAAACTAAACTATAATCCAATCACATCAAGTAATACATAACACAAGGATTTTAACATGGAAACCCTGCTAAGGGAAAAACCACCTGGGACTAGTAACCCAAAATATTTCACTCTTCTGAAGTGAGATCGGTTAGGAGCCAAACTTGTTAAAGGTTACAATGCACATTGCAAGGTGTGACCTGGTTAAATGATTTATCACTACCAGTTAACTCTCAACCAACATTCAATATGGGGTCAAAAATAAAACCATCAACATTCATAGAATGTCATATTGAAATACAAATAAGACTGTTAAGTTTACTCGGTTAAAAGATTTAGTTGTAACAATGGTTAAACTGATACAATAGTGATTTGATTCAAATACAACTAAGATTACAGATTTTTAGATCTAATCTAAGATCATAATATCTCCTCTGATTAATAATCATTTCAATCCTTCACCATATTCATCTCGGTCAACAATACTGTGATGCTAGGTTATGCCTGCAGTTCTGCTCGGTTATGTCCGTAACCAATTTGATCAGTGGTGCATGAAAACTTCCTTCCATGCTATTTCCTAAAGATTAAATTAGCTCCTTATTTCAATAATGAATCTCATGTCTCTTTAAATTGACGTCATGTTTTTACATACTAGTAAGCGCCTTGTTAATAAATTACTTCAAATAAGATATTATTGGCCTACTATGAAAAAAATTTCCTATTCATGCTCCATCTTGCACATTATAATTGATGATAGATCTATGTCCTCTTTCTACTTGATGGGTTGATCTCATTGGGAATATAAAGCATTATTTACTAGATGGACATAAACATATTGTTATCTAGCTACTAGATATTGTTCTATTTAGGTGTAAGACATCTTGCCCGCATTCAACACTAATAAGAAAATATTCAATTTTATACTTAATTGCCTTATTTATAGGTATGATATCTCTTCTTCCATTGTCACTGATGATAGTACACATTTTTATAGCAATGGACACAACCATTTTCCATGAATTCCATATAAATAAAGGTGGTACACACCATATAACTCTCAAGATAACATGCTCAAGCTAAATATTACAATAAAACCATTATCAAAATACTTAAAATATTATGAATAATGCTTTTCAATATCGTCATCTTTCATTTTATCATACCTTTTAGCCTTATTGTGCTAGTAATCATACCCCTATTAGAGACATACCATATTCCATTATCTTTGGAGTTGTAGCTATCTTACCCATTGAAATTAAACTACCCTCTTTGTGCATCTCCTTGCATTATTTTATTGGTGATGAAGAACATTGAGTTTCATGTCTTCGTGAGTTACAAATCCTCGATGACAATGGTTCAACATACAAGTGATCATTTGAGACATCAAAAAATTATTTGAAAAATTTATAATAAGTAAATCACATCTATGGAATTTGGTATTGGTGATGTAATCATTAAATTTTTTAGAGAAATACCAATCAAGATTGTGCAAAGAAAGGTCAGTTTGTGCCTAATTAGTTGGGTCCTTAAATTATTATTGTGAATTCTAGTTTAGGAGCATGTTAGTTGGACAAACCTATGAACATCATTCATTGTAAATACTTTCATGCCTATATAGTTTACTAATATGTTAAAGTATATTATTTTAAAATTAGGTAAAATCAATGTTTACAAGTCAAAACCATAATGAAAAACTTTTTTTTTGAATAATAGGTAATTTATTGTCTACAAGTTACACTTTAGAAAGGACCTACACTATCCATGTTTTTAGTATCCTTATTTTCTTTTTATAGTCTTTTGACCTTAATTAAATAATATAATATGTATTAGGTGTATTTAAGAAAAAACTTATTATATTCATTTGGTTTTAGAATTATTTATTCGTATAATCAAAAAAATTTGAAACTAAAAAAAATAAAAATTTAACAATCCAAATTGATATCCTCAAATTCTTACAAGAATTGACCAAAAGTCCAATAAAATTTCAAATCATTAAGAACATTTAAAGTTTACCAATATTCACACCAATAAAATATTTTGACAACATCTAAAGTTTACCAATAGTCACACCAATAAAGAATTTTGACAACATATTCCAATTCTATTGTAGATCTTTAAGCATGATCAACATAGTCTTACAATCCTCTTGGGATATGTCTTTCACAAATATTACTTCCTTGAATGCATCCTTGATTAGGGTACATTGTGACAATAATTATCAACCAAATCTTAAGACAGTCACCTGATCTTCTCACATTTGCTTCTACCATTGATCTTTGCAACTCATCATCACAATAACATCATCATCTTCCATATTATTTTTCTATATGATAAATTTTTTCTTGTGAGTTCTTTTGTGTTAGTTCAACTTAGTCCTTAATGCACTCGACACATGGTCACATTGGTCCTTATACCTTGGTACATAATATCATACACCACTAAATTTGATTTCTTGAGCATTTATATAACCATACAAGATTCACAATCATCATCATCACATAGATCTTCTTCCTGGTCGAATATTTCTTCTCATTTTGATTGTCCATCTATATCTTTCATCTTTCCATGTCCTCTTAATAGAGTGCATGTCTCTAACCATCATGTTACTTGAAAGATGTCATTATTTCTCCATTTATAGCTTTTCTTATTTTTCTTCTTCTACTTTCACTCAAAAGCTACTACTTCTAAACTCAAAAATCTTTCAAAGAGAGACAAGTGTCGATGCTTACACATTAGTTAGTCCTAGTCAATTCCATTTACTCACATCATCACATTGCATTAACTAATTAATAATATTAAGTAGTATTGAAATTAGTTAATTAATTTTTTCTTAAACAATTTAGTCCGAATTGATTAATTTAATTAGATCCAACTATTATTATCTCTGTTATTTTTTATTAATTAATTCATTTCAAAACTCATATTTATAATCTCATATTATCTTCTACACTAATTAATAATTTACTATTAATTTGTTTGTTTCCAAACCTATGCACATATAATTAATTAATTGTTATCTTCTCATAAATTCTATAAATAACTTCATGTATGTACAATAATTAATTGTAAAAGATAATTAATTCTCACGTGCTATTTTAAAGTCATCTTCTTTCATACATATTAATTTTGATGTTTTTGATTAAGTAAAATAGGTTTATAGGGTTCCTGAAACCCACAAGTCTAGAACAGATACAAACAAGAAGCTGACCATGGAAAGGCCAGGGCAGAAAAACCATAGCAAGGTAGAACGAGCCATGCTAGAGACAACCAGGGCACCACCCAAAAGATGAACAAAAGAAAGGAAAAATCCAAGAGTGGCAGAAGAGAAGCAGCAACACCCGCCCACCAAACAAGGAATTAAGATTGTAAGATTTCTCCCTTAGTACACTGGAATCGTTCCTTTTCAAGGATACTCTTCACATCTTTTGGAAAGTCATCACCATTATGCCATGTCAGCTTAACATCCTTAGTGCACTAGTACATTTGACCTTAAATTTTGACTAAACAATTCGACCATCAAATAGAAATGTTTAGGTTGGTCGCATTATAGAAGGAAAACTTTTTTTTTTTAATACATGCCCGTATTGGTCGAAATTTTGACTAACATTGTGTTAGTCGAAAGTTTGACCAACACGGGCATAACTTAAAGTAAAAAAAAAAGGTTTGAAACTTCATTTCAGCACGCGCGAAGGAAGAAGCTAGAACAAGAGGTAGAAGTGAAGGAGGTATGTGCTGAAGGTCGAAAGGAGGTAGAAACTAGAACAGGGTAGAAGCGAAGGAGGTATGTGCTGAATGCGTATGTTTCCAATTTCTATCATTGAGCATTATAATTTTGAACGGTTTGCGTGCATTGTCCATGACTTCACATCGCACATGTATCCTTATTGGCATTCTATAAAACATTACAATTTAATTTATGTGCCACTTAGTTCCAAAACCCTAATCTTTGCATTGACTGGAAGCCGCGTCCAAAGGGGTACCCAATTACTGAGCCCTAAATCAAGCCACAGTTCTACCAATCACTGGTCAACAACCCGCACATAGAATAAATTCAAACAGTCTAGGTTTACTACAAATGAGTCCTAAAGAACAGGGTGACCTCACATGTCATACATTACTTGTAATTCAACTGCTCAATCCATTCCTCAACAATTCATCAATAGGTGTTAGAGAGTGAGAGCTTTTAATCCATTCATCCATAGGCACCCTTGTCAAACTACTCTTAACATGAAGAGATCAAGAAATGGTGAGGCAGAAGAAGAGGGGCATAGGAAGAGGTCCAAGCAAGGCTTAATGCCCAATAAATCTAAACCATTGTCTTGGAGAGGGAATAAATTACACATCTCCAATCTAGATTACAATGTTAGTAATAAATCTCAACCATCATCTTGGAGAGGGAATAAATTACACATGTGGGAGGTACAACAAACCGATCAATCTACTTACCCTAGTTGCATAGCGAAATCCTCTTCATCATTTCCTAATTTTTTTTTACAAATATCATTTTCTTAATTAATTTTTAATTTATATTTCAATCTCCACATTAAGCTTATAAATCATTAGTTTGAAGATCTTGAACAAAATAAAATGATACATATTCCTAATAATTTTTAAAATTAATGGATACACATACCTTATAACTATTGAAATTTATAATTTGAAATCAAACATCAATACACCAATAGAAAACTGATTACTTTGTAAAGATTTTAAGTTAAGATAAACAAGAAAGAAAAGGTATAGCGAGAAAATAGGTGTTATTATATTTAAACATAGACATTTATTACTTAGTGAAGAATACTCAAAATAGAGATCAATGGTGAAGACAAAAGGCATTCTTACATTTAGTTAAGGGTAGTACTTAAAGAATAATATAGATCAATAGTGAAGATTAAAAGTCACCCTTACATTTAATGAAGGGTACTTATTATATAGAAGAATGAAAGAAATTAGAAGCTACACTCCTCCTTACTAAAGAGTATTTATGGAATATAATGAAGATTAAAAACCATCCCCACCCTTAGTGAAGAGTATTTATAGATCAATCACAAAGAGCCTAAAAAAAGTACTTAAAGAATTATATAAATTGATTATAGAAATTAAGAGCCCCTCATCCTCTTCCTCTTCCTCCATTCTCATGAAAATTACCTTGAGCATAAGATTTCCTATTAACAATATGACATTTATCCTCTTGCAAAAACTGTTGGAAATATATATGCAGTAACTGAGAGGGGGGGTGAATCAGTTAACCACAAAAATATTACCACTGATCCCTTAAATATCTTAACAAATTATTTACTGTGCCACTCGGTAAATATACAGAGAAATACTGAAAACTTGATCCTTGAAATGTGTAATAATTAAACTATTCTTAAGCATTCATCACTGATTAACTTACATGAATAAAGAAAATAACATGAACACAAGAGACACCAGATTTACCGTGGAAACCCAATATGGGAAAAACCACCAATGTAACTAGTTACTATTTTTCACTCTTCTGAAGTGATGCCCGGTTAGAAGCCAACCTGGTAAAAGGTTACAAAACACACTGTTAGGTGTGACCTTGTTAGAGGATTTAATCACCCTGCTAGGAGTGGCCTTGTAAGAGGTCTTGAAATAATTCAATAGAACTGTTACCTTGTTAGAGGACTTAAAAAATGGTTGTTAAACCAACTCGGTTAAGAAATTTTGATATCATTGCTACAATTGCTAGAGAGTAACAATGAAATAACCTGCAACTGAATTGCTAAATATAGATCTCTGTTCTGTTTCACTAGATCCTTACTAATCAATTAAATCTTTGCTGCTCCTCAAGGATATCTGACCATCCTTCAAAATTCGCACACACCTTTCTTCAAAATGATTTCTGCATGCTGTATATGTTTTGTCCACCATTTGACCTTCTATATATATGCCATTTCATAATCATTTAGATTGACAAGTTGGCACTAATAATTATTGTAATAGTCAGCTGGGATAAACAAACTGTAATAACAAAATTCTTTGAAAGGGCCGACCATGCTCGGTAAACATTAATCCTGAAAAGATTTCCTTCGGTGACCGAGAGAACTCGGTAACCATAGCAAATTCTACAACATCCTTTGGAGATCGAGAGAGCTCGGTAACCACTAATTTCCTTCGATAACCGAGGAGGCTCGGTTAACACTATTATCTGTCAAGTTTCCTTTAGACACCTGATAGAACTTGGTAGACACTAAAAACTGCCTAGCTGACCGACTGAGCTCGGTAGATACTGAGAACCGCTTAGCTGACCGACTGAACTCGGTAGATACTGAGAATCGCTTAGCTGACCGATTGAACTCGGTAGATACTGGGAACTGCTGAGCTGACCGACTGAACTCGGTAGATACTGAGAACCGCTAATTGATATGACATTTGTGTGACATCAAAGACAACACATAGCTAATCCAACAATGTCCTTCAGACAATTATATCCAACAATCTCCCTCTTTGGCATTGATGGCAACACAACATGTCATAGCACAATGAAATTTCACAGATAAACCAAGAGTAAGAAACATAAACTTAGCTTCATTCTGATTCCCATCATCTTCAAACTTCTTTCTCTGACTGAGAACTCTCCCTCTTAACTTCTCAAATTATTCTTCTTAGAAATTTCTTGAAATGATAGCAAACTCTCCCTCTTTGACAACACATGCTAAAGACAACTTACACAGTTTTGGTAAATATCAATGTACCTTATGTACTGATTCATATGCAATGATTCCTTGACTATGCTGCATCAACTGATTGATCTTCAACATGTTCTGGTTGATGCATCACTAAAACTTTATTTAGTGAACCTCGGATAGGGGAGTGACCCCTAACTTGCCTCTTAGATACAAGAATGCATCCTTAGGTAGTGGCTTGGTGAAGATATCTGCAATTTGTTCTTCTGTATGAATATATTCCAATCTGATTTCCTTGTCCTGTACCAATTCTCTGACAAAGTGATATTTAATTGCAATGTGCTTAGTTTTGGAATGCATTACTGGATTCTTTGAAATATTTATTGCACTTGTATTATCACAAAACATAAAAACTAGTTCTTTGATCTCAACCTTCATGCCATCCAAAAGCTGTTTAAACCATATAATATTAGAGCAGTTTACTGCTGTAGCAACATATTCTGCTTCTGTTGTGGATTGGGATGTGTAGTTTTGCTTTTTACTAGTCCAAGATACTAACCTCTTGCCAAGAAAGAATGCACCACCACTTGTGCTCTTTCTGTCATCAATGTTTCCTGCCCAATTAGCATCAATAAACACTTTTAAATCCAAATTGCCTCCAAATTTATACCACAAGCCATAATCTTCAGTTCCCCTTAAATACCTCAAGATTCTTTTGATTGCCATCATATGATTTTCTCTGGGTTTTGCCGAGAATCTTGCCACTATTCCAACTGCTACGGCAATATCAGGCCTTGTGTGTACTACATACTGTAATTTTCCAATCATTGATCTGTATAAGGTCTGATCTACTTCTTTTGAATCATTATCTTTGGTAAGCTTCAGTCCAGTACACATGGGTGTACCAACTGGTTTTGAATCTTCCATACCAAATTTCTTAAGTATTTCCCTGATATATTTAGACTGAGTAATGTAGATACCATTTTTGTTCTGCTGAATCTGAAGTCCAACAAAGAATTTTATCTGACCAAACATAGACATTTCAAATTCTTTGTTCATAAGCTCTAAAAATTCTTTGCACTGATCATCATTTCCTGTAAACACAGTATCATCCACAAATATTTCTACCAAAACAATTTTGTTATCTGATCCTTCTTTGATGTATAAATTGTTGTTGTCATTAGCCCTTTTAAAATTAATCTGAGTAAGATAGTTATGTAATCTTTCATACCATGCTCTAGGAGCTTGTTTCAGACCATATAATGCTTTGTGTAATTTGTAGACCATATCCCTTTTGTCTGGATCAATAAAACCTTTAGGTTGCTCAATGTAGACTTCTTCCTCAAGAATACCATTGAGAAAAGCAGATTTGATATCCATCTGATATACCTTAAATCCTTTATGTGCTGCATATGCAAGTAAAGTCCTCACACCTTCTAATCCTGCAATAGGAGCAAAAGTCTCTCCATAATCTATTCCTTCTTCTTGAGAATATCCTTTACATACCAATGTTGCTTTGTTTCTTGATACTTGACCATCTTCATTCAACTTATTTCTGAATACCCATTTTGTCCCAATTACATTTTTATCTTTAGGCCTAGGTACAAGAGTCCATGTCTTATTTTTCTCTATTTTCCTTATTTCTTCATTCATAGCCTCAATCCAACTTTCATTTTCTAATGCATCTTTGACATTTTTAGGTTCAAAATCAGCAAATAAACATGTACCTTTTAGTTTACTTCTTGTCATAGTACCATCTGATTTGTTTCCAATAATTTGATCTGGTTTATGATGCTTTCTGACATACTTGGCTAATATAGGTTCCTTGCTTCCTGAATGAGTTATATTGTCATCTTCTTCATCTTCAAGTTCAGATTGCTTGGGCTTGGTAGATACTTGCTCAGTAGCTTCAAACTGAGACTCGCTACTTTGTGACTCGGTTAGAACTTCTTCTTGTGACTCAGTTACTGTATTGGGCTCGGTAGATGTAGTCTCCTTACATGTGTCTAGCAATGTATCAGGTTCGATGTAAACAAATTTTTTGTAGTCCTCTGGTTCCTTTTTGCTTTCTTGTTCAATCTTTTCTGCAAACTCATCAATTCTCACATGTGCACTTTCTATGATTTTGTGAGTAGACAAATTTAGACATCTATATGCCTTACTTTTGCAAGAATATCCCAAAAATATTCCTTCATCACTTTTTACATCAAATTTTCCTTTTCTAGATTCTTTCAAGATGTAACATTTACTACCAAATACTTTTAGGTAACTTACATTTGGTTTGTAGCCATACCATAGCTCATATGGAGTCTTGAATGTGTCTTTTCTCAGCTGTACTCGGTTCAAGGTATGCACTGTAGTTCTGATAGCTTCCTTCCAGTATTTCATAGCAATGTTCTTTTCGATCATTAGAGTCCTTGCACAGTCCATGATAGATCTGTTCCTTCTTTCAGCTATTCCATTCTGCTCAGGAGTTCTCGGGGCTGATACCTATCTTTTGATTCCTCTTTCAATGTAGAAATTATTGAATTCATGGGAGATGAATTCACTACCTCTGTCTGATCTCAAGAATTTTATTCTTTTTCCTATTTCCTTTTCTACTCTTGCTAAATACCATTTGAACTTCTCAAATGCTTCAGAATTTTCTCTTAAATACATAACAGTCATCATTCTATAATAATCATCAACAAAGAGAATAAAGAATTTTTCTCCGGTATAGCTCTCAATTCCAATAGATCCACATAAATTAGTGTGCACAATTTCCAAAATATCTTCAGATTGATAGTTTTTACTTTTGAAACTAGACTTTCCCATTTTACCAATTTGACAATTCTTGCATAGACCAACATTAGGTTTCTTCAAAGTAGGAATACCTCTTACTTTCTTGAATTTGCTTATTTTTATCATGTTGTCAAAATTTACATGACATAAACTTTTGTGCCATAGCCAACTTTCTTCAATTTGAGCAATAAAACATGAGTAATCACCAAGATCAAGATAAAACAGGTTACCTTTGGTTTGTTTGCCTGATCCTATTAGTTTTCCTTTGTCATCCAACAGTCTTGCTTTGCCATTCATGAATTCAACCTTGAATCCAATGTTGATTAGCTGTGCTACACTTAGAAGATTATGCTTTAGTCCTTCGACCCAATATGCATTATCACATATAAGTTCTTTGGTTAATGAAATTCATCCCTTTCCTTTTATACAACAGGGTTCATTGTTTCCAAACCTTACATTACCACCATCAAAGTTTTCAAAGTGTTCAAACTTGGTCCTATCACCAGTCATATGATGTGAACATCCACTGTCTATAATCCATGTATCATTCTTGCTTATATGAGAGATAAGTGCCATTTCATCTTCATCATTATCAGATTCATCTTTTACAGCAATGAAAACAATTTCTTCTTCACTATCATCCGAATCTTTAGCTAAGAAACATGTTTTCTTACCTTGAATGATTTGAAATTTTTCTTGGCATTGTACTTGTAATTTTTCTTCTCATCTTTGCTTTGCTTGTTTGGACACCTAGCTGCAATATGACCAATTTCTTCACATGAAAAATAGATTAAGGGAGTTTTACCTCTATATTTTCCTCTGCCTCTTGAATACTTCTTTGCAAGTAATGCTTCAATAACTTCAAGATCGCTATCAGAACTTTCCTCTAATTCTTCTTCACTTTCTGATTGGATTTTCTTCCCTTTCTTGAGTGAAAGTTTGGCCTCAAAAGATGATTCAATATTTTTAGAAGTTGGAACATAGTTGTCATAGTTATCCAGTTCAAAGGCTGTCAATCTTCCGACTAAGGCATCTAAAGTTATATTGTGATTTTCTTCACATCTTCTTTCTTGAATAGCAGAAACTCTTATTGCATAAATAGGGAGTAATGTTCTAAGAACCTTACTTATAACCGTTTCATCATCAATTTTTCCTCCAGAAGCTCTGATTGCACTAACACTTGTCTTGATTCTTTCAACATATTTTGCAATGTTTTCTTCTTCTCTCATTTTCATTTGATCAAATTGTCCTCTTAGGCTCTCTTCTTTGGCTCTCTTCACATTATCATCACCGCCATAGATTTTCTTCAACTTGTTCCACATTTCATGAGAAGTTGTGCAGTCTTTGATTTCATCAAATTCTTCATAGCTAAGAGCTGATGCAATGTCTATCATCATAGTGTTATGGTTCTTCTTCTCTGCAATGTCTTCAACAGTTAATGTGCCAGTAGGAATTGTATATTCTTGATCAATATATTTTCATCCTGAATCACCAATGGAAGCCAGATGTAATCTCATGAGACCTTGCCATGCTGAAAAGTTATTTCTGTTAAGCCTTGGAATTTCTCCTTTGTAAGACATCCCGATCTTTCGCTTAGGTCCTTGAAACCCTTCCTGTAAGCACCAAATGCTCTGATACCAATTGTTGGAAATATAGATGCAGTAACTGAGAGGGGGGGTGAATCAGTTAACCACAAAAATATTACCACTGATCCCTTAAATATCTTAACAAATTATTTACTGTGCCACTTGGTAAATATACAAAGAAATGCTAAAAACTTGATCCTTGAAATGTGTAATAATTAAACTATTCTTAAGCATTCATCACTGATTAACTTACATGAATAAAGAAAATAACATGAACACAAGAGACACCAGATTTACCGTGGAAACCCAATAAGGGAAAAACCACCAATGTAACTAGTTACTATTTTTCACTCTTCTGAAGTGATGCCCAGTTAGAAGCCAACCCGGTAAAAGGTTACAAAACACACTGTTAGGTGTGACCTTGTTAGAGGATTTAATCACCCTGCTAGGAGTGGCTTTGTAAGAGGTCTTGAAAAAATTCAATATAACTGTTACCTTGTTAGAGGATTTACAAAATGGTTGTTAAACCAACTCGATTAAGAAATTTTGATATCACTGCTACAATTGCTAGAGAGTAACAATGAAATAACCTGCAACTGAATTGCTGAATATAGATCTCTGTTCTATTTCACTAGATCCTTACTGATCAATTAAATCTTAGTTGTTCCTCAAGGATATCTGACCATCCTTCAAAATTCGCACACACCTTTCTTCAAAATGATTTCTGCATGCTGTATATGTTTTGTCCACCATTTGACCTTCTATATATATGCCGTTTCATAATCATTTAGATTGACAAGTCGGCACTAATAATTATTGTAACAGTCGGCTGGGATAAAAAAACCGTAATAACAAAATTCTTTGAAAGGGCTGACCATGCTCGGTAAACATTAATCCTGAAAAGATTTCCTTTGGTGACCGAGAGAACTCGGTAACCACAATGAATTCTGCAACATCCTTTGGAGACCGAGAGAGCTTGGTAACCACTAATTTCCTTCAATAACTGAGGAGGCTCGGTTAACACTGTTATCTATCAAGTTTCCTTTAGACACCCGAGAGAACTCGGTAGACACTAAAAACTGCCTAGTTGACCGACTGAGCTCGGTAGATACTAAGAACAGCTTAGCTGACCGACTGAACTTGGTAGATACTAAGAACCGCTTAGCTGACCAACTGAACTCAGTAGATATTAGGAACCGCTTAGCTGATCGACTGAACTCGGTAGATACTGAGAACCGCTAATTGATATGACATTTGTGTGACATCAAAGACAACACATATCTAATCCAACAATGTCCTTCAGACAATTGTATCCAACAAAAACAACTTCCACCATACCCTACATTATCTAATTTATTCACCAATTTCTAAAGATAGTGACTTTGCAAGTTGTGATTCTCTAGTTGGGACAGTCATCACACTATTTCCCTAAGCACTATGGCTTTGCCTTCTTATCCACAAGAAACTCTAACATCATTCTAAAATCTTCTATACTCTACCCATATCCATTCCAATCCATTGATCCAATCCATTCATACTTTTCTCATTGACCTTTCCATCATGCATCATTACCAAACTTCTCAGTTTTTAGTACTGTCCTTTGCATAATGCTGCCTTGGATGAATGTCCTTTAGTGGATTGTTACCTTATCCTCCATACTATTAGTGAGTCATGCTACTGAGCCTCTAAGATATTTCATGTACTTCTTACAAAAACATGATTTGTTGTCTACTCTCCTTTGATCTTCCATCAAGAACTACTACATGCTCATTGTTGTTTGGCATGACTGTCATGGGATGATTGTCCTCATTGTGATGTTTCTTGTGGCTATACTTGGATTGTTGGTTGTCTTCAGCTGTCTTCAAAATTTTACCTTCATGGTTAACTAAAAATCCTTTGAGATCAATGTTCTTTTGACACCAACTTGTTTAGATTGCTTTGTTCAACTCCAACAACATTTGTGATTGTCACATGACCATTTAGATTGTCTTCCATTTTAGCCTTTTAAATTCTTCATAGGACTGACTATTCTATGGTTTTCCTTTTCTATTTCTATATGGTAACCATTATCAACATGCCATCCAACATTTTCAAAGGCCATTCTTATCTTTCTTGTAAGCTTTTATAGACTGTTTCTACACAACCTTAATGTTTGGACTTACAATTATCCACTATTTTCTTAGGCAAGACTGTCACTTCAACATGAAGGTTATCATAATTTTGTTTTAGCACTTTCCACTAATATTTATGGGACTTGAATTTCCATCTATTGGACTGTCATTTTTGTTCACCATCCTTTTATAGACTGAATTTCTCAAAAATAATGACAAATGCCAAGGCAAAAAGGCAGGTAAAATATTGTGCCTTTGCACTTCATAGATTGTCTCTCCTCACAAGACCCTGCAAAACATATTTTTAATAATCTTGATTTTAATGTGCAAAGTAATGCCAAGAGAAGAAATTATTAATCAACAAATATAGTCTATGACAACAAAGATGTATTTTCTTGCATATATTGAACCATCAAGACCTTGCATTCACCCGAGGTGAATATTTTTATAGATACCAAAGGGATTTTTTTTCATAGAATAAAGTTACAACACCATTGAGACATAATTATTTTGGGTGAACTAGATCATGGACATATATTGATTCTAGAACCTTAACTTCTTGGGTCTTCATTTAATGAAATAAAAAAATTGGAGCCAAGAAGGGGGGAGGTGAGACTGCAAATTCTTTAGCAAAATTGGTTTACATTTTAGTGTGAATAGATGTTTGCTTTGACATAAACACAAACAAAGCTAGGTATAAAATATCCTTGAATAAATTTCACATGATATTATATAGATATTGATTGTATTTATCCCCTTAAGGTAGAGAGGATCCACATAATGTGGATAGAAACCTTTATAATATTACTCTCACTTGAGTTAAAAGGCAATGTAGCCTATGTCAATATATATAACTTATCTAAAAAATTTATATACCCCACCCAATTTATTTTTAATATGCTTGATGAGGGCCCATTTATGTCCTTTTTTAGTATATAATTTTATGTTGTCCTAGATCTATTTTATTATTCTAAGATTATGGACTATGTGGTTTAATACCCTTTTGACAAGTCATGATGTTGAACTATCTTTCTATATCTAGTGTCCTTTTTGAAAAAAAAACTATGAATACTGATGAATGAAATATAAGTATATTTTCATGAATAAATTATGGGTAGTGTTGCATTTCAAATATTGATGAATGTGTTAGATCTATGTGGGTACTAACCTCATTGATGTAGCTATTTTAATAATTCTAATTATGTAGTGATGGAGTAAATTCATCATTGAGATATGACAAGTATTTTGAAGAAGTCAAGAGACATCAAAGGAAGAAGGAGTCAACACTATTATGAGCAATAGTCTAATTGTTGCATCCATAGAACATTCCTTTGATCAATAGAAGGACATTTATCTCTGTAATTTCTTACCATGTGTGATAACATGTTGAATAAAGGAGAGGATATAATGTGAAGCTATGTTGGAATAGAGTCCTACCTTGTTCCACTTCTCTTGTTCCTAGTTTTATGTTTTCAATAAAACCCCTCTTCCTAGTGACAAATTGAGGAGTTAAAGTAGCTAGGTGGTTATAATTTTTGTTTTATATAAGTTCTCCAAAATTTCCTTAGAAACTATTGGTTGAGTTATTAATATACTTTGCACTTTATTTTCTGAATAAAGATCAAGTTCTGTTATTGTGTGTTATTAGCATGAGTGGATGAAAATATCTTGGATGTTTAATATGTCAAATTATAGTTGATTGTTAGGGAGACTCATCCAATGTGGGCCACTTGGTGAGGATTACTTTGATTTTAATTTTGTAGACTATCTTTAAAGATATTTTTAAATTTTTTTGGTAATTTAGTAGTTGATTGTCCCTGCAGTCGCAAAAATACAATTGTATGAGTGTTCTTGTAGCCAAAGAAGAATAGAGAAGTTGTTTTAATTAGTTGATAAGTTACTATTTCAATATAAGATTTAGTTTAGCTCATTCATAGTAGATAATGGTTAGGTCATGTACTATATTTCCTTTACAATATTTAGTTCAATATTCCAATTATCAACATGCCATCCAATGTTTTCAAAGGCCGTTCTTGTCTTGCTTGTAAGCTTTTATAGACTGTTTCTACACAACTTTAATGTTTGGACTTACAATTGTCCACTATTTTCTTAGGCAATACTGTCACTTCAACATGAAGGCTGTCATAATTTTGTTTTAGCAATGTCCATTGATATTTATGGGACTTGAATTTCCATCTATTGGACTGTCATTTTTATTCACCATCCTTTTATAGACTGAATTTCTCAAAAATAATGACAAATGCCAAGGCAAAAAGGCAGTAAAATATTGTGCTTTTGCACTTCATGGATTGTCTCTCCTCACAAGACCCTGCAAAACATTTTTATAATAATCTTGATTTCAATGTGCAAAGTAATGCCAAGAGAACAAATTATTAATCAAAAAATATAGTCTATGACAACAAAGATGTATTGTCTTGCATATATTGAAATCTTTTTATAGGTCACAGAAACAAATTTAGAAGCTGGACCAAAAATTTTATGCCCTCTGCATGTGGACTATCAAAACAAACTGTGTTTCTAGCTTTTCACAGTCTTCTTGAAGGCACAAGACTAGAAATCCCTACCATTATGAATCAATAAGCTTAATTTTTTCAACACCTATCATGGTCAAATGTTATTTCACCTGACTATTCACCTCAACAGGGTACCACAATCATGTTTTCTTAAGTATTTATTGTCTTTTGATAAGACCCTCAAATTCAACCTATCACACTAGCTACTGACTGTCAAAGCACTTGCCTTCATTGCATGAATATCATTCTCTTCATGAGTGTATCATTGAGTGACTTGATGTTTAGTTCTTAGTTCATGATTGATCTCTCTTATAACCCCTATTGAGCCATAGTGTCCTTTGCATCCAATCTTTACTTCAAACTATCATGAAACTGATTTCATGGCTTTCTATCCTAGCTCAGCATTATCTCTTCATATTCTTTTCTTCTTGGTTTCCTTTCCTTTTTGGGCTCCTTCATGCATTATCTCTTGTCTATGTAAAGCATTTGTTAAGCAAAGTGTTCTTCATAGCATCTTTTGAGACAATCAATCTCACTACTTTTCCATTGCAGACCATGATTGTTTTGAGACAATCAATCTTTGTAGCAATATGACTACTTGGTAATAGTGATTGCATACTCCCAGAAACAATAAAATCATCTATCCATGACAGTGAATGGACCTCTTCTAAATATTTTTGTGTTGAAAGTGTTTCTACCAAACATGGAAACCTAGGTGAACGTAGAGATAATGCTTGAAAATCAAAGAGGATTGTAGGAAAACATGAAAGACATGATGAAATCAGGAACCCTACCAAATATTGATGGATAACCCTATTTAAAGATAACTGCCCTTGCTGATATAACAAAGACTTTAAACTAAACCTGCTGCTATTAATCCAACTCAACCAAGTTTTGGAAGGAAACAACATGAAGGATGAAGAAAGAATGGAAGGAAATTGATCAATGAAATGCCTGCATAAAAACTTGATTCTTTTTAATTATAATTCTAATCTAACTCTTGGTTAGGTGGAAGTAAGAGATGCTTAGTTTCAATCCTATGCACTATGAAAATTTAAACTATAATTAGTTTTTGAAAAAATTATAATACAAGTGTTTCTATCCAAGCATAGGCACACTACACATCATAGAAAGCAATTGTGTAATGATGCATGTCATGAAAGTCATAGCCTAGTTACTGAACTCACAAAGTACAATAAAATTTCACCTCAATGGTTAGGCAGGTTAGTCCTAGTCTCTACTGCATACTTGTCATTGGTACTGAGTGATGGAGAAAAATAATTATTACTTATTACTTATTGCATCTAGGTGAAGCTCACATGAGCGAAGCATCAAGACTTAAACTATCCCAGTATTTCTCCTACTCAAGTGCACTTAACCATGGAGCTTTTGCCAATGTTAAGTCCAATTAGCTTGCTACCCCATTTACAAAACCTTCAAAAAGTGTCATGCCTTATGAACCATTCATTATAAATCCCTTTTAGGTCATCAATTGATAAGTAGGAGATATCTTATACTTATAAAAATGATTCTTAATCATCATCTTCTTCTTCCTATTTCACTAGTGTATCTTACCACCTCACCATAGTGAAGCATAGATCATCACACTGTTCATTGTTGTTGGTCATCGGGTCATGAATTTTTAACCAGTCCAACACTTGAAACCTTAAATGTATTGGATGCTATATTCATATACACAATGAAGGTTGAATTTAGCTGATATGATCCTTTTTGTAGATAGATTAATAATATTGGAAGTACTATGGACTTGTAGAGGCAAATTTACAGTTCAGGAAACTAAGAAATGAGTTTTCATTATGGTAAGCCACAAGAATGGTCTTGGGAGTTTTATTGGAGGTGCTTAACTTTGGAAAGTTACCATGTTAATGTCATTAAAAAAATACAAAAAATTAAGGCCTACGAGATTTTATGATAATGTTCTATTTGAAATAGGGTGCTCAAGTTAACAATGAAATAAAAAAATCCATGCTTGTATTCATATGATTAGGAGAGGTTTCTTTGTGTTTTCATTACTTAAGAGCAGCCTATATATGGAGGTAAGGAGTCCTACAATGTTATTCAGTTTCCCTAGTTATTTACCTGATTTTATTTATTTAAATATACTCTTTACAACTATTTTTCTATCTATACACCCTCTATTGCTATTGTAATGGAAAAGCATCAGAACCGTCCATTTCTAAACTTTGATTTGGTATGATAAATGTCCCTTTGCGTTGAGAAAATTATAGTTGAGAAAATGGTTGTTCAGTAACAATTTGTATCTGCAGGTTGCAAACAAATCATCCTTCTTCCACCAACGAGTCATTCCATTCAAGAAAGACCATGTTTGACGATATCAACGCACAAAAAAATAGGGAGACAATTGCTAGACTGTGGTCTAACTTAAAAAGAAAAGGTGATGGAAAATGTTATTGTCCTTGCAAAATTTGTAAGGGCTTAAAAACTTGAAGATATCTAATCAAAACATCTGAGGAACATTGTAGGCAACATGGTCACATTGAAGGGGGAAATGAATTTCATCCATTGGTATGTATTTTAATAATTTATAAAATACATAAGACATGATTTGATGATGACATCATGGTCATGGTTAATATAAGGTCATCATTTTCATATAGGTCAACCTCCCTGAGTTTCATGTTATGGACCATGACAATCCGGAGAATGTGGATTTCCAAATGAGGGAACATGGAGGTGTGAATATAGAAGTAGAAGGTAATGATACCATGGAAGAAGACCACAATGATGAAGAAGATCATGATGATCAAGATGATCACGATGATCAAGATGATCACGATGATCAAGATGATGATGATGATGATGATGATGATGCAGACCTTGATGTACCTATACTTGAGAAGGCACACGAGCCCCTATATGAAGGCTTCAAAACAACTCTTCTTGCCGCTATATTGTTGTTGGTGAACTTGAAGGTTATGAATGGTTTATCCAACGTAGCAATGACATGTATGTTAAGGTATGCCATCTTTTTTCATTATTTTAGTCGTAATTCCCTTACAATTAACATTGGGTGAATTGTGTAGCAATTAATATTCTTTAAATTAACAAATTATATTTTTTGTCATAGGTTGATAGGTGAGTGTTTGTTACCACTATCAAACATTCTACCTCCCTCGTACTAAGAATTATCTGCCATTATGAAAGATATTGGAATGGAGTATCAAACAATACATGCATGTCTGAACGATCATATTATCTATCATAAACAACATGAATTTGAAATAGAATGCCCTATTTTTCATATTAATAGATATCAATCAGATCAAATAACAAAAAAGTGCCTCGCAAGGCTCTTCGGCATATTCCCATTATTCCACGTTTGCAATGATTATTCAGGTGCAATAGCTTGGCACAATTTATGGATTACCATGCACGCAATAGAAGTCAAGATGACATTATGCGAATGCCTGTGAATGGTTCAGCATTTAAAGAAATAGAGGAAAAATGGCCACACTTTAAAGAAGAACCTCATAATCTCAAGCTTTCATTGGCAGTGGACAGTGTAAATCCGTTTGGAGAGATGAGATCTACTTACTCGGTGTGGCCTATTTTTGTTATCAACAATAACATTCCTCCTTGGTTGTCCATAAAGAGGGAGCACATAATGTTGGCACTACTTTTTCCAAGTATTTTTTGATTTAATGGTCATCTAAATTAATTTATTATTAATAATCCATCAAAATGGTCATAATAATTATGTAATGTTTTTGTTCATTCAACTAGGTAAGTACCAAGTTAAAGATATCAATGTATATATTGAGCCCCTTATTGACGAGTTGATGGTGTTATGGACTGGGGTCACTATGTATGACATCTCTAGACCAATAGGACAAAGACAATTTCAATTCCATGCAATGCTTGTATGGACAATACATGATGCCCCTGGGCTAACACATTTTTGTGGTATGTTCTCTTCTTAACACCTATTTTTTGGTATGTTATAGTGCTGACACAAAGTTAACACATTTAATCCAATTATACATGATCTTGTAGGCCTTTAGACAAAGGGAAAATTTTCATGTCCAATTTGTGGTCCAAAGATGAAATCTCGTCATTCAAAAAGTTTAAGAAAGTAGGTGTTCGATGAGGATAGACACTTTTTCCACAGAAATCATAAGTACCAAATTACCGAAAAAACATCTTTTCAATGGGAAAGAAGAGACTACATCAAAGCCACAGAGAATGAAACCTCACCTATGGAAGTTGGCATACAATAAAATAAATTGTCGAGGTAATGTCATTCCATCTGATAGTTTTTATTTCAAATTTATATTTTGATATTGTGTTTTGTTTACTAATGATGTAATTGATGCTTGTGAAGGTTGTCAAGGCATCAATGACCAACTTCCAAAAGGACTAAAAAGTTATCCTATGCAATTTACTAGGTTGCTGTACTACAAGCAACTCCCAATCGTGCATTTGTTTGATCCTATGCATATTGGAAAAAATGTAATAGAGACATTATGGAAAATCTTGGATGGAAGGCGTGACAAAGACCAAATTGTCAAAATTTGTAGTGACATTGAAGAATCCAATCGTGCAATGAAAAATGTCATTCGATCAAATAATAATAGATACCAAATTGATACAAGTGCCCTTAGTTGGTTATTGTCGGAGTATCAGAGCAATGCTATAAAAAAAGTCATAAAAAAAATACGATTTCCCACAGGATTTGCTGCGAGCATAAACAATCTCATATCAAAGAAAAATGAATTTGGGCCAGGGATGAAAACACATGATTGGCATACATTTATTAAGGTAATTCATGTTATTTTGTATTCACTATATATTTGTATATTGCATGTAGTTTTCATTGCATTCTTTTATAAAATATTGACAAGATCATTTTACAAATATTGCAGTACATTCTACCTCTATCTCTCCCACACCACTTCGCCAACAGTGTCAAACAAGTTATATATGATCTTGGAAAATATATGAGGTAGTTTTCATCTAAAGAAATCAATAAAGAAAATATAAAATATTGGAAGAGAAAAATTCCTCTTCTTATGTGTGAAATGCAAAAGTGTCTACCTTCAACTTTTTTCAATGCACAAGAACACTACCTCATACATCAAGTTGAGGAGATTGAATTGTGTGGACTTGTACCAACTAGGTCAATGTGGATGGTTGAGAGGCACTTGAAATTTTTGAAAGACTTGGTTTGACAGAGAGCACATCCTGAGGGTTCTATGGTGGAGGGATATATGGTATACCAGACCATGGTGTACATTAGTGAATATCTTCCTAAGTTTGCAGCAAAGATCCATGTAGATCGTATTTGGGATCCCAACTCCATTAACAAATTCGAAGGGGAGTACTTGATGGGAAAAGGTAGATTGAAGAAAGTGAGAGGTAAATCTAAGATGTTATTGTAGTTAATTAATTCTTATAAATCTTCAATATAAGTTATTTATAATTGGTGTATTTTTTTTGATACAGTTGGTCGAGAGTGAGATGCAATACATTTGTATATTGCGAACAATCTTGATTGGATGACGGTATGGATTGAACGATGTCAACAAAATGGTTTCTCATTAACATGAGAAGGTGTTGCTTCATTGGTTAGAGAAGCTCATCGTAATGGAGATTCCAATGTTACGCCAATGGTAATTGATCTAGCACATAGTTTAAGAGGTGGAGAGTTACGTACAAATTTATTAATGATCATGACTCATATGTTTCATATCAACTCACGATGCAAATAATTTACACATGCTTGAAAAATTGCAGGTTAAGTACCACAAAGCTATGTACTATCATGGCCACAAATTTCGTATAAAAAAGTTGGATTACACAAAGAAAACTTGTGATTCTGGGATAACTGCAATTTTCAAGGTCACCAATATATCATCTAGAAATGACATACATCCTCAAAAATCTCAAAACCAATACTATGACATCTTGGATGATATAATAGAGTGCGACTTTAACTCCTTCAAAGTAGTTCTATTCGTCGAAAAATGGTATAGGTTACGACTGAATCAAAATGATCCAGATAGAACTGTTATTCAACATGATAATAGATTTACAATGATTAATACAAGGTCATTTGAGCCAGTTGGAGATGAGCCCTATGTTCTTCCAAGCCAATGTGAGCAAGTGTTTTACTCAAAGGTTTCACATAAACAGGGTTGGTCATTTGTTGTTAGACATGATCCAAGAGGAAGGCCAATAAAGTATAATGTTATGGAAGAAGAAGATATTGAAGATGATGAAGAAGATCAAGATGATGGTGATGATGATGATGATGATGATGATGATGATGGTGATGGTGATGGTGATCATGGAGATAATGATGATGGTGATGGTGATGATGGTGATGATGATGGTGATGATGGTGATGATGATGATGATGATGATGATGATGATGATGAAGAAGATGATTAATGACCTAATTGAAATGATAAATGAAATGATTGACATGATTTATTACTTTCAATTGTAATGATTACATATTTATTGTGTTCAATTCTAATGATTACAACATATGTGATTTATAATTACCAATATTTTGCTTATGATGCTCAATTAATTGCTGTTGATACATATATATATATATATTGTGTTTGATTATCACCCTTTTTGCAAAGATGCAATTGACTACAGACATTGTCACCCCTTCTGTTGACGATCTTGCATTCCATATATAAGGTAAATTTGTTCATGTTTATGATGTTGCATATTGTTCATGTTATCTTCTAAGTTATTTGTAGCATACGTATCATTTAATTTTTAGCTAACTTAAGATAAATGATTAACATATGTAGAAAATTTAACCCCTTTGGCATGGATCGTGCACAGTGACATGGATCAACAGGTATAATTCAATAAATAGACATAATTTTCTTATATTCTTCTTATTTATCACTAAGCACGTATGTTATAAATAGACATATTATATAATCATATAATGTATATATAGACAAAGAAGAACCATATAGAAATATAATTATATAATCACTTTCAACTTAGTACATTTTATATCTCTCATGTATAGACAAAGAAGAACCGTACGTATGGGTCACGACTTGATTATTCTATATATATTATTTAAATATTATCAAAATTCTATTTGAAGCGGAGACGTGACAATATCTCATTTGATGGATTGTAGGACCCACCAAATAGGTACTTGTCAGATCTATCTACATCGAATGAGGGAAATGAGGGAATGCTAGATGAAAGTTCTACATGTAGTACGACTAAAATAGGGAGATCAACTAGAGGTCAAAAGATTAGAATAAAATTTGATAAACTCATGCAATTTTTTCTTGCTAATGGGGGGTCATGTTCTTATGATGATGAGACCAAAGGCGACATCAAGGTGCCCTTTCGGTACACACACATTGAGAAAGAATGGCTACCCAATGAGCTACCTCTAATTAACACTGATTTTTGTGTTAATGAGAGGATATATCGCATTGCTCCATCCTCATTACATGGTTTGGGCCTATTTTCCATCGATGGGATAAAGGTATGTTACAACAAAGTTGTTGAATTGTTCAAGTATGTTGGTCCGTGTTACAATTACAATGATTGGATGCAGATTGTTTAGTATAAAAAAAGTATGCATAGGTATGCACTATCATCTAATTATATACAATGGAAAGAAAATGATCAAAGTAAAAGATTTGCAATGTACATTGATGGGAGACCAAAAGCAACAGGTAATATTGTGGGTTTTATAAATAGTATGTGATCTTCCTCAACTAATAAGCAACCCAATTGCATATTTGAGGTGCGTGAGGGGAATCAAGTTTTTGTATGTGCGATAAAATCAATAAGTGCAAGGGAAGAACTGCTAATAGATTACCATTTAAATCGCATAGATACAAACAAAGTTACTATCATGAGGGTGGTAAGTACTATATACCATTTTATTAACAAGTTCTTTTTTGCTAAGTCTATTGCTTTCAATTCATTGAAATTTTTATATTTAATCTTTGTCACAGGATGATATGGATCTCGCACATGATAGAGACCACGAGGATGCTCCTCCCACCCATTTTTTAGCAAGGGTAAGCCTTATTGAAATTGTACAAATTAGATAGTTGAAAAATGTTATATTATTACGTTATTTTATTTACAATTTTAGAGTTTTTATGATAGTTTTATTGATATTCCTGTCACAATTTGATGTTTAGGATGGGGGAAAAGCACCTACAGTAAGTACAGAGGAAATAGCTACCCCTTTTGATGATGATATCATAGAAACACCTAATGTAACAATTATGTTGAGGAAAAAAATTAAAAAAATCAATTTAGAAATAATGAGAATTTTGGATGAAGCAAATATTCCAACCGAGGAGATGATGAAGAGGCTATCTGAATTAAGAGCACAAGCATGTCATTATGAAGTAAGTAGTAATGAATCTTTAGTTATAACAAAAGTTCAATAAAGGTTTATATTTTATACTCTTTTATGTTGTGAAGTAAAATATGTAATATGTGTTCTTGTTACAAGAATTTTTGGCAACTGATCCAGAACCTGGTCAAGGACAACGTGGTGAGACCGGTACTAGTAGAGCTGTAGCCACCTCAGGTAAAATAATCCTTTAGTTGACAAGATACAAGGAATTTTTTCTTTGGAACATTCAAAAACTTCTTAAGTTAACTCTTTTATTATTTCAAAATGTCTTTGCTAACAATGTATTGTTCAGGTCATCAAGTGTAGGAGACTCCTCCTAGGAGGTTGACAGACATCCATTCAAGATTTTTGAGTGCAATGTCGGAAACAAGGGGCATGCAAACATCGACGCCTTCACGGTCTATGCCAGTTGGTAAATCCTTGTTTTTTTATATTTGGTTTTGTGTTAATTATGATTTGATAATTTGTACTTTAATCTTGGGTGCATCACATAGTGGATTATTTTTTTGGAGTAGGAGATACACTGGCGGTACCATCTGGTACACCAGATATAGATCAGAGTACATGTATTGGTGATAATTCACCATCATTTCCTAGATCTACCCGTGTTTCTAGCACGAGAGTTATGCAGACATCATTGTTGATTGACAATAATGAATCGATACTTTTAAAATGTCCTAAGCTTCCAGGTACTTTAAATAATTATTTTTTATATTGTAATATGCATTTACCTATTCATAACAAGTTTTGGATTGATTATCCCATGACATTTTTTGCAGGAAATGATTCATTTTATAAGAAGCTTTATGACCTCGCACTGCATATATTCGGGCCCACCATACGTACAAGGTGGAACATCATAAGTGAGCTAACTTTATCCCACTATTTTTTTTTCATATCATTAATTGGTGTAAAATATTTTTCCTTTCATTCGGGTCTTTTCTTTTACTAGCTATATCTAACAATTTTGTGTTTTTTCTTAAAAGGTGGAACTTGCAAGAAAAAAAATTAAAAGATCAGCTCATTAAATATTTAGAGCATGAGTTTGGTAATAATATTTTTGATGAGAAGAAAATTTTAGAAAGAGCTTGCAAACATCTTAAGACTGTGAGGGACTCATATAGAAAGAGTCCTATCTGGAACCCAATGTACGAGCGTCCTCCCTTTATTCCAGTGAGGGATTGGAATGAGTTCATTTTGGATGCAAAAGAGAAAGGGGATGCTTAAAGAGGAATTACACCAGCAAATGAGAGAAGATATGCAATAGTATTAACTACTAGTACAATGTAATAATGCATTAATTAGTGATCTTTATATCTATATCATCTAACATATTTCAAACTTTTCATAGGTTGCAGGACACATCAAAGGCAACAAAGGCCAGGCTGCAAAAGATTGGGCAGCACAAACTTGGCTCTGGTGGATATTCAAAAATTAAAGCACGAATTGTAAGTAGCAGTAAAGGAATTGTAGAGAAAAATTATTTATAAAATGCAAATAATTTTGTTTAATCAAAAAATGCAGGGCTCTGATTTTAATTTAGAGGCCACGGAAGAACACAAAAAAATTGCCTTCAAGGAAGGCTATCAAGCCATGGCTGAATGCCTATGGAAGCTTCCACTGGCCCAACCGAAGAGTCTCCTGCATCATGTGCACAGGTAAATATGCCAAAAAATATATTATAAATTGAATACTTGAGCAACAATCTATTTGATAATAATGTGCATGACATTGCAATGCAGCCTCTTAATCGTGACACAGATCATACACCGCATCATGAAGCCCCTGATGTGCATCGTACTATCCATGGAGGTGCTCATTTTCTATTTAAAACTAATTATGTAATTATTAATACAATTTAACATCTTAAATTGAACTTGGTGTAACCTTTTTGTGTATATTTTAGAGGATACAGAATCATGTCATGCTGAACGAGTGCTGGAGGATGTTCAGACTGATCACCATGTAGATCATGTGGCACATTCATGTAAAGAAAATCTATGTTTTGTTCTTCTAAATTAATTTTTTGATTTATAGTTCTTTTACTTAAATAAATACTTGTAATTCACTAATATAAAATGGTGTGAATTTAACTCATGAAGTAGTTGTTATTGCAGTAGACCCCCCTTTGGCACAACGGCCTCGTGTTCCTGAACAGATGAGGAGGAGACATGCATTGGAATTAGAATTAGTAGAGGAGGGGAATGACGAGGACATTGATCTTCCTCTTAAAAATTACATGATTAAAAAAAAAGCAAGAAACCCAAAAATAAATGATTGTAATTAACATTTTTTGCTAATGAAAGAACGTTGTCTTAATGGATGTAATTTTGTACTAGTAATGTTGATGAATGATGTGTTAATGAATTCTTCATGAATGTTGTGCGTTAATGAATTTTATGTGTTAATGAATTATTCATGAATGTTGTGTGTTAATGAATTATTCATGAATGTTGTGTGTTAATGAATTTTATGTGTTAATAAATGTTATCATGTGATTATAATGATTGAATGTTATATTTCAAAAATGGATGAATGAATGAATGAATGAATGTTATTAAATGTTAAAGGGGAATTTAGAGTGATGTTAGGGGGGGAGGGGCCAAATGAGCTTCCACCTTCACGTGGTTGGCCTTGTTTAGTAGAGAATATTAAACTATTCTCGAAACCAAGTGAAGCTCAAACTTTAAAGATAAGCTTAGAGTTAGTAGTGACAACCAATTAGCAAGTCGAAATGAAGTTCTTCGTTATAGGTACCTTTTTAGTTTTTAAAGCACAATGTCATGTTTTAATATTGTGTAGTTTTTTTCTTAAGTCAAAGTATTCTTTTACTATAAGAACATAATTTATGACCATTTTAGTAACTATTCTAACATCACTTTATGACAAATCTTGTTTTGGAAAAGATGGCGATAAGTGGTGCTGTCTATTCCTTGGGAGGTTGGATTGCATAGGTCTGTATCTCAAAATCATTTGCATGTGGCAGAAATGCATACTTACAACCATTTCATTCTACATTTAAAAACATTGATGACACTCTAGACACAAAATAATGCTCATGCTATTGACTTGACAGTGCTATGAAGGCAAACCAATTTTTGAATTTGATCGAACTCGGATGTTCAGATCTGGTCTCCTTGGATTTAGTCTTCATGGTTCTTTGTCTCATTATTACTATCATCCTAGTGAGGTAACACCTTTGCCTTCTTAATTTCTTAGTCTCTTACAGTTCATACTTGTTTAATTTGAATAATTTTTGAGTTCCTTGCAAAAAGGGTATGACAAACAAATATGGTTATACAGGCTTTATTTCCTTTACTTGAACTTGATGTTATGATTTATCATTTGACATTTTAATATTTTGATGTTGAACTTGAAGCATATGATGATACGATGGTATGATCATGATGCTATGATTACAATTTTATGGTGTTTTTGTTGTTTATATGATATTATGTGACATTCTAATCTGGATTCATGCTTATAGCCTATATCCATTCATAATGTTTCTCCAAATCATCCCTTTATTGTTGCATCTTTGCTATCAATTTGTCTGCCATCTTCTATTGAGATTATGGAGATAAGTAAGATCAAGGTTCATGAACTTCTAGAGCTTACTTTCTCCATGTGGACCTTGTGTGAGTAGATATGAAAAAGTTGAAGAAGGATTTAGATGAGCAACTCCAATACCACTAGGATTTGATAGACAATAACGAGGTGCTCTGATGCTATTGACTTGAGGCCAAGTTATGCTTGATGGACAACACACTCAAATGAATTCACATTTGTTATAAAAAAAAATGAATATCATCTCCCTAAAATCCCCTTTATTTCCCTTTGCATGGGTGAGCTTTGATACTACAAAAAAGAGTAGCAGAAGTGAAGCAGAGACAAAAAGAGACAACTTGGTTCAATCCTTCATTATATCTTCTGAATAGGCAATGTAAACAAGGGAATAAAAAGTATATGTACGAGTCTTCTGATTTTGTAGATTGTGATGTGAATACAAGCAGAAACAAATAATCTCTTAGATGTTCTGTAACACATGTATTCGTGATGATATCCAACGACCTTTATATATGAGTTAATGTAGTACATTTATGGTTTTATTTATGTGATAATATTTTTTCTTAAAAATTTGCCTCCATGAATTATATTGACCTCAAGTTCATTATTTTAGTGATTTTCATTTTGTCTATTCAAGCCATATACACTTTTGGAAGCATCTTGCCTAGATTTGAGTCAAGATAGATAATTTTTGTTCACCTATTGAAGCGACTAGGGTTACTCTAATTATTTGATTTGAAGCTACAGGTAGCGTATATGCTTCCTGTCAATTTTGAAGAAGTGGCAACTGGTATTCTGAAGATTATGAATAATTTGTCTCACTTGAATCTTACTGTTGTACAAAGTATGTTGGTGAGTTGTGTACTATTTTGAGTAACTAATCAACTAAAATATTCAATGTTTCTTTTCTTTTCTAAAGACATTTATTTATCATCTTGTAGAAATTATCTTCTTTATTATTTGGATTTGATTATTTCATCACCGTTTAACATATTTTAATAGCTATCATCAATTAAATATTATTAGGTTTCCATGTATACTAGTCAATTAAAGGATTCAATATGCATGATTTGAAATAGTTTTTTTTATTATCTGTCCCACAAAACTTTTTATGTTTTTGGTCTGGAGGCAAGGCCATATTTACAAATGGAGTTCTTCCATTTGATGAGCTTCCTTCTTTCTCATTGTATAGGCAAGTGGAAGACTGCAACTGATCAAGTATTTTTGTAGGGAACATAGTTTGTAATTTTGATCATAGTGATGGCTTTTAATCTTCTTGAGTTATACTTGATGTTTTGATTCTGTTTATTGGATCTTTCTCTAGTATTTCCATGCTATTTATTTTCAAAATTACTGATAGCTTTGGTTGATATGCACCACATTTGGAATTTTGCACAAAACTTGTAAGTTTATTAAGATATATTAGACAAATAGGCTTTCCACAGAGTTGGTCATGAGAAGTATACTTTTTCTTCCTTTCTTGCATGTTAAGGCATCTATGCTCAGGTGCTTGTTTGACACAACTAGTTTCCTTAAATTCATTGTTTTCATTTTCCATTACAGCTTGTTGCTTCATCCTTCAAGGTCAATCTATGTGCACAAATACATAATCTCTAGAAAATAACTCTATAGAGCATGTGTGGTTAAATTCAGGGTTGTACCTTGGGATCATTTTGCAATATGATTTTATCAAATCAATTTTCAATAGGAGTGCTAGATTGGTTTGCAAATTACATCAAAAAATTGTGGTCATCTCGACTATAGTTATGTTGGATATGCAAAAAATGTGATTGTTGACAAAAAGCCTTGGAAATTTTTAAGCGATTGCACTATGTAGGTGAAAAGCTAGCTATCTTTGTTGATAGAAGAAATTTTTAAGTGATTACACTATATAAGGTCAATACATGGTGTGGTTACAAACCCAAACACTGACTGTGTCTACAGTGACTATTCTGGCACTAACAAACACCAGTCAATTCTTTGGTGATGTCAATGACAAAAAACAATGATTTGATTATATAGACAAGTGAGTATAGTGTAAAGAAATGTTTTGATGCAGAGGTGGTGTATGGTATCCATCTTCATCATATTAGACAACAAATCCATTCCACTTTGCAATAACTTCTTTACCTCAATGTCCCTCCATGACTTGTCTCCCAAGTGTACCTAGTTCCTCCTAGACACCATATCTTCACCCAAAGCCCCAACCTTTGTTCTAACTTCATGAAACACCTCCATATAGCCTATCTACCATGTTTCATCAACCCATTAAGTTTGGATCACTCATCTTCTATCCAACACACACAATCAGTCCTTGAAGCTAATAGCCCTCACTAGTCATTAATTTGACTTTTCCTCCAACTTTACCCAAAAAAATAAGGAAAATAATACATGATTCTAATACCCTTTTGGGATCTTTAAATCCTTTGAAATTTTTAGCCTATGCTCCTTTGGACCATACCCAAGATCCAATACCCCTAGCCTATCCTCACTAGGCCTAATTCTCCACTTTTACAAAGCAACCCCTAACTCCACTTGCTCCCATGACTCCAAATACTGAAAGAGTCTTTCTAGAGGTTGAGAAATAATGGATTCCAAACTTACAAGGCTCTACCCTTCACCCAACTCATTTGCCACCAAACCCTTGGTTCTAGGGTCACTAATCTAGGGCCTGTTCAATAGGACCTCTAAACTCACTCCCAAATTAAAAAAAATAGCACAAAAACTTCATAAATGATCCCCCCATACACATTCCATCACAAAATCTCCACTTCCATGGATCAAATCACTTTCATAATGACTGCTGTCTCAATCCAGGCTTAGTCTCCATCAGCAAACAACCAACTTTTGTGGTTCTTCCAACAAATCTGCACTCCCCTGCATACAATGGATATAACACAAGTTGAAAAATACATTTTCATCCTCTCCCACCAATAAAAATGATTAAAGAGGGTGGGAGAGGTTCACCATCCTTAAAGCCTCAGAACAAGAAGTATTTGACTGTGCCCAACTAGTCACTGTTCTTGAATGCACCAGTCTATTATTCTTGCCTAAGACACGATGAAATTAATAAGAAATGAAAGAAAAGGGTAAATAAAAAGTAATACAATGCCCTATGGCATTTCTATGCCAATAAATCACTTCAAACTATCAAGACAATTCACTGTTTCAGACTGTACCCGTGGAACAGTGAATAGATATTGCAGAGAACAGTTCATTTTTTATTAATTTGATATTCTTTACATTGCTTGTTGATACTCCACCATCTCTCCATGCCTCCTACACACGCCTACACCTACCAAATAGGCTTCCAAAAATAGTTTATCCTCCTGCATAACCGTAACAGTCAGTTATCTGACTGTTGCTGGTTAGTTACAAACTAATACAAACTAAAATTTTGTTGTCTAGTTGACACTAAATTTCAACTTCAAAAACTTATAACCATTAAGTGTTTATCTCTATTCCTTAGCCTTCTTAAAGGCCTATAGACCTATCAAATCTCCTAAAACTTCCTAAATCTCCTATAAGCCTTATTAGGCCTTAATTGCCAACATGGCACATTAAAACTTTGGGCACTCTTTGGTGCTTTCACAACCTTTTAAATTGTCCTTAGAGACCCTATTACATTGGTCAAAGACCTTATAGGCCTTTAGATCCCTTTGATAGACTAGGATCAACAAAACAACCTTTAATGAACCCCTTTAGGTACATGTTGACCTTTCAATGCCATTTGCCTCTGTTACATGCCTTTATAGTTTAAGCTTATCACATTTAAAACATCGATTACAAAAATAGACCATAGGTCCAATTACATTCAAAATTTGATCTTCCTAGATCATTAAACCTTCATGAGTCTAAATGACTCTCCTTGCATGATTTTGCCAAGGTTCCCTGCACCACGTTCCTAAATCATAGCTAATAAAATACCACTTCACAAATAATTAGAACAACTTGCTGTTACCAGACTGTACCTGTAGGGACAGTGAATCACCAGTTTGCAGGAAATTTTCAATTCTTATTCAAAATCACTTGTCTTTTTCATTTTTTCTGGATATAATGACCTTGGATCATATCACATTACCTTCCATCATGGCTCCCCTATCCAAAAGACACTAACTCCTCAAATAACCTGAGAGTAACCACCCAACTAACTCCTAACTATCTGCAACAGTAAAAAACTGACTGTTCACTAACATAACATATGAAAATGTTGTCAAGTTGACAACAAAGTTGTCAACTTGACAACTCAACATTTCTATACTAAACTAAAGACTCTTAAAAGGTTTAAAGAAAACCTTTAATAACTTCTTACCTCTACTAACTCCTAACTAACCCTCCTTAAGCCCATTTTGGCTTATATTGCCCTCATAGGCAATTTACAAGTTTTTGCACTTTTAGTGCTTTTAACATCATTTAGAGGCTCTATTGGCCTTATTACATTGTTATAGGCCCTTATAGGTCATTTCCAACTATCACTAACCTAAGATCAACATATCATCTATTCCTAGTTTTGTAAGCGTAGCTATTGATTTCGTATTCTCTAGTTTCGGTCCCTATACCTTGTCCATACAGGATGCATGCATCTCATGTTGGTGTCAAGAATCCACATTATAGTCCTTGAATGGTACAAGTATTTAAGACAATGAACTAATAAAGCCCACTAGTTGATCTTAATCAAATTCTCTTTCATTTCTAGTAGACTAAATATTTTTTTTAATCTCTTAGGAGCATAATGTTACTTATGTTTTATGTATTTTTCTGTCACATTAAGCTTATATCCACTTTAATTAATTGATCTCTCTAGCTCACTAGAGTGTTAGTAAAGTGATGTGGAATCAGGCCGATTCATCCCTTGAGATTTCATCAATCTTGAGCTTGACAAATTTCCTTCTCCATAAACTCAAAGATAGGTTATCTAACAAATAAAACTCTTATGGACAATATAATACATTTAAACATCAACCCAAGGACATAGGCATGTCATGGTTTAGCACTATATGTGCATGCTTTTACTTAGGTTGTCATCTATTGTGTTAAAAAGAAAATTGCAATGAAAACCATACACTTAACGAAATAAAACTATGAACAATAATGATTAATGCAAAACAATGAATTGAGTAGTTCTCAAACAATTAATAATAAGTAATAACATATGAAAATTAAAAGATTATATATACCTAAACTAAACTAAAAACATGCCAAAACTAAACTTACTAAAGAATTGTCTAAGCTGCAAGAGCATCACATAGTCCAATAGTAATGTTTAGCAGAAGCCAAGTTACTAACTATAAAATTTAATTATCTATGCTAACATGAAAAAAAAGAGTAGGGACATGTATCTCAAGTGGGCCTACTTGAGAAATAATCTAATTGTGCTAAATAGAAGAAAATAGCTAAATCAAAGCTTCATAGATTTATATATGCATACTAATTATAGACAAGCAATATATTCAACTAAAAGTAGGAATATATTGAAAATGGTGTCACATTTTTTTTTAAACACAAGTTAGTATTGGTCGCTTTTTCGACCTTTACACAATACTAAATTCGACCAGAATGTTATGCATTCGATGGTCCCTTTGACGCACTTGGGTGGATAATTCGATAAAATAATGGTCTCAATTTCGATCTTTACACCAGTTGAATCGATGACAATGCTATGCATTCGATGTCTTATTCTTCCGGTTCCAAGGGATTGTTTCAGTCGATAATTTGACCAGTTATATGGTCAAAATTTTGACTATTAGTCACCCTATAGAAAATTTGACGAAAAAAGATTGACCATAGTTTTAGTCACCTATTCGACCAATTGTTGTAGAAAATTTGACTAATTCTCATCAAAATTTAGGGTAAAATTTACTAGTGGTGACAACCAAGTTGGCAAACAAGTCTGTCATCCCATTGGCTTCCCTATAGACATGGAAGATGAACACCTTATCAAAGGAGTTAAGAATGGCCCGAGTTTCAGCTATAATGTTGGCTATAGTCCAAGAGGGAGGGTGAGAAAGGTTGAGGCAATTGATTATGTTCATTGAATCACCTTCCAGCCAGAGCCACTTAACACCCTGAACTTTAGCAAGTTTGGTAACTTGAAGAGCCGCGCAGGCTTCAGCATAGTGATTCGTCTGAGCACCCAAGGGGAGACTAACAGCCACAGTGCCAATGCCAAAGTTGTTTCTGATTATTCCTCCACTGCCAGCAAGACCAGGGTTCCCTTTCACCGCACCGTCAAACTTGGCTTTGGTCCAACCAGTCGGAGGACTAGTCCACACACAGTTTTGTCTTTTTTCCTGAGTAGTAGCCTGGGCCTTTCCTGCAAGAAGGTTAGATCTACCACAGTAGAGAAGATTCTCCTTAACAACATGAATGATTTTTTCAAAGATAATTTTAGAAGGAGAGGAATAGTCATGAAAGATGCGATTATTGCACTCCTTCCAGATCCCCGAACAAAAATGAGGAAGAATCTAGGTACAGAGTAATATGAAGTCCTAATCAAACCTTTTGAAGACCCATTGGGAGAAGAGATCGCTGAAAGACAGGGGAAAACACCATGAGAGATTCAGGACCGAAAAGAGGAGTTGCTAGATTTGACTAACAAAGGAGCAATGAATGAAAAGGTGATCCATAGAATCCTCTTGACAATTGCAGAGAACACATATGTTTGTGAACTGGAACCCATGCTTGATGAGATTATCCACAGTAAGGATACGGTTCTGAAGAAGGAGCCAGAAGAAGACATTGATTTTGGGCGTGAGACCAGGAATCCAAGTTTTGGCCCACAACGGATTCAAATCATGGATTTGGGTGGTTAGCAAAGAATAGGCAGAATCCACAGTGTAATTCCCATCCGAAGAATCCTCCTAGATAATCTTGTTCTGCTTGGGAGAGAGAGTAACTGCATTGAGAACAGTCATCACAGGAGACAGGTCCTGAGAAATTTGAGTGAGATCCACCCATTTGTCATCCCTTCTATAATTGTAAACCTGAGTCCCATAGGTTTGAGAGCAGACATGTCTCCAGGTGTACAGAGTATCAAAATTTCTTAGACTGCCCATCTAAAGCCAGTTGTCATTCCAAAAATTAACAGAATGACCATTACCTATTTTCCACTTAGCCCTGGATTTAGCCAGCTCCTTGGCAGCAAGGAGACCATTCCAAATGACAAAACCTTTGGGGGAATCTGCCTCTTCGAAGAATCTATTGAGTGAGTTATGCAAGAAGTATTTTTCTTCAAAGGTGTCCCTCCACTCACTGATGTTATTGAAAATTCTCCAGATCTGTTTGGCTTGAAGGGATTTGTTAAAAGGTATCAATTTCCTTAAACCAAGGCCATCGGCAATGTTAGGTCGACACACTTTCTCCTAGGCTATTAGGGGGATGCGCTTGTGGTCCTCAGCACTAGACTAGAGGAATCTTCTCTGGATTCTTTCCATGGCTTTCACTGCTTTAGCCGGGATAGGAAAAGGGTTGAGGGCATAGGTGGGAAGATTCTGTAATGTAGACTTAACCAGTTGGATCTTACCAGCTTGGCTAAGGATGACCCCTTTCCAGCCAACAAGCTTCCTATTAAATTTGTCTATCAGTTTGTTCCAAAAGGATTTCAGAGGTTTGAGACCTAAGGGAAGCCCCAAGTAGGTAGAAGGTAAGGTGTCAATGCCGCATCTCATTATTTGAGCAATTTTCCTCTGTCTCGCTTCAAGCTTGTTGATAAAGAAAAGAACACTTTTGTTCCAATTAATAGTTTGGCCTGTAGCACTGGTATAATTGTTAAGAATATCCTTCACCACTCTAGCTTCTCCCACCAAAGCCTCACCTCCAAGAATGGTATTATCCACAAATTGCTGGTGTGTAAAGACAATGTCACTGGAGGAGGGATTGATGCCTTTCAGGTCCCTGGTCATTTTAGAGGCCGAGATAAGTCTCCCTAGACACTCAGCAAGAATGATGAAGAGAATGGGGGATAGAGGGTCCCCTTGTCTAAGGCCCTTGGAAGGTTTGAAGAAGGCAGACGGGGAGCCGTTAATCATGATTGCCAAGGAAGGGGTCGAGATGATTTGAAAGAGAAGCTTGCAGGAATGGGAGTTGAAACCAAAAGCTTCAAGAACTCTGAGAAGAAACTACCAGTCCACCTAGTCATAGGCCTTGGAGAGGTCAAGCTTGAGAAGAAAGACTTCCCTTTTTCCTTCTTCTAGCGAATGAATAACTTCATGCACCATCATTATGGAATCCAAAATCTGTCTGCTAGGCACTAAGCCAGATTGCTGCTACAAAATCAAGGAAGGGAGGACTCTGAGAATCCTGGAGGTGATAACCTTGGAGATGATCTTAAGGAAGGAATTGCAAAGGATTATAGGTCTGAATTGCTCAAAATAATCTGAACGAGAGGTCTTGGGAATCAGCACCAGGAAGGTGGCATTGAGTTCTTTGAGGAGGTTCTTCGAGCCAAAAAATTCTTGCACAGCTTGAACCACATCGTCTTTCACGACATCCCAATAAAGGTGAAAGAAGAACATAGGGAAGCCATCCGGACCGGGGGCTTTGTCCCCTGGAAGAGAGTCTAGAGCTTTCTTGACTTTAGTCATATCTGGGATAGAGCATAAGTCTTTATTTTGATGGTCAGTGATGATTCTCGGTATATTATCAAGGAGATAGATTTGGTCTTGTTTAGATATCCCCTGATCTTTAGAGAGGAGCTAAGAAAAGTAAGTGATTGCCTCATCAACAATAGCCTTGTCCTCCTTAAGAGCTTGGTCTCTCTTCTTGATTCTACTTATCCTTTTAGCAGCTCTATGTCTCATAGTGGAGATGTGGAAAAAATGAGTATTACAGTCCCCTTCCCTGAGCCAGATGGATCTTGATCTCTGCTTCTAGAAAGTTTCCTCCTGCCCAATAATATTATGTTAATCTGAAAGGATGGCTTTTTCTTTTTGCAATCTATCTTCATCATAGCCCTGTTTCTGGATTTCGGCTTGAATGCAGTTAAGTTCATTGAGAGTCTTATCTTTAGAGGTAAAGATGTGACCAAATTCCTCTTTGTTCCAATTTTTTACATTACTTTTGATATTCCTTAACTTTTTTGCCATTCTAAACATGGTTGTGCCTTCAACATCTATGTTCCACCACTCTTTGACTTTATTGAGCAAATTAGGATGGGAAATCCACATCTTTTCAAATCTGAAGGGAAAGTTCCTTTTCTTGTCAATCTGATTCAGGGAAAGCGAGATGGGGGAATGGTCAGAGCCAGCACGAACCATGGTAGAGATGTTGAGACTATAGCTATTCAGCCAGTTTGGTGAATACAGGGCCATGTCCAAACGAACTTGAATGCAATCCATACCAATCTGCCTATTAGACCAGGTGAAGTCAACGCCTTAAAGATTTGTATCCAGCAGAGCCAAGTCATTGAGTTATTCTTAAATAAAATATAAGTAAATAAATCAAGTAAATCAAAGATAATGCAAATTAATCTCTACCATTTCATGAGGAAAATTTTCTAAATATAAATTTTTAATGAATTTATGTTACAAAATCCCATAGCTATTTGTAGCATGCACAAACAACAAATCATTGCAATCCTTAATTCAAGTTTTGCTTGGTATTCAAATAGTATTCATTTTAATTAATATTGTTTATTTTTAATTATTTCAATTTTATTTTGTTCTAATTATTCTTACATAATGGAATAATTTATTATTGTGGCATAACATTATTGTCATTGTTATATGTGGTAGAGATATGAGATAAACACATTTAAATTAAAAAGAAATGGCTTGATTATTTAAAATTATGTTAAAATGTATTAAAAACTACAACACCAACAATCAAAAATTGTTATGGCAGACAATTAACAAGTGCCACGTAGTGACCAAATACTTGCCTTTAATTTTGTAATTAATTATAATTATAATTTATCATTAAATTTAAAAATGATAAAATAGATATAAACCATTTCAAAAACCCATGACAGTCTTCCATAGCTCCTGATCTTCATAGTATTCAATCCAAACACTATTTAGAAAATCACAAGAACACACAAAAATATATTCTATTATAAGTCATTTATACCCTTTTCATCTAAAATCTCTGATGGTAAAATTGTTTCCATATTTGCATGGTGTAAAGCAACATACACCAAGAAATTCCAATGGAGATATGCAAAATAGAGATCCACAAGAGTATAATTTAGTAAGTCAAGGCTTCTTTGCAACCCATTGTTGGTATAAGTGGAGCAATTCTATTGCATTCTTAGATGTGCTCTTAGATTCAAATTTCCCAAAGATTGTGTCATGATTTTCAAGAGTATCACGTTTCCTGGTGCCCCCTGATATTTGGTGATTGGTATCATGAGGATGATCATAATGATGAAGTACTCGCCTCCATTTATTTATTTGTCCATCCCAACTACGCTTGCTACAGACTTGTTTCACATCTGGTGTCTGAGGATCATGTTTTTTTCTCTGCTCCCTGTAAACAACATTTTATCAGGGAAAACAAATCTGAATGACATGTCTGACTTATTTTGGAGAAGCAAAAGAGAAAATAACAATATTTTGTTTGTTTTTTCCTTAAATTATTTTGAATTTAATTTTAAAATGTGTTTACGTTCAAAAGGTATGCACTATGAAGTTAAAATAAGACAGGTAGAAAAATTGTAGACATATGGTTTCACAAGCTTATTATTGTGCATTGTAGTTTTTTATTTTGATTGTGTGTTTTTTGGTATGATTCTTCTATTTTGGTCTGTTAACAATCTCATAATTATCTTCTCTAGTCTTACTTTCTGACGAAGCCTTATGATATTTAATCTAAAATTTGAAGGAAAAAAACACTTACAATTGATGCCAGAAACTGCAATGCAGAGATAGAAGAATATTAAGTACTCTACTTGAATAGATGTAGATACTCATTTTTATTGAGGAACCATTATTTTAATGTGATATTTTCTAAAATATATTTTATTTTTTTATATGGTATGGTTTTTTGATTTGTACATTTTTGGTAGTTTTGTGGCTAAATCTGAGAAAATTGGTCACATAGAATTTATTTCATTTAATTTAAGTATTTTGATTGAGAATATTTTGGAAGTATTTTTTTAATTTTTTTTTCACATTATGTTTATAAAAGTAAATAGATGTTCACACAATTATTAACAAAAACATTCCCAATCTCTTACTTAAATTGTGAGTCAAAAACAACAATGGAAGCTTAAGATCAACAGATTCAATTCTATCAGTCAAAAGATGTGAAGGATGTGAATAAAAGATTGTATATATGAAAAAAGTTTTAATAATGTGAGTCATAAATCATATATAAAAATAAATTAAAACTACCAAAAATCAGTTTGACAACATTTGGATCACAGATTATAAAACAATGTGTTGTTATGACAATGCTTGGTATTTTGCCAAAATTAAATTTAAGATTTTTTTTTTGATCGATAAAGGCTGAAGCCATAATTCTATTTATGTATATAATATATAATTAACATATGAAAGTTTTAAGATATGCTTCAATGTCAATGAGATCTTGAAAGATGGTAAAACAAAAATAGAACATCTATGCTCAGCACCCTTACAAAACAAAACACTGTTCAAGAGCTGTTCTAGAATGCAGCTAAACCACCAAAATGCTAGAAAAGAAACTACCATACATAGCTATGTTAATTAAAAAAATCAGGAACCTAAAGGCACACTCACACCATGGCTAATCCGATGGTGAAGTGGAGTCCTGTTCAAATCTTTCTGAGGCATTCTCCTCCTCCTCTTGAGAAGAGGATAAGTTTTCTTGGTCCATGTTCTTCGCAGCTTCCTCATCATCTTCATTGTTGGCCTCGTCCTGTGAGTCATCTCCACCAGCCTCCTCGTCCTCACCGTCCTCAGCCCTTGAAGCCTCCCTTGAATCCTCCTCCTCTTTGTCTTCTGCATCTGAGGAATCTAGGCTACCCAAACCATCCATCCTCTCCTCGTATCTATATTTGTAAATCCAATCTACCTCATCATCTAGATCATCACCATAAGGGGAATCCATCCCTTCTTCAATCCCTAAGAATTTGGAAAGAAACATCAAAGCTTTTTTCATATCCGGCAGTCTTATTTCCTGGTGTTCCCATTCCCACCCCTAGAGGATGAAAAATTGTCTTGGTGGGCCTCCATAGAAGTTACGGCCAGGAGCATTCCCAAACCTGAGAAAGGAGGAACCAACCATCATGGTGATGGGGAGGTTCGATGGAAAAGAGGTGAACATATTGTCATCTATCCCCACTATATTGGCATGTAGATCACCCAGATAATTGCCATAAAAAAGGCGGAGGCAGATTTCTTCCGCATGATTCTTGTGAGCGCCGGCAACCAATAAACTAGCCAAAAAACCAGAGCATATGTCAGAATTGACTCTATACCTGTGATTTGTGAGCAAAAAGTTTGTGCCCAATACTCACTTCACTGCGTGTAGCAAGTAGTAGTTCTAAGTATTCAATTTAGTTTAAACTTGTACAAAGGACTATTAGGACTACTTCAAGGATATATTAGAAGGAATGATGCATGATTCAATACTAAGGCTTGTACAACTCTAATTGCAATTGTATACAAGGACAAAAAAGAAGAATGAAAATAAAACTAAACATTTGAACATAAATTTTTTAAAAATAATTTATTATTATAAAATAAAATATTTATTTACTATGTTTAATTTAAATTATAATATTTTGTAAGGGAAAATACATCATACATTTTGTTTACCTAAATATTTATTAATGCATAATTTAAAACATAATAATTTTTCAAATATTTTAAAAATATATATAAATGAGAATAAATATATATTATATCATATATTTACAATATTTTTATTTACATTAGAAAAAGTGAGTTATATACTAAAATAAACTAATGTAATATAATTTAAAAATTTTAATATACAATTAATATAAAAAAGAAAAATATTAATGAAAATCTTAATTAAAGATAAAAACAAAAATTGTTTCCAAGCCCCCCAAAACTATGCAATATGAAAGGACAATAAATAACAAAGTGGTAAATTTTAATTGGTTCACTCGTGTAATAAGACTTCAAATGCATTCATCCAATGAGATGAACAAAAATTAATAATAAGAATCATTCAGAGGTATTAGATTTCCACAGTCAGTAATGAGTAATGATTAGTGCGCTGTGCTTCTAGATTGAGCTTCTTATTTGCATCAACATTTCAGATGCATCATCAGAATAAGGGGGTGAAAAGGAGAAGGATTGCTCAAAGTTCAAAGAAGGTAAATAGATAAGAAATATAGAAGGAAAAGATTTATATGGAAGAAAAGATAATAAAAATATAAATGAAAAAAGATAAGCTAAAAAAGAGAAAACTAAATTGTTTATATATATTGAACCTTTTTTAGATGAAACTGTTAAGATAAACAGGGCAGAACAGAGCAATATAAACAGAAGAAAATATATAAACAATAAAATTAACAGAAGAAAAAATATTAATACACAAAACAACAAAATTTAAGTGGTTTACCAATTTGACTACATTTACAGAAGAAACCAATTCAATTTTCTTTCTTATTAATCAGCAAACAATATATCTACAGAAAAACCAACTCAGATTTCTTTCCTATTAATCTGCAAACAATATATCTACAGAAAAACTAACTTAGATTACTTTCTATTAATCTGCAAGCTATATATATTACCAAAATCAAATATTAAATTTACACGTTAATATATAGAACTGGTCAAAGAAGCAAAGAGTCTAAAGACAAGGCAGCAAAGAATGAACAGGCGGCTGAAACTGAACAGACAGACTTCTCAACCAAACAAATATAATATTATAAAAAATATATAAACAAAAAATAAAATAGAAATTGCAAACTAATTTTATAGAAATAAAATGATTTATCTTTTCTAGAATTCAGTTGTACAATAAAGTTCCCTTGATTAAGATACATTTTAGATTGTTGTATTTTCAAACTCCTTCCCGTGACAGATTCAAGTGGCTTTTCACATCAAGTTGCTCGTGAATCCATGCACCAACAGTAGAAATCAGATTGTGAAATATTGAGCAGAGCTTCAGGGCTCATTTTCTCTAGGTTTTTCTGTTTCATTCTTGAATACGCCACATTCTCAGGAAGAAATTCGGTTGCACTGAGGGAAGCAGACTGGGAATGGTCCTGATTTCTCATTTTCTTGTAATTACGCATTGCTGCCACACTATCTTCATATGGGTCATGGGTGCCATTCTGAATTTTATACCTGCCAAAACATACAAAAAACACATCTTTTCTTTGATATCATAATGTATCACTTTGCATTGGCATATATACTTTAAACAGAATTTCCAAATCAAACCCAATAAACAATTTGCTATTCTGTAAAAATGATGAATTCCAGAATACCAGTGATCAGTCTAATGAAGATTGAAAAGTTAAGAATTAATTTACAAACTGACAGACTGCTTTCTAACACATCAAAGCCTTCGATATGTGCATTACAAAATCAATTTATCTTGGTATATTTCCTGTTCACATAACATTCAATGAATAAGGTGCACAATCAATTACCCTAAAAACGATTGAGTGAGATACTTGAGCGAATTGATGGTTTTATTGCTCTTTAGCAGTGGAATGTACTTAGCAGTGTCCCTGAAAAACCAACACGTGTAGATAGCAAATTATGAATTTATATTCTTAATTTGAACCTCATCAAATAAATAAGGTGATCAAAATTTAATATTTAATAAATAGACCTGATAAAATGGGTAGGGTATTCCATTCCCAAGCATTGCAAGTCATGATCTAAGCCATGTCCAACAAGAACCTTGACTTTTCCACCTTTCAAACGAATTCGCCAAATTGCTTATCCATTGCATAAAATCTGCTGAATTTTTTCTTGCACTTGCTTGAGTGGCATGGCATCCATGAGATATTCTGGTTTGATGGCAGTGACATCATATCTATAAACAACATCCACCAATTTAAATGATAAATTCTTATAGTAATGGCAGACTACAACAACAAAAAGAGTACATGTGGGAAACCTTTTATTACCTGTAATCTGTGATTGGAATTGGAGGTTTGACATAACAATGGAAGACCACGTTTTCTTCCTCATCTACCAAGCAGACTCGTGCACAAAGGTCTAGAAACCCATCCTGACCACCACCCACCATCTCACAATCCATTGCAATGGCAGAAATAGTGCTCTTATTTGAACTTTCACCTTGAATCTGCCCATTTTCTGCTTGGATTCTCTTATTCACTGAGGAGAGCCGTAGCCCAGAAATCTGTAAGGATGTAAACTTCTTAAAACAGCGATTCTTTTGTTAAAAATGATTGGTCAGAAGAAATTAGGGCATTTTTTCATTGAATAAGGAATGAAAAATTTGTGGGTTAACATAGTGGAATCAAGAAACCAGAGCTTCAAATTCATTAAGAGCTTACAGGAGGTAATGGTGGTAGGGATTGACAGGCTGCTCGATGATAATTTAGTTGCTCTGCAGTGGGGAAAACATTGAGACAGAGGCTGCATCCCCTTTCACTGAATTGTTTGGCACACTCAGCTTTTGGCAATCGACCTAATCAAGATCAGTTCAGAACCACAGTATTAAACAATCATAAATTTGAATTAACGAATAATCAATTTTTGATAGTGAATTAAGAAGGCCTAAATCTTTTGATATCATGCAGTGGTAATTTATAAGCTCTACATTTAAGGATGTCCAAAGAGCTTACACTAAATTCTAGTTTTTACCCATGTTGCTATCCTTCACAGGGAAAAAGAACAAAATAAGGATAATATGATGAAAAGAAGATAAAAAGAAAAATACCAATCAAATGTTCCCTCAGCGAGTCATAGAACCTGCAATGCTTTTTGCAAATAGCACAAATTGGTTCATGTGGAGAATGATAAGAAATTTTCATGTGCTCAACAAGATGCTCCACTTTGTTGAATTGTCTGAAGCATGCTGCACATTTATGCCTGCAAATTACAAATAAACTCATCTGTTTAAGTACTTAATATTCTCATTGAAAGCCAGATTTTGACAGTAGTGTGATAATGGCTAAAAAAATTTCTATGGGAGAAAGATATCATAAGCTATAACGACCAGCACTAGTTAGCAGATTCTGACTGTAGAGATAGGAAAACAGACTTAGTTTCTTCACTTATAGAACGTAGAGAGCAGCCTTTTAAAAATAAATGAGTTATAAACCTTTTAAAAATAACTGAACAGGAAAAAAGCATGCTGGTATATTGATGTTATTCCATGACATTCAATACTTCTGATAGTTTAAATTAATATTGTTAAAATTATTGTATATTAAGTTAGATCTTAATAATAAGACTTCACATGATTTATTACTTTTTAGATCAAAAAACATATTTCAGTTCATTATGAGTGATCATGATAAACACTAACAATATTTAAGTTTCAACTACTAATATTATACTATTAAAAAATAGACATCAAATCAACAAATATTATTACAATTATTAAAACACATTTAAATACTAGATCCACTTAATATAATATTAAGATATCACAACTATTAGAATATGTCCAACTACTAGACACATATAAACATATTCCAATCAATATAAAAATATAAAAATATAAAAACAAACTCCCAATCAATATAAGAATATAAAAACAAACTCCAATATTAAATCAATTGCACAAGCAAAGCACCTCAGAGATTCAGTTGACTCCTGAGCTCTGTCCATGAGATGTTGGTGCTGTTTTGATATGGACCCTGGGGCAAAGGGGCCTTTATATAGCCCATTTGTCAAATAAAGCCCACCGCCATCAAAATTATTGGTATTCCTCTCTCATCTCTTTCCTGAATTCAACAGGAAGAATCCTCCTCTTTCGCACTTTAAAAAGTCAAATAGTTCGTGATAAATATTTTCATAAGTGTTTTGTGACCATACAATGTACGATGTAAGTTAAGAGTCCACAAAATGTTCTCTTCAAAGGATGATGACACCCCGCACACTCAACCGGCCTATTCCATAGTAGTTCGATACTACTTTTCAAAGAGATTTTCATCAGCATATGTTATGAATTTGCTTGGCGGAGTAATTTGTATAAAAGTGGGTTTAATGGTTTTTTTAGTTCCTGCCGAAGGCCTAGAACTATAGGCATCGATTGAACTTTAACTCGTTATTAATAACTAAGTTTTTAACAAATGACATATCAGTATTTTTGTGATATTGAATAAATATTTATTTTATTTAAAGTAAGATGCAATTTGTTTAACAGAATAAATGTAGAAAATTAATTTTCTGTGATCTCATTGACTAGGACGGATTTCTCAAAAATATTTGTTTAATTTCAAAGTTCAATATGGACAATTGTAGTCAGAATAATATTATTAGTTTCTATTAAAATATGCAATTTCAACCAATCAAATTTCATCAAAATGTTTAATAAAATCTAATAGGCTAAAGTACATGTGAATAATTTTTTTGATTTACCAAACAAAGAAAGACAAAAATTTTAATGTCTTTTATTTAAGTATGGAAATTTTTTTTGAAAACCTCACATATTTATTATTATTTTATTTATTTCTTATTTTATATTTTATGTATATTTTAATAATTAATCAACCAAAACTAATATTTTATATTTTAATGCTTATTATTAAAATATTAATTTTAAAATTTTAGTATATATTAATAGTTGGTTGAAATCATATATATACACTAATATTATTTTAATAATTATATTTAGTAATTATACATATACACTAATATTATTTTAGTAAATATATTTTAAAAATAATATTGTTAATATTGTTTTGGTTGAAAGTTTATATATATATAATTGAAATTATAATTATAAAGCATATTGGTTGAAAGCATAATTATATTTTTATATACAGTATGAAAGCAAATTATTATTAATATTTTAATTATTAAAATATACACTGCATTTAATCAATACATAACAATGTTGTAAACAATGAAAGCATGAAAGCATAGTGTATATCAAATATAAAATTATATCTTTAAATTTTGGTACACTATTTTGTAATATTAAAATTATAAAATTATAAAATTATAAAATTATAAAATTATAAATTATAAAATAATAAAATAAGAACTTTTATTTTTTTAATAAAATAAAATAATTAATTTCTAATATTATCACCCTCACATATCCACACTTTTTGGAAATGGAAATATGTTATTTAAACTTAAACTAGATATTTTCTTTTAGCATTATCTACTTTAACATGTTTAGACATTACATATTTCTATTTTTTTCAACCTTTGCATATACAACTTCTAAATTCTTTTCTAAATTTTAAGCAATCCTACCAAAATTTTGGCAGGAACTTCGTTGCTATGCAACCTTGTTTGAAGTAGTGTATAGTTTTTAAAAAATAGGCTCTCCAAGAGCTGCTTGGTTTTCAAAATTTTTGCCAAAAATAAAGAGACAAAATTAATGTCAATGAAATGCAGTTTTTGACATGATGTATTCCAGTGTTGTTCATAAGTGGAAATCATAATTTTCTTTTTACAATATATGATTTCTAGTGTTGTTCATAAGTGGAAATCATAATTTTCTTTTTACAAAATATGATTTTCAGCTTGTAAAGTGGAAATTTAATCAAACCCAATACATCATATTAGTTGCATCTTGTGTTTACTCACTTCCATACTTTGTCATGCTAGGGTTTGAAAGTTTGATCTTTGTACTACCCGCAAACTGCTGAATTTGATATAAGAAGACTTTCCATTTTTATGAGATTTTGGATGTGTCAAAGAAAACTTTCCTGAAGTTGACTAAAAGCAAATAGGGTTTAACACCTCCAATTGATACTAGAGAGGAGAGTTTCAGGTAATTCTTTCATTTTTATTGGGTTAAATAGGTGTTCCTCTACTCATTTAGTTCACTTGAGGTTTTAACCTTTTCCTTTCCCCTCGTCTCTTTCTATTGAGTAGGTCTTACATCTTTCAAGAACTTAGTCCCTAAAATAGGAATCTAAAAGTCTAAAAATGACTAAGATGTGTTGGAAAGATAAGAAAGACCATTCACAGGGTTTTGTTAACTTTTGTGTGAGAGCAAAGATCTATCATAGACTCAGTCCTGAAAAGGTATGCATGTAGTTTCATGCTGATTTAATGGATTTGTTCATTTTTTATTTGTTCAGTGAATTGATTTACCAGTTTTATTGGTTATGTGGATTGTTTTAATTTTCATTTCAGTCCTGATTGTGTGGGTTTCAATGAATTATTTTGTTTTTTATTGTTAAGTTAGAATTCCATAAGCGGAACTATATTTACATAGCAAGCCTTACAGATTGAGTCTGAGAAAGTCTAAAGTTAGGTTCAATATCTCATCTCCAACCTGAAGTTGGATTTTTCTTCTTTGCTTGTCTTTTAAAAGATCAAAACTTGAAAATCTTGAAGGCAGATTTTATACAACAAAAACAAAATTTGAGAAATAATTTAAGCTAATCATTGTCTTGAACCAATTAGCATTGCCAGATGTGCTCGCAGGAAAAATAAAAAATAGACTTGTTTGTCAACTCAGGTTGAAAAACTGCGATAGACACTATAGGCACGGCACTTGCCTAAGATTGTTCTTTTTCAGAGTTTCAGTTAGAGGAATGAAAAAACTGGACCTTTGGCAGAGTCACTTTTTTGTGCTTGAGACTGAATCAAATTCAGTATGTCTGGTTAATGTCTTGACACTACTCTAACCTAAACATCATAGTTAAATTCACAAATTTCAAAACTGTTCACACTATTTTCCCTTTAATATTAGAGTCGGTTTGAGAAATCTGAAAATTTCAGTCTCCACACTATTTTTACTTAAATTTACAGTCAAATTTAGAAATCTGAAAATTTCAGTCTTAAACACTTCAAATTCAGAAATCTCAAAATTTCATAGTCTTAACACTATTCTCACTTGATATCGCAGTTTGTCTAAAAACTTCACACTTAACACAAATTCAGAAATCTTAAAACACTAATTCTCACTTGACATCACATAAATATCACAATCAAATTCAGAAATTTGTGATAATCTCACTTTATATCATAGTTAAATTCAGAAGTCTGTAATATTCTCATTTAACATCACACAGTCAATTTTAGAAATATGTGACATTAATTGTCGTTACAAACTCTATAAATTTAATGCCTTTGTCTGTGATATTAAAGGGAATGCAATTGACAAGTGTAAAGCCAATTTCAAAAAACCTGTGCCAAAATGGGACATCTGTCAAATTATAACGAGATTTTATAAGTTTTCATCTTATGTAAGATTGAAGTTGATTCTTGCATGTTTGATTTGTAATTTTCATGTTCCACGATAATGTCTGTGCCCCTTTCTAGTGAAACATGTAGGAAGGCTTGAACAAAATTACAAAGCCGTATTTAATTAATTGGAGGGCTTACAGAAGATAAAATATATTCAAAACCATTTAATGATATTTGTAACTGAATTCATAAAAAAATTTTCTAGTTTACTAAATTTTATTACTTGTTAACAGAGAAAACAATATAATTTTATAGAGAATATTTTGACAAGGAGTTTTCTGATCTGAAGTATACTCGTATCGTCACGTGAAGTCATCTTTGGCTTCCATTTTTTGAAGCCATTATGCTCATTGCATTTCTGTTCTTGAGAAATGCCTCTCTCCACACTGCTATTTATACAATATTTTATTTTCTCGTGCATTGTCCACAGACACGATATCAAGTCTATGTGTTAATTTCATTAGCTCTAAGGCTTGAAGGAAATTGTAAAGGAAAAAGAACAAATAATAACAAAAGTGACGAACACCAAAATATGTTTCATATATATCACATTAACAAATAATTTCATATCTGTTTACATACAAATGTTTATAATAGAGTGCTTTGTTTCATGGCAGAGCTTTAAAAACACTTATGACAGATTAGTTGAATGACATGCTTTTATCTAATCAAAATATTGATTACAAAAGATGATGTTCAAGTTGAGTTTTTTACAATAATTTACTTGCAGAAGTTTCTTATATATAACTAGAGTTTGAGGACTGCATCATCAAATATGATACTACATCAGCATTTTTAAAAATGGAGTGTCTGAAAAGATCCTAGAAAGAAGAAAAAAATGAAATATTCTTTTATAGTCCACGATAGCTTAGAATAATATGGCACTATCCCATACTTCTGGTAGAGGCACCTTGCTAAGTCATTTAACATGATTTATTGCTTTTTGCAACAAAGGAATACAATTTGAAATGCATATTATCATAACTATTGAAACAATATTATTACAAATAATAGACATCAAACTAACAAACAACATACTCAACATTAAATCACATCTCTCTCTCTCTCTCCTTCCCTCCCCCCTCTACCTTCATCTCTACATCTACTTACGCTAAACTTTCCACACTTTAGGCAGGAACTTTGACGCTTTGCGTCTCTTGTTATAAAAAAATTAGGGAAGAGATTCCAATATGTGCATGGAATTTAATAGATGTGATGTTAGTGGATTTGTTAGGGGCACACATCTTATCACATGATTTTAGTATTCCAATATGTGTGAGAGAGTATTTGAAAAGTAAAATAAATAAGTTTCAATAAAAATAAGTTCATAAAATGAATACTTTAGGTGAATAATAGTTTTTTATATATGTATGAAAAAAAGCATTTAGTTCTTTGTTCGAGAATCAACTTGTTCATTTCATGGACAGATTTTTACACACCTTTTACTATGCCACTTAATACAAAAAGGGAAAAAATGTTGAGTCAAACTAAAAACATGTTGAATGAGATGCATATCATCCATTTAAAGTCATACCTCGCCACCTTAGCCACAAATCACTGTAATAACAAAACATTGTCACATGGAAGTCCATTGACCCAAAACAAGTTCGCAATTGTCAATACAGTGCAAGTACTAACACCACTAGTGCCTATGTAGATGTGATCACCCTAAACTATTAGAGATGACTTTGCCCCATCGTTCCGACCACCATGTTTATTCATTCCACCTCAAGCACAACTCTTATGGTCATTTCAACATTAAACCACCCACATTGATAAAAAAAATTGTGCAAGGCCACAAATAAGCATTCAAAGGCAATCAAATTTGAATTTAAAGTGGCAATCATATAAATACTTCCAAGTAAATCTTCAACTTCAAAATTTAAATTGATAAGAGTTTGAAAATTAAAGACATTGTACACCAACACAACAAGCTTGTAACATACAAGAAGACTTCAAACCAACTCAGTCATCTCATTCATGTCATTTAACATCCATCAAAAAGTCGAAAGGAAACAAAAGAAATAAAGTAGAAGATAAAGAAAAAAGAATTCAAGTTAATTTCTAGGTACACAAATGTTTAATATTGCTTTCTATTTTATATATAGTATCCTTCTTGTTCAATTCATTTTCACGTATCTATCTTTTCTATGGTTTCCTTCGTGTTCAATTCATTTTCACGTATCTATCTTTTCTATGCTTTCCTTCATGTTTATTTTATTTTCAATTTAATATACCCTTACTGGTTATTTCACATTCTTGGGGTTTTTTTGGTTCCTTGACATTCAATTCACTCAAACTTTTCTATTCTTTCTATATTATTCTTGTTATTCAATTTATTTCCATGTATCATCATTTCTACTATTGCCTTCATGTTCATTACATTTTTTAGTTTTGTATACCCTTACTGGCTATTTCACACCCTTAGAGTTTGTTTGGATTCCTCAACATTTAACCCACTTTTACTTTTCTATTCCTTCTATATTATCCTTGTTGTTCAATTCATTTCAATGTATCTATCCTTTCTACTCTTTCCTTCATTTTCATTTCATTTTTAGTTTTCTATACCCTTACTAGTTGTTTCACATCCTCACACTTTATTTAGATTCCTTGACATTCAATTTACTTTCACTTTTCTATTCTTTCTATATTTTTGTTGTTGTTGAATCCATTTCCACTTATCTACCATTTCTACTATTTCTTTCATGTTTATTTAATTTTTAATTTTTTTTCACATCCTCAAAGTTTGTTTGGATTCCTCGGCATTCAAAACCATTCTTTCTATATTTTCCTTGTTCAATTCATTTCCAAGTATCTATCCTTTCTAGTGGTTCCTTCTTGTTAATTTATATTTCACATACTTGTGTATTTACAAACCTCACCTACTATTTTTTGTATTGTTTCCTTCATGTTCATGTTTATTTTTAATTTTTTATAGCCTTACTAGTTGTTTCACATCCTCATAGTTCTTTGGATTCTTTGACATTTAATTCACTTTCACTTTTATATTATTTCTCTGTTATCCTTGATATTCAATTCATTTTCATGTATCTATCCCTTGTATTTTTTCTTTCTTGTTCATTTCTATCTCACATACTTGCATATGTACAAACTTTACCTATTGTGTTTTGTATTTTTTCCTTCTTCTTTATTTTATTTTCAATTTTCTATTACCCGAATGGCCATTTCACATCCTCGTGGTTTATTTTGATTCCTCAACATTCAAATCACCTTCAATTTTCTTTTCTTTCTATATTATCCTTACTAGTCACTCTAATTCCCCTATTGTATTTTTTCTACCATTTCCTTGATGTTGAGTTCTTGAAATAGCTTACTATTTCATAAAAATATTTTTCTGGCATACAACTGTCAACAAAATAAAAATTGTCAAAATGATGGAGAAATTGACAAGTAGCAAAGGAGAAAATTTGAAGTTTGTAAAGGCGGGAACCTTCTACCCTGCTGATGGTGGTACCAAAGATTATGTAGAGAGTTCAAAGCAACCTAATCCTCCTGTAGATTCTATGCCTATGGAGAATCCCAAGAATGTGTGAGGTGGTGAGGGATGGGTATGAATATAGTTATTTGTCCTATTGGAGGAGGAATTTGTTCGTAAGGGACCCCTTTGGAAAATAAAAAATAGACACAATTAATCAACTCAAGACTTAAAGGTAAGGCTATCTCTCTTGTGTCCCACAATGTGTACATTGTATTCCGCAATTGTTTTATTGTAGCTTTGGATTGTTTGGTTGAGAAAGGTGTGGTCTCTATGGATCACTCCTTGAATGGTAAGTTCATTGGTGTTAGGCCTAATATTGACTCAATGCATGCGTGGGTGGCTTACATATGGAAAATAAAAGATCAAATTGTTTTTTTAGATATGGCTAAAGGGTTATCTTCCTTCATGTTTACCTATGAATAATATTTAAACTCTATTTTGGTTGGGGGTCTTTGGATGGTGGTGAGGGCCTCGTTCATGTTGAAGAAATGGGAACTAGGTTTTTTCCCACTTGACTAGGTCTGCAAGATGTTTCCACAGTTTGGGTTAGGCTTCTAGGTTTACCTTTAGAGTTTTAGGATGAGGAAGTATTTAGGGCCATTGTTGCTTTCTTTGGGGAGATCCTCTCTGAGGATCCTATGATGATGGCTAGGAGATGACTTGTTTATGCTCTAGAATCTGCATAAATACTAAAAATTCCTTGTCCAAATTTGGGGCTTGGGATCAAGCCATTGAATTTCAATCCACTCCTTTTTCTTGTTTCCATTATAAGATAATTATACACTGGGGAAAGGATTTAGGAGTGGATCCTAATGGGCTAGAGGGGGATTTGAACAATAATATCTTGGACCCATTAAATATGGTGGTTGGACCTAAAAATCCTAGATCTAAGGAAGCGAGTAGTGAAAATATTATGAATCAAGTGATCCGTTCAAGGGAGGACTTGAAAGGAAAGAAAGGTAATGAATAGGTGGTCCCTTCTCGGGAGGATTTGGAAGGAAAGAAGGATACTGAAAAAGTTATATCTTTTAGAGAGGATTTGGATGTGAAGAAGGTTGAGGATAGCTTTATCTTGGAGGCTTGTAATATGTTGAATCGGGACACTTAGATTAACCTTTTGATAAATCTTTCCAATGATTTAGAAATTCTACAAATGGAAACTAAAGATCTCATGGTATCGTATGCAGATGATTTAGTCTCTATTTAGGGTAGTGATGGTATAGTGAATGATGAGGAGATCTAGTTCTTTGATGAGGGACTTCAATCCCTAAGAATGGAAGGGGAGGATTCAACTCCCTTTTCACTAGTAAAATTGAAGACAAGGAGGAAGAATGGTGCTCAAGTTTCAAGAGTCAATACTAGGAGTAAGAATATATCATATTATGTCACATTTAATAAAGGAGTTTGTAGGCCATCTTTTATTCAGGTTCAGCGAAAAATGAGGAAGGTAAATGTTGTTGATGGGTTCAAGTGTAATTTTATAGAGATGGGCATTACAGGTTCCCCTCCTTCATTGAAATAAATATTTTCTCTCAGAATATAGGGGGTTTAATCACCCCCACAATTTTTTTTTTTATCTAACCTGATAAGAGGGCATAGTCCAACTATTTGTGTTGTAAAGGAAAAAAAATGCCATCTTTGAAGCTTGCTGATCTAAAATTGGCTTTCTTTAAGGAGAGTAGGGTTCATTTGTGTGGATTCAAAGGGTACCTCTAGAAGATTGGCTACATTTTGGAACCCCAAGCTCATTAAAGGTATTATTATTTTTCATCCCAAACCATATTGCTACTAAATTTAATCATTTAAATGATGATTCATGTTGGGTGATATCTAGGATTTATACTCTGAATAATAGAGTTACAATAAGAATCATTTGGGACTCTTTGTCAGCCTTCAGATCTATGATTGGAAATGAGAAGTGGATAGTAATGAGAGATTTTAACACTCCTTTATATAGCTCAAAAAAAAGGGAGGAGTTTTGGCTGCAACTGATAGCTGTCATGACTTGAAGGATTTCATAAATAGGTAGGGTCTATTAGATTTAGATTTGCACCAGTGCCTTATTTACATGGTCCCAGAAGATGCATGGGAGAGGACCATATTTAAGTTAGGCTAGATAGGGTCCTATTATCTCCAAATTAGTTAAATCTTTATGCTTATAGATTACCTTCTATAACACATATTGTCTTGGATCATTTTCCTATTTCTTTGGCCATTGATAAATTGTGCAAAAAAAACAATTTTCCCTTTATATCTAAGAAAATATGGACTCTAAAACTTGATCTTAAGTCCAAAATAAGAAACTAGTGGGTTGCTGATATCTAGGGTACTACTAAAGCAATAGGTGGTCCCTTCTAGGGAGGATTTGGAAGGAAAGAAGGATAATCAAAAATTTATATCTTTTTGAGAGGATTTGGATGTGAAGAAGGTTGAGGAGAGCTTTATCTTGGAGGCTTGTAATATGTTGAATCGGGACCCTAGATAAGAAAATAACAACTAATCTGTTAGGGGCCCACACTTTACAACTTGAATCCAAAACCCCAATACAAGTCAGAGGGTATTTGAAAAGTAAAATAAATAAAATATAATAAATATAAGGCCATAAAATGAATCACTTTAGGTGAATAATAAATTTTTATATATGCTTAAAAAAACATTTAGTTACTTGTCGAACAATCAACTTGTTCATCTCACCGACAATTTTTGAGGCACCCTTTATTGGGCCGCTTAATACAAAAAGGAAAAATATGTCGATTCAAACTAAAAACATGTTGAATTAGATGCATATCATCCATTTAAACTCACATGAGGCTTTCCACCTCAGCCACAAACTGCATTAATAACTAAAATATTGCCACATACAAGTCCAATGACACAAAACAAGTTCACAATTGCGAGTATATATAATGTAAGTACTAACACCATAGTGCCTATGTAGATGTGACCACCCTTAACTATTAGACATGGCCTTGTCCCATCATTCTGACCACCATGTTTCTTCATTCCACCTCGAGTGCACCTTTGATAAAAAGATTGTGTAAGGCCACAAATAAACATTCAAGGGTAAACAAATCTAAATTTAAAGTAGTAATCAAATTTAAATTCTTGCAAGTAAAGCTTCAAATTCAAAATGATAAGAGTGCAAAAATTAAAGACATTGTGCACCAACACAAATAGTTTGTAACAAACAAGTAGACTTCAAACCAACTCAATCATCCTATTCATATCATTCAACATCCATCAAAGAGTAAAAAGAAAGCAAAATAAATAAAGTAGAAGATAAAGAAAAAATAATTCAAGTTAATTTTCTAGGTATGTAAACATTTAATATTGCTTTCTATTTTTTATATATTTTATCCTTGTTATTCAATTCATTTCCACAAATCTATCTTTTCTACGATTTCCTTCATGTTCATTTTATTTTCAATTTTATATACCCTTATTGGTTATTTCACATCCTTGCAGTTTGTTCAGATTCCTTGAGATTCAATTCATTTTAAATTTTTTATTCTTTATATATTATCCTTTCTATTTAATTCATTTCCATGTATCTATCATTTCTACTATTTCCTTCATGTCTATTGTATTTTTAGTTTTGTATACCCTTACTGATTGTTTCACAACCTCAGAATGTGTTTGGATTCCTCAAAATTTAACTCAATTTCAATTTTCTATTCTCTCTATATTATCCTTGTTGGTCAATTCATTTCATAGTATCTATCCCTCCTCTTTCCTTCATTTTTGCTTCATTTTTAATTTTCTATACCCTTATTGGTTATTTCACATCCTCACAATTTGATTGGATTCCTTGACATTCAATTTACTTTCACTTTTCTATTATTTCTATATATTTTTTGTTGTTCTTCAATTCATTTCCACTTATTTATCATTTTTACTATTTCCTTCATGTTCATTTAATTTTTTAATTTTTTTAGATGGGTAGGTGCACCACGATGGTGTGCAAAAAGGGGGTATAAGTGACCACTTTTTTTTTTTCTAAAATTAGGTAAACATGAACTTGGAAGATAAATTTTATAGTAATGCACTCAAAATTAGAAGATATTTTCAGAACAAGAATTGTAGTACTCTTAACCTAGTTTATAAATAACTAAATACTTTTTGAAATAGATAATATTAAGAGGGTCAAATCCATTGAGCACAAAAAATTATTTTTAATTTTTTGATAAAAATATAACAGTGTATGTCGTGCACATCAAAAAAGATATAGTTAGATTTTGTATTTTGAAAAACCATTTGGCAAAAAGATAGAAGAGTGAGATGTAGAAGTTATGTATTTTATTGTAATTTTCTATCAATTATTTTTATTTTTATGATTTTTTGAAGTGGGTTCATCCTAAAAATTAGGTGTTTCTTCGTGCGCTAGACATAACTTACATCAAAATAATTAAAGTACATAGAATGAAGTGTAGAATAATAATATGTAATTTATTTTCTATTTGTTCAAGAATATCAAAATTTATTAAGAAAATGATACACATATGTCTATGAGAACTTTTGAGATCTTGGTAAACAAAATTAAACTTACTATGCTAATGTTGTCCAAAAATAGAAAGAATTATATGTTTAGAAATATTAGAAGATGTGTAAAATTATGGTGGTAATTTCACAAATACCCTATTGATTCAATGTGTAAATATGATGATGAAGAAGTTGAAAAACCTATTTCAAAGAATAAAACATGTATAAAAGGAGGGAAATGAAACTCCCAAGCTTCAACCTTGTTATCCAAGGCTACTAATTAGCAATGTCCTTGGATTATTCATTTACCAAACCTAAGGCTAATTGGGTTACTTGAATTTAAAGTAAGTTGATCATGCTAGGAGTGTTTTGTTATTTTTTGAGTGGGTGGCTACTTTTTTGCACATCATCTTGGTGCACTTACCTAGACCCTTACTGGTTGTTTCACATCCTCATGGTTCATTTGGATTCCTTGACAATTTTCCTTTTTCAATTCAATTCCAGATATCAATCGTTTCTAGTGCTTCCTTATTGTTAATTTCTATTTCATATACTTGAACATATTTTTTTTTATATTAAGTTTATTTAAGCTCCCATTTCGGGAATCAAACTCGAGATCTTTCTATTACAAAGAGAAGCAACAACCGCTGCACTGCAGGCCAATGCCTATATACTTGAACATATTTACAAACTTCACCTACTATTTTTTGTATTGTTTCCTTCATGTTCTTTTTTAATTATTTATGCCCTTTCTAGTTGTTTCACATCCTTGTGGTTCTCTGGATTCCTTGAAATTTAATTCACTTTCACTTTTATATTATTTCTCTATTATCCTTGATGTTCAATTCATTTTAAGGTATATATCCCTTCTATTTCTTCCTTCTTGTTCATTTCTCTCTCACATACTTAAATATTTACAAACTTCACCCACTTATTTCTGTATTATTTCCTTCTTGTTTGTTTCATTTTTAGTTTTATATTCCCCCATTGTTTGTTTCACGTCCTCATGGTTTGTTTCACATCCTCATGGTTTGTTTTGATTCATCAACATTGAAATCACTTTCCATTTTCTATTCTTTCTATATTTTCCTTACTAGTCACTTGAATTCCTCTATTGTATCTGTTCTACCATTTCCTTGATGTTGAATTCAAAAGATTACTTACTAACTCGTAAAAAAAATTACCCACACATAACCATCAACAAAATTAAAAAAAATAAAATAAAAAATTAGTAGGAGCTAAACGCGGGGTCCCTTGTGAAGATTGATGATATTGAAGATGATAATGAGGACCATACTAGGCCGAGCAAGTGTACCAAATCTTCCAAGAAGAGGAAGATTCAGGAGAGGATTCTAAAGCTCTCTGATCTCAATGTGGCCATTAGTAAGATGTTGAATGCCAAAAAAGACATGGAGGCAACTCTACTGGAGTTTGCCTAGTTTCTTGTTGCTTTGTTTTTGCTATTTGTTTTCTATGTTTCTATTACTGGGTGTCTATTTCTATTTAATAGTTTTTAGCTGGTTTTGTTGCTAGGATTCAGGTCTGTTGGTGGAATGGTTTTCCCCCCTATCTCATTTTTGTGGGTCTAATGTATAATCTTTCATAGCTTCTTTGTAAGGGGTTTGAGGTCCCCCCAAAACCTATTTTTTCTAGTAATAAAAAATAAAATAATTTTTAAAAAATGATGGAGAAATGGATTGGTAGTAGAGGAGAAATTTAAATTATGTAAAGCCATGAACCTATAACCCTACTGATGGAGGTACTAGAGACTATGTAGAAAGTGCATAGGAGTATTCTCCTCTTGCAAATTATGTGCCTACAGGGAATCCTAGCAATGTGTGTGGTGGTGGAGGCTGGATGGGACAATGGTTATCTATCTTAATAGAGGGGGAATATGTTTGAAAGGGCCCCCCTTTAGAAAATAAAAAATAGATAGAATTGATCACCTCAAAACTTAAAGAAAAAGCTATCTCTCTTGTGTCCCACAATATTGACCTTGTCTCTGGTGCTTGTTCTAGTGTAGATCTCAAAGTTTTGGTTGAGAAAGGTGTGGTCTCTATGGATCTCTCCCTGATTGGTAAGTTCATTGGTGTTAGGTCTAATATTAACTTGATGCTTGTGTGGGCAGCTACATATGGAAAATAAAAGGTTAAATTGATGTTTTATCTATGGCTAAGGGGTTTTTTTCCACCATGTTTACCTCTGAAAAAGATTTAAACCCTGTTTTGGTTGGGGGTCTCTGAATGGTGGTGAGGGCCTCATTGGTGTTAAAGAAATGGGAACTATATTTTTTGCCACTTCACTGCCCGTTTATGATTGAATAGAGGTAATATGGATTCACCACTATTTAGATAGAAATGGAAGGGGAAAATATTGAGATCTATTCTCAAACCCAAATTCCCAAAGAAGAGATCCAATTTGATCAACCAAGAGGTTAATACACAATTGAATCAATTTATGGATGAATATGGAAGAGAGAGTAAATCCAATATTTCCCTATGAATGAAATTTATGCTTGGAGTATGAAATAATTGAAATACAAATACTAACCTCAAATTAGGGCAGATCTGGAAAATGTTGAATTCTGATGTCTGTGTACACTTTCGAGAAAATCTAAAACCTGTCCTAGACTGGAAACGCTGAGACAGAGAAAACCCAAAAATATTTCCTCAAGATGGCTCAGCTTGGGTTTGACCCTCATAAAAGGTCAAATACCACATTCTTTATTTGAAGTCAGATTCGAATTGTGTTCGTAGATCCTGGAAGTTTGTCGAAAAGGGTATCCAAATTCACTCTCAGATCTGAAACTCCGCACCTGTACCTACAAGAAAATGGGGGTTTTTGTTGTATGGGGGGTTTGCCTTGGTCAAACCCCGGTTTGTAATCAACCTTAATATTGAAATTGAAATGGAGAATGTTAGCAAGTAGTAGAAAAGGATCTAACAATGAAGCTATGCAATTCAATAGATATGCAATTGTATTTGAAATGTAAACAAGTATATTGATATGAAAGCTTGAACACAACAATAAATGTAAATCAAACCTCCATGGTTTTATGCTTGGAATTCACCTTATTAAGAGAATGAAATGGATCTTGAAGATGAACAAAAGGATCTTGATGGAAGATCACACCATCATGATGGCTAGATCTAGGGTTTGAATGATAAATCTTGAATGCTTGAACCAAATCCCTTCAATGGCTTGAATCCTTGAATCCTTGATCTTCAATGGAGAACTTGGATGGAGAAGAAGACTTGAATGCTTGAATGGATGCTTTCTTGATCACCTTGAGAGCTTGATAAATTTCTTGAGATACAAAAACTTGATTGTGGATGTTCTCACAAAACTCGATGATGAAAATAAGAGAGGAAGGCCTCCTTTTATAGTGATCTAGGGCACACTCCTCTAGATGGGCCACCTTGGAGAATTAAATCCCAATTAGGTCCTCACCTTTAGAAAATATATCTAGATTAAATGCAATTAAAGGATTTACCATCCCAAAACCCAAAATGGCCGACTCGGAGGTGGGAAAATAAATTTCCCGAAAGCCCAAAGCCCAAAAATTAAAGATCTTGAAAATTTGGAAAAAGAGGTCAATGTCGAGGTTGAACTTGACCTAGTTAGGGTCGACCTAAGACCTTGACCTAGTCAGGGTCGACCTAAGACATTGACCCTGATCCTAAGTTGACTCAGAATCAAGTCAATAGGTCCCAGGGATGCCTAGAAACATAGAATTGATGCCAGAACAGGACAGAATGTCAGGAATAGACATAAAATCCTATGATTATCAAGATGAAGGCTAGGAGGATCCATTTCTAAATCCTACCTAGAAAATAGAGCTATGGAAGAGGGAAATTCAAGAGAATCTTTAAGATCCTAACCCTAATTTCACCTAGAATGAAGTAGAAAAGAAGTGGAAAGCAGGGAGAAATCCAGATCAAAGCAAAGATCAATTTAAGGCATCCAATATGACCCCAAACCACTTACTCAGAGGGCTAAACACTCTTATCATGGAAGTGCTTCCATTTTAAGATGATACAGTGATGCTAACCCAGTTTGGGTCAAGATTTGAGGCTTCTAGGTAATAGAAACTTAGGGGTGGATTCTAATGGGCTAGAGGGTGATTCAAACAATAATGTCTTGGACCCATAAAATATGGTGGTTGGACCTGAAAAATCCTAGATATAAGGAAGTGAGTAGTGAAAAGATTATCAATCAAGTGATCCATTCAAGGGAGGATTTAGAAGGAAAGAAAGGTAATAAATAGGTTGTCCCTTCTAAGGAGTATTTGGAAAGAAAGAAGTATAATGAACAAGTAATCTCTTCTAGGGAGGCTTTGGATGGGAAGAAGGTTCAATAAAGTTGTATCCCAGAGGTTCCTAATATATTGAATGAGGACATTCAATTAACCTTTTGATAAATTTTTCAAATTATTTTGAAGTTCCACAAATGGAAACTATAGATCGCATGATATTGCATGAGGATGATTTAGTATCTATTCAGGGTAGTGATGGCTATGCGTGTGAAATTGTATCTAGTTGTGGATACAACACTTCATTAAAACATTAGAGGTTCACAAATCCAAAAATCTGCAAATAAGATTTTGACATTTTGAATCCATTTTCGAGATCAAAATCATTTTAACCAAAATAAGGCCCAAAAGGGTCATTTTCAAATCATTTTAACCTTTTGACTTTAGAAAACCTTGTGGAGCCCTGTGAGTGAAAATGAAGGTTCCCATGTCCTCCCATCGATTTGAGCGCACCCGATGATATCAGAGACTGTGATAGTATGGTAATCCAGTAAGTGGACCTCTGTGCCTCTTTTTGAATTCAAATTTTCATATTTTTATGCTTTTTAGGATTTTTTAGGATGATTTTGAATTTTTGAAATTTTGCATCACGTAAAGTCGTACGACAGTCTATCGGGGCTTGTATGAGTTTTTGGTCCAATTTAGAGTGTCATCTCTGTTTAAGTAGTGAGTCATATGAGGGACATCCATTTGTTGTATGACATTTCATCAGGTCCCTCATATGTTGCACAAGAACCTGTAGAAAGTCGTATATGCATGAAGTGTCGTATGGGTTGTTGTACATTGTCGTATGAATTTTCACTCCAATTTTGAATTTCCTGAACTATCGTATGAAAACAACAACTATTTTTTAGGTTCTTAGTTCAATTTTTCAAAATTTATGATTTATTAGCTGATTTCCTTGGCATTTAATGCAACTTTTGAAATGTTCATTTTCTCATTTTGCATACATATAGTCTGATTTTTTACCAGGTTACTGATAGGTTTCCCATTTTTTTGTGCCTTGTAGGTCCTATATCCTAATGTCCATGTTTGGAATTTCACATCCAGCCACACATAGACTCTGCCTATCATTGCTTGACCTGATGAGAGTGCACCTTGCAGCGTGTGGGTTTGAGTATTTGAACAGTTTACTTGATATTCAGGTGAACCATGGTTTTATTACTGCGCTCATCGAGCGATTTAACTTCGAGACTCAGACCTTTCACCTCCCTACTGGGGAGCTCATAGTCACACCAGAGGATGTTTACAGGATTCTTTGTATTCCCTTCCATGGACCCCGACTAGACTATATTAGTGCGGGCAACTCAAGTCTAGCTACATTCTGAATAATTTTAATGCAGAGGAGCAGATTACACAACAATTTTCTTGGGAGATGCTCATGCAGAGATATGGACAGATACACCGGCTGGAGTGCATTATAGCAGGGATGATCAGAGGGATCATCATGTCTGACTATCAATAGAATGGTTGCTTGATGGGCTGGGCTACTATGATTCAATGACTGATGGCGAGTCCTTCAGAGTTTGGTTAGGGTCAGTGCATGCTGGCTCATATATTTTTTGAGATGCACAAGATCATCTATCATGAGGCAAAATCATTCACATCTGGTGCTCTAGTTCTCTAGATTTGGGCATGGGTGCATATTCCCATTTGTAGGTTGATATGTGCTGACGAGAGATAGCTACAGGAGACGCTGACATACAAATATTCTAGCTTTGTTACATAGATTCGTATGGGGCACATAGAGTACTAGTGCCATGTTTTAGATGATATGACAATGGTGACTTGGAGACCTTACTTGTAGGTTGAGATGTGGCCTACTAGCTAGAGTGCAGTTTGGATTCTTTTGTCAGAGTCAGATCCTGATAGGGTGGTCTACCACTATCTTGGAGAGATTCTTGATTACTTGGGTATGGCGTCAGTATGGCATCATTCAGTATGTGTCATAGGAGTTTTCTTCATATGCACAACATGTGCATGAGATTGGGCTTGGTTGGTTGGCTTGTTTGTCTTATGCCTTATCCAACCAGGAGTACATTGAGATACAAGTCAGGGATTGGGACTACCATCCTTAGATAGTGGATGCAGGGATGACCAATGCTTACATTGCTTACCTGGTAGAGCATCCTATGAGGATATTTTTAGATCCCACACAGCTGATACCCACCATGGAGGAGGCGAAGGATGTGACTAGAGCACCGATGGGTCCAGGGAAGAGGAGGCGAGAGGTGCAAATTCTAGTTGTGAATCTAACACAATCGAGGCCTAGGGAGATGGAGATACCTCCCAAACCATCAGGACACATGAGACAACCCACCATGCCTTAGATAGTTTTGGTAGGTAGGCCAATAATATTACAATGGAGATATAGAAGAGGTGAGAGTGGTACTCTGAGTAGCATTGGTAGCATGACATGTGTGGAGGAGGTTCTGGGAGCACACTAGGACATACGGATGGGGGATGCATAGGATGCTCTTGATTTTGATTTGGGTGCAGAGGTTCATCATTGTAAGGCATGAACAGATACAGGTGTAGATCAACCTATGGAGGAGACGAAGGCAATAGTAGAGGCAGATCTAGGATTGAGGAATATGCCTCAGGATGTGATCAAGGGGATCTAACAGTAGCTTTGTGATCAAAGGACACACAACTTGACTGTAGAGGTCCCTCTAAGAGCGTGAAAAGTGATTGCGAGAGTGAAATTCTCAAGTCAGACGTTTACAAGATGAGGTGATCCACTAGATAGGTCATGCAACCTATTATGTATTGGCATATTTTTCATTGTACGTCCTAGATAGCGGGTCAACTCTTATTCATAGTATATGCTAGCATCAGAGGGAGCTAGTGCTCCATGTCTTGAGCTGCCACTTGATTCACCTGTCGGAGGAGGAGTTTCACCTGATGCTGAGGACCAGGCGGATAGTTGATACCTAATGTTTTCTCATTTTTTGATATTTTAATCACACTTGATTGGATTTTTTGTTCTGACATCATGTGCACTTGTCATTTTAATTTATGATGTAATATCATATGATGCAAATGTATGAAATGCTTCTTTTATTGTAGAATGTATGGATTATGTAATGAATGTTTTCTTTCAAATGTATGAATATGAATATGAAATGCAATGATAGATAGTAAATGGATAGTGTAAATGTATGTTTTGTATTTATGATTTATGGATGCACATGTATGTATGCAATAGATTTATGATATAAAATGTATTGTAAATGCAGCGAAACACATGATATGTTTTTGTAGGTACATGAAGAAGACAAGTGCTTAGTCATTGTCAAAATGGATGTGTAACCGAGGATGGTGACTTCTTACTGATTTGTTAAGGAGACCTTCATGCAATACTCAGTCCTTATGATGTGTTTAGTGCAAATTTGGAGAATTTAAGCCTTGATCTGTATTTAAGCCATGATAAATGAAACCATGCAAAGTGTAAAATGCAAATGAAATGCAGACCTAGGACTTAGTCATTGATCATATGTCGGTCTTTATCATCACTTAATTTATTAGGTAACCAAATGGTCGATACAATGTCCATTGGCTAGACCACCATCGACATATGAATATTGAATTTTATTCAGAAATATTGGAGTAGATATAAGCACCAAGGCACAAAAGATAGGATGAACTGAATATCATGTCCATTTTGATTTTGCAATTTGTATAAGCATCAGAACATAAACGTTGTGATGACCTGAATACACCTTGCGTACAAACAAACCAAGTAGTTGGGGGATCATTCTGATTCCAATGTGAATTACCCGCAGTGACCCTTTATCGTTCACATCCTTGGATAGTATCATGTTTCACAGTATAAATGAGAAATTACTCAAAAGAAAAAGTTAGATCAGACTTCCTTGAAGTATCTGAGTATCGATGGTCAAGGTACACATGGCCATCCAATTCATGATGGAGGAACTTATAGTGGACACCAATTCAATCCAGAATTTATGAAGTTATTAGATTTTCACTTCAAACAGAAAACAAATAAAAATATTATGCCCCCAATCATTACTCTCTAAATCATGTAAAGGACATCATCGATGACCTTGAGGGGACATATTATGCAAAAATCTCAATGTGAATTAGTTAGCATACAAAAAGATTAAAGCATGTCGTCGAGATTGTTTTTGTTTTTTTTGTTTTTGTTTGTTGGTGTTTGTTGTAAGGTGCAAAATCCTTTCCTAGTGAGGAGACAGACAGACAGACTCAAATATAGCTTTGGATGGACCTTGACTAGATATGACTTGTCTGAGGTATTGAGGACTGCAAGATATGACATTGGCCGCCCCCAAGTTTGAAACATTGATAGGATGCAGACACTTTCGTTGCTTGGTGCATAGAGACTGACTTTATTGAAAGCATGACACAAAAGAAAACAAGGATATATGTACAAACTCAAGCAGACTAAAAGATGTGAAATACAAAGATTGCACTGATAGATGGAGTGTTTTGATACAAGTGGCTCCCATTTGCTAAGTTTTCACCAGCTTGGCAGAGATTCTATTTTTTCTACCAAGGCGCCTGTTTACGAGGTTTTCACCAAGGCACCTTTTCTTTTTCATCTTTTCAATTTTTTTGTATTTTTCCATTTTTTAAATTTTTTTTTGTGAATCATCAAGGCGCCTATTGCTAGGTTTTCACCAGGATGATCATTTTTTTAGGACTTTTTTACAGACTGAATGTCTTAGGTGTAGAATTTCTTCAGATGGAGAATGTTGACTAGTTCTTGGAGCTGTTCTCTTTCAGTCATTGAGTGTTGGTAGGCTCCAGAGCCAAAATTAGCAGTGATAACAAAGGGACCCAACCAGTTGGGTTCAAACTTCCCCTTGCGTTCTCTATGGGATTGGTTTTTAGTATTTTCTCTCAAGACTAGATCACCAACCTGAAATTCTTTGTGTCTGACTTTCTTGTTGTAGCCTCTAGTTATTCGTTTCTGATATACTCTGAGATGATCATCTAGTAGTTCAATTTCTTGTAACCTAGACACTCTGTAATCATCGTTAGTTACTAGACCTTGCATTTTGATTCTCAGTGATGGGATTTCAACCTCAATAGATAGTATTGCTTCAGCCCCATATATTAAAGCGAAAGGAGTAGCCCATGTGGGCATTCTGTTACTTGTTCTAGAGGCCCAAAGAGCTATATTTATCATTAGGTGCCAGTCTTTTCCTATTCAATGCAAGATTTTCAATAAGTTCTTATTGGATGCTTCTTCTTGTTCATACTCTTGAGGATAGTAAATAGACGACCAATGTTGAGTGATCTTGAATTCAGAGCATAAGGAATCTAGGTCCTTGTTCTTGAATTGGCCTCCATTTTCTGTGATGATGGAGTGTCGTATACCATATCTACAAATGATGTAATTTAGAATTAACATTGATATCTATTTTCTAGTGGCCTATGTCAAAGGAACTGCTTCTACCCATTTCGTAAAATAATTTGTAGTTGTGATTATATGGGTGTGACCATTATAAGAATGAGGATAGATAGCACCAATGAGATCAAATTCCCATTTTTGAAAAGGCCATTGTGTTGTAAAGGGAATCAAATCTCTCCCAGGTGCATGAATCAAGTTTCCATAGACTTGACATTTCTGACAATTCTTAGCATATTTTATGGCATCTTTTTTCATGTCTAGCCAATAGTACCCTACCCTAATAAGTTTTCGAGCTAGTGTCAAACCATTGGAATGTGATCCACCAATACCTTCGTGGACTTCTGCTAATGTGTTTTGTGACTCTTCACATTCTAAACATCTAAGAAGTGTACCATCTAGAATTTGTTTGTATAAATCATTACCAATGATGACATACTGTGATGCATTGCATATAAGGTAACATTTTTCATGACGATTAAAGGTATCATGAATGATTTTCTCTCGAAGGTAGGAGTATATGTTTTTTGTAGTAGGATGAATCATGACCAACAACATTGCAGATCATTTAGGTTTCTGGACAATCATAGGCAGAGAATGATAGTGTTTCCACCAGGAACTTGTAACATAGCTCATGTTCGGGCTGTTGTAGTAAAGATGATAGCATTTCCATGGCATCAATAGCCTTGTTCTCCATTCTAGGAATCTGTTCGAATGTGATATCTATATGAAATATTTCTTTAGATCATCTACCATGCAATTGTATGGAACAAGCTTCTCATCTTTTGTTTGATACACATCATTGACTGGGTGTATGACTAGTTGTGAGTCTCCATGAATGTGTAGTTTTGTTACTCTCCATTTGATTTCTATTTTCATACCATTTAGTAAAGCTTCATACTCATCTATGTTTTTGGTACAAGGGAATTTGATTCTAAATGCCTTTGGAATAGAGTAACCCTATGGTGTTATAAACAAGATGCCAGCCCCAGATTTGTTTTGTGTGTAGGATGCATCAAAGAATAATTTCCACATTCTTGAAGATAGATGCATGATAGAAGAATCAGGAAATTCCATTTGCATTGGTTGGTCATCAAACATTGGCTCTTCAGCTAACTGATCTACAATGACTTTTCCTTTGATAGTTTTTCTTTCAATGTATTCTATGTCAAATTCGCTTAGTAGCATGATCCATTTCTCCTGTCTACCTATGAGGGCAGCTTTTCTTAATAAGTACTTCAGTGGATCAAGCTTTGCTATTAATTGTGTAGTACGAGCCAAAATATAGTGTCGTAGCTTCTATGATGCAAAGATGATAGCTAGACACACCTTTTCTATCATGGAATAGTTCTTTTCACAAGCTACCAGTGTTCTACTAATGTAGTAGATAGCTATCTCTTTCTTGTTTTCATCATGTTGTGCTAGTAATGCCCCTAGTGAAGTATCTGTAGTGGAGACATACAACATCAATGGCTTCCCTTGTATAGGAGGCATGAGAATAGGAGGATTTTCCAGATGTTTTTGATGTGATTGAATGTTTTTTCACATTCCTTGTTCCATGAGAAATTCACACCTTTATGTAATATCTTTGTGAAAGGTTATGATATGTCTTCTAGCTAAGATATGAAGTGTCTAATTGATTTTACCCTTCCTTGTAAGGTCCTCATTTGACTGATTTTTTTAGGAGGTTGCATCTCCATGATTTATTTGACCTTTACCAGATCTACTTCTATTCCTTTCTTTGAAACAATGTACCCTAGGAGTTTTCCTGAAGTGACACCAAAAGCACATTTCTTAGGATTTAGTGAGAGACTAAACTTTTCCACTCTATCCATTATTTTTCTTAGGTCAGCTAGATGTTCAGATCTTGTCATTGATTTAGCTAAGGTGTCATCAACATAGTCCCCCATAGTACGATGCATCATATCATGGAAGATAGATGTCATAGCTCATTGGTATGTAGCACCAACATTATTAAGACTAAATCACATGATGTTCAAGCAGAAAGTACCCCATGCACAAGTGAAAGCTATCTTCTCTTGATCTTTTGGAACTATCTTGATTTGGTTGTATCTAGAGAAACCATCCATTAAAGAATACATTTCGAAGCCTGCAGTCATGTCCACTATCATATTGATGTTTGGTAGTGGAAAATCATCCTTAGGGCACACTTTGTTTACATCTCTAAAGTCTATGCATACTCTAATTGATTTATCTAGTTTTGAAACTAGAACTATGTTGGAGATCCATTCAGCATAATCTATAACTTGGATAAATCTAGCTTTTAGTAGTTTCTCTAGTTCATCTTTGACAAGGAGTGCCACATGAGGATTCATTTTACGCAACTTTTTCTTGATCAGTTTGACTCCTGAAGTGATAGAGAGATGGTGCATCATGAGATCAGGATCTAATCTAGGCATATCTGATTATTTCCATACAAAGTTGATTTTCTTCTCTGCTAAGAATGTTGTGAATGCTTTTTTTTCATCTGACAGAGATTGTGCTACATGAATCAACTGTGGTTCTTCTGTTGTGTCTGAATTGATAGAATGAGTTGGTTCTATCAATATTGGAGATCTGTGTTGTAAGTGACTTGTAAGGACATCAAATATCTCATCCTTAGGTGCCTCAAAGAGGTTTTCACCTTCGGATACGTCTTTTGTTTTTACTATTTTAGGTTATGAGACTGCCACATAGTGGTTTTCACCCTCAAAATTTTTTTTCTTTTGACTGAGATATTTGATATACAACTCTATCATCCCAATGCTAGGTTTTCTGATGGAAGTCATCATGGGTTCTACTGTGTGTAGGTTGCATGCAAGAGCATAGTCTGATTGGAAGGTATGGATGTCTTGGTTTGGATCAATGGATGTTTGGTCAATAAGCTCAAGATGTTGGATAGTAAGCGTGGGAAAGGATTGAGTAATGACTTTGACGCATACAATATTGTCATCATTGGCTCTGATTCGACTCTCAAATTCAAGGATAATATTGCTACTCAGAATTTTTAGTTCATTAAGCATCTCAATGTCATCGTTGGATCCTGCATTAGTGATAAGTGAATCAGAATCATGAGGTCTGTCATTTTATTCTAGACTTACTTCAGACATAGGTGTGTATCAGTGAATGACATCTATGTATTTTTCTGTTATAGGCTCATCTTCTTCTGGAACAATTTTCCATTCATAGCCATTTGATTCTTCATCCAGATCTCTGAGAAAATCAAGAATATGTGTGAAATTAGGATGGATTCCCCAAGTAGGATTACCTTCGGAGTCTGAGTGGAATTCATATTCATGGGTGTCTATCTCAGAATCACTATTGTGTCCCAATTGTCTAGCTATTATGATAGATTCACCTTCTTCCTCTTGCTTGTTTTCAGGATCAGTTAGTTATTGCGTGGCATCTTGTTCAGTAGTAGGTTCTTGTGTGTCTACTACATTAATTATTTTAGGTTCCTTTTCATTTTCAAGAAGGTCTAATATATGTTGAGGTATATGTTCATAAGGAAAAACATCAGTTGTGTTTGAATCATCACTATCTGAGTGTTGGGGTTCTTCCTTTTGCTGAATATCTAGTTCTATTTGTTCTAGGACATGTGTAGAGCTCCCATGGAGATGGAAAGATTTCTTGTGATACCTTAGACCGGTAGTATCCTTGGTTGTTCTCCCACAATGTTCAATGAGTTTTATGATGCCTTTGTCTCTTGTTCCTAGAAGTCCTTTTCCTGTATATCCCATTTTAGACATTAACATGTGACCCGGTCCATATGACCTTGTAGGAATCTTAGGTGTTTTTGAGTCACACTTTTGGACTGTTTGTGATTGAGACTCATCTTTGTACAACTAGGCTAGTATAACCTCTTCTTCATCTGATTCTTGTTTGGATACTTTCTCTATGACAAAAATCCCATTAAATATGACTTGAGATGCCTTAACTGTCAATTTTACCTTTTTTGAAGGTATTCTATAAGATTTAGGTGAAAGTGGGAGAGATGTGAGAGATAGGACTGGTTCCATTGTGTATTCTCCCATGCGAGTATCTTTGATCTTGAATCCTTTTGATAGGTCTTCCATTTTAGATGTAGATGCTATATCTATTTGTTTGGTAGAAGACTCTTTGTTATGTGGAACAAATTTATTTGCACTTTCCTGCAATGCATTGAAAGATGTTGATGTTTCTGTAGGGATGGTGACCTCTACTCCATCATAGGGAAATTTGAGACATTGGTGGTACATGGATGGAATAGGTTGAATTTTCTGTACCTGTTGTCATATTTTTTGACACATTTTGAAATCCTAATTACTAGATGAGCTATATCCCCTAGTTTGCATTATTATGTGATCTGATTAAGATTTGTGTTCATTCATTGCAAGTACATGAAAGGAAAAAATGTATTACTACAGCTAAGATTACATATCATGGCCTGAGTATGTTGTACATAAAGGAGAAAAAGAACTGAAAAGGAAACATTCAAATGAGCTCACACATGCCGTGAGTGTAGAAAATGGAAGAATTGCATAAATGAGTGCAAGTAGACATGAATTAAGAAGCTAGATGAAGGGGTATCAGACATTGCCTAGTAGTGAGCTGATCTTCTGTGTGCCTGGGGTGCTCCTATGATCCTGAACCTGTAGAGAGAGGAAAATAGAGGGGTTAGATCCAATGGATCTAAGTAATGAATAGTGCCACAACATCTATGAACATGCATACGTGTACTCAGTCATGCACCTCTGGCATGGGCTGTGCTTAGGGCATGTGCATCAAGGAGCCCCTAGAAATAAATGAAATACCATTGTTTTTACTAATGTGTTTGTTCCATGTGCAAATGAATGATGATGCCCTGTAATGTGGGCTCTCTCAGGAAAATCTCATTTCCTGGAGAGAGACCACATCATAGGCCAAAAGCACCCATGATCAGTATTGAGTCTCCCAGTACCCTACACTGAACCGGTGAGGGTTGTCAGAAGCTCTATTCCCACTGAGTTTCTGACAACTCTAACCGTCTCAATGAGAGGCACTGACTCATGTGGGGAGGCATTTAGTAAGTGAGACACTAAAAGAACCATAAAGCCAAATCAAATAAGCATGGTCAAACAGGGCATGAACCAGATTCAGGAGGCATTCATCAAAACATTTTAAGATGGCATGGTTAAAGAAAAAAGTAGAACACTGGCATTAACAGAGGGCTGAAAGACATCAAGAACAGAATAGAGCTACTCGCAGAGTACACAAGCCTATGAGCTAGACAGGGCACCCCATTACATAGGTGTCAATATGGTATAGTTGAAGGCACACATTTCACCAGCTTAGAAAAGGAGGTCTATTATTTCATGATGGCACAAATCAATAAAGGGAATCAGAAGGCATAGATGAAGATGATAGTCATAGAGTATTGATATGCACATCTAAAGTTACATGAAAACGGGAATAAGAAAATCAACAATAGGACATATACATAAGGGTAATGTATAAACAATGGCCTAACTTTTACAATGATAATGTTGTTGCACACATCTTACTGGTATGGAGGCATACTGAAATGGTGTCAATATCAATGGAAGCAAATACAATGCACCATGCAACAACAAATTACAAAGGCCTATATTATGTGTTCAGATAGGGAGGTGCATGTAGGCCTACAACATTGCCTATTGTTCTCAGTGGTATCAATAGCAAGAATAGGGCTCGAATCGGTGTATTGGAGACACTGAAAACACAAAAGAAATACACCATCATCATGCCTGATGATCCATAGGTTCTTCACAAGATATAACAATTGCAATATACACAACTCAATATTCAAAACATGCACATGTAGTGTCCTCAGCGGACAATATCCTATGTTCACGGGTTTCACCCTTTATATTACTAAATGATTGCTACAGTTTACAAACAGAATAGTAAACCAGTGCCACATTCATTGATGCCCTCGATGAATACACTTCATATTCTTGAGCCTACTACAAGCAGCACACTATACAAGTGGAACAGGCTATGCATCAAGACCCAATACATCTTATGCCCTCGATGGATACACTTTGTATTCTCCAGCTAATGAATGTGATGCCAACAGTTTTCAATGAGATAGAAACCATGCTACGCAATAACAACATATAGTGATGCCCTTGACAATGAAATATAATACAATGCCATATCAATGCTATATGATTATGTTAAACAACAAGATGTAACAACATTTTATGCGACGTGAGGACTATCAAATGAAAGAAAGCTTCAACTATGAGTGTACTAAATCAAACACAACCACAATATATGCATTATATCAGCATCAGTGCCACAAAGATGATTTTAAAAGCTCACGGTGCCGTTGATTCAACAGAGACTCAAAACAAGAAACCGTGCCTCTAAATTCTATACAATGAAGGTTTCGATGCCCTAGCTCTTTGAGCTTACGAGTTTAGACAATACACAACAATTGTAAGATATTATACAAACCTGTAAGCCATGCCCTAGCCATGGCATCATCCGGCCTCACTTTGTAAACAAAGAAAGATGAGCATATCAACAACATTCTAGAACACAATGAAAATAATGCAGTAAAATAGAGGTTTCAAAATACAGAGCATGCTCTAATTCACACATTTTCAACAAGAAAATAAAAAACAATGTTGCAAAAAGATGCCAAATCAAGTCATGTACGCCTACCTTGATCATTATGCAATGAAGAAGATAGATGTTTCCAAATGAGCTCATGTTTTAGAAGGAAAGTTGTTGTTTTGAGTTGAATGATTGATAGATATCGATCCAGTTGCCATTTTTCAAGGATGCTATGTTTTCCAAACGAGGGTTTCCATTTAGCATGTCTCCTTTTCACATTCCCTTCTTAGGGTTATGCATTAATTGCCATAGATGCTAGTTTATTTTTGGGTATGAAGCATATCTTATAAATATTAATATATTTATCTTGTCTTAAGGTAAATATAGTAATTATATTCAATACCGTAAGATCCCTCATATAAGTCATGTTGACTTAAATAAATATTGTGTTTTAGTTATGAATTCATGTGTAATGGGGATATTATTATTAGAATATTCATGCCATGTGGATATATATTAAATGTAAATACTTTAGGATTTTCTCCTCATTTTGAGTTCAGACTATCTTAAGTATATATATTTTTTGAATCCACTATATTGGTTAGTTAGGGGAGAATAGTTTTTAAATGTTATAAGTCAATGCAAGAGTTTCATTGTAAGATGTTTTGACATGTGGTATTTTTATAAACCACTGTCATAATATCATTATTTTGCATGACTTAGTGGGTCCTGGGTCTTCTTTGAGTAAGTCTATTCTAGGGACTCCACTTTTTCCACTTCCCCTATATTCTCGAGAGTGTGGCATCCGAATTTCAGAGTGATGGGATTATGGTCCTAATGGCTGAGGCTTTTCTATTTTTGGAGAGGTGGTGGTCTTCATTTGAGATTCTCCAGATTTCCTATATATGCCTCTCACCTTTGGTGATAGTAGGCTAGTTCTTCATTCCCTCATTCTTAGGAGGTGAATTTTGTAGCTCTTGTAAAGAAATTTGATATTGTAGCTCCTTTTATTCCATCTAATAGAAAAATTATTCCCTTCTCTTTCTACGGTTTGTGAGTTGGTTGATGAACTTAATTTTATGTATTGTGGTTGATTCTGATCCTTTACATGATAATATGTTCATTTAATTATTTTGCAAGCATTGGTTTCCTTGGAGGTTTTCAAATCTATGTGCATCTAACTGTGTTGAGTTGTGAAAATCATCTTTCCTTCTCATCCACATTCAACGCCTGATTGTTTTCCTTAAAGAAAAATCAGATTTGGAAGAGTTGTGGAATTCTTGTTATGTGCTGGGGTTATATTGTGAGTTTGTTTTCAGTTTGTGGATCTATCCAGTTTGGTGAATCACCTAAGTTAGATTTAGTTATTTCAGTTTTATGCAATCTCTATCCCTTTCCGTTCAAAGTTAGTGCAGTTCAGGTGATACAAACGGGGAAGCCAACCCTTAATCTGGAGGTTTATTCTCAGGAAGCAGTCCCACATCCTGAGAGTATTCCCATGTTTCACGGGATTGCTAGGTTTTATACTTAGCCATCATGGGTGCAATCCCTAGTGACAACAATTTTTGGCACGCCTAGTGGGACTTTGTTTCCCATCATTCACTGAGATTTTGGTGTGATCTTAGTATAATCAGCCTTTTAAGAGGTGATTTGATCTAGCACCATGGCGACTCTATGAGAAATCTACTAGTTTTTAGCAGTTTAGTGCTGAAAATTTTCAAAATTATATCTTTTATCATCTCATTTGATGAGAAATCATGTCAGTTCCCAATGCATATTCTCCTTATCAACCCCCATATCATGAAAACCCTGCCTATGTTTCAGCATTTGCGCCATATCAGGCTGGCCCAGTAGTAGCATATAATCAAAATGCCCCACCAGCAAAAAATTTCCAGCATGCACCACTAGACTCTCCCACCCAGCATCAAGCATCCTTACAACATTCCTATGAACTGTCCTATAATCCCCAGAATCAGCCCAATACCACTCCAGTTTGTAATGACTGGTTGATATGGATTGTGAAACAAAGTGAAGCTGCTCTAAAAGGCCTTGAAAATGTGATGACTAAGAAAGATGAGCTCTCAAGGTAGTATATGGAGATGGTGGCTAAAAAAGATGAGATCTCAAGGAAGCTACATAACTAGATAGCAATTCATGAACAGACCCTTGAAGAGAAAAACCAGCAAGGAAGGGCCTACGAAGAAAAGATTGAAGAATATCCAGAATTCATAAAGGCCATCTATCTTATAGCTACAAAAGTTAAGGAGGATCTCTAAAAAGAGTTGGAGCAAAATGATGAATTCCATGATCATGAATGAGAGACACTGGCCAGAAAGATTACAGAAAAAGATAAATTGATTAAGGATCTATTGTCACAATTACCAAAGGAAGAGATCCAGAAGGAGATGCCCCATGTTGTTGAAGAAAACCTAGAAGCTTTGCAGACTAGATGAGAGACTCACAAGGTTCAAATCCCAAGCTTCTTGTCTAGTAAGTCCACTAGCATTCCCATTGAAATTCCAAGCTTTAAGACTTCTCCTTCAATTCAGAATCTTAGTCAACAACACCCTGATCCCCATGTATGTTTAGAGCCCATTCATGATCCTATCTCAGACTTCTAGCCACTTCATCCTACTTCTATAGATGAGACACTTGTGATGCTTGACCTTCTATATGATAATGAGCCTGTCCTGCAACCGATTAAGCCCTATGAGCCAATTCTTAAAGAACCCCCTACGCCTCATGAAATTTCTATAAACCAAGAAAAAGATGATTTTTATCCTTTGAATGTAATTTTCCATGATGATAATAAGGAACTGGTAAGTTTGACACATGATGAAGAATTAGAGCAGCCAGATAGTGATCAGGAAGCAAATGAAAGTGAAAACCTAACTGATTTAATTGAAGTATTGCCTTCTTATATTGAGCCAAATGAGATAGTTCAGGATTCACATGTTGAATTCTCTGATTATGATGATAAAGAAAATGAAGAAGATGAAAATCTAGCTAATTTTTTTGAGGAAATGCTTTCTTACTTTGAACAAGAGGAAATAGTACAAGATTTACTAGCTAGGCTCTCTGATTGTGGTAAGGAAGAAGAGTTAGTTGTTGCTAACTTAGGACAACAAGATGATTTTGATTTGATAATTGATGTATTCTGCTCAACTCTTGTTGATGTTCCCTTTCTTCCTAAGAAATATAATGGCTTGCATGTTCTTGAAGAAAAGATTGTGGTTCAGGAGGTTAATGCTGTCCCAATTGTAGAATCAGTACTTGTTTGCAATAAAGAGGTGGATGAGTCTCAAGAGTCTTTCTCTTTGGACTATGAGGAGGAGGGGTCAGTTCTGGTTAAAGACTTGCTACATCTTGCTAGCTTGGATAAGTTGTTGGTTGTTCAAATTGATGAAGAGGGTGATCCTCTAACCACAGAAAAAGAATTGTTGCAAACTATCATGGAGGGGCAAAATTCTGATCAGCATGCTGGAGATGTTATTGAGATGCATACTGTGCTACAGGAGAGGCCTAGTTTTATGCTCTCCAGGGGGTGTCCTATCAAGTATCTAGCTCAGATGGGGTCAAGTAAGGCATTTATACCCAATGATTTGATGGAGGGTGATGTCAAGAGTTCACTCATTAGTGAGCATGAGCTTGTTTAGAGTTATCAGCCTCCCTAGGAGGACAACACCTATGATGTAAGCAAGGTGAGTTGTCTAGACTATGAATTTCAAGAGTTGATATGCCAGATAGTCCAGTATGTTTTTGTATTTCATATTCTCCCTATTGGCATTAAGTGTGAAAAGTATAATATTTTGAGAAGAATGGGAAGTTATTTCAACAATCCAGTCAATGGATTTGTTTGACCAGTTTGCTGAGACTGGTTAGAGTAGGGTAAATTAGAAGTTTTGTTTCCTGTTTCCCCTAAGTGCTTTGGCATAGTTTTTTCAGTTCAGTTGTTCAGTTGGTTTGGTTAGCAATAAGCCTGAGTCTATCTCATGTAGTTGGTTTCAGTTTTATTCGAGGGAATGAGTTTGTTTTAGTTGGGAGCCAGGTTCAGTTTTAGGCTTATGATTCTATTGCCCAATGGATATATCAGGTAGCTGGTCAATTTCTTAGTAGGCAAACTCCATAGAGGTCGCCAGAATGTTGTCATATTTTTTGACACATTTTGAAAGCCTAATTACTAGATGAGCTATATCCCCTAGTTTGCATTATTATGTGATCTGATTAAGATTTTTGTTCATTCATTGCAAGTACATGAAAGGAAAAAATGTATTACTGTAGCTAAGATTACATATCATATCCTGAGTATGTTGTACAGAAAGGAGAAAAAGAACTGAAAAGGAAACATTCATATGAGCTCACACATGCCGTGAGCATAGCAAATGCAAGAATTGCATAAATGAGTGCAAGTATACATGAATTAAGAAGCTAGATGCAGGGGTACCAGACATTGCCTAGTAGTGAGTTGATCTTCTGTGTGCTCAGGGTGCTCCTGTGATCCTGACCCTATAGAGAGAGAGGAAAATAGAGGGGTTAGATACAATGGATCTAAGCAATGAATGGTGCCACAACATCTATGAACAAGCATACATGTACTCAGTCATGCACCTCTGGCATGGGCTGTCCTCAGGGCATGTGCATCAAGGAGCCCCTAGAAATAAATGAAATACCATTGTTTTTACTAATGTGTTTGTTCCATGTGCAGATGAATGATGATGCCCTATCATGTGGGCTCTCTCGGGAAAATCTCATTTCCTAGAGAGAGACCACATCACAGGCCAAAAGCACCCATGATCAGTATTGAGTCTCCCAGTACCCTACACTGAACTGGTGAGGGTTGTCAGAAGCTCTATTCCCACTGAGTTTCTAACAACTCTAACTATCTCAATGAGAGGCACTAACTCATGTGGGGAGGCATTCAGTAAGTGAGACACTAAAAGAACCATAAATCCAAATCAAATAAGCATGGTCAAACAGGGCATGAACCAGATCCAGGAGGCATTCATTACAACATTTTAAGATGGCATAGTTAAAGAACAAAATAGAACACTAACATTAACAGAGGGTTGAAAGACATCAAGAATAGAATAGAGCTACTTACAGAGTACACAAGCCTATGAGCTAGACAGGGCACCCCATTACATAGGTGTCAATATGGTACAGTTGAAGGCACACATTTCACCAGCTTAGAAAAGGAGGTCTATTATATCATGATGACACAAATCAATAAAGGGAATTAGAAGGCACAGATGAAGATGATAGTCACAGAGTATTGATATGCACATCTAAAGTTACATGAAAATGGGAATAAGAAAATCAACAATAGGACATATACATAAGGGTAATGTATAAACAGTGGCCTAACTTTTACAATGATAATGTTGTTGCACACATCTTACTGGTATGGAGGCATACTAAACTAGTGTCAACATCAATGGAAGCAAATACAATGCACCATGCAATAGAAAATTACAAAGGCCTATATTATGTGTTCAGATAGGGAGGTGCATGCAGGCCTACAACATTGCCTATTGTTCTCAGTGGTATCAATAGCAAGAATAGGGCTCGAATCGGTGTATTGGAGACACTGATAGCACAAAAGAAATACACCATCATCATGCCTGATGGTCCTTAGGTTCTTCACAAGATATAACAATGGCAATATACACAACTCAATATTCAAAACATGCACATGCAGTGTCCTCAGTGGACAATATCCTATGTTCATGGGTTTCACCCTGTATATTACTACATGATTGCTACAGTTTACAAATAGAATAGTAAACTAGTGCCACATTCATTGATGCCCTTGATGAATACACTTTGTATTCTCGGGCCTACTACAAGAAGCACACTATACAAGTGGAAGAGGTCATGCATCGAGACCTGCTACATCTTATGCCCTCGATGGATACACTTCATATTCTCGGGCTAATGTATGTGATGCCAATAGTTTTCAATGAGATAGAAACCATGCTACACAATAATAGCATACAATGATGCCCTTGACAAGCAAATATAATACAATGCCATATCAATGCTATATGATTATGTTAAACAACAAGATGTAACAACATTTTATGCAGCGTGAGGACTATCAAATGAAAGAAAGCTTCAACTATGAGTGTGCTAAATCAAACACAACCATAATATATGCATTATATCAGCATCAGTGCCACAAAGATGATTTTAAAAGTTCATGATGTCGTTGATTCAACAGAGACTCAGAACAAGAAACCGTGCCTCTAATTTCTATACAATGAAGGTTTCGATGCCCTAGCTCTTCGAGCTTACGAGTTTAGACAATACATAGCAATGGAAAGATATTATACAAACTTGTAAGCCATGCCCTAGCCATGGCATCATCGGGCCTCTTTTTGTAAACAAATAAAGATGAGCATATCAACAACATTCTAGAACACAATGAAAATAATGCAGTAAAACAGAGGTTTCAAAATATAGAGCATGCTCTAATTCACACATTTTCAACAAGAAAATAAAAAACAATGTTGCAAAAAGATGCCAAATCAAGTCATGTACACCTACCTCAATCCTTATGCAGTGAAGAAGATAGATGTTTCCAAATGAGCTCATGTTTCAGAAGGAAAGTTGTTGTTTCAAGTTCAATGATTGACAGATACCGATCCAGTTGCCATTTTTTCAACGATGCTACCTTTTCCAAATGAAGGTTTCCTTTTAGCATGTCCCCTTTTCACATTCCCTTCTTAGGGTTATGCATTAATTGCCATAGATGCTAGTTTCTTTTCGGGTATGAAGCATATCTTATAAATATTAATATATTTATCTTGTCTTAAGGTAAATCTATTAATTATATTCAATACCCTAAGATCGCTCATATAAGTCATTTTGACTTAGATAAATATTGTGTTTTAGTTATGAATTCATGTATAATGGGGATATTATTATTAGAATATTCATGCCATGTGGATATATATTAAATGTAAATAATTTAGGATTTTCTCCTCATTTTGAGTTGAGACTATCTTAAGTATATATTTTTTTTGAATCCACTATATTGGTTAGTTAGGGGGGAATAGTTTTTAAATGTTACAAGTCAATGCAAGAGTTTCATTGTAAGATGTTTTGACATGTGGTATTTTTATAAACCACTGTCAAAATATCATTATTCTACATGACTTAGTGGGTCCTGGGTCTTCTTTGAGTAAGTCTATTCTAGGGACTCCACTTTTTCTGCTTCCCCTATATTCTCATGAGTGTGGCATCTGAATTTCAGAGTGATGGGATTATGGTCCTAATGGCTGAGGCTTTTCTAGTTTTGGAGAGGTGGTGGTCTTCATTGGAGATTCTCCAGATTTCCTATATATGCCTCTCACCTTTGGTGATAGTAGGCTAGTTCTTCATTCCCTCATTCTCAGGAGGTGAATTTTGTAGCTATTCTGAAGCAATCTGATATTGTAGCTCCTTTTATTGCATCTAATAGAAAAATTGTTCCCTTCTCTTTCTATGGTTTGTGAGTTGGTTGATGAACTTAATTTTATGTATTTTGGTTGATTCTGATCCTTTACATGATAATATGTTCATTTGATTATTTTTCAAGCATTGGTTTCCTTGGAGGTTTTCAAATCTATGTGCATCTTGTACACACTAAAATATGCACTTCTATGAACCATTACATGCAAGGTTACTCAAGAGTGAGGCCTCACAAAGCGGCTCATAGCTCTCTATGCATGGAGTTGCAAGGGACTATGAGTTTTGCTCTCAGCTAGAGCTACAAGAAAGTGACCTTGCTAGTCAACCACACAATGAGAGATTCACAATGAAGACAAGGGCAACAATGCCAATATCTCCAAGAATCCAATGTGAAATGCAATGAAAACTATATGAGAATGCAAATCTAAGCTATGAAAGGAAAGTACAATGCAACTAATCTATGAAAGGAAATAGCAATGGATTACAATGCCTCCTATTTAAACTATGTGAGCTTATTCTATTGCATAAAAGGAAATCTAATCTATGATGCCATGAAAATGAAGCTACTATGCAAGAAATGAAATCTAACTATGAAGCAAGAAAGCCATGATGATGCAAGAATGAAGACAAGAAGATAGAGTGTTGATGAAGATCTAAGATGAATGCCAACAATGCTCCAAATCTTCAAACCCTAGATGCAAGAATGTCTCCAAAAGCTCCAAGATGACTTAAAAAACCTGTAGCATAACAATAGCATAAAATATGGATATGCAAATGAAGGAGAGAGCTTTCCTTTTATAAGAAATGAGGAGAAATGGACCATGGAGATTAAGAGGCAAAAAGTCTTAATCAGCGGTGGAGGTTGAAAGAGGAGCAATCCATGTGCACAAACATCCTCCAATGAGAGTGAAGTGTTGACTTTTGAGCCTCATGTGAGACAAAAAGTGCTTTTTTCCTTTTTATAAAATAGGAATAATGCTTTATTTGTGCAACTTAGGATAAGAGGAAAGGTGGGGGCTTTTTATTTAATTAAAAGGGGAGGAAATATTCCTTTTAATCAAATAAAGACTTAGGATAAATGGTTAGCCCATAGGATAAAAATCCAATATATGATCGAAATTAAGATTTGATCAAGAGATTGATAATGTTGAAAATATTGATTAATGATCAAAATGATTCAGGATTGATAAATTGAATAAATGGGGCCCAAAGTCTAGGCGACCATTTTAGGGTGCATACATTTGCCCCTCTTTGACTAATGTGTGATCGATTTGGGAACACATGTAGTCAAAGAATGAAGTTGAAATGTGAAATCGATCTGGGATCACAAAATAACTCAGATATGAGGTCGATTCGGGATCACATCCGGACAAGCATAAACAAAAGCTTAGAGCAACACCGTCGCTGCTAGGTGCAAATCAAGCTTTAGACAAAACTATCACCGTCGCTGCTAGGCAATAATCAAGTCTAAAAATGAGAGATAAGAATCTCAAATTTTGAGCAAAAAGCTCACAAAAGATGTCTGAATCAGGAAAATCAAAGAATCAGGGATGAGAATCCCATAAATACTGCCCCCTCGGAATCAAAATCGAAATCAAGTAGAGGAGAGACAGAAAATCGATAAAGATTTGATCAAATCAGAAGGAAGTCATAATCGAATGTAAAGGTCAAGAGGTTAACCATCAGGAAATGAAAACATGCCCCAGTGAGGAAGTAGAAGAATAGAAATAGAAGACTAGAAATAGAGTGGATGAAAGACTAGAAAATTTGAGAGACATGGAAGGAAGAAATTCCACCGAAAATCAAATTATGCCTCAAAAGGTCAGTCAACTGCGTAGAAGAATGAGAAAATTTGGAAATGCGACTCGGATTTTGATTTCGAGTCCGAAAATGGATAGAAAAGGATGTGATATGAAAGATCAGAAATGAAAGATATGATCAAGAATAATTAGAAAATGAGCACAGTTGACCAACTAGTCCGTAGATGATAAAAAGAAGAGCTCTCTCCATATGCAAGATGCAAAAAACTAAACTATGATGAACCTAAGAATGCAAGCTACTATGAAAGTGGTTGACTTGCAAGGTCACAACGCTTATAGACATCTAATTATCATCATCGAGCGTTATTGGTAGTGTCGTAAGATCATACAATACACACTAGCATTACTATGTGGATATGAATATGATCTTTATCAGATAGAAATGTGGAAATCTTACCTAGGCATCAAAGACATATAGGTCAAGATGACTAATGCAGTGAGATCACCTAAATTTGTTATAGCGAGATTATGCTTGGATCAAGACACATGAAAGTCAGGATAGCTAAAAGCATGCACTCGCAAAACAGTCAAGGATAATACCTTGTCAATCCATAGTGTCAAGTAAGACCAGCATAAATGCTCATGACAATTAGGACTAACAAAATATACCCACAAGCAGATAAAGAAAGAAAACATGTTCTCATACCCTCAGTCTTCTAGCTATGCATCATTGAAAACTTCTCAAGGAGAGACCACTCATCAAAGAAATCCTCATATACAACACACAAAGAAAAATAAAGTCATCATATCGTTAGCGAGTTGATTGTTTAGGTGCATGTGTGTTGGTCATAGAATCAAATTCTGAGTATCATATCTGCAAATGAGAAATATCGTGTCATACGAGACTGTTTGGGTAAGACACCTGATAAGTGTTAAGAAACACTTGACACAAGGGTAGTGTTGAAAAACACTATTGGGGTGGTGTTGAAAAACACCTATTGTGAAATGCCCCAAGAGACAAACGCACCAAAAGGACCTATGCGAACAGTTATGCCCCCTAGATAAAGACAAAGACCAATTCCAGACTAGGCCAGATAAGGTCAAGGCATGATGACAAGTAGTTAAGTGTCGAGGACGCATGCTAACAAATAGGGGTGCAAAGGCCGCAAGTAGCGCCTGTTTCCAGGTTTTCACCACTTGGAATCTTTTTTCAGTTTTTTTTTTTTTCTTGGATTTTTGCTACCAAGGCACCTGTGTCCAAGTTTTCACCAAGGCACTTTTTTCTTATTTTTTTTGAATTTTTTGATTTTTTGATTTTTTTGTGTTTTTTCAGGACATTTTATGCTTTTTAGGATTTTTTCAGCATCATATATGAATTTTTTTTTGAAATTTTTTCAGGATCATAAAATATGTACAAAGGATGCCCCCAGACAAAAAAGGCATCAAACTCTTTAAGCAAGATCACATTGTGCAGTCCCAATGTATAGCAAGGTGAGGGACAAGAGGGATTAGCAAGCTGGTGAATGAAATGGAAGACATGAGAATGAAGGAGAGTGAAGGGAAGACATCCTCAAAGTCAAACTCCTCAAGAGTACCCAAGCTAGGGAAAAAATTGTCATGAAAAGCACATTTGGACAAGCAATGAAAGGATAGCATAGGATAATTCACAAAAGCGCACTGCAAAAGAAGGAAGGATGCAGTCCAAAGGAGTAGACATGTCAAGAGGCTTCATAGCATCGTGTTTTACTTTTATTTTTATTTTTAGATCAAGACCAAGGGGGAAAAAGATAGCAAAAGGCTAAAATGAATGAAGGAAAATGAATATGAAGGCTAAACATGAAAGGAATGAAAGCAAGATCGTTGGAAGATAGCTCACAAGATAGCCAAATGTTCATGTATAGGTCAACATTGTCAAGATCAAAGATGGAAGATCGAATGGATGAAATATGTAGAAGAACTACGCATGATGCCTGATTGCCAGGTTTTCATCACGGTACTTATCCAAGGCGCCACAAGGGAGTGGTTTTCACCATAGGATGAATTTATTTCTCTTTACTTTTTCTACCAAGGCGCCTGTTTCCAGGTTTTCACCATGGCACATTTTCAAATTTTTTTTATTTTTTTATTTTTTTTTTCTTTTGGAATTTTTCTATTTTTTGAATATTTTTTCTATTTTTTGGAAGAAGGCAAGCTTTTTAGATAATGCTCCTTGAAAGGATAAACCATGATATGTCAAGGATTCAAAATGATATGCTCAAAGATGCTGAAGGGGAAAGGAAGACGCATGAGGAATAGGCAAATGAGGAAAAATGATAGAAGGTAGAAGGATAATGAATGGAAGGAATGTGAAAAGGTAGATGGAAAGCAAGGTAAGATCAACATCAATACACACCCTGAAGGGTGACGGGAAAAATGGAGGAACCGTAAACCACATTCTAGTCCAAATGCGAACCATATTCTGGTTCATTATTGCTATGTGACTCCTCGAAGAGAGGATTGGTGTGCTTGTTATAATTCTCAAATGTGAATGAAGGAATATGAGAAGGAATATGGAAAATGTTTAGCAGAAGTTGTGGTTTAGGCACATGGAATGGAAGAATGTTTTTGGAAGAAGATGAAGTGGAAGTCTTTGGAAGCTTGAATGTCAATTTCACTTGTTGTTCAACATGACACTCTTTCAAGAGAGATTTTGGAATCCATATAGCCTTAGGCTTTTCATTTCCTTTTGATAATTTAGAGAGAATATCTTCAATGATGGGTTTTGGAACCCATACTTGTCTTGTAGTTTTCTTCTTAGATATCTCTTTTGACTTTATATATCCATGTCGATTAGAGGGGACATGGTGATCTTCTTTTTTTGATGGATTCTTATATTGCTTCTTTTTCTTGTATTGAACATTCAAGTTACTTCCAAAAGACTTGGGACTTGTGGAAGAAGAAGGAAAATATGACTGGTATAGATGGGTGGATGGATGAAAATGATTCAAGGGTATGCATCTATGTTGATCTTGAGGAAAGATAGGAGATGGAGGGACGTAAGGACCCAAAATGGATGACGAATTATGAGAGTTAGGAGGGGAAAGTGAAGGGACATAAGGGCCCAATATGGAAGGAAGACGTGAAGCCCTTAGTATTGGTGGAGGAGGTCCAAGGATGGACGTGGAAGATGCAAAAGGATAATCATTAAGTTCATTAGCATCTATATGACAACCAAGGATATCAACATCTTTAGAGTGAGCATTAGAATTTTCAATAGGATCCTGCACATCTTGAATAGGAGAAACTTTGTTGATAGGATCGTTTGTAGCTTGCAAAGACTTAGGAAGAGTAGAAAGCGGAAATGAATATGGAGTGGTAGAATAGGAAGATGGAAGACTTTGATCTTGACAAGTTGCTTTGGATAGCATAAGTGCATCATTTTTTTCTTGATTTTCAATAGGCTTAACATCAGAAGTAACAACACCATTTTTAATAACCTTAATGGAAACATCATCTTTGGAAAGCGCAAGTGTGGTAAGGTTATTTTGATTATCAATAAGCTCAATAGTGTAAGTAGTAGCTTGATCTTGCTTAGGATATGGTGGAATGAATGCGGAAGAGCGTAGAGGATCAAAAGAACCATAAAGTGGAGGAGATACATCATGAAGAGAATTGGATGATATGGAGGGTTCCTGATCTTGATCTTTATTTATATTCTTTTCTTTTTCATTTTTAGAGTCCTTTTGACATGGAGCCACTTCTAAAGACAAGGAAGCATGTTGGAATTGTATGGAAGACTTTGGAAGAGGTGGTGAAGGACTAGCTGAAATAGGCATTATAGCGGATGAAGGCTTAGGCTCTTTAGGTTTGACATTATTGAAAGTATTTGCAGCCAAGTGAAGGTTATCTTGAGTATCTTTATGAGGTGGCCGTTGAGGATAACTATAGGGAACCGCATGGAAAGCATTATGATCTTTGTTGGATGAAGGATTTGTGAAAGATTTGGATGACTCAGAAGCTTTAGGAAGTGTGTGGGTATTGGAGGAAGTGGTAGATGGAAGGGGACCATCACAAGACAAAGGTTCAACATTAATATGATCTTGCTGGAGAGTGTAATCTTTATTTTCAACATGAGAGTTTTTAGACAAGACATGCTCATAGTATCTTCGTTTATAATCAGCACGGAAAGCTTTCTCTTCCTCAATAGAAGTAGATGTATCATATTGTTCACAACAAATATCATAATTTCTCTCAAAATCAGAATCATATGGATCACCATCACAATCTATCCAATAGAATGAACCTTTAGTAAGCCTAAGCACACGACGAGGAGGACTATTAGGAATAGAGGTGCCATAAGTATTGCTACATTGTTCATCATCATAGTCATCGTAGTCATCATAGGTGGGTGTATCACTCTTTGTGGAAGAGACATCACAAGGACTATCACGTTGCTCATTATGGTATGTCTTGTGAAGAGAAGTAAGACTCTTTGAAGAAGTAGAAGAAGAATGAGATCGTGAAGAAGAGGAAATTGAAGACTTAGTGTAGGAAGATGATTTGGACAATGAGGAATTCGAATGATGTTTAGAAGAGTCATGATAAGATTTGGAAGATGAAGAAGAATGAGAAGATTTAGATGATGAAGAATGTTTGGAAGAAGAAGATTGTGATATGATCATGTTTATGATTCTAGCAAAGGCATCTGATTTAATCATCTTTTCTTTTATTTTTGCTATAAATTTATCACTCATGAGAATTTTGGAGGAACAACACTTTTCGAATATGTCAATGAGCTCAAGATCATCTATTCTTAAGAGAGGTTCCTTAACAAGATAGTCAAGATTCATGGTTATAGAAGAGGAGGAACCAAGCATGGAAGAAATGAATAGATGAATAGAAGAAAGTAGACTAGATAATAAGAGGAAAAGAATCAAGGAGAAGAATAAGAAGAAGAATTTCCCATGGGAGTAGAAGACTTTAGAAGAACATGGGAAATGGAGAAGAAAGAAGAAGACTAAGAGCCATCTTGTGCAATTGATACCATAACGTTCATTGAGATGTTGAGCAACATGACAACACCTAGGATCTAAGATTTGGATTGACCAAGGAAGACTGAAAATAGAAGACCCTTGGTAATAGGATGACCTCACAAAATGTCAACACCAAACTAGGATAATCAAAGTTCTCTATTATCCAAAGAGAAATGAAAAGATAGAAGAAGGGGCTTTACCAACACTGTCAAAGAGGTGCTTCAAATCAAAGGATGAATATCCTTGCACTTTTGAATCAGGAGGTTGGACTAGGCCAAAATATAATTGAAATTGAGATAAATGAAAATGATTTGGACAATAAGAGTACTAAAATTCTCCAAGAATGTGACTAACAATTCTAGAGATAGGCTTTCTCACCAAGAATGGACAAATGCGATACTGATGTTGATTTTGACCAATTTGTGCAAATTTTGAATCTAAGGGTGAAAATGTCTGATTTCAATCACAATTTTAATAGCAATTAGACAGGTTTGCAAACAGTATGGGATCAAACATGTCTTCAAACACTTGAAACAAGGGCAAAAGCAACCTTGCCAAGATAAACACTTGTGATATCAAAATTGAAAAAGCACCCTATGAATGCTACCGATTGTTTGTATGTTGAGAACGTTTACACTGGTATCACACAACCGAAGACAATTCAAGCAAATCTATCCTAAAAAGTCAAGGCTCAATACTTACCAACTTAGCCCACAGCTTGATGCCCCCTTGCCTCACACCAAGTGGTTACCCACAAGAGATATTGGCTTTGTCGTGGAAGTGTCAAATGACACAACCAAAGGGACACATATGGTGAGTATCTTGGGGTGATCCGGGTTATTCCACTTGGATCAATCCTTGCACTAAGAAGATAAGCGGCTAAAAGAGGGTGGCTTCTATCTAATGGTTCTTAATAAGGATTTCCGTTCACAACACCCCTCTTGCTCCTCATAAAGGACTAGGACCTCGCGGCCTCAAGAGTACCTTAAGCATTCTTGTTCAATGTTTTCCTCATGGTCGCAATCCCATGAGCTACTCACATCAAACGAAGACAAGTGTTATGTCTATCAAGGTTTTTGGTGTCCTTGATAGCCTTGAGATTATAGTGAGTTGAAATCACTTGCCACCAAGGAAAATGATGACAAGGTTGTCCCCACTTGAGTCGTTCCTCTTGATTGCTCAAGAGCAGGCCCGCTAAAGGATTCCTAAACTAAACAAAGAAGTGGATCAACTCTTGAGGTTCAAGGTTTTTGATTCACCACAAGGGTGAAGAGCATACTCCCCTATCTCAAGAATCTCTCCCAAACACACCAAGCAAAGAGATCAATTACCCCCTTGCTTCCAAAACCTTAAGATGGGTCAAGATTTTCTGATTCACCTAAAGGTGAAGAGCATACTTCTCCTACCACCTCAAGATCCCTTTCACAAGGTATTAAGATTCCTAATACAATTAGTAAATGCCACAAATGAAAGGAAAATAACAACAAGCAAGAAATGAAATTTTTTTTTTTTTTTTTTTTATGCTTGGGCAGCCCTACAAAAACTATTAGTAGCCCTCTTTGACATGCGTTCTTTTGACAAATTTCAAGTAATGAGAGCACCTACAACCACAACTTGTTAGACCAACAAGAGTTAGGAGAATCAAAATCCAAAATCTACCAATGATTAGTTCATGAAAAATCAGATAATCTGCAAAAATAACTGATCAAATGATAAAATCTGAAAATGAAACCATCATGGTTGGATTAGGCTCAGAAAGACCTTTCCAACGATATATCACACTTAAACTTTTGATACCATTTGCAAAATCTCAAAAAAAAATAGGCACCCATTTTCCAGAGTGGCACGGATTTGAAAACGCTAGAAATTTCAGAGAATTTCAAAAAGATAGCTAAGAACCCAAAACTTGCAAGATAGATAAAATAACTCAAAAATAGGTCACTTCCAGGTACAGACACAGTATCACGTGATACTTCGCCCGACACCAGGCGATACTTCTCAGTCCGTGCGATATTTCGCCTTACGCCAGGCGATATACCTCAGTACTAGTGGGCGATATACTCCAGGCAGGTCGGGTGATAGTCCGTCAGGGGCGAACTATCGTGCGATATTTCTCTTCAAAGCGGGCGATATTTCTAGCATGCGCGAAGTATCGCACCGCTATATAAAGGTATATCGCGCGATATTTCTGAGAAGTATCGCGCGATACTCTGAGACAAAAATCAGAGACTAAAAACTGAGCCAAAAATTGATGAAAATATTGACGGAAAATACAGAATTAAAGGGACAAAGCTAATCTACTCTGCCCCACGGTGGGCGCCAGAAATGTACACACTAAAATATGCACTTCTATGAACCATTACATGCAAGGTTACTCAAGAGTGAGGCCTCACAAAGCGGCTCATAGCTCTCTATGCATGGAGTTGCAAGGGACTATGAGTTTTGCTCTCAGCTAGAGCTACAAGAAAGTGACCTTGCTAGTCAACCACACAATGAGAGATTCACAATGAAGACAAGGGCAACAATGCCAATATCTCCAAGAATCCAATGTGAAATGCAATGCAAACTATATGAGAATGCAAATCTAAGCTATGAAAGGAAAGTACAATGCAACTAATCTATGAAAGGAAATAGCAATGGATTACAATGCCTCCTATTTAAACTATGTGAGCTTATTCTATTGCATAAAAGGAAATCTAATCTATGATGCCATGAAAATGAAGCTACTATGCAAGAAATGAAATCTAACTATGAAGCAAGAAAGCCATGATGATGCAAGAATGAAGACAAGAAGATAGAGTGTTGATGAAGATCTAAGATGAATGCCAACAATGCTCCAAATCTTCAAACCCTAGATGCAAGAATGTCTCCAAAAGCTCCAAGATGACTTAAAAAACCTGTAGCATAACAATAGCATAAAATATGGATATGCAAATGAAGGAGAGAGCTTTCCTTTTATAAGAAATGAGGAGAAATGGACCATGGAGATTAAGAGGCAAAAAGTCTTAATCAGCGGTGGAGGTTGAAAGAGGAGCAATCCATGTGCACAAACATCCTCCAATGAGAGTGAAGTGTTGACTTTTGAGCCTCATGTGAGACAAAAAGTGCTTTTTTCCTTTTTATAAAATAGGAATAATGCTTTATTTGTGCAACTTAGGATAAGAGGAAAGGTGGGGGCTTTTTATTTAATTAAAAGGGGAGGAAATATTCCTTTTAATCAAATAAAGACTTAGGATAAATGGTTAGCCCATAGGATAAAAATCCAATATATGATCGAAATTAAGATTTGATCAAGAGATTGATAATGTTGAAAATATTGATTAATGATCAAAATGATTCAGGATTGATAAATTGAATAAATGGGGCCCAAAGTCTAGGCGACCATTTTAGGGTGCATACACATCTAACTGTGTTGAGTTGTGAAAATCATCTTTCCTTCTCATTCACATTCAGCACCTGATTGTTTTCCTTTAAGAAAAAATAGATTTGGAAGAGTTGTGGAATTCTTGTTATGTGCTGGGGTTATATTGTGAGTTTGTTTTCAGTTTGTGGATCTATCCAGTTTGGTGAATCACCTAAGTTAGATTTAGTTATTTTAGTTTTATGCAATCTCTATCCCTTTCCGTTCAAAGTTAGTGTAGTTCAGGTGATACAAATGGGGAAGTCGGCCCTTAATCCAGAGGTTTATTCTCAGGAAGTAGTCCCACATCCTAAGAGTATTCCCATGTTTCACGGGATTGCTAGGTTTTATACTTAGCCATCATGGGTGCAATCCCTAGTGACAATAGTACCTAGGATCTTCCTAGAAGAATGTTATAGGCCAATGGAAGATCCAGTACTTGACAAGTGATATCTCTGATGACAGGTCCTATCTTGATAGGTAGCACAATGAATCCTTTGGAATTTCTTTCTTGTTCATCATATGCTTTTATGGTTATCTTCTTTTTAGGATCAATAGCATCTTCTAACAATCCCATTTTTGTAACCAATTTGTAGGAATAGATATTTAGACCAGTGCTTCCATCTATCAGCACATGTTTGACATGATGGTTTTGGATTAAGACTTCGATATGCAAGGGCTGGTTATGCAGATGACTCAATGAGTTGTCATCTTCTTCCAAAAAGGATATGTGCTAAGGGGACATCAAGTGACCCACCATTGTTTGGAATCTATCAAGATCAAGATCTTCAGAAACATTATAGCCAATTAGAGCTTTGTCCAGAATTTCATGGTGAGGAGGAGAGGTGTGAAGCAATTCGAATATAGAGATTTTGGCGTTGGTATGTTGAAGTTGTTGTATGATACTGTATGATACCTCTTTGGACTCTTTAGTATTGGAAGATTTGGAAGTAGTCCTTTGTTTAGATGCTGATGCAAGATTAAATGGCACCTTCAGGGTGTTTGATGAACTTGAGTTTTGTCCTTCAAAAACTACCTAAGTTTGAGATCGAGTAACTGCATTAGTTGTTTTGTTATCTCTTTCCTTTCTGACAATAGTGATGACATTGTAGTGTTTTGATAGACATGGTTCTACCAAGTTGATGACATCATTGTTACCAGAGTAAGTGTAATTGACTTTAGCACCCATATTTGGTTTCAAAGATGAATCTCCTTGATTATGTTTTGGAAAAGGTTCTATGAATGCTATATGATCATTATTGGATTTATGGTTGTCAATCACAATTTCTCCAACATCAATTTTTTTCTTGAATGAGATGTTCCAGATGCATACAATTATTGGTTTTATGCCCCTTGTTTCATTGGAAATCGCAGAAATCGATCTCTTTCCACCACTTAGGTTTGACTTCGGGATCATATGGTTTGATTTTAGGAAATGTGATTATATTATTTGCCAAGAGAGTTTTCATGGTAGATTCCAAGGACTCACCCAAAGGAGTGAACTCGTGCTTTGGTTTTGTAACCCAAGGTTTATAGTCAGTTGACTTTTTAGCAGGTTCATTTGATTTCATCTTGGAAGATTTTATGGCTTGGGTGCCAATGGTGAGATTAAATGTTGGTGCTTTAGATGGAGCACTAATATGATCAACAACACCATTTGTGACAATGTTTTTGTTTTTGTTTTTGTTCCATATTTTGTCCTTATCCTTGTTGGAATTAGATCTTGAATCATACTTGTTTTCTTCATGAATTGATATGTCTCCCTTTCTAACAAGCACATTTTCGATCTTTATGGCATTTTCTAGCATTTTATCAAAGGATGTATGATTTTGCATTTGCAGATGATAATTTATTTCTGGAATCAGATTATTGATAAATATTTCTAGATTTTTATTTTTTGGTATTGGTTAGGCATAGAGTGAAAATTTATTCCTCTAGCATTTGAGGAAGGTCACGAAGGGTTCTCCTAAGTTATTTTTCAAATTGTAGATGTCAATCATGGTGATCGAATGTTGGATATTGTAGGAGTATTGTTGATAAAATAGTTTGATTAACTCCTTAAAGGTTTTGATTGTGGGGGGTATCTTAGAGAACCAGGTGATGGTTGTTCCTCCCAAAGATCATGGGAAGAGATGCATTAAGAATGTAGGTTCATGCATGAATTCCATGGATAAGGTGCAGAACTCTCTGACATGATCTTGAGGATTAGAGTTTCCATCATATTTGTCATATTTCAGGAGCTCTACCACTTTAGGGAATGGTGGCATATACAAGCTACGACCGAATGGAAAAGGATGTACATAGAGCATCCATGGAGAATTCTTTATGTTATTTCTCCTTTTCCAGCTGGTTTAGCTTAACTTGCATTGTATGCATTTGTTTAATCATAGCAGTGATGGGTGTTTCTTCCTCGTGTGTGATGATATTGTCAATGTTGAATCTTGGAGGAAGTTTGGCCCCTTGTTGGGATAATTCAAGAAAATATGCCTCTTTGTCCTCATGCAAGAAGTGTTTCATCATTTTCTTGAAGACATCATCATTCTGATATTAGGTAATTTTAGAGGGTGTGGGTTCTTGATCACCACCATGTTCAGATTGGTGACCCTGGGAGCCTTGGTTTTCTCCTCCTTGAGGCATAGTGGTGCTTTTATTTGGATCAGGTGTTGATACTGGAGGGGTTATGTAACTGCCTTTCAAGCGCAAATTACCAAGGGTGTCTTCTTCGTATAGATTTGTATCATAAGGCTGATGAAATGTCTAAGCCAAAATAGAAGATGCTAGAGAGATTTTTGGTTCTTCTCTCTATTTTCTATGTGAGGAAGCTCTAGTTTCCACCATTAACCTTGGGTGAATCGAAAGAACAAGATAAGACAATTGATAGATGATTTGATTTAGGAAAAATCAAATGGCGCAACCTTGTCAAGATCGAATTGATTGGTTGATAAGAAGATTGATTGGATGTAAGTGTAGGATACTGTGCCCTAGGTGTATGGGTAGATGCCCAAAAGGTGATGGACATGAGTTCACAACACTTATCCATTTTGAGGATAGATTTTGAGATTATTTTGACAAGGCTTTGACACAAGATGAGGTGAGATTCAGATCGATAAATCAGAAGGCAAAATCAAGCTAAAAAGACCACTTTAGGAAAATGAGTTGGATTCTCTGTTGACTCTGCTCTGTTCCTAACATAGGGGATTTCTGACAGACTCTGAATAATGGCTACAAATTGAATTGAATTTATGAAAAATAGGGATTTTCTGGCAATTTTGGGTCAACTCTCGTACGACAATATCCAGGCTTGTACACCACAGAATCAGGCCTAGGATGACAATTGCAGAGACTCATATGACAAATGACTCCAGGATATCCTTTTGCTTAGGGCTACTTGACAAGACTTGTATGAGATAGTATATCTTCTTGTACAACTTTCTAGGGGTTCTGATATGACAATTGAAATTCACAGCAAGACTCATACGATAGTTGAAAGTCCAGGATGATAGTTTACACTAGAAAATGATTTTCTCTCAAATTTTGCAAGTTTTTTAGCTGTTGGGTTTTTTTGGTATCAAGTTGTTTGAAAATTTCTCTATCCAAGTTTTTGAAAATCTATGTATTGGATTGTTTTAGGTTGTTTAACATAGCAACAGGCTCACAATCACATAAAATAGAGGGAACTGACTTGATGAATCAATCACACCTATCTTATCCTAGCTAAGAGAATATATTTATTACTTTCTTGTTGAATTAAGAACACACTCATGGACTCCTCAAAATATGCAAGTCCAACAACACATAATGGATGTTGAAGCCCATATTAGCCAAGTTCAAGTGTCGAAGAGGGCTCAATATGATGAGTTTCTTGTGGTGATTACTATTCACCTTGCACAAGCACTACAAATCCTTCGGGGGTGGATCGGTGGCAAAAATAGCTTAGTCTTTTAATCAAGGCATCTATTCACAATTGTCTCCCATAGTCCCGCAAGAAGGATTGAGGCTGTTAACCCTATTAGTACTCTAAAAAGTGTAATCTCGCAAGCAAGATTTAAGAAGCTCTGCTCTACACAAAATCAAAGCGTGTTCATGGAACGAGTCCAAGGAACAAACACAACTATGTATTTCGAGGCTTTAACCTCAAGGAAGCATCAAATTTTATAGTGCCGTGGAAGAGTTACCGTAAGACTTGTCCTGACTTGGGTCATTCCCAGGAGCTTTTTACCTCTCTGGTAGGCCCTCTAAAGGTTTAAAGAAAATGTGAGGTTGGGGACCACAGGATCTAGGTTTTTGATTCTTTGAAATAAAAGAGCATAATACCCTAACCTTGTCCTTTTCCCTATCCAAGACACGTCAAGCAGATTAATCTAGAGACAATATACAAACTGGCACTAGGGAAGATACCTTCTGGGTTTCTAATTCTCCTACGAAGGAGAAGAGCATAATCCCCCTCAATATTTTCCTTAATGGCAATAGACGCATGTACCTATTTAGCTAAGTACCTATGAAAAATTGAAATCTAAGAAAACCAAATATTTTGTTGTAGAAGATTAGGCAACCTGCAAAACCACCTGTCAAAAATCTTGTTGAGTGAGCATCTTTGACCAGTGTTTTTTTGAAAATGGGGTTATCTGCAAAAGATGGGCTTAGAATTCAAGACAAGAAGAGGCTAAAGAATAGGTTTTTATGTTTAGTCTTCATCTCTCATCCTGCACAAATGTGTTAGGTTGTCAAGATGACTAGAAACCAGCAAGCATCAATTGTTAGGGTTAGCAGTCAGTCAAAATCTAAAATCCAAATCTTAAAGACTACTCAAAATTCTAGTACGATAATGCAATACTTGAGTCAAAACTCGTACGAGAGTATACCTCTTCCCATACAACAATTCAGATATGATATGACAATGGGTTCCTGCACACACAACACTTTAGCTCCTATACGACAATACCAATACAATTGACATGACAATGGAGATTGTCATCTGTCATACGACAGACAAAGTATTCTGATACGACAGTCTGGAGAATGTCATATGAGATTGTACGGAACAAAAAATAAAAAAAATAAAAAAAAATCAAAGCTTGAATTGAAAATGTCAAAAAAATGAGATTTTGATAAAGGAAACCCATTGTCGGGCCCCACGGTGGGTGCCAAAAATGTGCGTGTGAAATTATACCTAGCTGCAAACACAACACTTTAGTAAAACATTAAAGGTTAACAAATCTGAAAATCTGCAAATAAGACAAGTATCGTTAACCGGGCGATTTACTACCTTCTAGTAGATGTGAGTATGATATTCTTAGAAATGACCGAGATTAGTGACAATGCAACACTTAAACGAAGGATTTGACAATGAAAGCTAATGAAATATGGATGCAGATTAAGCTATTTTTTTGATAATTTCTATGCAATATGGATGAAAAACTGTATGGAATGATGTAAAACTAGGTAAAATTGAATTGAAATCTATTCTAACAATGATATGAATGCTATGAAATGAATGAAACAAGAATCTCAAAATTGCACAATCTCACAATTCGCCAAATTGCACGAGCCAGATTCTCCAAATTTGGAAGAGGTGAAGATCGTTTGAAGGACTGAGGCCTATTTATATAGAAATCCAAGTTCTGTGAGAACTCATGGAAAGCCAAAAGTCTCTACCTGATCAACTCAGATTGATTGTTGAGTTATCAGAAAATCAGAAAGAGTTAACTCACAAAATCATGCAAAATCAGCTTTTTAAATCAAATCATAAGTCTAGATCACTTTTTAACTCACAATCACATGATTAGTCCAAAAAGTTAACAAATTGAATTGATTTGTTGATTTATATTATAACTCTTTTTCTAAATGTGCATGGATAATTATGAATTTATTTTATATATTTCATGTGTTTTGTTCTCAAATTAACTGGCTTTTGAATAAAAATAACCAATTTATGGGTTAATCAATTATTTAATCAAACTTTATCCCAAAAACTATATCATTAAATTTGACAATTTGATTTAATCAACTAAATAAACATTTAATCAATTATTTGTAGAAATTTTATTTATTGTCAAATAAAAACAATATTAATTAGGAATAAATGTAATTAAATATAATAAAATAACTAAGTGGTGGAATTAAATTCAATTAATCAAATATTCAACATATTTAATTAATTAACTTTAGGATAAATAGAATAGCATAATTTATCACCAAATAATTTATAATTAAAGATAATTAAAATAGATTAGGAATATTTAGGACTATTCCCCAATGCAGAATTAGGATGAAATCAATTAGGGTTTCGATGATTTGATGTGTGGATGTGCCTTTGGTTAGGAATTTTATGTCGATTTCGATCGATTTGTCGATGTAGGAGGTCAATGGTCCTGAAGCCCATTTTTGGGGTATTACAATGACATAGTAAATGATATGGAGATCAAGTTCTTTGACGAGAGACTTTAGTCCCTAAGAATGGAAGGGGAGGATTCAACTCCCTTTTCACTGGTAAAATTTAACGCAAGGAGGAAGAATGGTGCTCAAGTTTTCAGAGTTAATACAAGGAGTGAGAATAGATCGAATTGTGGCATGGTTAATAAAGGAGTTGGTAGGCAATCTTTTATTCAACCTTGGGAGAAAATGAGAAAGACAAATATTCCTGACGGGTTATAATGGATTTTTATGGAGATGGGCCTTACAAGCTCCTCTCCTTCATTGAAATGAAAAATATCTCTTGATATATAAGGGGGTTGAATCACTATAAAAATATGTTCTTTTATCTAACCCGATAAGAGAGCATAGGTCAAACATTTGTATTGTGTAGAAAACAAAAATACTAGCTCTGAAACTTGCTGATATGAAATTGGCTTTCTTTAAGGAGAGTTGGGTTCATTGTATAGATTTAGCTGGTGCCTCTAGAGGATTAGATATGTTTTCGAACCCCTTACTCATCATTTAGGTACTATTTTTCATCTCCAAACCATATTTCTACTTAATTTAAGCATTGAAATGATGATTTGTGTTGGGTGATAGCCAATATTTATGCTATAAAAAGTAGAATTGCTTGAAGAATCCTTTGGGACTCTCTATAGTGCTTCATACCTATGATTGGAAATGAGAAGTGGATAGTTATGGGAGATTTTAACACTCCTCTATATAGCTCAGGAGAAAGGGGAGATTTTTGGTTGCAATCAATAAATGCCAGGACTTGATGGATTTCATAAATAGGTAGGGTTTGTTAGGTTTAGATTTACATAGTGCCTTATTTACATGGTCCAACAACCACACATGAGAGAGGGCCTTATTTAAGTTAGGCTAGATAGGGCCTATTATCTCCTGATTAATTGAATTTTTATGATTACATAGATTCTCTAACGTGTATTGGTTTGGATCATTTTCCTATTTCGTTGGATATCAATAATTTTCCAGGAAAATTAATTTTCTCTTTATATTTGAGAAATTGTGGACTTTGAATCTTGATCTTAATTCAAAAATCAGTGACTAATTGGTTGTTGATATCCAGGGTACTGCTATGTACCATCTGGCTCAAAAAATGGCTATTTTCAAAGCTAATGTTCAAAAATGGAAAAAATCTTCTTTTCGACATATTTTTTTCTAATAAGGAAAATTTTAAGAAAGATCTAGATAGTGTTTAGGAGAAAATTCAATCCCAAGGAGCTCATGGAGATATCATCAAATAGGAAATTTTAATCCTTTCTAAGTTGCATGATCTTATAGAAAAGGAAGAATAATGTTGGAAGCAAAGCTTTAGATCTATTTGGTTAAAAAGTAGACACCTGGATAACTTCTTTTTTTCCGTGCATGACTACTCTTAAACATCAGGCCACTAATAAACTTCATTTTGTTGAATTTAATCATAGGAACTTTAAAAAGGAGGAGCACATTATGCAAGCTACCAAAAATTATTTCTCCTCACTACTATCTAATGATTAGGCTCTAGATGTTGATAGCTAGAAAAGTTTTCTCAATGAAATTACCTCAAATATTTCTTGGAGATGAATCGTATCCTAACTAGGATTCCATCAGACAATGAAGTCTTGTTTTTTTTTTATGTTACATTTTTTCTCATGGCTTCTTTTGGGTTAATCCTTAATGCACTTGACACGTCGTCATCGTGGTTCACAATAATCATCATCGCATATTTCTTCTTCTTGACCATACTTCATCTCATTTTGATTGTCCATCTATATATTTGATCCTTCCACGTCCTCTTAATGGAGCATGTATCTAACCATCATGCCACTTGAGAGATATCATTACTCCTCCATCTATAGCTTTTATTATTTTTCTTCTACTTTCACTCAAAAGCTACTACTTCTAAAACATATAATCTTTCAAAGAGAGACAAATGTAGATGCTTGCACATTAATTAGTCATAGCCAATTCCATTTACATCACTACATTGATTAATTAAATAAATCCTCAAATCATCACATTCCATTAATTAATTAATAATATTAAGTATTATCAATTAGTTAATTTTTTTCTTAATCAATTTATTCCCAACTGATTAATTTAATTAATTCCAACTATTATTCTCTCATTTATTTTTTATTAATTAATTCATTCCAACTCTCTTATTTATAATCTCATATTATCTTCTAAATTAATTAATAGTTTATTATTATTAGTTTTTGTTTCAAAATATACGTACATATAATTAATTAAAATTATTATCTTTTCATAAATTATATAAATAACTTAATGTATTTACAAAAACTAATTGTAAAACTAATTGATTATCACATGCTATTTCCAAATATCATCTTCTTAAATAAAATATAAGTAAATAAATCAAAGATTATGCAAATTAATCTCTACAATTTCATGAGGAAAATTTTTTAAATATGAAAAAAATTATGAATTTATGTTGCCAAAATCCCACAGCTATTTGGAGCATGCACAAACAATAAATCATTCCAATCCTTAATTCAAATTTTGTTGGATAGTCAAATAGAATTATTTTAATTAATATTATTTATTTTTTATAATTTCAGTTTTGTTTTGTTGTAATTAATCTTACATAGTGGGAGAATTTATTTTTGTGTCATAACATTATTGCCATTATTATATGTGGTAGGGTTGTGAGATAAACACATTTGAATTAAAAAGAAATAGCTTGATTATTTTAAATTGTGTTAAAATCTATAAAAATCAACAATACTAATAATCAAAGACTGTTATTACGGATAATTAATAAGTGCCATGTAGTGACTAGTACTTGCATCTAATTTTGTAATTAATTATAATTTATATTTTTATTTTAAATAATATTTTAAAAATAAAATAAAAATATTGGTTATAAATAAATTGTTGTGTAGATAAATAAATTATTTTCTTTTCTTTAAAATTTTATTAATATATATTTGAAAAAATAAATATATAATAGTGTTATATGTTGAATACTTAATGATATAATAATAAATATGGTGTACAATATTAAAATATTTTAATACTTATATTTATATAATAAAAATATTAACAAACATAATATAATATATTAAATAATTTGTAATATAATGAAAATTACTTAGTATTTTTTAGTTTTTCATTTTTTATTATGTATCTAATCTTAACAATTTAAATCTTACCTTAAATTAATTAAATATATCTTAAATAATTAATAATAAATATGGTGTACAATATTAAGATGTTTTAATAGTTATATTTATATAATAATAATAATAATAATAACAAGTGCCACGTAGCGGCTAAGTACTTGCCTTTAGTTATAGTAGAAACTAAAGTAGAAGTAATAATATACTAATTTTTCAATTATTAATGATAGTTGAAATTATAAGAATGAAATCTAATCATAATCTTAAAAGTATTATGTATTCCTTTTAACCATAATCTCAAGTAATAAAATAAATTATTTCTAAAATATTAATTTAAGAACAAGGAACAATTTTAATAATATTTTATATAACTTATAATTATTTATTATAAATAATAGATATTATTATCACTAATTCATAAGTTAATTAATATAAAATATATAATGAAAAGGTTAAGTTTATTAATATTTTGATTATAATTATAATTTATGTTATATAATCGAAATATATAACATCTAATTATAATACATATAACAAAAATTGTAATAGAGGTAGTGTATAAGAGGCTAAATTTTTAAGCCAATAGAAGAACTGTAAATTAATTTTGTTGAATTATAAACATAAAAAATGTGCATGTATACTATACAAATTATTAATTTTGTAACAATTTTGATAAAAATAATAATTTTAATTGGTAGAAATGAAATTTTTTAATCACTAGTTAATGGAAGAAATCCAAAATTGCTTGGGCAAGTACTAATAAACATAATATAATATATTAAATAATTTGTAATATAATTAAAATTACACAGTGTCATTTGGTTTTTCATTTTTTATTATGTTTCTAATCTTAACAATTTAAATCTTACCTTAAATTAATTAAATATATCTTAAATAAATTTTTTATATTTCGTCTATAAGGACTCAAATGATTGAGCCAATCAAATAGACAATAAATAATTTTTACATATTGGAAACCCAAAAAAAATTAGTTTAACTATATAAAATATGAAATATATAAAAAACTAGCAAATATCTTACTTTCTAATTGGTCCACACTAGATCTCTACATTGTTTAATTGTTGAAGGAAAAAATACAAAGCAGAAGGGTAGCACGAAGTTCAAAGAAGGTAAATTTAGAAAAAAAATAAATAAAAAAGAAAAAATATTTGTTGAAGAAAAAAATACAATAAAAACAAATGAAAAATAATAACTTTAAAAGAGAACTAAAACAAATCTACATATTGAATCTTAATCTAAATATTGAATCTTTTTAGATGACATTGTTAAGATAAACATGATAGAACAGAACAATATAAACAGAAGAAATTTTTTTTTATTTGATCAGCAAAGGCCAAAGCTGTAGTTGCTGTATTAAGCAGAAAATAAAATATACAGTAATTATCTACATCTAACACCATAATATTGTTCAGTCATAAAGTATGGACAAAGATGGAGCATTAGTGCTCTTTCCATGAAAACCAGTATCAAACAACCAGAAAAAACTGCATACTACTTATCCCACCAAGAATTAAACGGATTAAAAAATAAAAAAAAATTGTTGGCCCTCATCAGCTTGCTCTGATTTTTCTTCATCTTCCTCGGTAACCTCTTCTTCATCGTCCTCCTCTAAACCCTGGGGATCATCAGAATTTTCTTCCTCATTCTCGAAAGAGTCTAGGCTGCCTAATCCAATACAAAAAAAATATTAATACATAAACAACAAAATTATAAGTAAAAAAATATTAATACACATAAACAACACAATTTACATAATTTACATGGTTTACCAATTTGACTACATCTACGGAAAACAAACTCAAATCTCTTTCCTATTAATCTGCAAACAATATATAATTTTTTTCTTAACAGGATCAAATATTAAATTTACACATTAATATATAAAACTGGTCAAAGAAGCAAAGAGTCTGAAGACAAGGCAGGAGATAATGAACAGGCGGTTGAAACTGAAGAGACAGAATTCTCAACCTAACAGATATAATATTATTAAAAATATATAAATAAAAAATAAAATAGAAATTGCAAACTAATTTTATAGAAATAAAATGCATTATCTTTTGTAGAATTCAGTTGTACAATAACGTTCCCTTTATTAAGATACATTTTAGATTAGATTGTTGCATTTTCGAACTCCCTTCTATGAGAGATTTAAGTGGCTTTTCACATCAAGTTGCTTGTGAATCCATGCACCAACAGTAGAAATCAGATTGTGAAATATTGAGCAAAGCTTCAGGCCTCATTTTCTCCAGGTCTTTCTGTTTCATTCTTGAATACGCCACATTCTCAGGAAGATATTCTGTTGCACTGAGGGAAGCAGACTGGGAATGGTCCTGATTTCTTATTTGCTTGTAAATACGCATTGCTCCCACACTATCTTCATATGGGTCATGGGTGCCATTTTGAATTTTATACCTGCCAAAACATACAAAAACACATCTTCTCTTTGATATCATAACGTATCACTTTCCATTGGCATATATACTTTAAGCAGTATTTCCAGATCAAACCCAATAAACAATTTGCTATTCTGTAAAAATGATGGATACCAGTGACCAGCCTCGTGAAGATTGAAAAGTTAAGAATTAATTTACAAATTGACAGACTGCTTTCTAACACATCAAAGCCTTCGATATGTCCATTATAACACTTACAAAATCAAATTATCTTGGTATATTTCTTGTTCACATAACATTCAATGAATAAGGAGCAGAATCAATTACCCTACAAACGATTGAGTGAGATACTTGAGCGAATCGCTGGTTTTATTGCTCTTTAGCAGTGGAATGTACTTAGCAGTGTCCCTGAAAAACCAACATGTGTAAATACTAAATTATGAATTTGTTTTCTTAATTTGAACCTCATCAAATCATAAGGTGATCAAAATCTAATATTTAATAAATAGACCTGATAAGTTGGGTAGGGTATTCCGTTCCCAAGCATTGCAAGTCATGATCTAAGCCATGTCCAACAAGAACCTTGGCTTTTCCACCTTTCAAACGAATTCGCCAAATTGCTTCTCCATTGCATAAAATCTACCGAATCTTTTCTTGCACTTGCTTCAGTGGCATGGCATCCATGAGATGTTCTGGTTTGATGCCAGTGACATCATATCTATAAACATCCACGAATTTAAATGATAAATTCATATAGTAATGGCAGATTACAACAACAAAAAGAGTACATGTTGGAAACCTTTTCTTACCTGTAATCTGTGATTGGAATTGGAGGCTTGACATAACTATGGAAGACCACTTTTTCTTCCTCATCTACCAAGCAGACTCGTGCACAAAGGTCTAGAGACCCATCCTGACCACCACCCACCATCTCACAATCCATTGCAATGGCAGAAATAGTGCTCTTATTTGAACTTTCACCTTGAATCTGCCCATTTTCTGTTTGGATTCTCTTATTCATTGAGGAAAGCCGTAGCCCAGAAATCTGTATGGATGTAAACTATACAATGATTATTTTGGTAAAAATGATTGGTCAGAAGACATTAGGGCATTTTTCATTGTATAAGGAATGAAAAAATAGTGGTTTAAAGTAGTTGTTAAACTTTGGAATCAAGAAAAACAGAGCTTCAAATTCTTTAAGAGCTTACAGGAGGCAATGGTGGCATGGATTGACAGGCTGGTCGATGATAATTTAGTTGCTCTGCAGTGGGGAAAACATTGAGGCAGAGGCTACATCCCCTTTCAATGAATTGTTTACCACACTCAGCTTTTGGTAATGGACCTAATCAAGATCAGCTCAGAAACATAGTATTAAAAATTAGAATTTGGGAATATTCAATATGTGACAGTGAATTAAGAAGGCCTAAATCTTTTGAGATGATGCAGTGGTACTTTATATAAAGATGTCCAAAGAGATTACATTAAATTCTAGTTTTTAACCCATGTGGTTATCCTTGACAGGGAAAAACAACAAAATAAGGATAACATGATAAGAACAAGATAAAAAGAAAACTACCAATCAAATGTTCCCTCAGCGAGTCATAGAACCTGCAATGCTTTTTGCAAATAGCACAAATTGGTTCATGTGGAGAATGATAAGAAATTTTCATGTGCTCAACAAGATGCTCCACTTTTTTGAATTGTCTGAAGCATGCTGCACATTTATGCCTGCAAATTAAAGATAAAATTATCTGCATAACTAGTTAATATTCTCACTTTAAGACACATCTTCACATTAGTGTTATAAAGGCTAGTCCTTTAAACAGTTCTCAAAACTAGAAATAGGCTTGCAATAAGTTCACGCATGAATAGTTGTCTAACATCTTTTTTAGACAGACAGTTGCATGCATTCAATTTGAATTTTCCCTGCAGAAACTCCCTTGTTGAAGCATTTTAAAATAATTTTATATGAGGGAAAGAATATCTTAAGCCATAACGGCCAGCACTAGTTAGCAGATTTAATAGTAAAACTATTTTCTTTTAACATTTATTAGTATCCTTTTTAAGATTGACAAATTGTTGATATGGACATTCTTAGGGTAGAACTAAGAAAATAGTGAGAATGGAACTTCACTTTATACAAAGTTAAGAGCAGCCTGAGCCTTTTCAAAGATCTACTAAATTAAACATCATTGATAGAGTACTGTGAACCTTGTAAAAATAAATGAACAGGATAAAGACATGTTGATACACTGGTATTGCTGTATAAGCGATTTTTCTATTCAATTTTTCAGGAGGTACACAATCAAAAGAGCAAAGCCACATTAGGTTGCATTAAGCTACAATCTCACCACTACCTGATTAAGTTCCACTACCTGATGAAGTTGTATTGAGTGTAGGCATATATCGGCAAATTTGATAAAGCATTTGATTATTTACTGATTAAATAGTTTTTTTTTAATATACGTTGGTTTGTTTTGAAGCAAAATAAAAGAATAGATTAATATTTAGGACTTATTAGTTGAGCATTCTAATACTATGTTCTTTAAAATTTTATTTGGAATTTCAAATTATTCTAAGTTTTTAACAATTGTTTGATTAACAATAATAAATTTTCATGATAACAATTGTTTGATTAATAAAATATTGATGCTAAAAAACTCACACAATCTTATAACTACAAATTCAGGTTCACATTATTAAATATAATGTCACCTCAGCATGCTTTTTGTTGAGGCATCCAAAAAGACACAAAAACAGAGTAGATCACTATTTGTGCATTAAGTTATAATTGTTGTATAATAAATCACATTTTCCTAGTACTCAAATAAGACATCACATGATTTGTTGCTAGTTAGATCAAAAAAATATATTTCAGTTCATTATGAGGACTCATGATCAACATTAACAACATTAAAGTTGCAACAACTAGTACTAAAAAGAATTAAACATCAAATCAATAGCTGCAATCACAAATATTAGAACATATCAATTACAAGATCTACCTTAATATAATATTAAGATATTGCAACTATTAGAACATGCACAACTACTAAATCAGATGACCAGTAATCCAATCAATATAAGAATATAAAAACAAATTCCAATAGTAAATCAATTGCAGAGGAAGAGCACCTCAGAGATTCGGTTGACTCCTGAGTTCGGTCCATGAGATTTTGGAGGAGTTCGTGATGTTTTGATATGGAGCCTGGAGCAAAGGGGCCTTTATATAGCCCATTTCTCAAATAAAGCTCACCGCCATCAAAATTGTTGAATTCCTCTCCCATCTCTTTCCTGAATACAACAGGAAGAATCCAGCTTTTTTCACCAAAAAAAAAAAAAGTCAAATAGTTCATGATAAAGATTTTCACTGAAGTGCTTTGTGACCATACAATTTAGATACGAATTCTCGAATGGCCCATTGTCCCACTTTTATACTTACAATTTCTTGTGAAAACCATAATCAAAATTGGCATTGTAAACATAGTTCAGCTAAATCAGCTGCGAAGCTTCACATTTCCGCGACAAGGAAAAATAAAGTAAATGTTTCGTCAGTAAAGTGAAGAATAAACTAGTGAAAGCTATGTACGATGTGAGGAGTCAACTTGTCAACTGAATCTTAAAAATGGGAGCTTTCGTTTTCCACGAATGTTCTCTTCAAAGGATGATGACACCCCACACACTCAACCGGCCTATTCCAAAGTAGTTAGATACTGCATTTCAAAGAAATTCTCATCAGATACTACGATGCGATACTTTGACTTCAAGTTTGATGTCACGGAGTAATTTGTATAAAAGCTGGTTTAATGGTTTTTATTGAGAATTTATTTCTCATCAGAGTTATGAATCTTAAGTAGGTTTCGAAAAGATTTCAACAGCTGGAAAATGATATAATAACATGAAATGAAGATTGACAAAGGAATAGGCATTAGATTTAGAGATGCTTTGAGGAAGGAATAATATGGTTACGAAGAAGGAAAACCATAATAATAGTCGTTAAGTTTTGAAACCAAATCTTATCAAAGAACTTTGATGTGTGGATTTAAAGCATGACCTAAATGAGTCATCCTACCATTTTTCAAAGAAGAACAAGGTTCAAGTTATACATAGTTTTAGAATTCAAATTGCACTTGTCTTTAGGAAGAAACCCTCACACATTCCTTATGAGACCCACAACTACAATATCCAAATCCTTTCCTTTATCCCTCGTAACAAAGCCTTCTTTAACAACTTATTAACACTCTTTCCCATTCTTAACAGTATAGTGTTTTCCTTTATCATATTGGTATGAATGGAAAAGTTGTGAACAACTTTAGTTCAATGCAGGAAAGTCTACATGAGGACTCATAATGGATTATTTATTCCCAAAAACCAAGTTTGGATCACAAATTTATAACTTTTGACTACACCTTATTAATATACATACTTACACAAAATCAATAGAAAAGTGTGTTTTATTGATTGTGCAACATTGTCAATAGATAAAAATTGACCAAGAAAGTTGGTAATACATTGTATGATATTGACATCATAATACTTTAAAGGAAGCCTTGGGGGATTCACTAAAGTAGAGATCATATCAACTTTCTCCTTTGTAACATCAAAACTAGTCAACCCTTTTTCATATACACATTAGACATACCAAGCAACCAAGAAACTCCTTCCAAAACTCTTGTGCTTTCCTCAATAATTTTGAAAGAGAATAATAAAAATTTATTTGTAATGACATCCACAAAAACTTGACCATGCATCCGTCATTTTAGGGCCCAACCTCAAAACAAAATTAAAATTTGAATAAAATCCCAAGAATCTCTCAGAAAAGCATCTCCTATGTGGGTTAAAGTTAGATATCAATAACAACATCAAGCACCCTAAGAATGTCATAAGATCCATCCAAAGTATGAGAAGCTTCATCAATTTTAAGGTCAAAAGGAAAAAAAAGTTGAATAAAGAGATAATCATCCACTAAATATTATCACTACAATAGAATCTATAATTTGTATAGTATTTGTAGAAGTCAACACATGCATCATAGAATTAAACTCATGAGAAGAATTAGCATGGATCTTATAAATGGAATAACTGAAAAATAGGATAGAAAGATGTCCTAGGAATATCGATACTAGGATAACCAGTACCAAAAGAGGACCTAATATCCTAGGAATACCAATGTCAATGGAAGGTTTCTTAATAGAAGAGATAAAATATTGCTTAGAATTACCTTGGAAAGTGTTAGGAGATAAATTTCCAATCCCTCTATATCCTTAACAAGGCTTCAAATTCCACCAAAAGTGTTCCAAACACATATCACGATATTTTTTACCTATCTTGAGTAGAAACTTCGAAGGGAGGAGATCTTAAGCATAGGGTGACCAAGTTCTAGATCTAAATGGATCTAGGTAGGAAAATTGATTGTCAAAGAGAGAAGAAATTCCCTTTTCAAACTCCTAAAAGTATTGCAACTAAGACCACCAAAACATCCATCGTAATGACCAAATGTGTACATTTACATATGTATGAAATTGGTGTGTTAGAATGTGTGAAAGTTGCTGTTTATTTTTTGCCCAATCAAAAAAGGTATGATCACATTATTCACCTATATAATAAACATATTGGGAATATAAATTTTATGAGACAAACATATTTCTTATTATGACAAAAAATTTGATGACTCAGAGGAAATATATGGTTGTGCCTATTTATATAGAGAATAGAGATAATTATAGTCATTTTTTATTTATTTATGTTTAAACATATATTATTCAAAAAGAATAAATGTTTTTTTTTTTTAGTATATGTTAACCGTAGTATCATCATGAACAATGGCATGGGTGTGAGAACAAATCTCCTATCTTCAAAAGTGAAATAATCCACTGCAAGGTTTTTAAGTGTGCATTAGATCAACCATGTGGAAAGGATATTTGGAATGATGTATTTGTTTCATGAGGTGGCTTGGCTAGTAAAATTATCGATCTAGCTTGGATCTAACTTAATTTCATTTTACTATGAAAACTTTCTAGATCTTTTATGAGATTTTGAATTTTCAAGGATGAACCTGCAATAAATAAATTTGAAGCAAAATGCTAAATTTTCTAGCTTAAAATATTCATCATATTGAACATAAAGTGTAAAAGGGATAGTGTGGTACAAAAAGAAAATCAAGTGAACTTTCAACTATTTGGACAATAATTCACCGAATGAAAACATGTTATTTTGAAGGTAAGAGTACATAACCAAAACTATGAAAATATGAACTAGAAATTTCTAACTTACATAGATATGTAGTGTTGTAGTGCCCACCCATAGTTTGTTTTTTTATTTTTATATTTCCAAAATCTTTTAAGCCACTTTCATGTGTGTGTTGATTATTTCACCTTTATTGTGTGGTTTTAGATGTATGACATTACATGGTGGTTTGATATTGGATAGTCATGAGATATCATATGTTTGCAGTTAGATGGTGCTAGTTACATGGATGATAATTATTTATATATTAAAATGTCATTTATATTTATAATTTTACATACCTCATACTTGCATGCGTATGGCTATCATGTATGTTTTACCTTTCTATTTAACGTGTTTGATATGGTTGTGGGATGGAGTTGTAGTTACTTGCTTGTGGGATCCACACAATGTCTCCATCCTTGCCATTGCTTATATGTGTGTGTGTGTGTGTGTGTGTGTGTGTGTCTACATGCTTGTTTTTTATGTATTTTTGTACATACCGGACATTGACTTCTCTAAATTATCAGGATGAGTGTATCCTATAGCAATGTCTCAATGGTAAGAGAGGGGAGATAACATTCAGGTCTGAATCCCAACCTAAGCCATTTTATTGTCCTAAAATGGTGGACAAGTTTCTAATAAATTGTTAGATAACTAAGGGGGGGGGTGAATTAATTAATTCTAGTTATCATAGAGTCCCAAACTCCCAGATGTATATAATGAAAAATTTTCAAACAAATAACCAACTTAGTAAGATAGAAATAATAATCTTTATGTTCATTTACCAAATGCCAGTAAAATCAATACTGTGTTTACCGATTAATCAATATTGTGCTTGCTTCAGTCCATACAGTGCTTTGTGCAATTTACATACCATATTCTGCTTATTTGGATCAACAAAACCTTCAGGTTGTTCAATAAAAACCTCTTCCTCAAGTTCCATTCAAAAATAAAGATTTAACATCCATTTAATATATTTTAAATCATTTATGTGTAGCATATACAAGTAGTATTCTAACTCCTTCAAGTCTAGAAACTGGTGCAAAAGTCTCACCATAGTCTATACCTTCTTCTTGTGCATATCCTTTACAAACAATTCTTGCGTTGTTCCTAGTGACTTCACCATTTTCATTCAGCTTGTTTCTGAATATTCATTTGGTTCCAATTACATTTTTATCACTTAGTATTGGTACCAATGTCCATGTTTTATTTTTCTCTATCTTCTCAATTTCATGATTCATGGATTTAATCCATTCCTCATTCTCAAGTGCATCTCTAACATTCGTAGGTTCAAATTCACAAACTAAAAATGTGTTATGTCTCAACTTACTTCATGTCATCATGCCATCTTGCTTGTCTCCAATGATTTGGTTATGTGGATGGTCTCTTCTCACAAATTTATCTAACACTTGCTCTCTTCTTTGTTCATCAGTCGGTGCAGGTTCAATTTCTTCATCGGTAGCAATTTCCCAATTCTCAGTGTCGATAGGCTAGTGCTCGGTGTCTTTATCCTATTTCTCGATAGATTCTACTTGTCGCTCGGGTAGAGGGTCAGCTAACTCAATGAATGTATATATGCCATAGTCATCTGGTTCTTTCTTGCTTTCTTCATCATTTCTCTTAGCAAATTCATCAACTTTCACATTACCACTTTCAATCATTCTGTTAGAAACCTTATTCAAATATTTGTAAGATTTTCTCTTAGTAGATTATCCCAAAAATATTCCTTCATCACCTTTAGAATCAAATTTCTCATTTCTATCATCTTTCAGAATATAACATCTACTTCCAAAAATTATGAAATAACTTACATTAGGTATGTACCCAAACTATAACTCATAAGGTGTCTTTTTTGAATCTTTCTTCAGTTGTACTCAGTTCAATGTGTATACATAAGTGCTAACAACTTCTCTCTAGTATATTTGTGCAACATCATTCTCAATCATTAGTGTTCTAGCATAATCAACAATGGATCTACTCCTCCTTTTAGTAATACCATTCTATTGTGGTGTTCTCGGTGCAGAAACTTGTCTTATAATTCCATGCCCATTACAAAATTTAGTGAATTCATCAGAAATAAACTCACCTCATCTATCAGATCTTAAGCATTTTAACTCTTTTCCACTTTCCTTTTCTACTTTAGCTTTATACCATTGTCAAAATAAAATAGATTACCTTTAGATTTTTCACCAGTACTGACCAACTTTATTATTTCATCATAGATCTTCACTTTCCTACTTTCAAATGCAACTCGGTGACCTAAGTTATTCAACTATGCTACACTTAACATGTTATAGTTAAGTCCCTTCACCCAATATGCATTTTCACATTTAATCTTATTATTCAACATGATAGATCATTTTCCCTTCACTTAACAAGGTGTATCATTACCCATTTTAACAAATCCTCCATTATAGTGTTTAAGGTATTCAAATTTATCGTCATCACCAGTCATGTGATGTGTACAACCACTATCAATGATCCATGTATCATTCTTTCTAACTTTAGAGATAAGTGTTGTTTCTACATACCTTTCTTCTTCTTTTGAATCTTCTTTCAAAGCTACGAATACCACTTCAATGTCTTCATCAGTGTCGGTGTCGGTGTCATCATCATCATCTCCAACAAGCTAACATCCCAACTTGTCTTTTTCTTTGTAGTCTCGGTTGTTTCTTCTATCATAGTGTCGATTGCCTCTATGATCTCGATTATCTCTTCTGTCATACTTCTTTTCACTAGATCGGTCATTGTCTTTGCCATCATCTTTCTTGTTCGGACATCTAGCTACAATATGACCAATTTCTTTACAGTTAAAACATGCTAGAGGTAATTTCACTTTATACCTTCCTTTACCTTTATGCAGCCTTCTAGCCATAAGTGCTTCAAGATCATCAAGTCCATCTTCATCACTTTCACTGTCAATTTTATTCCTTATCATATGTTTACTACTTGAATTTCCAATTTTCAAAGATGACATAAGTGTAGACTCAGCACCTGGTACAATACTGTTATCATAGTTATTTAGCTCAAAATTAGTCAATTTACCGATCAGATTATCAAGTTTAAGAACATTACTCGTTGCAGATCTCATTTCATGAATTATAGAGATTCTAATAGCATAGATTGGCAGCAAGGTTCTAAGAATTTTACTCACAACGGTGTCTTCATCAATAAAACCTCCTGCTCCTCGGATAGCATTGACAACCTTCTTGATTTGGATGTTGTACTGTGAAATGTTTTCACCTTCTTTCATCTTCATGTCATCAAAATCTTCCTCTTAGGATTTCATCTCTTTCTCTCATCACATTCACATCTCCTTTGTAGACTAGTGTCAATTTGTCCCACATTGCTTTTGCTGAAGTACATGCTTTGATATCTTCAAATTCTACATCAGATAGGGCATCAACAATCTCTATCATTTCTATTTTGTGTTCATGTCTATCTCTCATCTGATCAATAGTCAAAGGTCCAATAGTCGGTTGTATGTACTCATTAGTCAAGAGATATAGTGTAGATTCATGGATTCCTGATATGTGCAATTTCATTTTACTTTTCCATGTTGTGAAATTATCCTTGTTCAACTTTGGCATCTCTCTCTTATACATCTTGTGATCTTTAGCTCAAGTCCTTCAAACTTCCTTTTCAAGCACACAAGCTTTGATATCAATTGTTAGATAACTGAGAGAGGGGGTGAATCAGTTAATTCTAGTAATCATACAGTCCCAAACCCCCAGATGTATATAATGAAACTTTTTTAAACAAATAACCAACTCAGTAAGATAGCAATAACAATCTTTCTATTTATTTACCGAATGCTAGTAAAATCAATACTGTATTTACCGATTAATCCAAAATATGAAATGTGTAAACTAAACTATAATCCAATCATATCAAGTAACACATAACACAAGGATTTTTAACATGGAAACCCTGTTAAGGGAAAAACCACCTGGGATTGATAACCCAAAATATTTCACTCTTCTGAAGTGAGATCAGTTAGGAGGAAACCTTGTTAAAGGTTACAATGCACACTGTAAGGTGTGACCTGGATAAATAATTAATCACTACCAGTTAACTCTCGACCATCATTCACTATGGGGTCAAAAAGAAAACCATCAACATTCATAGAATGTCATATTGAAATACAAATAAGAGTGTTAATTTTACTCGGTTAAGAGATTTAGCTATAACAATGGTTAAACTAATACAATAGTGATCTGATACAAATACAACTAAGATTGTAGATTTTCAGATCTAAGCTAAGCTCATAATACCTCCTCTGATCAATAATCACTTCAATCCTTCATCATATTCATCTCGGTCAACAATACTTTGACGCTAGGTTATGCCTGCAATTCTGCTCAATTCTGTCTATAACCAGTTTGATCAGTGGTGCTTGAAAACTTCCTTCCACGTGATTTCCTACAGATTCAATTAGCTCCTTATTTCAAAAATGAATCTCATGTCTATTTAAATAGACGTCATGTTTTTACATACTAGTATTGGCCTTGTTAATAAATTACTTCAAATAAGATATTAGTGGCCTACTATGAAAAAAAATTCCTATTCATGCTCCATCTCAAACATTATAATTGATGATAGATCTATGTCCTTTTCCTACTTAATAGGTTGATCTCATTGGGAATATAAAGCATTATTTACTAGATGGCCATAAACACATTTTTTATCTAGCTACTAGATATTGTTCTATTTTGGTGTAAGACATCTTGCCTGCATTCAACACTAATAAGAAAATATTAATTTTATACTTAATTGCCTTATTTGTAGGTATGCTATCTCTTCTTCCATTGTCACTGATGATAGTACATATGTTCATAGCAATGGAGACAAAACCATTTTCCATGAATTCCATATAAATAAAGGTGGCACACACCATATAACTCTCAAGATAACATGCTCAAGCTAAATATTCCAATAAAATCATTATCAAAATACTTAAAATATTGTGAATAATGCTTTTCAATATCCTCATGTTTCATTTTATCATACCTTTTAGCCTTATTGCGCTAGTAATCATATCCCTACTAGAGACATACCATATTCCATTATCTTTGGAGTTGTAGCTATCTTACCCATTGAAATTAAAATATCCTCTTTGTGGATCTCCTTGCATGATTTTATTGGTGATGAAGAACATTGAGTTTCATGTCTTCATGAGTTACAAATCCTTGATGACAATGGTTCAACATACTTGATCATTTGAGACATAAAAAACTAATATGAAAAATTGATAATAAGTAAATCACATCTATGGACTTTGGTATTGGTGATGTAATCATTAAATTTTTTTTATAGAAATACTAATCAAGATTATGCAAAGAAAGGTAAGTTTGTGCCTAATTAGTTGGGTCCTTAAATTATTATTGTGAAGTCTAGTTTAGGAGCATGTTAGTTGGACAAACCTATGAACATCATTCATTGTAAATACTTTCATGCCTATATAATTTACTAATATGTTAAAGTATATATTTTTTAAATTAGGTAAAATCAATGTTTACAAGTGAAAACCATAATGAAAATCTTTTTTTTTGAATAATAGGTAATTTATTCTCTACAAGTTACACTTTAGAAAGGACTGACACTATCCATATTTTTAGTATCCTTATTTTCTTTTTATAGCCTTTTGACCTTAATTAAACAATAGAATATGTATTAGGCTTATTTAAGAAAAAACTTATTATATTCATTTGGTTTTAGAATGATTTATTCGTATAATCTAAAAAATTTAAAACTAAAAAAATAAAAAAATTTAACAATCCAAATTCATATCCTCAAATTCTTATAAGAATTGACAAAAAGTCCAATAAAATTTCAAATCATTAAGAACATTTCCAATTCTATTGTAGATCTTTAATCATGATCAACATAGTCTTACAATCATCTTGGAATATTTCTTTCACAAATATTACTTCCTTGAATGCACCCTTGATTAGGGTACATTGTGACAATAATTATCAACCAAATCTTAAGACAGTCACCTGATCTTCTCACGTTTGCTTCTATCATTGATCTTTGAAACTCATCATCACAATAACATCGTCATCTTCCATATTGCTTTTCTACATGGTAAATTTTTTCTTGTGATTTCTTTTGTGTTAGTTCAACTTAGTCCTTAATGCACTCAACACATGGTCACATTGATCCTTATACCTTGGTACATAATATCACACACCACTAAATTTAATTTCTTGAGAATTTATATAACCATACAAGATTCACAATCATCATCATCACATAGATCTTCTTCCTAGTCGAATATTTCTTCTCATTTTGATTGTCCATCTATATCTTTCATCTTTCCATGTCCTCTTAATGGAGTGCATGTCTCTAACCATCATGTTACTTGAAAGATGTCATTACTCCTCCATCTATAGCTTTTCTTCTTCTACTTTCACTCAAAAGCTACTACTTCTAAACTCAACAATCTTTCAAAGAGAGACAAGTGTGGATGCTTACACATTAGTTAGTCCTAGTCAATTCCATTTACTCACATCATCACATTGAATTAACTAATTAATAATATTAAGTAGTATCAATTAGTTAATTAATTTTTTCTTAATCAATTTAGTCCCAATTGATTAATTTAATTAGCTCCAACTATTAATTTAATTAGCGCCCTGGCTGTCTCTAGTCTTGTCTGTGGTTTTTTTGCCTTGGCCTTTCTGTGGCCTACCTCTTGTTCTTTCTGTTCGGCTCTCTTTCTTTTACTCTAGACTTGTGGGTTTCAGGCACCCTGTAAAACCTATTTTACTTAATCAAAAACTATTATTCTCTCTGTTATTTTTTATTAATTAATTCATTTCAAAACTCATATTTATAATCTCATATTATCCTCTACACTAATTAATAATTTATTATTAATTTTTTTGTTTCCAAACCTATGCACATATAATTAATTAATTATTTTTTATTAGAGTAAAATAGGTTTTAAAGGGGCCCGAAACCTTGTACATTTTGGTCAAATAAGATTTTCAAAACAACACTCTAAAAAGAATTATATCAAGACCACAGCGAGGGTTTTGCTACAGGCTCCCACAACCAAGAAAAATAATGGTACCAGTAAAAGAAGGCTGGGACCCATACAAAAGAAACCGTTGCAAGAAAGATTTTTCAATTTTTAACAATAGCCCTAAGACTACCAGCGGTTAGCGAAGAGCCTTCCAACTACTGAGAAAGATCATTTCTTCCCCTTCTAGAAATAGAGGGACATGTCGAAGGAAGGCAAATGTTTAGACTTTCTTTTCCTTTAATAGAAGTCCACCCATCTTCTGCATTCTTAGCCAAATCTTGCCAAGAAATCAAATCAAGATCCGTGGCACCCAAAAATGGGGCAACAGGAGAATGTCCCAAGATAGGACCACCTATATCTAGAGGAGCTGCGATGATGGATGAGTCTATAGCCATCGAACCAGCTTGATCAAGCGAAGCAATGTCGGTAGGAGGGATAGGTGCCCCATAGCCAATAGAGACCTGACTTGCAAAATCAGAACTGATCAAAGAACCAGGGAAGGAAGCATCTCTCGGAGGAGAGCCAGAGATGGTACCAAGAGGCGTTGGGGCCTCAAAACTCTCTTGAGAAGAGGAAACGACTTGAGAAAAGCTTCGAGAAGTCGGGGCCTTTACAATAGAGTAGTGATGGGAGGAAGCTCCCTTTCACCAAGAAGTAGATTTTTTAACCTTTTCCAATCCACATTGATCTACTAAGTGACCAGTTTTAAAACATCTCCTGCATCTGAAGGGGAGACCTTTGTAATCCAAGGATTGAATCCAGGATCCTTTAGGATGTTGTAGCTTTATCTTTTTCAGAAGACCCTTGGAATAATCCAAATCAACAAATATCTTTACATATGTGAAATGAAGAATGTCATTAGATTCCTCATCAGCCATCAGAAAGTCTCCAAGAGACTCCCCCATAGCCTCGAACAAAGAATCAACCGAAAAGTGAAGAGGGAGGTTGGGAAGCCTCACCCAAGTGGGAACCTTTGAAAAAGTCTTTGTAGAGACATCAAAGTTAGGGTGCCAGGACTTAACCATGAGCATGAACCTGTCATCCCAGCTAAAAAAGTGATCACAAAGAATCAATTTCTTGTCAGCTGGGTTCTCAAACTTAGCTATAAAAAGTCCCCTCGCTAGAGGAAATATATGAACTATTTCTGATATAATAGGTTCTAACTGGCGGGTAATCCATGCATGCAGATCTGGGAGGCTCTGCCAAAAGCCCTTGAACTTGCAGATAAGACCAGAAGCATGCATCTAAGAGGCAGCAGGCTTAGGCTGAGAAGAGCACTCGGGAGCGGCTGTAGCAGACGCAGGAGAGCGAATAGCCCCAGCAGGAACATCCGCCTTAGAAGAACAAACCCTACCTGAGGAAGCATCAAAACTCCCACCAGGACCCTGAGCAGCAAGGCCGCAGGAAATAGCAGTGTCTGCAGCCGAAGCGGGAGCCTTAGACGTGTCGAGGGCGGGAGCCTTTGAGGGCTGTGAGGCAACAGCACACTCCGTAGACACCAGAGCAGCAGGACCACAGGGGACACCATCTGCAATAGAGGCAGCAGCAACAGAAGCTGCGAAAACCCTAGACGCTTCACCGGCAGGGGTGTCTCGGGCGGAAACCATTCTTCTATTAATTGTTATCTTCTCATAAATTCTATAAATAACTTCATGTATGTACAATAATTAATTATAAAAGATAATTAATTCTCAGGAGCTATTTTCAAATCAACTTCTTTCATACATATTAATTTTGATGTTATTCTTAAATAAAATATAAGTAAATAAATCAAGTAAATCAAAGATAATGCAAATTAATCTTTACCATTTCATGAAGAAAATTTTCTAAATATAAATTTTTAATGAATTTATGTTATAGAAATCCCACAGCTATTTGTAGCATGCACAAACAACAAATCATTGCAATCCTTAATTCAAGTTTTGCTCCGTATTCAAATAGTATTAATTTTAATTAATATTGTTTATTTTAATTATTTCAATTTTGTTTTGTTCTAATTATTCTTACATAATGGGAGAATTTATTATTGTGGCATAACATTATTGTCATTGTTATATGTGGTAGAGTTATGAGATAAACACATTTAAATTAAAAAGAAATGGCTTGATTATTTAATATTATGTTAAAATGTATTAAAAACTACAACACCAACAATCAAAGGCTGTTATAGCAGACAATTAATAATAAGAATCATTCACAGACATTAGATTTCCACAGTCCGTAATGATTAGTGCGCTGTGGTTCTAGATTGAGCTTCTTATTTGCATCAACATTTCAGATGCATCATCAGAATGTGTTAGGATTAACAAGGCAGAAATAACAATTATGTGCAAATATAACTAATATCCAGAAAATAATAAACCACACAGAATAGAACACAAGACACACAAATTTAACGTGGTTCACCCAATCCCTGGGCTACGTCCACCAACAGCGAGTCCAATATTATTATTATCCAGTGATTACAACCTGATTACAATCCGTAATCCCTTACAGCCCAACTCTGCCGCAAGTACTAAAATCATACATCAAAAAAAATCCCTAACCCTAAGCCATATTATACAATATTTTTCCCGCTTTAGGGTTAGAATGAGTTATAAGTAGTCGGCCCAAATAACCGAAAAAAGTAGTCGGCCTCAAAAAAATTTTCCCGCTCGGAGCCCGGCCCGGCCCCGAACCCCGGCGAGGTCGGGAGGAAAAGTGTACAGTACTTTCCTGGATAGTACTTTCCTGATTAGTCACCACAAGCTAACAATCTCCCACTTGGTGACTGATCAGTATCCACACTATACTAAAAAACCTCCCACTTGGAGACTGATCCTGTAGCAATACCGCTACCCACATGAGGCTCCCACTGGATTGAACCACCTTGGACTCAGTTGTTCCTTTATTTTGTTCAGTCTAAAAGACCAACTGAAGCTGAACATGAGTTCAACTTCTCCCTTGTTACTACCTTGGTAAACATATCTGCTGGATTATCATCAGTATGAATCTTTTCCAGCCTTAATTGTCCATCATCCAAAACTGATCGAATGAAATGGTACCGCAACTGTATGTGTTTTGTCTTTGAGTGCAAAGCAGAATTCTTTGCAAGATGAATGGCACTTTGGCTATTTGTATGTAGAAAATTATCCTTTTGTGGATGTCCCAATTCTTCCATGAAGAATTGAAGCCATATCATCTCCTTGGCTGCCTCTGTAGCAGCAACATACTCTGCCTCTGTAGTGGATAAAGCAACCACCTTTTGTAGTCGAGAAATCCAACTCACTACTGTCCCACCAACAGTAAATATATAACCTGTAGTACTCCGCCTGCTATCTATATCTCCTGCCAAATCTGAGTCAACATAGCCTTGTACAGTAGTAGTAGAACCCCCAAAGTGTAAACACTTACTGGATGTGCCTCTCAAATATCTGAGAATCCATTTGACTGCATTCCAATGCTCAATACCAGGGTTACTCATATAACGGCTAACGACTCCCACTACATGTGCAATATCTGGCCTAGTACATACCATAGCATACATTAAGCTCCCTATAGCTGAAGCATAAGGTACCTTCTAAGACATTTTAGTCTCTTCTTCTGGTGTCTTGGGACACATATCCTTAGTCAATTTCAAATGACCAGGCAAAGGTGTGCTGACAGCTTTGACATTTTTCATACAGAAACGTTGCAACACCTTCTCAATATAATCAGCCTGAGATAGAGACAATTTCCTATTTTTTCTATCTCTACAAATTTTCATACCAAGGATTTGTTTTGCTGCCCCCAAATCCTTCATAGCAAAAGATTTTGCTAACTGTTGTTTCAACCCCTTAATGTGATCCATGTTAGACCCAGCTACAAGCATATCATCAACATATAAACATAAAATAATGTAGCTGTCATCATCCAACCTCTTAAAATAAACACAATGGTCAGAATGACACCGACTATATCCATGCCCATTCATAAAAGTGTCAAATTTAATATACCATTGCCGAGGTGCTTGCTTCAAGCCATATAAACTTTTCTGCAATCTGCACACCAAATTCTCCTTACCCTTGACCTCAAATCCTTGTGGCTGAACCATATATATTTCTTCATCCAAATCACCATGAAGAAAGGCTGTTTTAACATCAAGCTGCTCTAAATGCAAATCTTCAGTAGCCACAATACTTAAAACAGTACGAATAGAAGTCATTTTAACAACTGGAGAAAATATCTCATCAAAATCAATACCATGTTTCTGTGCAAATCCTTTTACAACTAATCTAGCTTTAAATCTTTTCGTACCTCCATCCTTTTCTTTGATCCTGTAAACCCATTTATTCTGTAAAGCCCTTTTACCTGCAGGTAACTTACATAAATCCCATGTCTGATTTTTCAGCAAAGAGTCCATTTCATCTGTCATTGCAGACTCCCACTGAAGCTTTGTATCCACCTGCACAGCTTCATTATAACATTCAGGTTCACCAGCATCTGTTAACAGAATAGAATACAAAGATGGAGAAAATCTTTCTGGAGGTCTACTTAGCCTTGTTGACCGTCTAACACTCACTGGGGTGTGTGGTATTTGTTGTTGCTGTTGTTGCGGAGCATAAGGAACTACTGGAACATGAACTTGTGGAGTATCATCCAGTACTACATAGTCATTTTCTTTCTTCTCATGCTGCAGCAACAGATCTTTGTACAATACTTTCTCATTGAATATGACATCCCTGCTTCTTACAATTTTATGATTTTCAAAATCCCAAAGCCTATAACCAAATTCATCAATGCCATACCCAACAAATACACATTTCTTTGACTTAGCTTCCAGCTTGGTTCTATTTTCAGAATCTATAAGTGCAAAAGCTTCACAACCAAAGGTTTTGAGAAAAGAATAACTCACCTTCTTACCACTCCATGCTTCCTCTGGAATACCATAGTCCAAAGGAGTAGAGGGGCCTCTATTGATTAAATAAACAGCAGTGTTCACTGCCTCTGCCCACATATTTTTGGGCAGCCTAGCATGCAACCTCATACTCCTTGCACGCTCCATTATTGTCCTGTTCATGCGTTCAGCCACTCCATTTTCTTGTGGAGTCCTTGGTACAGTTTTCTGCCTACGAATACCATTAGAGGAACAATATTCTTCAAATTCTGTGCTGCAATACTCACCACCATTATCAGATCTGAGACATTTTAACTTTTTACCAGTCTCAGTCTCAACCAAGCATTTCCATTTCTTAAAAGTTTGAAATACATCAGATTTCTGTCTAAGGAAATAAATCCATACTTTTCTTGTTGCATCATCTATAAATGTAACATAATACAGAGAGCCACCAAGGGAAGATACCTGAGCTGGTCCCCATACATCTGTATGCACAAGCTCTAATCTCTCATTTTTCTTTTCCTTCCCACTCTTCACAAAACTAACTCTCTTTTGTTTTCCATAAACACAACTTTCACAGAAATCCATATTGACACATTTCAGACCAGGTAAAACTTTCTTTGAATGAAGTAATTTCATACCTTTTTCACTCATGTGCCCGAGTCTGTTGTGCCACAGTGCTGTGTCAAAATTTACAGCAACAGTTTGATGTTCTTCCTGCTCAATTGCAGCCACTGTTCCTGAGCATTCATTATCTTCTGAAACAATTAAAGTAGAAGGAACAGTATGACCTGTACAAAGATATAAGGTGCCTACTTTCACACCTTTTGCTACTACTAAGGAACCTTTTGAAACCTTCCAATTTTTATCATTAAAAGTAACTGTGCAACCCTCATCACCCAGTTGCCCTGCTGAAATTAAATTCCTACTCAGCCTTGGAACATGTCGTACCTTTTGTAGTAGCCAATGATTCCCATTCTGCAACTTAATCTTAATTTTTCCCTTTCCAACAATCTGATAGGGTTCATTATCTCCCAAATAAACTAGCCCAAAATCCCCTTGGACATAATCAACAAAATAACTTCTATGGGGTGTAGCATGAAATGAAGCCCCAGAATCTAAAACCCATGAATCATCAATACTTTCTAAGGACAAGAGCAAAGCATCCTCCTCAGATTTGTTACTTACCACATTTGCCTCCTTGTTTCCATCATTTTTGTCTCCTTGATCTTTCTTCCGAGACCAACAATCTTTCTTCTTATGACCTGGTTTTCCACAGTACCAGCAATCATTTGGCCCTTTAGATTCAGACCTCTTTCCCTTTGATTTTCCTCTTGATTTCCCACGATTTCCAGAGTTGTTTCCTCTATCTCTTGTTCTGCCTCTGCTTTCTGTGTTCAATACACTACCTGATGTGGATGCCCCTGAGCTTTTCCTACGAATTTTCTCACTCAATATAACACCAATAACATCATCATACTTTAGGGTATTAGAACCAGAAATAGAATTACTAACAGCCATTACCAAGCCATTCCAGCTTTCTGGCAAAGAACACAAAATCAAGAGAGCCCTAACCTCTTCATCAAAAGTAATTTTAACTGAGGTTAATTGACTTGTAACTGTATTAAACTCATTCAAATGATCAGTAACTGATCCACCTTCTACCATTTTCATATTAAATAAACGCTTCATAAGAAATACCTTGTTTGAAGCTGAAGGCTTTTCATACAACTTCGCTAGGGTTTCCATCAGATCTTTAGCTGTCTTTGCTTCAGTAATATTGAATGCCACCGATTGTGCCAGGCATAGACGAATACTCCCCATTGCCTTCCTATCCAAAATATCCCAATCCTCCTGAGACATTGATTGCTCTTTCTTGGCTACTCCCTCTAATGGCCGCCATAGATCCTTCTGATAGAGATAATCCTCCATTTGCATCTTCCATAACTGGAAGTTCTGCCCATTAAACTTATCAACCTTCAGCCTACCCTCTTCTGCCATTTCTCCCACTTAACCGAGAGACTCTCCCACTAACTCGTGAGACCTGCTTCAGAGAATAGATGAAAGAACGAATGAAATAACCTCGCTCTGATACCACTTGTTAGGATTAACAAGGCAGAAATAACAATTATGTGCAAATATAACTAATATCCAGAAAATAATAAACCACACAGAATAGAACACAAGACACACAAATTTAACGTGGTTCACCCAATCCCTGGGCTACGTCCACCAACAGCGAGTCAAATATTATTATTATCCAGTGATTACAACCTGATTACAATCCGTAATCCCTTACAGCCCAACTCTGCTGCAAGTACTAAAATCATACATCAAAAAAAATCCCTAACCCTAAGCCATATTATACAATATTTTTCCCGCTTTAGGGTTAGAATGAGTTGTAAGTAGTCGGCCCAAATAACCGAAAAAAGTAGTCGGCCTCAAAAAAAATTTTCCCGCTCGGGGCCCGGCCCGGCCCCGAACCCCGGCGAGGTCGGGAGGAAAAGTGTACAGTACTTTCCTGGATAGTACTTTCCTGATTAGTCACCACAAGCTAACAGAATGAAGGGGTGAAAAGAAGAAGGGTTGCTCAAAGTTCAAAGAAGGTAAATAAATAAGAAAGATAAAAAGAAAAGATTTATATGGAAGAAAAGACACAATAAATATGTAAATGAAAAAGGATAAGCTTAAAAAGAAATTTTTTTTTTTTATATATATATTGAATCTATTTTAGATGAAATTGTTAAAATAAACAAGGCAGAACAGAAAAATATTAACAGAAAAAAAGATATAAACAATAAAATTAACAGAAAAAAAAATATTAATACACAAAACAACAAAATTTAAGTGGTTTACCAATTTGACTGCATTTACAGAAAAAAAACAATTCAATTTTCTTTCCTATTAATCAGCAAACAATATATCTACAGAAAAAACCAACTTAAATTTCTTTCCTATTAATCTGCAAACAATATATCTACAGAAAAACTACTCAGATTACTTTCTATTAATCTGCAAGCTATATATATATATTAACAAAATCAAATATTAAATTTACACGTTAATATATAGAACTGGTCAAAGAAGCAAAGAGTCTAAAGACAAGGCAGCAGAGAATGAACAGGCGGCTGAAACTGAACAGACAGACTTCTCAACCAAACAAAAATAATATATTAAAAAGAAAAAAATAGAAATTGCAAACTAATTTTATAGAAATAAAATGCATTATCTTTTCTAGAATTTAGTTGTACAATAACGTTCCCTTGATTAAGATACATTTTAGATTGTTGTATTTTCAAACTCCTTCCTGTGACAGATTCAAGTGGCTTTTCACATCAAGTTGCTCGTGAATCCATGCACCAACAGTAGAAATTAGATTGTGAAATATTGAGCAGAGCTTCAGGGCTCATTTTCTCTAGGTCTTTCTGTTTCATTCTTGAATACGCCACATTCTCAGGAAGAAATTCTGTTGCAGACTGGGAATGGTCCTGATTTCTCATTTTCTTGTAAATACGCATTGCTGCCACACTATCTTCATATGGGTCATGGGTGCCATTTTGAATTTTATACCTGCCAAAACATACAAAAAAACAAGTCTTTTCTTTGATATCATAATGTATCATTTTGCATTGGCAGAATTTCCAAATCAAACCCAATAAACAATTTGCTATTCTGTAAAAATCACGAATTCCAGAATACGAGTGACCAGTCTCGTGAAGATTGAAAAGTTAAGAATTAATTTACAAATTAACAGGCTGCTTTACGAAATCAATTTATCTTGGTATATTTCTTGTTCACATAACATTCAATGAATAAGGTGCAGGATCAATTACCCTAAAAACGATTGAGTGAGATACTTGAGTGAATTGCTGGTTTTATTGCTCTTTAGCAGTGGAATGTACTTAGCAGTGTCCCTGAAAAACCAACATGTGTAAATACTAAATTATGAATTTATATTCTTAATTTGAACCTCATCAAATCATAAGGTGATCAAAATTTAATATTTAATAAATAGACCTGATAAAATGGGTTGGGTATTCCATTCCCAAGCATTGCAAGTCATGATCTAAGCCATGTCCAACAAGAACCTTGGCTTTTCCACCTTTCAAACGAACTCGCCAAATTGCTTCTCCATTGCATAAAATCTGCTGAATTTTTTCTTGCACTTGCTTCAGTGGCATGGCATCCATGAGATGTTCTGGTTTGATGCCAGTGACATCATATCTATAAACAATATCCTCCATTTTAGATAATAAATTTATAGAATAATGGCAGACTATTACAAAAAAAAGAGTAAGTTGGAAACATTGTATAACCTGTAATCTGTGATTGGAATTGGAGGCTTGACATAACTATGGAAGACCACTTTTTCTTCCTCATCTACCAAGCAGACTCGTGCACAAAGGTCTAGAAACCCATCCCGACCACCACTCACCATCTCACAATCCATTGCAATCGCAGAAATAGTGCTCTTATTTGAACTTTCACCTTGAATCTGCCCATTTTCTGTTTGGATTCTCTTATTCATTGAGGAAAGCCGTAGCCCAGAAATCTGTATGGATGTAAACTTCTTAAAACAATGATTATTTTGGTAAAAATGATTGGTCAGAAGAAATAAGGGCATTTTTCATTGATTAAGGAATGAAAAACTAGTGGGTTAAAGTAGTTGATAAACTTTGGAATCAAGAAAAACAGAGCTTCGAATTCTTGAAGAACTTACAGGAGGCAATGGTGGCATGAACTGACAGGCTGGTCGATGATAATTTAGTTGCTCTGTAGTGGGGAAAACATTGAGACAGAGGCTGCATCCCCTTTCACTGAATTGTTTACCACACTAAGCTTTTGGTAATGGACCTAATCAAGATCAGCTCAGAAACATATTATTAACAACTATAAATTAGAATTAGGGAATATTCAATATGTGACAGTGAATTAAGATGGCCTAAATATTTTTAGATCATGCAGTGGTACTTTATATAAAAATGTCCAAAGAGCTTACATTAAATTCTAGTTTTTAAATCATGTGGTTATCCTTGACAGCGGAAAAGAACAAAATAAGGATAACATGATAAGAAGAAGATAAAAAGAAAAATACCAATCAAATGTTCCCTCAGCGAGTCATAGAACCTGCAATGCTTTTTGCAAATAGCACAAATTGGTTCATGTGGAGAATGATAAGAAATTTTCATGTGCTCCACAAGATGTTCCACTTTGTTAAATTGTCTGAAGCATGCTGCACATTTATGCCTGCAAATTAAAGATAAATTTATCTGCATAAGTACTTAATATTCTCACTTTAAGACACATCTTCACGTTAGTGTTATAAAGGCTAGTCCTTTAAACAGTTCTCAAAACTAGAAATAGGCTTGCAATAAGTTCACTCATGAAAAGTTGTCCGACATCTTTTTCAGACAGACAGTTGCATGCAATCAATTTGATTTTTCCCTGCAGAAACTCCCTTGTTGAACATTTTAAAGTTATGTTATATGAGGGAAAGAATATCTTAAGCCATAACGGCCAGCACTAGTTAGCAGATTTAATAGTAAAACTATTTTCTTTTAACATTTTTTAGTATCTTTTTAAAATTTAATAATTGTTGATATGGACATTCTTAGGGTAGAACTTAGAAAATAGTGAGAATGGAACTTCACTTTATACAAACTAAAGAGCAGACTAAGCCAGACTGAGCCTTTTCAAAGATCTACTAAAGATCATCATTGATAGAGTACTGTGTACCTTGTAAAAATAAATGAACAGGATAAAGACATGTTGATACACTGGTATTGCTGTATAAGCAATTTTTCTATTGAATTTTTTTCAGGAGGTACACAATCAAAGGAGGTACACAATCAAAAGAGTGAGGAAGCAAAGCCACATTAGCTTGCATTAAGCTACAATCTCACCACTACCTGATTAAGTTGTATTGAGTGTAGGGCATATATCAGTATATTTGATAAAACATTTGATTATTTACTGATTAAATAGTTTTTTTAATATACATTGGTTTGTTTTGAAGTAAAATAAAAGAATGCATTAATATTTAAGACTTATTAGTTGAGCATTTTAATACTACGTCTTTTAAAATTTTATTTGGGAATTCTCAAATTATTTTAAATTTTTAACAATTGTTTGATTAACAATAATAAATTTCCACGATAAAAATTGTTTGATTAATAAAATATTAATACTAAAAAAGTCATACACAATCTTATTCAGAAACATAACAGTAATAATTGTTTGATTGAGAAGGCTCTTGCTTATAACTACTAAAAAAATTTAAACATCAAATCAATAGATACAATCACAACTATTAGAACATATTCAATTATAAGATCCACCTTAATATAATAATTAAGATACCCGATTGCTAAACTTAGATAGCCAGCAATCCAATCACTATAAGAATATGAAAACAAACTCCTACATTAAATCAATTGCAGAGGAAGAGCACCTCAGAGATTAGGTTGACTCCTGAGTTCGGTCCATGAGATTTTGAAGGAGTTAGTGTTGTTTTGATATGGAGCCTGGAGCAAAGGGGCCTTTATATAGCCCATTTCTGAAATAAAGCTCACCGCCATCGAAATTGTTGACATTCCTCTCCCATCTCTTTCCTGAATACAACAGGAATAATCCAGCTTTTTTCACACACACAAAAAAGTCAAATAGTTCATGATAAAGATTTTCACTGAAGTGCTTTGTGACCATACAATTTAGATACGAATTTTCGAGGCCCATTGTCCCTCTTTTATACTTACAATTTAGATACGAATTCTCGAATGGTTCATTGCCCCACTTTTATACTAACAATTTCATGTGAAAACCATAATAAAAAATGGCATTGTAAATATAGTTCAGCTAAATCAGCTGCGAAGCTTCACATTCCCGCGACAAGGAAAAATAACTAAATGTTCGCACAAACGGAATCGTCAGTAAAGTGAAGAATCAACTAGTGAAAGTTATGTACGATGTGAAGAGACAACTTTTCAACTGAATGTGAGCTTTCGTTTTCCACGCATGTTCTCTTCAAAGGATGATGGCACCCCATACACTCAACCGGCCTATTCCAAAGTGGTTAGATACTGCATTTCAAAGAAATTCTCATCAGCATACGCTACGATGCGATACTTTGACTTCAAATTTGATGTCACGGAGTAATTTGTATAAAAACGGGTTTAATGGTTTTTTTTCAGAATTTTTTTCTCATTAGAGTTATGAATATTAAGTAGGTTTCAAAAAGATCTCAACAACTGGAAAATGATATAATAATATGAAATGAAGATCCAACAAGGAAAGGGCTTTAGATCTAGGGATACCATTGAGGAAGGAATAACATCGCTACAAATAAGGAAAACCTAATAACAGTCGTTGAGTTTTGAAATCAAATCTTATCAAAACAACTTTGATGTGTGGATTTAAAGCATGACCTAAATGGAACATCCTACCATTTTTCAAAGAAGAACAAGCTCTAAGTTATACATAGTTTTAAAATTCAAATTGCAGTTGTCCTTAAGAAGAGACCCTCACACATCCCTTATGGTACACACAACTACGATGTCCAAATCCTTTCCTTTATCCCTTGCAACAAAGCCTTCTTTAACAAATTTTTAACACGCTTTTCCATTCTTAAGAGTATTGTTCTTTTCTTTAACATATTGGCACGAATCAAAAAAGTGTCCAACTTTAGTTCAATGCATGCAAGCCTACACGAGGACTCATATTGGATTTTTTATTCCCAAAAGCCAAGTTTGGATCACAAATTTATGACAACACCTTATTAATATCAACACTTACACAAAATCAAGAGAAAACTATGTGTTTCATTGATTGTCCGACATTATCAATAGATAAAAATCGACCAAGTAAGTTGGTAATGCATTGTATGATATTGACATCCTAATACTTTAAAGGAATCCTTGGGCCATGTGCTAAAGTAGAGAATCTATCAACTTTCTCCTTTGTAATATCAAAATTAGTCAACACTTTTTCATATACAGATTAGACATACCAAGCAACCAAGAAACTCCTTGCAAAACTCCTCTACTTTCCTCAATAAGTTTGAAAGAGAATGATAAAAATTTATTTGTAATGACATCCACAAAAACTTGACCATGCATCCACCATTTAAGAGCCCAACCTAAAAATAAAAATAAAATTGAATGAAATCCCAAGAATCTCTCAGCAAGAGAATCTCCTATGTGGGTTAAAGTTAGATATCAATAACAACATCAAGCACCTTAAGAACGTCATATAAGATTCATCCAAAGTATGAGAAGCTTCATCAATTTTAAGGTCAAAAGAAAAAAAGTTGAATAAAAAGATATATCATCCACTAGTATCACGACAATGAAATCTATAATTTTTATAGTGTTGGTAGACCTCAACATATGCATCATATATAAAATTTAACTCATGAGAAGAATTAGCATGGACCTTATAATGGAATCATGTAAAGATAGGATAGAAAGGGGATCTGATGTCCTAGGAATACCAATACCAAAAGAGGACCTAATATCCTAGGAATACAAATGTCAATGGAATGTGTCATAATACAATAGATAAAATCTTACTTAGAATTACATTGGAAAGTGTTAGGAGATAGATGCCAACCCTTGTATATCCTTAACAAGGCTCAAAATTCCACCAAAAGTGTTCCGAACACATATCACAACATTTGTAACCTTATCTTGAGTAGAAACTTCAAAGGGATGATATCTTAAGCATATTTTTTACCCAATCAAAAAAGTTATGATGACATTATTCACCTATATAATAAAGATACTGGAAATATAAATTTTATTAGACAAACATATTGTTATTATGACAAAAAAAATTGATGACCCAGAGGAAATATGTGGTTGTGCCTATTTATATAGAGAAATACAGAATAGAGATAATTATAGTTATTTTTATTTATTTATGATTAAACAAATATTATTCAACTCCAAAAAATAGTTTATTTATTTTAGTATATGTTAACCATAGTGTCAGCATGAACAATGGCATGGCTGTGAGAATAAATCTCTTGAATCCACTCCAAGGTTCTTAAACATGTGCATTCTCAACTACATGGAAAGGTTATTTGGAATAATGTATTTGTTTCATGAGGGGGCTTGGCTAGTAAAATTAGTAATCTATCTTGATTCCAGGTAACTTGATTTCATTTTAGCGTGACAATTTTCTATCTTTTATGAGATTTTGAATTTTAAGGATGAACCTACAATAAATAAATATGAAGAAAAATATCAAATTTTCCAATTTAAAAGATCCATCATATTGAAGATACTGTGTAAAAGGGATAGTGTGGTACATGAAGCAAATTAAGTGAACTTTCAACTATTTGGACAATAATTCACCAAATGAAAATATGTTATTTAGAAGGTAAGAGTACATAACCAAAATCATGAAAAGTATGAAATAGAAATTTCTAACTCACATGGATATGTAGTGTTGTAGCGCCCACCCATAGTTTTCTTTTTCAGTTTTATATTACCAAACTCTTTTAGGCCACTTTCATGTGTGCATTGATTATATGTATTGCATTACATGCTGATTTGATATTGGATAGTCATGAGATATCATATGTTTGCAGTTAGATGATGTTAGTTACTTGAATGATGATTATTTATATGTTAAAATGACATTTATATTCATGATTTCACTTTCCCCATACTTGCATGTGTGGCTATCATGTATGTTTTACCTTTCTATTTGACATGTTTGTTGTGGTTGTGGGATGGAGTCATAGTTACCTACTTGTGGCATCCACACAATGTCTCGATCCCTGCCATTGCTTGTTATATATATATGTATATATATATGTATATGTATGTATATGTGTATATGTATATATATATATATATATATATATATATGTCTATATATATATATGTCTATATATATGTATATATATGTATATATATATATATATATATATATATATATATATATATATATATATATATATATATATATATATATATATATATATATATCATGTATGTTTTACCTTTCTATTTGACATGTTTGATGTGGTTGCCGGATGGAGTCATATATATATGTGTGTATATATATGTATGTATATATACATATACATATATATACTTATACACATATATACTTATACATACATACATACAAATATGAATGTACATGCTTTTCTTTTATGTAGGTTTGTATGTACCAAACATCGACTTTCTTGAATTGTGAATTGTATGTAAGAGAGGGGAGATAACATTACAATTTGAATCCCAACCTAAGCCATATTACCTCTCTGAAATTGTCTAGGTGACATGAATTCATGAGCCTTTTTCCTTGAGCATAATTGTCATTTTATTAGGTTCAGATGGTTTTTTCTATTCTTTAGCTGGTTAAGTGGTTGGTGTGATTGTTGTGAAATGATTAAGTGATTTACTAAGATAAATTATGTAATTTAATAATTAAATCTTACTAAATTTAGAAATTATTAAATGTGAGGGTATTTAATCAATATAGATAATTAAATATATTTATTAATTAAAAGACTTAATTAAAAGTCTAATTGTGAAATTTGAGGATTTAATTAATTATTAAATTCAAAATTTTATTGAAAGATAAATTTATTAATTGATGATAAAATATCAATTGAATAAATAATAATATGATTAAATCAATATTCTTTTAGTTATAATTGTTATGCAATTAAGTTACACAATCAATTAAAATAAATAAAAGAATAAAGTAATTTTTAGGAGTTAAATGAATTGATTAAAACAATAATTATTAAATTAGAAATAAGTGAAAAGTGCATTAAGTTATTTAATCAATAAATAAATTAGAAAAATAAGAATAATCATGCAAAAAGGGGAAATTGATAATAATAATGTTTGTGGAATTGAGTTGAGTTCCGGGTTTGCATGGTTGAAATTGAGTTCCAAATTCTTTTTCTTTATTAGAAGGATTTGGCCATTATTTTTTTTTTACATAAATCATGTTTTACAAGGTGCTTGAAACCCAATACATATAAAAATATAGCATTAAAAGTTCAAGTCATAAGATAGCATTAACAAAAAAATGAAACAGGCCACTGTTAGGGCTGAGAGAACTATCATGACAAAGACATAACTAACAAAAATCAAAGATAGGCAAAAAACACCAAAAAAAAGGTCAGGGAAGATTGTCGAGCATAGTGGCCACATTAGATTCAAGAAGCTCTGTCTTCTCAGCAGCCTCCTTGATCTTTTGGATGTCAGTGGAGTCTTCTTCTTCCTTGTTCTTCTTGGATCTAGCCATTGTTCTCTTTCCTGGTCCTTCATTCGGCTTCTTCTCTTTTTCCTCTTTTATTATCTGCACTTCTTTCCCTCCAGGCTTTTCTTCCATTTTCTCTATCAGAAACTTGATGTGCTCGTTAGAAGCCTTCAGGATATTGAAGCTCTACTCCGCTATGCCTTTGAGGGTATCCTCAAGGCTCTGCATTTTTTCCTCCATCTTGTTAACCCTATAATCGAGTAATTGGTAATCCTCAGTAGCTTTGCTATCCTTGTTGCTATTGGTTCCACACATTTTTTCCTTCAAGTCCCCCTATTTGTGATAGAGCCATTTAATAGACCTAAAATTGTCCAGCATACTATTCTTGGCATTATTGAGAAGGTTAAGCTCCATTTCTTTGTTATTATCACCAAGGACGACTAGAGTTGGATCAATCAATTCCTCTTTCTGAATCTCACCATCCTCATCCTCAAGAACTTTGGCGTTCATAGATTCCATAATAATCCCCATCTTCACATTATTCACATTGAAGTTACACAAGAATTTTTTCCCCTTTGCTAGAATCGTTGCTACGATACTCCTCTTTGGTCTGGTACTTATCATCCGATGACTCATGGGGATTTAGGGACTGGATAAATGGGTCATCCTGGTAGTCATTAGGAACATCCAAATTAGAGTCCGGGATCTTCTCATGGACACCACAAGGGGGAGGGGGAGCATTTCTGTAGCTAATGGCCAAATCCACAAATAGTTGGCCAGAGCAATCCCCCCTGAACTTGATTTTTTCCCCTATAGCATGAACCATTTTCTTCTTGTCCTTTCCATTGAATATTCTCTTCTTGGAGGAAGAACCCTGTTTTTACTTTTTGGTCTCTCCATCTTCCTGGTCCTCTGATTGCAAACCCACACTATCTTAAGTGTCTGAGGGGACATAGTCAGAACCAGAAACATCATATCTATCCTTATTGACATCAATTTGCTTCCCCATGGTTTGGGCTTTGAAATATTCATAAATTAAAAGTAATAATTCCTCATGAAAAGTAGGGTTAGCAATATCCTTGTCCCTATAGCCATTAATATTTTCATTAATAGAACCATACAAGTAGAACGGGATGGAGACCTTCATACCATGTCTGAGATGATTCAGCAACACGAAGTGGTAGGTCCTTATCCTATCAAACCTAGTGTCCAACGTCACATAAGAGACGAGAGCTTTGAGGACAAATCTCCATAACATTTTAATTCCTTAAGGATGGTAGTGCATTCCCACTTTACTGATGGCATTCTTCTCATCCTCATCTCTCACAAAATCATTGACGACTGAGTTAGAGATTTTATGGTCCCTGTAAAATTTCATGCCCACAATGGGTATCCCAATGACATTCAAGATGACCTCCTCTGTGATAGTGAAATTCTTCCCATCTATCAGCACACAACCTTCATTCCATCTTTTCACAAACATTCTAGTCACTGTTGGCTTGCTTCATTGTAATCTTTCTATGAAAGTTGTGATTTCCCTTTTTTGTAGTGCATTTCAAACCTTGGTGCATCTCCTCCATTTCCCACTATGATTTTTGGGCTCCCTTCTGTATCTTTAGTTAGAAATTAAATTCCACCAAGATAACTGAGAGGGGGGGGGGGGGTGAATCAATTATCAGATAATTATAACTTTTATTAACTTCAATAGATTTTAACCATGTAAGCAATATAACCAACAACCATAGAAAGATATTCATACACAATAACACAATGACACAAGATATGTTGACTAGGGAACCTCTTGATCAAAGAGTAAACCTCGGTGGGAATGATGCCCACAAAAGATGCACTAATATGAATATTCCTTGTGAAAGGATGGACTCTGTTAGGAGTCTTATGAAATACGTTCGGTACATATGAATCCCTGTTAGGAGATTTTGAATCCCTGCTAAAAGATTCTAACTATGTTAGGAGTTATGGAAGACAGAAGGACCCACTGCCCAAACAACTTCAATGGAAAGATCACTGAACACATTGTCCAACTGATCTCTAGATTAATGAACAAAATAATATCAAATCTTTACTGATCTCAACAATATGTTACCTCTTCTCTGACTGTGCCAAACTGCACTCACTGCTACACTAGATCTCAATCCCAGATCTTTGTACCTCACATATCTTTTTTCACAAATTTTCTTTTACAACTTCATTCACTTCATCACATTCATTCCATATATATTACAACAAGGAAAAATATTCCTTCCTTTATACTACACTCATGTAATTACAAATGAGTCGGTATCCAAATTACAAAATAAAAGTTTCCACACGTTACATCAAAATTACACAAAACTGTCAGCTTTCAATTAGAATAATTCTTCACTCGTGTGACCTCAAAGTTTGCGTTGTCAACCACGTCACTATCAACATGTAACTGCTCTCTAACTATGCAAAACCAGATTCTATCCCGATTAGGATATATCATCTGATTTCCACAAATCACTACTCAAGAACACTGCCTGAATACTACTTCCACCAAAATGCTCATAACTTCCATGAATAAAAGAAGTACTATCTGCACTCTTAACCATGAACATAAGATATATCACAAAGTAAATCCTCAACATCACATAGCTTGATCTATAATATCCCACATGTGCTAATTCAAACACTGTCTACTCCTCTGTTAGTCTCCAGTAGATCACTGTGTTGACATCAATGACAATCATAGTCATGAATGCAACAAAAACTGCTACAAAATGGCTGCCAATACTCCCATAGGATATATTTAGCATTCATTCCTAACAATCTCCCCCATTGGCATTGATGGAAACATATATGAAAAATATCCAATGTTCCATAAATCCAACACTGCAACACTGCTGCTCTGAAAAATACTTTCGAATCCTCTTCATCAATCAAATCTCGCTTCATTTTTCTATTCAGTTCTCTCCAACAGATGGTGCAAATGATTTTTCACGTACACTTCTCCCCCATTGACATCAATGATAAAAATTTTATCATTATGTCAACAACAACTCCAATGTCAAAAGACACTATTCAAAAAATACATTCACTAGAGTCCTTATGACTCAACTCAGATACACATACTCCCCCATAGAGGAAGTACCAACATCCAGTCTATAAGAAAGATAAGGCTCATATACCACTGGATGGATCCAACAAATTGCATCACTTCTCAAAAGTAGGCTGGGCATAACCCCAAGCATACCTCTTAGATACTCAAATGTATCCTTAGGCAAAGGTTTTGTAAATATGTCTACGATCTTCTCCTTTGTGCTTATGTACTCAAGTCTGACTTCTTTCTCAGCAACTTTCTCTCTTACTACTTGATACGTAATCTCAACATGCTTTGTCTTAGAATGTAATACAGGGTTCTTAGACATACTAACTGTGTTGGTGTTATCACAATGTATAACAATAGGCTCAACAAATTTTATTCCAATATCCTTCAGCATCTGCTTCATCCAAATTATCTAGTTATAATTGTTTGCTGCTGCTACATATTCTACTTCTGTTGTGCTCTGTGAAATACAATTCTGCTTCTTGCTTAGCCAAGAAACCAATCTTCCTCCAAGGAAAAATACTCCACCACTGGTGCTCTTGTTATCATCAATGTTGGCTCCCCAATCAGCATCTGTATATGCACATAGGGTAAAATCATCAGATTTTTCATACCACAATCCATACTCAATTGTGCCTCTTAAATATCTTAGTATCCTCTTCACTGCTACATAATGTGATTCTCTAGGTTCAGCTTGAAATCTTGCTACAATTCTAACTAAATGTGCTATATCAGGTCTTGTATGTGTCAAGTACCGCAATCCTCCAATCATAGATCTGTACTTTTTTTGTTCAACTACATGAGTCTCATCTGTGCTAGATAACTTATGTCTAGTTACCATAGGTGTTCCAACTAGTTTATAGTTCTCCATTCCAAATCTCTTCAATAAACCATTCAAGTACTTTGTCTGACTTACAAAGATACCATCACAGTTCTGTGTTATTTGTAAAATCAATACTATCTTTACTAATTAATCCATAATATGAAATGTGTAAACTAAACTATAATCCAATCACATCAACTAACACATAACACAAAGATTTTAACGTGGAAGCCCTACTAAGGGAAAAATCACCCAGGATCGGTAACCCAAAATATTGCACTCTTCTGAAGTGAGCTCGGTTAGGAGCCAACCCTGCTAAAGGTTACAATGCACAATGTAAGGTGTGACCTAGTTAAAGTATTTATCATTACCAGTTAACTCTTGACTAACATTCACTATGGGGTCAAAAAGAAAACCATCAACATTCATAGAATGTCATATTGAAATACAAATAAGACTATTAAGTCTACTCAATTAAGAGATTTAGTTGTAATAATGGTTAAACTGATATAGTAGTGATCTGATTCAAATACAACTAAGGTTGAAGATTTTCAAATCTAAGCTAAGCTCATAATACCTCCTATGATCAATAATCACTTTAATCCTTCATCATATTCAGCTTGGTCAACAATACTCTGACACTCGGTTATGCTTGCAGTTCTCCTAGGTTTTGTCTATAACCAGTTTGATCAGTGGTACATGAAAACTTCCTTCCACGTGATTTCTCCCGCAGATTCAATTAGCTCCTTATTTCAACAATGGATCTCATGTCTCTTTAAATAGACGTCATGTTTTTACATACTAGAATGGGCCTTGTTAATAAATTACTTCAAATAAGATATTATTGGCCTACTATGAAAACAAATTCCCATTCATGCTCCATCTCGCACATTATAATTGATGATAGATCTATGTCCTTTTTCTACTTGATGGGTTGATCTCATTGAGAATATAAAGCATTATTTACTAGATGGCCATAAAAATATTTTTATCTAGCCAGTAAATATTGTTCTATTTAGGTGTAAGACATCTTGTGTGCATTCAACACTAATAAGAAAATATTCAATTTTATACTTAATTTCCTTATTTATAGGTATGAGATCTCTTCTTGTATTGTCACTGATGATAGTACATATTTTCATAGCAATGGACACAAAACCATTTTCCATGAATTCCATATAAATAAAGGTGGCACACACCATATAACTCTCAAGATAACATGCTCAAGCTAAATATTCCAATAAAATCATTATCAAAATACTTAAAATATTGTGAATAATGCTTTTCAATATCATCATCTTTCATGTTATCATACCTTTTAGCCTTATTGTGCTAGTACTCATACCCCTACTAGAGACATACCATATTCCATTATCTTTGGAAGTGTAGCTATCTTACCCATTGAAATTAAACAATCCTCTTTGTGCATCTCCTTGCATGATTTTATTGGTGATGAAGAACATTGAGTTTCATGTCTTCATGTGTTACAAATCCTTGATGACAATGGTTCAACGTACTTGATCATTTGAGACATCAAAAAATTATATAAAAAATTGATAATAAGTAAATCACATCGATGGACTTTAGTATTGGTGATGTAATCATTAAAAAAATTAGAGAAATACCAATCAAGATTGTGCAATGAAAGGTAAGTTTGTGCCTAATTAGTTGGGTCCTTAAATTATTATTGTGAAGTCTAATTTAGGAGCATGTTAGTTGGACAAACCTATGAACAACATTCATTGTAAATACTTTCATGCCTATATAACTTTTACTAATATGTTAAAGTATTTTTTTTTAAATTAGGTAAAATCAATGTTTACAAGTGAAAACCATAATGAAAATCTTTTTTTGTTGAATAATAGGTAATTTATTGTCTACAAGTTACACTTTAGAAAGGACCTACACTATCCATGTTTTTAATATCCTTATTTTCTTTTTATAGTATTTTGACCTTAATTAAACAATAGAATACGTATTAAGCTTATTTAAGAAAAAACTTGCTATATTCATTTGGTTCTAGAATGATTTATTCGTATAATCTAAAAAGTTTAAAACTAAAAAGCAAAAAAAATTAACAATCCAAATTTATATCCTCAAATTCTTATAAGAATTGACAAAAAGTCTAATAAAATTTCAAATCATTAAGAACATTTAAAGTTTACCAAAGGTCACACAAATAAAGAATTTTGACAACATCTAAAGTTTACCAACAGTCACACCAATAAAGAATTTTGACAACATATTCCAATTCTATTGTAGATCTTTAATCATGATCAACATAGTCTTACAATCCCCTTGGGATATGTCTTTCACAAATATTACTTCCTTGATTGCATCCTTGATTAGGGTATATTGTGACAATAATTATCAACCAAATCTTAAGACAATCACCTGATCATAGATAAACAATTGAATTTATTATTATTTTTTCCTTTCTTGTGAGTTGTCTATTCTTATCATTTATATTATATGTGTTTTTATCTTATTTTTCTTTCTTTTATTCTCACGTTTGCTTCTATCATTGATCTTTGCAACTCATCATCACAATAACATCATCATTTTCCATATTGTTTTTCTATATGGTAAATTTTTTCTTGTGATTTCTTTTGTGTTAGTACTTGCATTGGTCCTTATACCTTGGTACATAATATCATACACCACTAAATTTGATTTCTTCAACATTTATGTAACCATACAAGATTCACAATCATCATCATCGCATAGATCTTCTTCCTGATAGAATATTTCTTCTCATTTTGATTGTCCATCTATATCTTTCATCTTTCCATGTCCTCTTAATGGAGTGCATGTCTCTAACCATCATGTTACTTGAAAGATGTCATTACTCCTCCATCTATAGCTTTTCTTCTTTTTCTTCTTCTACTTTCACTCAAAAGCTACTACTTCTAAACTACTTCTAAACTCAAAAATCTTTCAAAGAGAGACAAGTGTGGATGCTTACACATTAGTTAGTCCTCGTCAATTCCATTTACTCACATCATCACGTTGCATTAACTAATTAATAATATTAGGTAGTATCAATTAGTTAATTAATTTTTTCTTAATCAATTTAGTCCAGATTGATTAATTTAATTAGCTCCAACTATTATTCTCTCTGTTATTTTTTATTAATTAATTCATTTCAAAACTCATATTTATAATCTCATATTATCTTTTACACTAATTAATAATTTATTATTAATTTGTTTGTTTCCAAACCTATGCACATATAATTAATTAATTGTTATCTTCTCATAAATTCTATAAATAACTTCATGTATGTACAATAATTAATTGTAAAAGATAATTAATTCTCACGTGCTATTTTCCAATATCATCTTCTTTCATACATATTAATTTTGATGTTATTCTTAAATAAAATATAAGTAAATAAATCAAGTAAATCAAAGATAATGCAAATTAATCTCTACCATTTCATGAGAACTTTTCTAAATATAAATTTTTTAATGAATTTATGTTACAGAAATCCCACAGCTATTTGTAGCATGCACAAACAACGAATCATTGCAATCCTTAATTCAAGTTTTGCTTTGTATTCAAATAGTATTAATTTTAATTAATATTATTTATTTTCAATTATTTCAATTTTGTTTTGTTCTAATTATTCTTACATAATGGGAGAATTTATTATTGTGGCATAACATTATTGTCATTGTTATATGTGGTAGAGTTATGAGATAAACACATTTAAATTAAAAAGAAATGACTTGATTATTTAAAATTATGTTAAAATGTATTAAAAACTACAACAACAATCAAAGGCTGTTATGGCAGACAATTTATAATAAGAATCATTCACAGACATTAGATTTCCACAGTCCGTAATGATTAGTGCGCTGTGGTTCTAGATTGAGCTTCTTATTTGCATCAACATTTCAGATACATCATCAGAATGAAGGGGTGAAAAGGAGAAGGATTGCTCAAAGTTCAAAGAAGGTAAATAAATAAGAAAGATAAAAAGAAAAGATTTATATGGAAGAAAAGACACAATAAAAATGTAAATGAAAAAGGATAAGCTTAAAAAGAGAAAACAATTTTTTTTTTGTATATATTGAATCTATTTTAGATGAAATTGTTAAAATAAACAGGGCAGAACAGAACAATATAAACAGAAAAAAAGATATAAACAATAAAATTAACAGAAAAAAAATATTAATACACAAAACAACAAAATTTAAGTGGTTTACCAATTTGACTGCATTTACAGAAGAAACCAATTCAATTTTCTTTCCTATTAATCAGCAAACAATATATATACAGAAAAAACCAACTCAGATTTCTTTCCTATTAATCTGCAAACAATATATCTACAGAAAAACTACTCAGATTACTTTCTATTAATCTGCAAGCTATATATATATATTAACAAAATCAAATATTAAATTTACACGTTAATATATAGAACTGGTCAAAGAAGCAAAGAGTCTAAAGACAAGGCAGCAGAGAATGAACAGGCGGCTGAAACTGAACAGACAGATTTCTCAACCAAACAAATATAATATATAAAAAAAATATAAACAAAAAATAAAATAGAAATTGCAAACTAATTTTATAGAAATAAAATGCATTATCTTTTCTAGAATTTAGTTGTACAATAACGTTCCCTTGATTAAGATACATTTTAGATTGTTGTATTTTCAAACTCCTTCCTGTGACAGATTCAAGTGGCTTTTCACATCAAGTTGCTCGTGAATCCATGCACCAACAGTAGAAATCAGATTGTGAAATATTGAGCAGAGCTTCAGGGCTCATTTTCTCTAGGTCTTTCTGTTTCATTCTTGAATACGCCACATTCTCAGGAAGAAATTCTGTTGCAGACTGGGAATGGTCCTGATTTCTCATTTTCTTGTAAATACGCATTGCTGCCACACTATCTTCATATGGGTCATGGGTGCCATTTTGAATTTTATACCTGCCAAAACATAAAAAAACACGTCTTTTCTTTGATATCATAATGTATCATTTTGCATTGTGAGAATTTCCACATCAAACCCAATAAACAATTTGCTATTCTGTAAAAATCAAGAATTCCAGAATACGAGTGACCAGTCTCCTGAAGATTGAAAAGTTAAGAATTAATTTACAAATTGACAGGCTGCTTTACGAAATCAATTTATCTTGGTATATTTCTTGTTCACATAACATTCAATGAATAAGGTGCAGGATCAATTACCCTAAAAACGATTGAGTGAGATACTTGAGTGAATTGCTGGTTTTATTGCTCTTTAGCAGTGGAATGTACTTAGCAGTGTCCCTGAAAAACCAACATGTGTAAATACTAAATTATGAATTTATATTCTTAATTTGAACCTCATCAAATCATAAGGTGATCAAAATTTAATATTTAATAAATAGACCTGATAAAATGGGTTGGGTATTCCATTCCCAAGCATTGCAAGTCATGATCTAAGCCATGTCCAACAAGAGCCTTGGCTTTTCCACCTTTCAAACGAACTCGCCAAATTGCTTCTCCATTGCATAAAATCTGCTGAATTTTTTCTTGCACTTGCTTCAGTGGCATGGCATCCATGAGATGTTCTGGTTTGATGCCAGTGACATCATATCTATAAACAATATCCTCCATTTTAGATAATAAATTTATAGAATAATGGCAGACTATTACAAAAAAAAGAGTAAGTTGGAAACATTGTATAACCTGTAATCTGTGATTGGAATTGGAGGCTTGACATAACTATGGAAGACCACTTTTTCTTCTTCATCTACCAAGCAGACTCGTGCACAAAGGTCTAGAAACCCATCCCGACCACCACTCACCATCTCACAATCCATTGCAATGGCAGAAATAGTGCTCTTATTTGAACTTTCACCTTGAATCTGCCCATTTTCTGTTTGGATTCTCTTATTCATTGAGGAAAGCCGTAGCCCAGAAATCTGTATGGATGTAAACTTCTTAAAACAATGATTATTTTGGTAAAAATGATTGGTCAGAAGAAATAAGGGCATTTTTCATTGATTAAGGAATGAAAAACTAGTGGGTTAAAGTAGATGATAAACTTTGGAATCAAGAAAAACAGAGCTTCGAATTCTTTAAGAACTTACAGGAGGCAATGGTGGCATGAACTGACAGGCTGGTCGATGATAATTTAGTTGCTCTGTAGTGGGGAAAACATTGAGACAGAGGCTGCATCCCCTTTCACTGAATTGTTTACCACACTCAGCTTTTGGTAATGGACCTAATCAAGATCAGCTCAGAAACATATTATTAACAACTATAAATTAGAATTAGGGAATATTCAATATGTGACAGTGAATTAAGATGGCCTAAATCTTTTTAGATCATGCAGTGGTACTTTATATAAAAATGTCCAAAGAGCTTACATTAAATTCTAGTTTTTAAATCATGTGGTTATCCTTGACAGCGGAAAAGAACAAAATAAGGATAACATGATAAGAAGAAGATAAAAAGAAAAATACCAATCAAATGTTCCCTCAGCGAGTCATAGAACCTGCAATGCTTTTTGCAAATGGCACAAATTGGTTCATGTGGAGAATGATAAGAAATTTTCATGTGCTCCACAAGATGTTCCACTTTGTTAAATTGTCTGAAGCATGCTGCACATTTATGCCTGCAAATTAAAGATAAATTTATCTGCATAAGTACTTAATATTCTCACTTTAAGACACATCTTCACGTTAGTGTTATAAAGGCTAGTCCTTTAAACAGTTCTCAAAACTAGAAATAGGCTTGCAATAAGTTCACTCATGAAAAGTTGTCCGACATCTTTTTCAGACAGACAGTTGCATGCAATCAATTTGATTTTTCCCTGCAGAAACTCCCTTGTTGAAGCATTTTAAAGTTATGTTATATGAGGGAAAGAATATCTTAAGCCATAACGGCCAGCACTAGTTAGCAGATTTAATAGTAAAACTATTTTCTTTTAACATTTTTTAGTATCTTTTTAAAATTTAATAATTGTTGATATGGACATTCTTAGGGTAGAACTTAGAAAATAGTGAGAATGGAACTTCACTTTATACAAACTAAAGAGCAGACTAAGCCAGACTGAGCCTTTTAAAAGATCTACTAAAGATCATCATTGATAGAGTACTGTGTACCTTGTAAAAATAAATGAACAGGATAAAGACATGTTGATACACTGGTATTGCTGTATAAGCAATTTTTCTATTCAATTTTTTCCAGGAGGTACACAATGAAAAGAGTGAGGAAGCAAAGCCACATTAGCTTGCATTAGGCTACAATCTCACCACTACCTGATTAAGTTGTATTGAGTGTAGGGCATATATCAGTATATTTGATAAAACATTTGATTATTTACTGATTAAATAGTTTTTTTAATATACATTGGTTTGTTTTGAAGTAAAATAAAAGAAAGCATTAATATTTAAGACTTATTAGTTGAGCATTTTAAGATTACATCTTTTAAAATTTTATTTGGGAATTTTCAAATTATTCTAAATTTTTAACAATTGTTTCATTAACAATAATTAATTTCCACGATAAAAATTGTTTGATTAATAAAATGTTAATGCTAAAAAAGTCATACACAATTTTATCCATAAACATAACAGTAATAATTGTTTGATTGAGAAGGCTCTTGCTTATAACTACTAAAAAAATTTAAACATCAAATCAATAGATACAATCACAACGATTAGAACATATTCAATTATAAGATCCACCTTAATATAATAATTAAGATACCCTATTGCCAAACTTAGATAGCCAGCAATCCAATCACTATAAGAATATGAAAACAAACTCCTACATTAAATCAATTGCAGAGGAAGAGCACCTCAGAGATTCGGTTGACTCCTGAGTTCGGTTCATGAGATTTTGAAGGAGTTAGTGTTGTTCTGATATGGAGCCTGGAGCAAAGGGGCCTTTATATAGCCCATTTCTGAAATAAAGCTCACCGCCATCGAAATTGTTGACATTCCTCTCCCATCTCTTTCCTGAATACAACAGGAAGAATCCAGCTTTTTTCGCACACACAAAAAAGTCAAATAGTTCATGATAAAGATTTTCACTGAAGTGCTTTGTGACCATACAATTTAGATACGAATTTTCGAGGCCCATTGTCCCTCTTTTATACTTACAATTTAGATACGAATTCTCGAATGGCTCATTGCCCCACTTTTATACTAACAATTTCATGTGAAAACCATAATAAAAAATGGCATTGTAAATATAGTTCAGCTAAATCAGCTGCGAAGCTTCACATTCCCGCGACAAGGAAAAATAAGTAAATGTTCGCACAAACGGAATCGTCGGTAAAGTGAAGAATCAACTAGGGAAAGCTATGTACGATGTGAAGAGACAACTTGTCAACTGAATGTGAGCTTTCGTTTTCCACGCATGTTCTCTTCAAAGGATGATGGCACCCCATACACTCAACCGGCCTATTCCAAAGTGGTTAGATACTGCATTTCAAAGAAATTCTCATCAGCATATGCTACGATGCGATAATTTGACTTCAAATTTGATGTCACGGAGTAATTTGTATAAAAACGGGTTTTAATGGTTTTTTTTCAGAATTTTTTTCTCATTAGAGTGTTATGAATATTAATTAGGTTTCGAAAAGATCTCAACAACTGGAAAATGCTATAATAACATGAAAAGAAGATCCAACAAGGAACAGGCCTTAGATCTAGGGATGCCATTGAGGAAGGAATAACATGGCTACAAATAAGGAAAACCTAATATTGAGTTTTGAAACCAAATCTTATCAAAGAATTTTGACGTGTGGATTTAAAGCATGATCTAAATGGGGCATCCTACCATTTTTCAAAGAAGAACAAGCTCCAAGTTATACATAGTTTTAGAATTCAAATTGCAGTTGTCCTTAAGAAGAGACCCTCACACATCCCTTATGGTACACACAACTACGATGTCCAAATCCTTTCCTTTATCCCTTGCAACAAAGCCTTCTTTAACAAATTTTTAACACGCTTTCCCATTCTTAAGAGTATTGTTCTTTTCTTTAACATATTGGCACGAATCAAAAAAGTGTCCAACTTTAGTTCAATGCATGCAAGCCTACACGAGGACTCATATTGGATTTTTTATTCCCAAAAGCCAAGTTTGGATCACAAATTTATGACAACACCTTATTAATATCAACACTTACACAAAATCAAGAGAAAACTATGTGTTTCATTGATTGTGTGACATTATCAATAGATAAAAATTGACCAAGCAAGTTGGTAATGCATTGTATGATATTGACATCCTAATACTTTAAAGGAATCCTTGGGCCATTTGCTAAAGTAGAGACTATCAACTTTCTCCTTTGTAACATCAAAACTTATCAACACTTTTTCATATACAGATCAGACATACCAAGTAACCAAGAGACTCCTTGCAAAACTCTTGCACTTTTCTCAATAATTTTGACAGAGAATAATAAAAATGTATTTGTAATGACATCCACAAAAACTTGACCATGCATCCATGATTTAAGGGTCCAACCTAAAAAAAATAAAAAATTGAATGAAATCCCAAGAATCTCTCAGCAAGAACATCTCCTATGTGGGTTAAAGTTAGATATCAATAACAACACCAAGCACCCTAAGAATGTCATACGATTTGTCCAAAGTATGAGAAGCTTCATCAATTTTAAGGTCAAAAGGAAAAGTGTTGAATAATAAGATATATCATCCACTAGTATCACTACAGTGGAACCTATAATTTTTATAGTGTTGGTAGACCTCAACATATGCATCATATATATAATTCAACTCATGAGAAGAATTAGCATGGATCTTATAATGGAATCATGTAACGATAGGACAGAAAGGAGATCTGATGTCCTAGGAATACCAATACCAAGATAACCAATACCAAAAGAGGACCTAATGTCCTAGGAATACCAATGTCAATGGAAGGTGTCATAATAGAAGAGATAAAATCTTACTTAGAATTACATTGGAAAGTGTTAGGAGATAGATGCCAACCCCTCTATATCCTTAACAAGCCTCAAAATTCTACCAAAAGTGTTCCAAACACATATCACAACACTTGTAACCCTATCTTGAGTAGAAACTTCAAAGGGAGGATATCTCAAACATAGGTTGACCAAGTTAGATCTAAATGGATCTAGGTAAGAAAATTTATTGTCAAGGAGAGAAGAAATTCCCTTTTTAAACTCCTAAAACTATTGCAACTAAGACCACCACAAAATTCATCCTAATGACCAAATGTGTACATTTGCATATCTATGAAATTGGTGTGTTAGAACATGTGTGAAAGTTGTAGTTTAGTTTTTGCCCAATCAAAAAGGTATGATGACATTATTCACCTATATAATAAAGATATTGGGAATATAAATTTTATGAGACAAACATATTTGTTATTATGACAAAAAATTTGATGACCCAGAAGAAATATGAAGTTGTGCCTATTTATATAGAGAATAGAGATAATTATAGTTATTTATATTTAAACAAATATTATTCAACTCAAAGAAAAAGTTTGTTTAATTTAGTATATGTTTACAATAGTGTCAGTGCGAGCAATGTCATGACTGTGATCTAACAAATCTCTTGTAGATTCAAAAGTGAAATAATCCACTCCAAGGTTGTTAAATGTGCATTCTCAACTATGTGGAAAGGTTATTTGGAATAATGTATTTATTTCATGAGAGGGCTTGGCTAGTAAAATTAGCAATCTAGCTTGATTCCAAGTAACTTGATTTCATTTTAGTGTGACAACTTTCTATCTTTTATAAGATTTTGAATTTTGAAGGATGAACCTGCAATAAATAAATTTGAAGAAAAAATGCCAAATTTTCCAATTTAAAATATCCATCATATTGAAGATAAAGTGTAAAAGGGATAGTGTGGTACTAGAAGCAAATCAAGTGAACTTTCAACTATTTGGACAATAATTCACCAAATGAAAACATGTTATTTAGAAGGTAAAAGTACATAACCAAAACTATAAAAAGTATGAATTAGAAATTTCCAACTCACATGGACATGTAGTGTTGTAGTGCCCATCCATAGTTTTCTTTTTCAGTTTTATATTGCCAAACTCTTTTAGGCCACTTTCATGTGTGCATTGATTATTTCAGCTTTATTATGTGGTTTTGGATGTATGACATTACATGTTGATTTGATATTGGATAGTCATGAGATATCATATGTTTGTAGTTAGATGATAATAGTTACTTGAATGATGATTATTTATATGTTAAAATGACATTTATATTCATGATTTTACTTGCCCTATACTTGCATGTGTATGGCTATCATGTATGTTTTACGTTTCTATTTGACATGTTTGTTGTGATTGTGGGATGGAGTCGTAGTTACCTACTTGGAGGATCCACACAATGTCTCGATCCTTGCCATTTCTTGTTATATATATATATATATATATATATATATATATATATATATATATATATATATATATATATATATATGGCTATCATGCATGTTTTACCCTTGTATTTGAGATGTTTGATGTGGTTTCTGGATGGAGTCATATATATGTGTGTATAGATATGTGTGTGTGTGTGTGTGTGTGTGTGTGTGTGTGTGTATACTCATACATACATACATATATATATGAATGTACACGCTTGTCTTTTATGTAGGTTTGTATGTACCAGACATCGACTTTCCTAAATTGTCAGGATGAACATGCCCTATTGCAATGTCTCAATGGTAAGAGAGGGCAGATAACATTCCAGTCTGAATCCTAACCCAAGCCATTTTATTGTCCTAAAATAGTAGACAAGTTTATGATATATTACCTCTCGAAATTTGTCTAGGTGACATGAATTCATGAGCCTTTTTCCTTGAACATGATTGTCATTTTATTAGGTTCAGATGGTTTTTTCTATTCTTTATTTGGTTAAGTAGTTGGTGTGATTGTTGTGAAATGATTAAGTGATTTACTAAGATAAATTATGTGATTTAATAATTAAATCTTACTAAATTTAGAAAGTATTAAATGTGAGGGTATTTAATTAAATAGATTTATTAATTAAAATACTTAATTAAAAGTCTAATTATGAAAATTGAGGATTTAATTAATTATTAAAGTCAAATTTTTAATTAAAGATAAATTTTTTAATTCATGATAAAATATCAAGTGAATAAATAATAATATGATTAAATAAATATTATTTTAGTTATAATTGATATGCAATTAAGTTACACAATCAATTAAAATAAATAAAAGAATAAAGTAATTTTTAGGAGTTAAGTGAATTGATTAAAACAAGAATTATTAAATTAGAAATAAGTGAAAAGTACATTAAGTTATTTAATAAATAAATAAATTAGAAAAATAAGAATAACCATGCAAAAAGGGGAAATTGATAATAATAATGTTTGTTCAGTTGCGTTCAGTTACAAGTTTGCATGGTTGAGTTTGAGTTCCAAATTCTTTTTCTTTATTAGAAGGATTTGGCGATTGTTTTATATTATGTAAAACAAGTTTTGCAAGGTGCTTGAAACCCAATACTGTAAAGGATAAAATATGGATGGGGTCCTAGAACAATGGTTTGCACATAAAAGAGACCCCAAAACCAATATTTTACACTTACATTTGAATTGTATTGATATGGAAAGTAAATGTAAATGACTAATGTTGAAATGAAGATATAAAGGTGCTTACCTCCGAAAAAGAACCAGCTGAAAACCCTGTCAAATAGTCTCAAAAACTATTGATTTTCGTATTATTGAACCAAAACTACGAGATCTACAAAACCCAAAAAAAAAATTCCAATTTTGAGGGAGGCCGTCTTTGGCCCTCATAAAAGGTCAAAGGCTACATTCTTTATTTGAAGGTCGATTCTGACTTTGTTCCCAGATCCCGAAAGTTCACCAAAAAGGGTATCCAAATATGCTCTCAGATCTAAAATTTTGCACCTGTACCTACAATAAAAATAGTTTTGTTGTTTGTTTGGGGGGTTTTCCTTGGTCAAACCCCGGTTTGGAATCAACCTTAATATTGAAATTGAAATGGAGAATGCTAGCAAGTAGTAGAAGTAGATCTAAGAATGAAGCTATGACATTCAATAGATATGCAATTGTATTTGAAATGTAATCAAGTATGTTAATATGAAAGCTTGGGCATAAATGTAAATCTAAACCTCCATGTTTGTATGCTTGGAATCCACTTTGAGGGAAGGATGAATGGATCTTGAAGATGAACAAAAGGATCTTGAAGGAAGATCACACCATCATGATGGCTAGATCTAGGGTTTGAATGATGAATCTTGAATGCTTGAACCAAATCCCTTAATGGCTTGAATGCTTGAATCCTTGATCTTCAATGGAGAACTTGGATGGAGAAGAGCACTTGAATACCTGAATGGATGCTTGCTTGAATGGATGCTTTCTTGATCACCTTTCTTGAGAGTGCTTGAGCATGAAAACTTGATTGAGAGATGGAGAAAATAAGAGAGGAAGGCCTCCTTTTATAGTGATCTAGGGCACAAACTTCTAGAGAAGGCCGACATTGAGGAATTAAATCCCAATTAACCTTAACCCTTAGAAATAGGCCCATAATTCAAATTTTACCTCAAATTATTGTCCAATCGCAATACCAACTAAGGAGGGAAAACAATTAAATGAAATTTGAATTAAAACCTTTTTGCACTCGGATCCGAGGGCCCGACATTGATTTCAGAGCCTGTCGGGACAAAATTTGAGAAAGGGGCACATATTCCAGAGGAGGTCAAAGATGACCTCGATCTTGACCTAGTTAGGATCACGCTCGATCTTGATCTAGTCAGGATCAACCTCGATTCTGACGCTGTGGGCCCAGATCTAGCCAGAATTAGGACAGGAGGTCCCGAGGATGCTCAGAGACCTTGAAATGATGTCAAAATGGGATAGAATGCCAAGGAGAGGTATAAAATCCTATGATGACTATGATGAAGGCTAGGAGGACCTATTTGTAAGTCCTACCTAGAAAATAGAGCCATAGAAAAGGGAAATTAAGGAGAATCCTTGGGATCCTAACCCTAATTTCACCTAGAATGAAGGAATCAAGTGCAGAAAAGAAGTGGAAAGTGGGGAGAAAGCTAGATCAAAGCAAAGATCAATTCAAGGCATTTGACATGACCCAAAACTACTTACTCAGAGGGATAAATGCTCTTAACATGGAAGTGCTTCCATTTTGAGATGATACATTAAGCCCCCATTTTAGCAAGAGTATGGACTCAATGCAAACTCTTGGTAAAGGAGAAGAAAGAGGAGATCCAAGTGGATTCACAATGAGATAAAATAACACTTAGTTAAGGACACAAGCCCCTAGACTAAGGATTCTAACTTGACATACATGCATGAGGGTGCGAAAAGAACAAGGGTTAGTACTAAACAACCCAAATCAATTAGCATAAGAAACCTTGCTAAGAAATATTTCTCATACTAATATCATATTTGGAAAGCTATCATAAAAGAATAAATGATTACATAAGAAAGACAAGAGCAACACTATAAATAACATAGCTTCATGATCCTGTCCTACTAGCATGAAAGCGAAAAAGAGAGAGAAGGAAAAGAGTGATTACCTTGCCGAGTAAGATGCCCACCTTACCATTAATCACCCTGGAGGGAGAGCCCAACAGGCTCACCCATAAACTGTGCTTGCAATTGTAATGCATCTTCTGACAGTTTCTAGAATATCTATAGATCCACCTTCTTGTATCACTATGAATTTGAAATGCATGTCTCCTCAGGATTTAGCAACTTATGTGTGTTACGTTCGGAAGATTTAGCATATGAATGCATGTCTTTTTAGGATTTAGCAAATTATATCCGTTACCTTCGAAGATTTAGCATATTTGAAATTGGAAATGCTTGTCCCTTTAGGATTTAGCAACTTATGTGTGTTACCTTCAGAGGATTTAGCATATTGAAAATTTTGAAAAATGCTTGTCTCCTTAGGATTTAGCAACTTATGTGCATTACCGTCGGAAGATTTAGCATATAAATGCATGTCTTTTCAGGATTTAGCAACTTATGTGCGTTACCTTCCAAGTTTTAGCATATAAAAATTTAAAAACTATAGTACAAGGGAGGCCCTATATATGCCCCCCTCCTTAATATGACAAAAACATACTATTTTGACATGTTAAAGAAAGAAAAGAACAAGGATAAAGCCTTCTTTAGCATCAAGACAATATCCACAAACAACACTCAGTCCAAGCCAAGAAGGTCACATCTCCTATGAGGCCATGGAAGGGATGAATGCAAAGAGATATCATGCAAGAAGTGAAAAGAAAGAAACCATTATGAGGGATAGCACACTATTCAGTTTCCAAGGTGAGAGATATATCAACCATGGAAACCCAATGTCAAACAATGAAATAGGTTGTGATCAAGGAAAAATATCCTCAATGCAAACCAAAATTTTCATCTATGATTGGATATCACATAATAGATAGATACTCCTTAACCAAGGAAAGAGGTGAATCCTGGAAAGATAGAAAAGAAGGAGATGACATCCTTTCCCCCCAAGTGTAGGAACAAAGATGGAAGAGGATACCTACTTCACAATGCAAGGAGATATCATGTTTACAATAATGTATACCATATTCTTAGAGAGGGATATTGACCCCTACATCGAAGAGTATAGATAATCGTGAAAAGGATATGTCACTCATGGAAAAAGGATCCTCAAAAAAAGAGATCTTATCAACAAGACCCCCACCAAAGAGGAGTGCTTTAGATAAAATATCATCTTTCAAAAGGTGGGAACAAAGATTTAATCATCAAGCCCCCTGCAAGGAAGAGGAAGAGGAATATTTGGAATGAGGGAAACAATTCCCACACCAAAGCAAGGGTGAGAGTTTATAAATAACATAATTTGCAACATAGAGAAGAAGTGACAACTTAGGACAACAACTTCTCATATAAGAAGGTTATCCATAGTCAAAACACCTATCAATATGATGAAAAAATATTTCAATATAAACAACTACCACTAAGCTAAGGAAAGCAGTTCCCTAGACAAAGAGAGAGAAGGGAGAAACTTGCCCCCCAGGGATGAAAGGCAAGGGATATCTTTGCAAAACACATGTCCTAGAAAAGATATCTTGAATAATAGAAGAGAGCAATGGATGAAAAACTATCATAATACAAATCATCAATATAAATGGATTCTAGAAGACAGGAAGAAATATACCTCTTGCCCCCTAGTCTAAAGAAGAAAAGATCTATGTTATATACGAATGAGGGGTAAAATTATGAAGAAATCTCAAAGGAGAAATTTCTTTTCTTTTATCTTTATGGATCGAATAATAAGAAGGTACTTTGAAGAATCTTTGCACATCTACATCATGAACCATAGTTTGAACCTCAACATAAGCATGGGAACAACTAGGAATAGAAGATGGAGAATTAGGAATCAATTTAGGAAAGATAGGATTAGGATTAGGAAGATTAGGAACACTAGTAAAAGTGTAGGAAGTGATATGAATGGAAGACACAACCGGAGGAACACTTGGAACCATAGTTGGAAAAGGATTTGAATAGATATAAGTAATACTATGGTAAGAAGATTGTGAGGTAGGATCTTGATTTTCCACAAGGTCACCACTAAGGAGAAGAGTGTTAAGGGAATTCATATCTTTCTCTGCTAATGTCTCATTTCTAGAAGGAATCCCAAATAGAGGTGAAGGATCTATAATATCATCTCCTTTCACATAAGGGAAGTGTGTTTTAGAGAATATGTCATTTTCTTGTATTAAAAATTCTTCACAAGGGATAAATCAATGTATTTATCCAAGGGTTCATCCCAAATAGTAGAATTTTCCATAATGGTTTCATTAGGAAGAGAGTAATCAAAATTCAAATTTAAAGGCTCATCCCAAATAGGAGGATTATCATCCCTATCCATTAAGCGTAGTATAGGAGTGTCATAAGTCATTAAAGCTTGATCCCTAGAGGGGGAAGAAGGACATCTATTAGGAGAAGAATTAACATTGAGAAATATGATGGAGATATAAATTAAGGTCATCTTCATTCTCTAATATATCCCTATAAGGTAATTCAAAAGAGGAAAAAGCAACATCACATGCCCTAGATGAAGTCTTGCTAGGTGTAACGCCATGCAATGGTAAGGTAAGAGGAGGATGTTGTGTAATCCCAAAAGTTTAGGAAAATGTTTGAAACAACTTGTGCAACATGATAAAAAAATAAATCTAGATATATCCAAATGTATTCAAATGAAATTTTATAAACATAAAAAGGAAATCAAACATAATAGAGCATCTAATTCTACAAAACAATGTAAATGTTTTTGTATTTTTGAAGAAATTTTGTAATTTTTTTTTTGGATTTTTGAAATATAAATGCAAGGGCATAAATAAACCTAATCTTAATGCAAGAAAAGATTAACCACAAATCTAACACAATAGGGCATCTAAATCCACAAAAGAAAGGAGAGTAAGTATGTCGGGTTCACCAAAATGTAAAGAGTAAAATATGGATGGGGTCCTAGAACAATGGTTTGCACATAAAAGAGACCCCAAAACCAATATTTTACACTTACATTTGAATTGTATTGATATGGAAAGTAAATGTAAATGACTAATTTTGAAATGAAGAGATAAAGGTACTTACCTCTAGAAATGAACTTGCTGAAAACCCTGTCAAACAGTCTTAGAAACTGTTGATTTCTGTGTAGTTGAACTGAAACTACGAGATCTAAAAAACCTAGAAATATTTTCTAATTTTAAGGGAGGTCAACTTTGACCCTCATAAAAGGTCAAAGGCTACATTCTCTATTTGAAGGTTGATTCTGACTTCGTTCACAGATCTCGAAAGTTCACCGAAAAGGGTATCTAAATCTTCTCTCTGATCTAAAATACCGCACCTGTACCTACAAGAAAAATGGTTTTATTGATTGTTTGGGGGGTTTTCCTTGGTTAAACCCCGGTTTGGAATCAACCTTAATATTGAAATTGAAATGGAGAATGCTAGCAAGTAGTCGAAGTAGATATAAGAATGAAGCTATGCCATTCAATAGATATGCAATTGTATTTGAAATATAATCAAGTATGTTAATATGAAAGCTTGGACATAAATATAAATCTAAACCTCCATGTTTGTATGCTTGGAATCTAGTTTTAGGGAAGGATGAATGGATCTTGAAGATTAACAAAAGGATCTTGAAGGAAGATCACACCATCATGATGGCTAGATCTAGGGTTTGAATGATGAATCTTGAATGCTTGAACCAAATCCCTTAAAGGCTTGAATGCTTGAATCCTTGATCTTCAATGGAGAACTTGGATGGAGAAGAGGACTTGAATGCTTGAATGGATGCTTGCTTGATCACCTTGCTTGATCACCTTTCTTGAGAGTTCTTGAGCATGAAAACTTGATTGAGAGATGGAGAAAATGAGAGAGGAAGGCCTCCTTTTATAGTGATCTAGGGCACAAACTTCTAGAGAAGGCTGACATTGAGGAATTAAATCCCAATTAACCTTAACTCTTAGAAATAGGCCCATAATTCAAATTTCACCTCAAATTATGGTCTAATCACAATAACCAACTAAGGAGGGAAAACAATTAAATTAAATTCAAATTAAAACCTTTTCACACTCGGATCTAAGGGCCCGACATTGATTTCAGGGCCCGTCAACACCAAATTTGAGAAAGGGGCATAGATTCCAGAGGAGGTTAAAGACAACCTTGATCCTGACCTAATCAGGATTGAGCTTGATCCTAACCTAGTTAGGATCGAGGTCAATTTTGACCTAGTCAGGATCAACCTTGATTCTGACCCTGTGGGCCCAAATCCAGCTAGAATTAGGATAGGAGGTGCCGGGGATGCCCGAAGACCTAGAAATGATGTGAGAATGGGATAGAATGCCAAGGAGAGGCATAAAATCCTATGATGATTGTGATGAAGGCCAAGAGGACCTATTTTTTATTCCTACCTAGAAAATAGAGCCATAGATAAGGGAAATTAAGGAGAATCCTTGAGATCCTAACCCTAATTTCACCTAGAATGAAGGAATCAAGTGTAGAAAAGAAGTGGAAAGTGGGGAGAAAGCCAGATCAAAGAAAAGATCAATTCAAGGCATTCGACATGACCCGAAACTACTTACTCAGAGGGCTAAATGCTCTTAACATGGAAGTGCTTCCATTTTAAGATGATACAAATACATATAAAAATATAGCATTAAAAGTTCAAGTCATAAGACAACATTAACAAAAAAATGAAACAGGCCACTGTCATGGCCAAGATAACTATCACGATAGAGACAAAACTAACAAAAAAGAAAGATAGGCAAAAAACACCAGAAAAAAAAGGTGAGGATATTCTTGAGCATAGTGGCCGCATTAGACTCAAGATGCTCCATCTTCTCAGTAGCTTCCTTGATCTTTTGGATGTCAGTGGAGTCTTCTTCTTCCTTGTTCTTCTTGGATTTGGCCTTTGTTCTCTTTCCTAGTCCTTCATTTGGCTTCTGCTCTTTTCCCTCTTTTATTATCTACACTTCTTTCCCTCCAAGCTTTTCTTCCATTTTCTCTATGAGAAACTTGATGTGCTCATTAGAAGCCTTCAGGATATTGAAGCTCTACTCTGTTATGCCTTTGAGGGTATCCTCAAGGCTCTGTATTTTTTCCTCCATCTTATTAACCCTATAATCTAGTCATTGGCAATCCTTAGTAGATTTTCTATCCTTGTTGCTGTCGGTTCCATGAATTTTGTCCTTGAGGTCCCCCAGTTCGTGATAGAGCCATTTAATAGATGTGAAATTGTTCAGCATACTATTTTTGGAATTATTGAGAAGGTTAAGCTCCATTTCTCTAGTATTTTCACTAAGGATGACTAGAGCTAGATCAATCAATACCTCTTTCTAAATCCCACCATCCTCTTCTCAAGAACTTTGGGGTTCACAACTTCCCTAACAATCCCCATCTTCACATTATTCACATTGAAGTTACGCTAGACTTTTTTCCCCTTGCCAAAATTATTGTTGCGATACTCCTCTTTGGTCTGGTCCTTATCATCTGATGACTCATGGGGATTTGGGGACTGGGTAGTGTATACACCCTAAAATGGTCGCCTAGACTTTGGGCCCCATTTCTGCAATTTGTCAAATCCCTGAATCAATATTTTCAAAAATCAACAATATCAATTATATCAATTTCCTTGATCAAATCATAATCAATTCAATATTTCCTAAGGTTTGAGCCTTATTTAATTTAAAAAAGAAATAAAAATAAAAATCTTATTTAATTAAGAGGACATGCTCCTTTTAATTAATTAATAATCTCTTTTAATTAAATAATAAAATCACTTTATCCTAAGCCTTTATTTAATTAAAAGGAATTTCCTCCCCTTTTATTTAAATAAAAAATCTCCACTTTTCCTCTTATCCTATGTTGCACAAATAAAGCATTTAATTCTTATTTATAAAGAAAAATAAAATAAAAAGTAAAAGAAAAGTACTTTTTGTCTCACATGGACATAAAGTAAATGCTCAACATAAAGTAAATGCTTCTAATTTTCTTATTGGAGGATATTTGTGCACAAGGATCAAGCTTCTTTTTTTCTCCACCATTGATTAAGTCTTTTGCCTCTTAATCACAACGGTCCATTTCTTTTCACTTCCTATAAAAGAAGAGCTCTCTTCTTCTTTTTCACATCTTAAGTTTTTATGCTATTGTTATGCTACAGGTTTTCTAAGTCATCTTGAAGCTTTTGGAGACATTCTTGCATCAAGTTTTGAAGATTTGGAGCATCATTGACATTCATCTTGCATCTACATCACATCCTAGCTTGCATCATAGTTGCATCATCATGGTATCATTTCCTTTTATGTTTTATATTAATCTCACATAGTCTAATTAGAGGGTTTGTAACTCTTTCATTTCCATTTTCATAACCTAATTTTCATACTTGCATGCTCATCTTAGATTAATTTTGCATTGCATTGCATTCATATTGATTTCATTGGAGATATTGGCATTGTTTCCCTTGTCTTTGATTTGAAATCTCTCATTGTGTGGTTGACTAGCAAGGTCATGAGTTTATAGCTCTAGCTGAGAGCAATTTTACAAATCTTGCAACTCCATGCATAGAGAGCTATGGATCGATTTGTGAGGGCTCATTCTTGAGTTTTCTTGCATGTAAGGATTCATAGAAGTGTGGTCACATTTTCACCATATAGGTAGAGGGTTCATCCTGTAGTCAACAAAAACATCCAAATTAGAGTCTTGGATCTTCTCATGGACACTAGAAGGGGGAGGGGGAGTATTTCTGTCACTAATGGCCAAATCCACAGATAATCGGCTAGAGCAATCCCCCCTGAACTTGATGTTTTTCCCCGTATCATGAACCCTTTTCTTCTTGTCCTTTCCATTGGATATTTCCTCCTCATCATCAGTGTTCATCCCCTCCTCATTTTCATTATATTCCTCTTCTGAGGAAATAACCGTTCTAGCCTATTTTTTATGGGGTTTTTATTTTTTGACAGAGCTAGTTGTTCTCTTCTCACAGGAAGAACCCTATTTCTTCTTTTTGGTCTCTCCATCCTCCTAGTCCTTCGATCGCAAACCCACACTATCTTCAGTGTCTGAGGGGACATAGTCAGAACTAGAAATATCCTCTCTATCCTTATTAACAACAATTCCCTTTCCTAGGGTTTGGGCTTTGAAATATTCATAAGTTAAAAGTAATAATCCCTCATGAAAAGAAGGGTTAGCAATATCCATGTCCCTATAGCCATTAATATTTTCGTTAATAGAAGCATATAAGTAGAATGGGATGGAGAACTTCAAACCATGTCTGATATGGTCTAGTATCACATAAGAGATGAGAGCTCTAAGGAAAAATCTCCATAACATTTTAATTCATTTAGGCTGGTAGTGCATTCCCACTTTGATGATGGCATTCTTATCATCCTCATCTCTCGCCAAACCATTGATGGTAGAGTTAGATATTTTACAGTCCCTGTTAAATTTGTTTCCCATAATGGGTATCCCAGGGACATTCGATATGACCTCCTCTATGATAGTGAAATTCTTCCCATCTATCACTTCACAACCTTCATTCCATCTTTTCACAAACATTTTAGTCACCGTCGGCTTGCTTCCATGTAACCTTTCTATGAAAGTTGAGATTTCCCCTTTTTGCAGTGCATTCCAAACTTTGGTGCATCTCCTCTATTTCCCACTGCCATTCATGGTCTCCCTTCTATATCTTTCACCTCCCATCACACAAGGTTGGTTTAGGAAAACTCTCTGGTTTAACAAATTGTGGCTATTTTGATTCTTTCTCACCAAGGTAATCTAGAACTTTCTTTTGTTTTTTATTGTAGTCCAAAAAAAATGTTTTAAGGGGGACCTGAAACCCCATACAATTTGATTTGAAAAGATTACATCATTAAGCATACTGAAAAGAAACGGGACAAGGAACCAGTCCATCAGAACCAAAGCTAGCAAAAAAAGCCAAAAAAAACTAGAAACTAGTAAAACCACCTGCAAGAAGGAAACCTAAAAACATAACAGCATTGTGACCCAAAAGAACCTAAGAAAACTCCTTGTGAGTTTCATCCACTTCCTTCTTTTCCTCCAAGATCTTCTTGATGGCTACATTGGAGTCGAATAGCTCAAGGATCCTTTCTTGGATTTTTTCCTTTTAGAAGACCGAGTGCATTTACCTGGACCCTTTTCACCCACATCTTCATTGTCTTCCTTAGGTTTCTTGCTAGGGGAGCGGGCATCCAGCTCTACTTTGATAGACATAAAACACTCCATGGTTGAGCCCTTGAATAGATGGTTATCCTTAATATGCTTCTTCACCGCATTCTCCAGATTCTCAACTTTGATTTTCACATCCTGTATTTTCTTATCCCTATCATTATCCTTATTTCCATCCAATCCCTTTGAACCAGTCTCCACAATCTCTTGTAGAGAGTCAACCTTAGTAGAGATAGAGTGACATTTTAAACTAAGATTCTTAATTTCCTGAAAAAATCATTTCACCAAGAAAAATGAGTACATGGATGTCACCTTCATAGTATGGAGGACCCCAAAAGGAGGGTCAATTTTTTCATCCATGTCTTCTTTGAGTAGTTGCACACTCCATTCTTGAAAATTAATAGTTTTAACAAAGGGAATGTTTCGAGAAGAGGAAGGAACATTCTCCTTCTTAGCAATAGGGGAATCCTTCAGCTTATCTGAATAAACCTCCATAGTCACTTCCAATTTGGAGGAGATAGGAACGTCATGTTCCTTTGAGCTATCATAATCAACCAAGATGGGGACCGAATGACCACCCTCATCCTCCTTTTTGTTGTCCTCCTCATTGTTATCCTTGACAACAGGGTTGTCCCCCACATCCATAGTATTAGCGGCCTCCTCCTTCTTGTTCTCTTTATCCCCTAAGATAGTATTCGACACTGACATAGAAGCTTCACTATCATCCTTAGATGAATTAGTTGTGGCAACATAACCCTCAGTAATTTCACCAATAGATTCCATCTCCATACTAGCATCCTTAACCAATTTGATTTTTTTACCAGAAAAAATCTCCTCTTTACAAACTAAATCCCTAGAACATTTCTTAGCAAAGACAAATGCTTTAGGTGATGAGATGATAGGGCTAGAGATGGCCTTCTTCTTGATATGTTCCACAATGAGGAGAATAAGACCCTCATGCAGAATGGGCTTATTCTCTTTCATCCTATGGTCCATGATACTAAGGTGGAGAGACTAAAGGAGGATAAAAGGAAGAGAAACCCTAATCTCATGAAAAAAGTGGAAAAGCATCACAAAGTGGTAAGAGTGGGCAGGTTCATACCTACCATCTAGGTTGATGTACTCGATGACCACAGTCATGACCTTCGCCCAAATTTCCTTGAAGGCATCAATGTCATAGCAGTCACTGGAATCTTTCACCAAAATCTACACCTCAACTTTGCTTTTGGGGAATCACTAAATGTCCTTTTGAGAAACTCTCTTGTCTCTATAAAATTTAATACCTTTAAGGCTTAGTCCAGACACCTCAGCAATAAGTTCTTTAGTAACGTTCACAATGTGTCCAGTAATGGTCACCATGCCATCTTTCCAAGACTCAACAAACACCTTCATAGCTCCATCTTTAAACCCATGCAAACACTCCATATACATGGTGAGGCCACCCTTTCTATGTTTTTCCTAGACCTCTGTCATGTTCTTCCATTTCATTCAATCCTTGGGCTCCCTATGATTAAGCCTGCCACCCATGTTTTGAAAGAAATAGATTTTAAGAGTAGTAGCATAGAACAAGAAAAGGTAGGTGATGGAAGCACATTTAAAATACACACCAATAAACTCATATCTACTTTCAGTAATCTAAGAAAAGGCAATGATTTCCATAATCATTTTAAACAATTTCACAATTTGGTGTCTTTTCATCATAAATTCTTCAGATACTCCAAATCCACTCTGATGCAAAGTGGATAATAGAAGTGTGTAAATGGACTAAATTTGTCCTACAAAACCCTCTAAAGGTTAGCAGATAACCTAGAAGGTAAGGGCCTCTACTAAGTGTGCTTTGCACTCTCCTCAACTTGCTATCAAAGGCTTATTTTAGGCTATCACAACCTCCCAATATGGTGCTCAATCATTGAACCCCAATTGATTCACAAGCCCACCAATCACTCGCTAATAGGGTAGGTACAAAGGTTTGAATTCATTGGTTTTAACTCACAAAATGAGTCACTGAGAAACAGAGAACCTTATGAAATTAAACTAGTCCAATTAGACCCCTCACTACAATAAACAATAGTTGGCTGAATCCACTCTCTGTCAAACACTCATGTCAAATCTTATCACACCCAAAAGAATGGACTAGTCAATCCTATACTACAATAGACTCATGCATATATTCACCCGAGCTAGCTCTTAGGCATACTTGGTCTAAGAAAAATAGGGCTTGGCTTGAAGCCTTTCCAAAACACAGATCTTAACTCTAAACACTAACAATCCCAAAATTCGTAACATTACTTTCTCTATATCTTGAAATGCAAAGTTACTTTGACAAAGTTCTACCAAGCTTCGAGCTAACAATCAGAAGATCACTTGTTTGAAGTTCAAGATAACTCTACTTGACATATCAAATGGATTTGAGATCATTATCATTCTTCATAGGTTCGGGAACCTATGAAAACAGTGAGTATGGGACTATGAAAGGAACTCGACAATGACACTATTGGTAGGGAACAGTGAGTCAAAAGGGGACTGCAATGTTTGTGGTAGTCATTTTTTCCATGACCACGAACTTGAGCACCACTGTTGGTAGGGCCAATTCACCTAAATAGGCTTGCAAATCCATGACGGTCACTGTTCCAATAGCCACAAGCCTGAGCATCCATGGACATCCAAGGAAATGTGTGCAAGAGTCTTCCTCGCTGAGTTTGAACATGGTTGCATCTCCAATCACCAATTATATTGACTGTACACAGTCAGCTAGAGGTGCACACTTAAATATGTACACCTAGGGCATCAAAATGCACCCATCTCCCTGCAAATCCCAACTCCAAACCCACCGAATCTCAGTGAAAACATAATGAATAGGGATTCCACCAAAGGATGTCAAATTCCCATGGTGGAATTCAGAGTTTTGTCCAATCTTCGATGGGAACCTGATTTAGGGCATCCAATCAATGGTCTGCACTCAATCCACAATAACTTTGAATTAGGCCACTTCAAAACATAAAACTCAAATGCAAAGTAAGGAAAGATATACGATTAAATGGCTGTGTCACAAAAAGGTGTCTTCAGATCATCCTACACTGTGACAGGCTACTGTTCTTTTGCAATGAAAGAAATAGTGAGGAAAATTATAGGGAAATAGTTCTTTTTCTTTATTGATTTTAAAATAGAAGGATTACAGATTGTTTTTCTACTTCCCACCACTGTGTTAAGTAGACATTCCCAGCGGTTACAACCAAGTTGGTAACCAACTAGCCATTGGGAATGAGTTTACAATTTTGCTTGCAAATAGTTGTTTGACAACTTTTACCATTTGCAAGATTTTCAATCCTAAAACTAAATGACCAAACTTGGTCTTAATCCAAATTTTGATGATCCAACATGGATCTTATTAAAAAGAAAACATAGAACCTAAGAGAGAGGCCTAGATCTAAGGTTCAGGACAGCCTGCTGACCAATAGCTACCTGAGGGCTTATGAATGCCAATCCTAGGGCTAGGTCTTACAAATGGTGTCCATGATAGAACCTTTCCAAAGAATAGTGCCACCAAACACTTATATTTACTAAGGTGCTCCTGCACCATACTCCCCAGGAGATTTTGAACTCAAATTCCTACTTGAGAGTAACTAGTTAATGGTGGTGCCATGTTGTTGGATCTGTGCTTCCATCATCCAGGTAGCATCTATTATGGGGAGTCCTTTCCACTTCAATAAGTACTACATGTACTTTTTCTTCCTTGTTTTCTTGAATACCTTGGAGTCAAGGATTTCTTCTAATTCCACTAGCTTGCTTTGTGGGAGATTAGTGACATAGTCTCCATCTTCTTCATTTTGCTGGCCTTGCACACCTGAGACATCTGAAACACATTTATAGGGGGTGAGATCTAAAATATTAAATATAGGAGAAATCAGTAAGGTAGGGGGAAGAGAGATTTCATAGGGATTTTCACCCATCTTGTTGAGGATGGTGCATGGTCCCACTTTTTTCATATGTAACTTAGAGTATTTTCCTTTTGGAAACCTCTCCTTCTGTAGATATGCCCAAACTTTGTCTCCTATGTTGAAATGGACTTCTCTTCTTCATTTATCAGCCTTTTCTTTGTACTTCACGGAGGACTGTTGTAATGATTGCTTGACCTCTGTTTGTACCTTAGCAATGAGTTTTGCCAGCTCTTTTCCTTGTGCACTAACTCTAAAGTCATTGGGTAGGTCTACCAAATCCAAAGGACCTTTAGGATGAAGTCCATGCACTACTTGGAATGGTGTCTTTCTAGTGGATCTATTCAATGAGTCATTGAATGCAAATTCTACTTGGGGAAGTATCATATCCCAATTCTGATTGTACTATTTTTTTAGGCACCTTAAGTTATTTCCAAGTGACCTATTGACCACCTCTAACTATCCATCCATTTGGGGGTGGTATGCTGAACTATAAGTCAATTTTGTGCCTAGTTTCTTGTGCAACATTCTCCAAAAATGACCCTAAAACTTCACATCTCTGTCTGAGACTATAGTCTTCAGAAGACCATGAATTCTTACTACTTCTTTAAAGAAGAGATGAGCAATGTGAGAGGCATCATTAGTGCTTTTGCAAGGTACAAAATGTACCATCTTACTAAACCTGTCCACAATGACAAAAATGTTGTCATAACCCTACTTTGTTCTTGGCAAACCCATGACGAAGTCCATTGAGAATGATTTCCATGGCCTAGTGGGAATTGGTAGAGGCTGGTACAGTCCTTGGTTAGTGGATACTCCTTTTTCTTGTTGACAAATGGTACAAGACTATACAAACTTCTTGATTTCATTTCCCATTTTTGGCCAAAAGTAACTCCTCTTTACTAAATCTGTGGTTTTACCTATGCCAAAATGTCCACCTAAGCCACCACAGTGCTTCTCCTTGATAATGTTTGTTCTCATGGAGCATTTAGGGATGCACAATTGGGCTCCCTTAAAAAAGAGTCCATTCTAAATCAGAAAATCAAAAAAATTAGTATGGTATTTGCCTACCATTTTGGTGCATACCTCAAATATTTCTCCAAATTCTGGATCATCTACATATAGGTGTTTTAGGGAGTCAATCCCCACACTCTGAAGCTATAATTCTTCAACCAATCTGACTCTTCTACTTAGGGCATTAGCCACCTTGTTTGCTACCCCCTTTTTGTGTTTGATATTGAATGTATATGCTTGCAATTGTTCCATCCATTTGATGTGTTTTACTCCAAGTTTTTCCTAATTGTTTAAGAAGCTTAAGGCATGGTTATCCGTATAAACAATGAATTCTTTAGGGAGTAGGTAATGCCTCCATTTTTTTAAAAGCCTAAACCATTGGTTATAGTTCTAAGTCATATGTAGAGTAACTCTTCTTTGCATCATTTAGCTTCTCAAAAAAGAAAGCTACAACCTTACCTTCTTGGTTTAATATAGCACCTATTGCCAAGTTGCTTGCATCTGTCTCTACCACAAACACTTTGTTGAAATCCGGAAGGGTTAAGATTGGGTACTGAGATACAATATTCTTAAGGTATTGGAAAGCATCATTTGCCTCTCTAGTCCATACAAACTTAGTATTTTTACCATCTTTAATAGTATCTAGCACGGGAGCACATACATGACTGAAATTTTTAATGAATTTTCTGTAACAAGTTGCAAGACCATGAAAAATTCTAACATCACCTTGATTCTTTGGTGTAGGCCAATTGATGATTGCTGCAACCTTCTTGGGATCCATTTTGAGAGTGCCCTGGGAGATGACAAATCCTAGGAAGATGAGTTCCTTCTTCATGAACATGCATTTTTCCAAGTTAATCACTAACTTGTGCTGATGGAGTCTCCTCAAGACCTGCTCAACATGATTAAGATGTTCCTCTTTGCTATGACTATAAATTAGAATATCATCCAAATATATGACTACAAATTTACCAATAAAATCAATAAAAATCTCATTAATGAGTCTCATGAATGTGCTTGGGGCATTTCTCAAGCCAAATGGCATAACAAGCCATTCAAACAAACCTTCCATTGTCTTAAACGATGTCTTCCATTCATCTCCTGACTTAATCCTAATTTGGTGATAGCCTGATTTTAAATCAATTTTTGAGAAGTAACCAGTAGTGCCAAGTTCATCCAGAAAATCCTCCATTCTTGGGATGGGAAACCAATATCTTATGGTAATTTTGTTCAAGGCCCTGCTTTCCATGCACAACCTCCACTTGCCATCCTTTTTAGGGACTAGGACTAACGGGACAGCACATGGATTGAGACTCTTTTGAATCAGTCCCTTCTCTAACAATTCACTGACTTGCCTTGCAATCTCTTCATTCTGAGATGGTGTCATCTTGTATAGGGCCTTGTTAGGTTGGGATGAACCCATTATTAAGTCTATTTGATGACTAATATCTCTTAAGGGAGGGAGGCTTGAGCACGGGTCACTAGCAGTGACAGCACTATATTTTGTTAATAAGTTCTTGACTTCATTTGGTATAGGATCCTTCTCATAAAATATTATGCTGTCCTTGGGTTTAGAGATTAGGACAAAGGTCTCAGTCTCAAATTCCTTCAACACTTTCAACATTTCCTTTTCACCCATAATGATGATAGTAGGTTCCTTTTCAGCTTTATTATCAGGCAGGGGCTTCATGGTGAAGGTTTTCCCATCTTTGGTGATGGAGTTGGTATTCTTCCTACAATGATGTGTGGCATCCACATCATATTGCCAAGGTCTTCCTAAAAGGATGTGGGAGGCATCCATTTCAACAACATCACAAAGGACTTTATCCTTGAAATTTGCAATTGAAAATTCTATCCATGCTTGTTTAGTTACTAGTGTTTGTTGACCTTTGGTAAGCCAAGAGACATGGTAGGGGAAAGGGTGTGGCTTCCTAGGAAGGTTTAGTTTTTGGACCATTTCATTAGACACAAAGTTTTTAGTTGAACCAGAATCTATAAGAAAATTGCATACCTTTCTATGGCACTTAATCTTTGTCCTGAAGAGGTTTTTCCTTTGTGGAGGTTCTTGGTTTTTTGGTACTTGAAGGAAGACTTGCCTCATCATCAAGGATAATCCTTCCTCTAGTTCTAAGTCCCTTGTATCTGCATTGTTCTCTTGTTTGTCCTCTTGAATGAGTTGTGCTCTTCTTTCACCCTAATTGTTATTGTTCCTCTTTTCCAGGCATCTTCCCGCATGGTGTCACAACTGATTGCAGTAATAACACCTTAGGGGTCCATTACCTCTCCCTGTGTTTGATCTCCCTCTATTAAAAGGCTTCCTTCCTCTATAGTTCCCTCTAGAATTAGAGTCACTATTTGCTTTGTTAGTTTGTTCATTGTTCCTACTGCTATTGCCATGATTCTGTCCTCTATTCCAAGAGTTTCCTCTTCCTCTATAGCTCTTGCCACTGTCATTGTTCTTCCCCTTATTAAATTCTTGTTTTCTTTTCCACTTCTCCTCTACCTTGAGTGCCATTTGATATCACTTGTTTATTGTGGTAGGGAAATGTAGGCTGAGTTCCTCTTGAATGGATACCTTGAGACCATTCATATACCGTGCTAGTTTTTCTTCTTCATCTTCTGCCACATTTGTCTTCATGCATAGTTTTAGGAACTCCTTGGTGTAAGATCCTACATCCATATCCTTCTGCTTTAGGCTTTGCTTCCTCCTGTGAAGTTTCACCCCATAGTCTTCCGGTACATATGTCTCCTTGACTAGGGATATCATTTTGTTCCATGAATTGATCATGCTTCATCCATTCTTCACCCTCTCTATCTGGATGAAGTTCCACCAAGTTAGGGCTACTCCCTTCAACTTGGATTTCTCCATTTTCACTCTCTACTTCTCTGAAATGTCCTCACACTCAAAGAAACTTGTTAAGGCCTCTATCCAATCCAAGGCCAAATTTGCATTCATCTTACCACTGAAAACTAGTAAGTTTGTCTTCTCTTCCATGGTTCTTCTCCCCATAGTCTTCAAAGCATTGATGAAGGGTCGTTGGTCTATTAGAATGTCTTGGTTAGGGTTGTCTTCCTCCTCTTCACTCCCTTCTTCATCACCAAACTCATTCCCTTTGTCCTTATCTATCTTCTTTTCAAGTTCTTGGAGCCTCTTGGTAAGTGCTGTATTCGCTGCATTTTGTTCTCTCACTATCCGTGCTAGTTCCATATTGGTGACCGTGGTAGGAATTTCCTCATCCTCGGGAGTAGACATGGCTCTAATACCACTTGATGAAAATTGGATAGAAGAAGTATGTAAATGGACTAAATTTTTCCTACAAAACCTTCTAAAGGTTAGCAGAGAACCTAGAAGGTAAGGGCCTCTACTAAGTGTGCTATGCACTCTCCTCAAGTTGTTGTCAAAGGCTTATTTTAGGCTATCATAGCCTCCCAATATGGTGCTCAATCACTGAACCCCAATTGAGTCACAAGCCCACCAATCACTCGCTAATAGGGTAGGTACAAAGGTTTGAATTCATTGGTTTTAACTCACAAAATGAGTCACCGAGAAACTAGAAACCTTATGAAAGTAAACTGGTCCAATTAGACCCCTCACTACAATAAACAATAGTTGGCTGAATCCACTATCTGTCAAACACTCATGTCAAATCTTCTCACACCCAAAAGAATGGACTAGTCAATCCTATGTTGTAACAGAATCATGCATATATTCACCCGAGCTAGCTCTTAGGCATACTTGGTCTAAGCAAAACAAGGCTTGGGTTGAAGCCTTTCCAAAACACAAATCTTAACTCTAAACACCGACAGTCCCAAAATTCATAACATTACTTTATCTATATCTTGAAATGCAAAGTTACTTTGACAAATTTCTATCAGGCTTCGAGCCGGCAATCAGAAGATCACTTGCTTGAAGTTCAAGATAACTCTACTTGACATACCGAATGGATTGGAGATCATTAGCATTCTTCACAAGTTCAGGAACCTATGAAAATAGTGAGTATGAGATTGTGAAAGGAACTCGGCAATGACACTGTTGGCAGGGAATAGTGAGTCAAAAGGGGACTGCAATGTTTGTGACAGTCATTTTTTCCACTACCACAAACCCGAGCACCACTGTTGGTAGGGTCAATTCACCTAAACAGACCTGCAACTCCATGATGGTCACTGTTCCAATAGCCACAAGCCTAAGCATCGATGGACATCCAAGGAAATGTGCACAAGAGTCTTCCTCGCTGAGTTTGAACTTGGTTGCATCTCCAATCACCAATTATATCGACTGTACACAGTCGGCTAGAGGTGCACACTTAAATATGTACACTTAGGGCATCAAAATGCGCCCATCTCCCTGTAAATCCTGAATCCAAACCCACTGAATCTTAGTGAAAACTTAATGAACAGGGATTCCACCAAAGGATGTCGAATTCCCATGGTGGAATTCAGAGTATTGTCCAATCTTCGATGGGAACCCGATTTAGGGCATCTAATCAATGGCCCGCACTCAATCCATAATAACTTCGAATTAGGCCGCTTCAAAACATAAAACTCAAATGCAAAGTAAGGAGAGATATATGGTTAAATGGCTGTGTCACAAAAAGGTGTCTTTAGATCATCCTACGCCATGACAGGCTACTGTTCTTTTACAATGAAAGAAACAACGAGGAAAATTGTAGGGAAATAGTTGTTTTTCTACTTCCCGCCAGTGGGTTAAGTAGACATTCATAGTGGTTACAACCAAGTTGGTAACCAACTAGCCATTGGGAATGAGTTTACAATTTTGCTTACAAATAGTTGTTTGACAACTTTTACCATTTGCAAGATTTGCAATCCTAAAACTAAATGACCAAACTTGGTCTTAATCCAAATTTTGATGATCCATCATGGATCTTATTAAAAAGAAAACATGGAACCTAAGAGAGAGGCCTAGATCTAAGGTTCAGGATAGCCTGCTGACCATTAGCTACCCGAGGGCTTATGAATGCCAATCCTGGGGCTAGGTCTTACAAATGGTGTCCATGATAAAACCTTTCCTAAGAATAGTGCCACCAAACACTTAGATTTACTAAGGTGTTCTTGCACCACACTCTTTTTCTATGAATCTTGTCAAAAGCCAACTTGGCTTTCAAATCAATGGTGATATTGTTGCCTTCGTGCCAAATCACAATGACCTTCACCCTAAGAGAAAGGTTGGCCAGCTCGTCTGATGTACGGTTTTCTTCCCAGTTGACATTGGAAATGATGACATGCTTAAATGAGTTAATGATGATTTGGGCCTCCTCAATAATCACCTTAATTGACCATGATGACTTAGTGATATTTTTTATGTAATTTAAGATATTCATTGAATTGCCTTCGATCCACACGTTCGGAGACATGTATTTTTTAATAATTTTAAGGGTTTAGAGAAGAGCCATGGCCTCCGGAACATGATTGGTTTGCACCCCTATGGGAAGTGCCATGGTAGCTTTTCCATGTCATCTCTTATGAGCCTGCCACAACCCACAGGACCTAGGTTACCCTTTGAGGCACTATCAAAATTAATTTTGATCCATCCCGAAGGGGGGATAACCATATGGCATTCTCCCATTGGGTAGCTGGCTTGATATTGGAACTAGCACTGTAATCTCTAGCAATGAAATCTAGCTTCAAACTATTTGACGAGTTGTAGTTGTCCTTGAGGCATCTCTTAATCTTATCAACAACCACCATAGGTGGGAGAGTAGTATTTCTAAAAACTTTGTCATTGTGTTCTTTCCACAATCTCTAGATAACATGGGGAGCAATAAGATTCCACAACTTCTTGTGCATAGGTACCTCTACTTTCCTCCATTGGGTATTGAAATTGTCCATGTTATTAGGAAAAATCTAGTTGATCTTCCAGCACTATAAGGTAAGACACTAGACTTCCCAATAATATCTGTAGTCGATAGCCAAATGGAAGACCGATTCCTCCACCTCCTTACAAAGAAAGAATCTATTGGTAAGAATCATACCACATTTTTGGAGGTCGTCAATGGTAAGAAACTTGTTATGAAAAACTAGCCAAAAGAAAATATTAATTTTAGGAATTAATATTTTATCCCAAACCAAGACCCAAAAGGGAGGAGGATTTGGCTGCTTCAGTAAAATCTCAGAGGCAGAGGAAATAGTGAAGACACCAGAAGAGAGGATTCCCCAAATTAACTCATCATCTTGACAGATCAACTTTCCAGATCTTCAGGTCGAGCAGCAGGGGCTTAAGGGCCTCATCAACTATAGAAAGATGAATCCATGATCTATTCCTCCAGTAATCCCTGACCCAAGGACCAAATCTTTGAATGTAGGAATTAATAAAGGGTTGGAAAGTAGTGATGGAGCTCAGAGGAAAATCTTTGAGCTAGCAGTCATCCCAGAACTTAATTCTTTGGCCACTGCCCAAATACCATTTAGCCCCTTTAAAGGTCATCTCCTTAACTTATTGGATGCAATTCCAAATGAAGGATCCCCGCACCTTTACATCTATCTTCATGAAATCATAGATGTGGGGAAAGGAAAATAGATATTTATTATGGATAATCTCATTCCACTCCTCCCCAAAGATCCTCCAATTTTTTTTCACCAGGAGCACCTAAATAGTTACCCTTAAAGGACGGATACCCAACCCCCCCACTTCTTAGGAGTGCACACCTTGTCCCAAGAAACTAGAGCCAATCTCTTTCTTTCTTCCACTCTAGTCCACAAAAAATTCCTTTGGATTCTTTCAATAGAATTCAATAGAACTTTCTTTTGTTTTTCCTTAAAAAAAAGATGTTAACCTTGGGAATGAACACCCAGAAAGTGTTCGAGAGGGATGCGTAGTTATTATCCTTCCTATCAATCTAGTACTTACCATTTATGGAATGGCACATCCAATAACAAACATTAATATTCATTATTTTTATTAATGATTCCCTCCTTTCCTTGATATCTGTCCCTTTTGACTAAATCCTTCACCTTACGAGGGAAATCTCCACTGTGATGCCATCTAATCATTGCGTCCTTTTTGACAACCAAGTTAGAAAACCTATCAAAAACTTGGTTGGCTTCCATGTACACATGGGATATGTGTACCATTTCAAATGAATTTAAGAGAGCATGTGTCTCTTCAATCATATTTGATATAGTCCATGAAAGGGAATGGTTAGAATTTAAACAATTTATGATATTCTTTGAGTCTCCTTTGAGGCAGAGATTTTTGACACTGGTGTCAAGGGAAAGTTTTGTAACTTGGAGGGCAGCGTTAGCTTCAACATAGTGGTTAGTTTGAGTACCGAGAGGGAAGGTGATGGCAGGAATCCCAAATCCATAGAAATTTTTGATCACACCTCCACTTCCTGCCTTTCCCAGATTTCCTTTGGCCGCACCATTGAAGTTAGCATTGAACAAACCTTCCAAGGGACAGCTTCAAGTATAATTCTATCTTTTCTCTATATTCTTCTTAGGGTCAGCAATCTAGTCTTTTCCTGCAAAAGGGTTAGAGCCACCATAGAAAATGAAGTTTTATTTTAATGCATAGTAGATCTTTTCAATGATTATTTTAGGAGGAGCACAAAAATGATGGAAGATATGATTATTGCATTCTTTCCACACTCCCCAAAAGAGATGCGGGAGAATCCAAGAGAAGAATTTGTGAGTCTATATTTTTTAAAGGAAGGACCCATTGAGTAAAAAGGTCTTGAAAAGATAAGGGAAAGCACTAGGATAACTCAAGAGATGAAAGGAGAGACTGCCATATCTTTCTAACATAAGTGCAATGGATGAACAAGTGATGCACAGACTCATCTTGGCATCTATATAACACACACCTATTGGGGATCTAGAAACATCTTTTTATAAGACTATGAATAGTGAGAATGCGGTTATGAAGCAAAAGCCACAAGAAGATGTTAATTTTGGGAGTAAGGTCAAGGAATGAGGCTTTAGCCCAAATGTGACTTCCTAATATAACTAAAATGAATAGGCAGAAGCCACCGAGAAAATCCCATTAGGAGAACCTTCCCAAATCAATGCATCTTGAGAAGGGGACAAGGAGGCCCCATTAAGGATAATCATAAGAGGAATTATCTCCTAAGAAATAGAGCAAAGGTTCACCCAAGAATTGTCCACTCTGTAATTATAGACTCTAGAACCATATTTATGGATGCACTCATCCACCTAGATATTGAAAGGCTCACAGTCCCTCATGGGTCCCATCTGAAGCCAGTTGTCCTTCCAAAAGTTGATATAATGACCATTCCTAATTTTCCATTTAGCTTTAGATTTAGCAATATCCTTTTCATTGAGAAAGCCATTACAAATATAAGAACCTTTCATAATATCATTAGCACCAAAGAAATAATTAATGGAGTTGTTAGTAAGATACTTATCGTCAAAAATGTCATGCCATTCCCCCTTGTAGTTGAAAGTGCAACATATTTGTTTTTCTTGGAGAGCTTTATTGAAAGGTTTGATCCTCCTTATCCCTAATCCACCAGCTCTCTTAGGACAAAATTTTTTTTCCAAGGTAATAAGAAGGAGTCTCTTATGATCTTCAGTCCGTAACTAGAGAAATCTTCTCTAAATTCTTTCCATTACCTCCGCTGCTTTAGCTCGAATAGAGAAGAGACTTAATATAGGTAGGAAGATTTTGCAGAGTAGATTTAACCAACTAAATTTTTCCATCCTAGCTTAGAGTAATCCCTTTCCAACCAGCCAGCTTGCTATTGAATCTATCAACGAGTTTTTTCTAGAAGGCCTCAAGGGGTTTAACACCTAAAGGAAGACCCAAGTAATTAGAAGGAAAAGAGTCAATGCAACAACCCAGGATATCCACAATTCTCCTTTGTCTCTCTTCATGAGTGTTAATAAAGAAGATTGAGATTTTATTCCAATTAATAAATTGGCCAATAGCCCTAGTATAGGAATTAAGAAAATTCTTCATCACTCTGGCTTCACCCATCGAAGCCTCCCCACCTAAAATGGTATCATCGACAAATTGATGGTGGGAGAAGACATAGGTACCAAAAGATGGTTTGATACCTTTCATAACCCTTGATCTACTAGAGGCAAAAAAAAGTCTCCCTAGGAATTCAACAAGAATAATAAAGAGAATGGGGGAAAGGGGGTCCACTTGTCTCAAACCCCTGGAAGATTTGAAAAAAACCGACGTGGAACCATTGACCAAAACTACCAGAGAGGGAGTGGAGATGATTTGATGAATAATCTTACAGGTGTTCAAATTGAAACCAAAGGCTCCAAGAACCCTGAGCAGGAACTTGTTAGGCCATTTTTTTGTCATAGCAAAAGTCCTGTGAAAATGGCCTCTTCCCTACAAATGTTTCATGGTTTATGTCCTGCCCTGTGCTCTTCAATGTGTCACCTTGCTCCAGTCCAATTTGCACGTGTTGAATCGCAAAATCCTGAAAGTTATTCAAATTCTAAGGTTTGCAGGAAACATTTTCAAAATCTGCCACAGTGTCGAAAACCCACAGTATTTTTGAAAATCCATGATGTTTTCAGTCTATGTGGAAACCCTCATTGTTTTCGACCTGTGCCTTCTGGCTTTGTGCACTTATCTTTTGGTGCCAGAAATCCTGTGTGTTTTCGATCATTTGCCATTGTGAAATCTTGTGTGTTTTGGATCTTTCACCGAAAACCCTATGTGTTTTCAACCTTGCATTTCTTCTTTTCTACCAGCACTCCTTCTTCATCAGTTTTAAGTGTGCAAGTGCAATGATGTGGGGCCAGATTCTTCAAGCGGTAGAGGGAGGAGATCAACAGTCGGTGTGTGATCACATGGAATATTCTCACCCCATGCGTTCATGCGCCTGCCTTTGATCTTGTTTGTTTCCAGCGTTTCTTTGGTGAAGTGGGCCTAGTGTCAGAGGGGAGGTAGGGGGGACATGTTCTTATTCATTGTTGCATGGCCGCATGTCAGACTTTTCTAACATGCAATCATGCGACCACTTGCCACGTGGCCCTACAGCTCGGTGGCATTTCATGATGTGGGGTCTTCCAGTGGGTCCAAGATGTTACGCTGGGTTGGTGTTCTCTTTTCATTGGCCGGTGGGTGGTTATGTGGTGGCCTTTGGTTGGCTGTCGCATGATGGCATAGCCCATTTTTTGGCTATGCGATCATGCGACCGGTTGACATGTGTCCACGGTGCTGAGGTGGATATGCTTGGTGGGACCACTACTTAATGGCAGGTAGTGGCGGCGGTTTGCTAGCGGTTAGTTGCATGTTTGCATAGCCTTTTGCAAGGCTATGTGATCATGCAACTGACATTTTCTATCAACTTCATGTAGTGGTAGTTAAGCTTAGCAGGTTGTCGCATGTTCACGTAGCCCATCTCTGGATTATGCGATCATGTGACAACGGTCTGGTGTCACGGTTGCGGAGTTGTGCGGTGGGACCTGTCTGCTTGGTGGCACTGGTGTGTGTAAATTTTTGGTTGGTAGAGAAAAATGGTGATGTGGAATTGTAGTGGGACCTAACATCCATATAGAATCAATGGTTGGTGTAAAAGCTTATGAAGTGTGTCAGATCTACGAGATTATGAGATGACCATGGATTTTCTTGCATGGACCCGGTTGAATTTCTTGGTGCTTTTGGTGTGTGGATAAAATATTTGGTAGCCCGAAAAAATCTTCTTCCTGTTGTTGGTTCGCATGATGTTTTAGTGATAGCACTATTATTTTCGTGAACTGGCAAAATGTCTTCAGTCGCCAGTTCACTGGATAACTTAAGGGGTTATTTTGACACGTGTAGTCATGTGTTCACTAAATCTAACTGGGGTTTGGACTTTCATTCCGTGACTGGGATTTTCCTTTGTCTTGTGTTTGCTGAAAGTAACCTGAGGTGCCTGGATGCGTTAAAGCCATGAACCCAGGAAGATAGGAGGATTTGGCGGCGGGGACTTAATGTTGGTCTCAGTTCGATTTGTGGATCGCCGATGCACTGTTAGATTCTCGGCAGTGACATGACAACTGGCAGGGTGCATGTTAGCAGCTTGTCGCATGTTTGCATGAGGCAATTTTTTGGCTTGTGAACATGCGACAAACCCTTTTGTGGTAGCGGCAGCATTGGCAGTTATGAAGAAGGCAATGGGAAGTAGCATGTCGTATGTTCACATAGCCCATTTCCGGGCTATGCGATCATGCGGCAACTATTTGGAATTGTCATTGTGGAGTTAGTCTGAGGTGTTTGGATGGTTAAAAACACAAGCCCGTGAATGGCATGGTGACCATTGCAGTTTGAGTTTGAATTTTTGAGAATTTCCAGTGATAGAGGGTACCATTTTTATGAAATTCAATGCAGAAAAGACCCTGTTTGGTGAGAAGCGATTGGTTTTCTATTTCCAGTGTGCTCCAAGGTGTGAGATGATTGTAGAAGAGGAGTGTCTTGCCATAGGGGAGTGAATGAAATGTACCAAAAGTAGTTGCAGGGTCACTTCCAGTTTGAATTTTGTAGATTTTTGATTGATCTTCGGTGCCTTTCAGAGATTCTTTCATGATTGAAGATCAAGTGTTAATTGCTTGTAGGGTTCAGTTTTTTTCCCTCCGATTTGTGATAATTGTTTTGAATTTTGATTTGATTGGTTGGATGGTTGAAGTCTTAACCCTGGTTACCCGTAGCTTGTTGCATCCTACTAGTTTAGGATTCCAAGGTAACCAGTGGTATAAATAGTCAAATTTTTGACTGTGTAGGGGTTCTGAATTTTGTCATTTCCAGTGGTTGTATCAACATTAGGGAAAAACCTTAGGTATCTTTTGCATATTGTCTATGGTTTTTTCTGTATCAACTTGTAATGCAGGGATTTGAATCCACATACTTAATACAGTTTCTTAGTCTTGGATCTCTCCTTTAGTTGGTCTTTATGAATTTTGAGTTTTTTGGCTCATTGCATTTGGTTTCTTATGTATATGTTTGATCTCTTAGCCTTGGTTTAGAATTAGGTTAAAAGTCTTTGAGTGAAGCATAGGTTCATTTGGTTCAATCAGTAAGGATACTTGTAAGTAGTGTAGGAGGTGTTTAACTATGTTTATGGCTTGGATTCTCAGATGAATCTAGTAGTTGTCCATGTGTTCCATGTTCACTTCAGGTATGATGCCCAATGGATAAGGCATTGATCTTAAGCTAGTACTCCTGTGCTGATGCAAAGTGTTGCATGGTTGTCTACATCCTGTAGGAAACCCAATTATATTTAATATTTCCAATCCTGCAATCCCTCATAGTCTTGAGGTCACAAGGCCATTTTATACCCATAGTAATGGAGAGTCAATGAGTGTGTGGTTAACACTTAGTACTTTCTTACTATCCTATTATTTGTTATTCAAACCTAGTTCTTGGTGTATGAAGTATAATTTATACTAGGTTAGGTGCACCCACCTTGATTTTGCAGAGCCAAAAGCAGAAGAGGGCATATTAAGTCCCTATAGTTGGTCCAATTACCCTAAGACCTCATAACATTTTGCAGTTAACTATTCCTAAAATCCATCTAAGGGTATATTGGCAGCCTATTAGAGCATAAGAGTTTTCAAACACCAATAGAACTACCAATCAACATGGTCATAAGCCTTGGACAAGTCAAGCTTGAGAAGGAAACCTTCCCTTTTTCCAACATCTAAGGAATGAATCACTTCATGCACCGTCATTATGGAATCAAGAATTTGTCTTCCAAGAACAAATCCAGACTACTAGAAAGCTATAATAGAATGAATCACCTTGATAGTTTTGGTGGTGATGACTTTAGAGATAATCTTGAAGAAGGAGTTGCATAGACTAATGGGTCTTAAAAGCTCCATCAAATCCACCCCCGGTGTTTTAGGAATAAGAACTAGAAAAGTTGCATTAAGTTCTTTGAGGAAGTTCTTAGAACCAAATAATTCCTGCACCATTTTGACCACATCAAATTTCACCACATCCCCAAAAAGATGAAAGAAAAACATCAGGAAACCATCGAGACTAGGGGCTTTATCACCAAGGAGAGAATCCAAATCTTTTTTAACTTCAGCCATATCTGAGATAGAACATAAAACTTTTTTTTGATCTTTAGAGATGATTTTAGGAATGTTTTCAAGGAGATTTTCATGATCCCCCTCTATCAACTCATGATCTTTGGATAGGAGAGAAGAGAATAAAGCAATAGCTTCCTTAGTAATGTCATTTTCCTCCTACAACATCTGGTCTCCCCTTCTTAATATAACTTATTCTGTTGGCCTCTCTGTGTTTCAAATTTGATAGGTGGAAGAATCGAGTATTTTGATCTCCTTCCCTTAACAAGATAGATCTTGATATCTGCTTCCAGAAAATATCCTCCTTCCCTATTATATTATGATACTCAGACAACATAGTTTTCTCCTTGAGCAATCTGATCTCATCATAGCCCTCTCTTTGGATTTCTTCTTGAATGAGGTCTAGGTGAGAGATAGCCTTGTATTGAGAGGAGAAGATATTTCCAAATTCATCCTTGTTCCATTGTTCGAAATTCAATTTTATATTTCTTAGTTTCTTAGCCACTCTGAACATGGCCAAATCCTTAACATCTATATTCCACCAGTCTTTTATTTTGTTTTTGAGGTTTGGATGGGTGGTCCACATCTTCTCAAATTTAAAGGGGAAATTTCTTTTCTTAGCAATTAGGTCCAAAGAAAGAGAAATAGGAGAGTGATTTGAGCCAGTCCTCACCAAAGCTGATAAGTTATAATTATAAAGATTCATCTAGTCAACTATGATCAAAGCATGGTCCATCCATACTTGAATACACTCCCTCCCAATTCTCCTATTGGACCAAGTGAAGCTAGCACCCTAGAGGTCCACATATAAGAGGGCTTGGTCATTGATGAAGTCCATGAGATCTTTCCTACTTTCCAGATTAGGGGAAATACCTCCCTATTTTTCCCCTTCTTTGAGGGGGGTATTAAAATACATCCTGATAATCACCTTGGTAAGATTACAACAAGAAATAATAGTTTTGATTTTTTTCCCAAAAATACGTTCTACCTTTTTTGGAATTAGGAGCACAAATATTCAAAATATACCAGCTTTAATTATCCTTTAACCTAGTAAAATTCATGAGAAGAAAATTACCTTCTTCGTGAATGACTTCAGCCTTAGGTTGAAAGGAATTCCACATAGTCATCAGTCCTCCAAAGGCTCTTTCAGAACTAGAAGAACTTATTTCCATGGATTTACAAAATCTTATACCCTCAAGCTTATCCTTCTTCATCTTGGTTTCCTAAATTAACATAATATCTGGTCTTTGATCCCTAATCATATTCCTAATAAAATCCTACTTATGTGAGCTATTTAGCCCATGAGTATTCCAAGAGATGACTTTCATTTATTTTTAGAAGTACAGGCTTCTTGGATGGTCTTCTGGGTTCCATCTGCTATATTATTGTTGGCTTCTTCTTGTCAGACCTGGATAGCATTCTTTCTCCCTAGAGTTTTTGATTTGGTCCCTACATCAACTTTATTTCTACTTCTAGTTGCTGCTAGGGAGACAAGAGAAGGATCCCTACTATTAGATTTCTTCTTTTTCTAGACCATATAGTCCACTCTCCCTCCTTCCCTTCTTTATACTTAACAAAGAGCTCTTCCATTTTTGTGAACTACCTTGGGGAAGCTAATTTCAGTAGTTCTTCCATCTTTAATACCTGTCTAGAAGGTGCCCACTTAGAGCTATGAATATGGTTGGATTCTTGTGATAGGATGCATCTGATGCAGACTAAGGCAGGCATGATCCAATTAAGGACAATCTAGCCTTGCAACTTTAGAATTTACACAGTGGAAAACTCAACACAACAAGATGTTTCAAATGAATTTTCATTAACATGCCCAGATGTAAGGCCTTCCAAGTTAGGGCCAATTACAAATAGAAACAAGTTCTTCAAGATCTACATAAATCCAAAAAAATCTTAGCTAGTTCATCTTTGAAATAATCAATAGCTGATGGAAACCCTAAGGAAGATCTAAAATTGAGCTCACAGGCCTCCAAGAAATCTCCTTGTCTCCAAGTGTGCAAAACCCTAGCTCTGCAACTAGAAACAAACTATTAGATAAAAATCTGATCTTCAAGATCTTTTCCACAACTTCACCAACTCCAACTTTTAGAACCTCTGATTTGACTCACTTCATCTCCCAGTCCCCTCCTCCTAAACAACTACCCCAAATATCCTATAAATACTAATCATCAGCCACAACTTGGCTAGATGAAACCATTAACTCCCCCTAACAAATATTAAATGCAATACAAGTCAACTTCAAAATAGCCTTACAATAATTTAATCCAACATGTCAGCCTAAAAAAATAGCTACCAATAATAAATGTACCAAGTCGACCCAAAAAATCACATAGAACTCCAGTCGATAAACCAGAACTACCAAGCAACAGTGAAATAACCAAGCATGCTAGGCATCAGCGAGCATCAGTGTCAACCGAGCATGATAGGCATCGTCAAGCAACACTTTCACTGAGCACTAGAGATTACCGAGTTCCTTCAATGACCAAACTTCCTTCAATGATGGAGACTGTCAATCAAGGCTGCAACCAAGTAACACAAGCCAAACAACACACCCCCATGAAGATTCACCGAGTACCCTAGAATACCGCTGCATCAAAAACCCCAGGTTCGAAAAGATGTTCATATGTGAGAAGAACATCTTCTAGGATTCAGTGCATAAACCCCAAACTAGTTCTTCACATACAAGTCCTCCACCTTTTCAGTTTGCATACTCTTCCACTTCAGCTTTCTCTGTCTCTTCAAATCTTTCCTTGACAACACATAGGTCTTTCCTTCACATGGATCAATCATTCCTTCATAATCCACCAACTCAACTCGACTACCAATACTCAAGCTTCTCCTATCGAGCATTGTATCCAGAAAAGGCATCAGGGAAAAATTCATGTCATCCTTCTAAATAGTAAACACATTTCTAACACAGTCATACATAGCTCTACAATCATATTGCCAAGGTCTTCCAAGAAATATATCACAACTATTCATCTTCACAATATCACATAACACAAGATCCTTATACTAGCCAATCTGAACATAAACAAAGCATTGTTCTCTTACTTATAGAGCATGAATGTCTTGTAACCAACCAATCCTATAAGGACAAGGATGCTTCTTTCTATTCAACCCAAGTTTCTGAACCATGTCCTTAGCAACAAGGTTATCAGTACTACCACTATCAACAATAACATCATAGAGTTTACCTCTAGACTTGCCTCGGGTCCTAAACAAGTTACTCCTCTGACAAGGTTCCTCCTTTGTATCGAGCAATATTCACCAAAGTAGCAAGTTCTTAGATTTAGGTTCATTCTCATTCACCACAGCAGTTCATCAGTCACCAAGCTTCTTCTGTGTACACTCAAAGAATGGTGTCCTTCCTCTCCATAGTTATAGCAAGTACCCTTAAAGATAACTCTACTTGTCTTCTTCTTTGGCTCCACATGTTTCTATTCATCTTCTGCATCAGTCAGTTTATCCTTCACTGAGTGATCAATATTTTCCTTCCCTCAAGGATTACTATAATGTTTCCTCTTCAACTTATCTTCTACCTTCAGAGCATACTGATAAGCATCTTCAACTGAATCAATCTTCATCATACCAAGCTCATCTCGAATATTGAATCTTAGACCATTCACATATCGAGCTACCTTTTCCTTACCAAGCTCTCGGTGTCCAGACTGAATAGTAAGTTTGTAGAACTCCTCAGTATAATCTTCAACAGACAAATCCTTCTATTTTAGATTCTTCAAATTCTTAAACAAGTCAAGCTTAGAGTCAAAAGGTATGAACTTAGCTTTTAGTTTTGTCACCATCAACCTCCATTGATTGATATTCATTTCACCTTCATCTTCTCTATCTCTTTGTAGTTCTTTCCACCAAAGAGCAGTATGTCCTTTGAACTTTGTCTATGCTAATATTACCCTAAGAGGATCTTCAATTTCTTCCATCTCAAATAAATCTTCATGTTCACCAATCCAATCAGTCAAATTCTTGGGCATCAAAGTACTAGAGAAAGTAGAAACTTCCACTTGGTAGCTGTTACTTAACTGAGCTCCAAATCTAGGCAACTGAGAAGTTTTTTCTTCACTAGATATATCCCTCCAGTCATCACCACTAGATCCAGCCGATTCAAAGTCTTCAGCAGCTTCCTCATAACCATCTTTAGTACCAACATTTTGAGGTACACCAACAATATCTCTCATGATATTAGTGGCCATGTCATTCTTCATCAACTCCATCTCAGATATGAAATCTGATTTCACCTTCTCTGTAATCCTATATTCCATAGTATCATAGACATCATCAAGTACTCTAGGGTCCAATCTTCTTGGAGGTATCCTTAAAGATAAGAGAAACCCTCTACAACAAGCCCTACACCAACCACCTTGTGGAAATATCCAAGCTCTATGAAAGTCAGATCTCAACCTGCCACCTTGCACAAACAACTAGGGAAAGATCCACAAGTTCAGTGTTCCAAATCTGCAATCCAGATCATACAATCTCTTCACCAACAAGATCAACTTCACAAACTTAGCCTTTCTAGGTCGACCTTCACTCCACAAGATCAACACTTGCTCTGATACCACCTGACATAGACCAAGGCAAGGAGGATCTAATTAAGGACAATCCAGCCTTATAGTTTCATAATTTACATAGCGAAAAACTCAACACAACAAGATGTTTCAAATCAATTTTCATTAACATGCCTGATTGTAAGGCCTTTCGGGTTAGGTACAATTATAGATAGAAACAAGTTCTTCAAGATCCACATAGATCCAATACAATCTTAGCTAGTTCAGCTTTGAAACAATCAGCAACTAATGGAAACCCTAAGGTAGATCTAAACTTGAGCTCGCAAGCCTCCAAGAAATATCCTTGTCTCCAAGTGTGCAAACCCCTAGCTCTACAAATAAAAATAAACTATCAAATAACAATCTAATCTGCAAGATCATGCAAGATATTTTCCACAACTTCACCAACTCTAGCTTTTAGAACCTCTGATCTGACTCACTCCATCTCCTAGTCCCCTCCTCCTAAACAACTACCCAAAACATCCTATAAATACTAATCATCAGCCACAAGTCAGCTGGATGAAACCATTAACTCCCCCTAACAAATATTAAATGCAATACAAGTCAGCTCCAAAATAGCCTTACAATAATTAAATCCAACATGTTAGCCTGAAACAACAATTATCAACAATAAATGCACCAAGTCAGTCCAACAAATCACACAGAACTCCAACCAGTAAAATAGAACTACCAAGCAATAGTGAAATAAATAAGCATGTCAAGCATCATCGAGCATTAATGTCGACCAAGCACCATAGGCATCGCTGAGTAAAAATTTCACTGAGTGCTAGAGATTACCGAGTTCCTTCAGCGAATGAGCTTCCTTCAATGACCAAGACCATCGGTCAAGGCTACAACCGAATAACATCAGCCAAACAAGACACCCCCATGTAGATTCACCGAGTACCCTAGAATGCCCCTGCATCAACATCTCTACATATTCTTCTTAGGACTAGTGTACCCTTTCTCCAATGAAGGTTCAATGGATTCTGGGACAAGGGAGAGTTGGGCCATCCATGGGCAAGAATCCCTTCCTTTAGCCAATCTTTCTTCCCTAGCACTGACCTCTTGCGAGACATCTTGCAAGATATTAACTTCCAATATTTATCAATCCCATCCAGGGGAAGAAACTCTTCCCTATTTGCTAAACATTCTTTCTAAGGCCAGAAGATCTCCCCAGAGTCTTTATTGTTATTATCAGCAATACCCTCTTGGTTTATATTTATTTCTAGGTTCATCTCTGCTGAATCCTTTTTCTTTCACACTCTTTGGACATTAGCCTCAAAACCCCCTTGGGGCTTTGTGTTTTCCACCCTTGTTGGTCCTATCAATTCTTGGTCCGTGATGTTTCCAGATTTTCTTGGGGCATTCCAATCTTTCATTTCTTTCTCCAAACCCAGGAACATGGGACATGATTTGGCATAGTGTCCTGCTTTCTTGCAATGCAAACAAGCAAAAGGCACACTTTCAAAATCCAGTTTCTGGACTCTTTTACCCAATTTTGAGTGAATCTCTATGGTCTCTAGCATATCTTTTCCCTCTTCCACCCCTATACAGATCTTGGAGTAAGTGAGGCACCTCCTTTCCAATGTAATAGGGTCAATTGAGAGTAGGACTCCAAAGGATTTAGCTATTCCATCAAAAATGTCTTCATGGCAGAATTCCAAGGGGAGTATTGGTAATCTAACAACCATAGGGGCTTGAAAAAAGAAGGAATCATTAAGATCCAATTTGGGGGACCATTTTTGCAGCACCAAAGTCAATTTCCCTATGGTCTAGGTTCCAAAACATAAGATTTTGGCTAGATCCTCCTGGCAGGAAAACTCAAAAGAGAGAAAGCCTTTCGCCATAGCAATGATTTGGACTTGACCCTTCAGGTCCCATCTTTTATTAGCAAAAGCCTTCACTATATCAATATTTTTCCTTGACCCAACAAATTTACCAACCATAGTTAGAGCCATGGTAGCAATATTGTGGTTAACCAATTCATCAAGAATCTCAATAGCATATTTACCTTTTTCCTTATCAGATAAGTCCTTTATTATTGGGAATGAGGAATTTCTTGTAGGCTTTACCCCAAATAGTGTTGACCACTAGTGGTTCAAAGCATTCTTTTCCTGATCACGTGGATGGGTCCCCATTTCTGAGCCTGGACTGGGAAGAGCGCAAGGAATCCCTTTGCCCCCTTTTTGAGGGTCTTTCTATTTTTCTAGTGGGACCCCTTCCTTTTTTTTCTAGATCTGCAGTGTCCTGATCCACCCCAAATCCATCGATACAGGCATCCCTAAAGTTCCCATAGCCTAAAAAATAGGTTTCCCGCCTGCATCCAAATTCAAAAAACCTCCTGCTCCTACTCTCGCCATTTTTCAAATTTTTTTCTAGGATTTGGCCATTGTTATTCTACACAAATTTGGATATTGTGAAAGCTTTGGAATTTTTTAGAGTTTTGATTGTTCTTCATGGTTTCTTTCAATTAGTGGTTTGAGGTAGGGTTTGAAACCCTCGTAGATCTAATTTACTTTTAAAGAAAATTTATTTTCTTTCTGCCTATTAGATCTTATTGATTATTGGTTTTAGGAATTCTTCTCTTGCTTAGATTCTTGTTTTTATGCTTTTTGTGAAAGAAATCTTATTTTTTGAATACCTAGTATGTTAGAAATACCATAGAAAATTATTGTTTTGAATTAGTTAGGGATTGATAGGTTTGAAGTAAAAAAAATTTAGGGTTTGAATTAAATTAAAATATTTAAATAACTTTTCTTCCTGGCAAAAATCAGCTATTAGATTTCTTATTGATTAATCCTGTTGGTGTCCAAAATGACGCTTATGCTCATGAGGCTGCCAGTATACCCTCAGATGAATTTTTAGGAATGGTTAGCTCCAAAATGTAATAAGGTCTTAGGATAACTGGACCAACTATAGGGACTCAATATGCCCTCTTTTGCTTCTGGCCCTGCAAAACCAAGGTGGGTGCACCTAACCTAGTATAAAATACACTTCATACACCAAGAACTAGGCTTGAATAATAGATAAATGGATAGAAAGAAAGTACTAAATGTTAACCACACACTCATTGACTCTCCATTGCTATGGGGTAGAACCACAGACAACCAAATGCTGAAAACTTAAAGAATGGTTCTTAATTTATGTTTTCTGAATCATAACAACCTATCAGGACATGTCAGCAAAGAAATACTTATCAAGGCCAGTGCCTCATCCATTGGGCAAGGTTTCTTAGATAGACTACACACACACACACTAGAAATATACCTGAGATTCAAAGCCATAAACACATTTACAATCTCCTCTACTACTTACAGAATATCCCTACATAGACATGAGATAAATTTAGGTCCCATCTGGAGCATCATTTAATCTAATCCTGGACTAGAACTCAAGATTGAAGACCTATACATAAATTGTTATGCAGTGAACTGGAAAGTTCAAAATTCATCTACGTTGACATAAGGGAGAGATGAGAATCAAGTGCCTACATTAAGTGTGAAGAATCCTCAAGTGCATACAATCCATCCAAAGGAACCCTGCTTGCAAACTTAGCTTAGACCTATGAATTTCTTTCAAATTGCCTAAAAATCAAGACAGGACATTACAATTCAGACTGGCAGAAGACTCACAACAAAAAAGTTTTAAAATCTAACTCCCAATGCTACCAAATGATCATAAAAATCCCTTTATACTAGGGTAACAATGCAAGCATACGATCATTTGAAATTCAAAATCACCTAACCCCACCGAGAAATAAACATAGACATGACAGGGGTCAAGCCACAGCAATTGACAATCCACTTTGCCCACTCCAACTACTCAAAAATGAATTTTTGGTACCTCCTGCCACAAAAAACACTCAGCAAGCTCAAACAGTCACATGCATTGCATGAGCATTAAGTCTTTTAACCATTCGCCTTTAGTCGCGCAACTATGCAGTCACATCTCTCATCGCCATAGGAAATCAGTTCAATTTATGCTTGGTCACATGATCACATAACCCTTAAACGGGTTATGCGAACATGCGACAACCCGCTCTCCACATGCCTTCTCCTAACTATCGATGCCAGACCATCACCGCAAAAGGGCATGTTGCATGTTCGCAAGCCAGAAAATTGGCCCATGTGAACATGCGACAAGCCGCTACCATGTGCCCCACCAGCCATCAAATCACTACCAAGAATCCCCACCTGGGCCCGCGTTCAAACCATAACAACCCGCCAGCACGGACCAATCAGAAACTACCACGACACCACCTACCAACCTCAGCCACCAAACAACTACAAATGGGCCCTAGCACATGTGGCACCCTGTCGCATGATCACATAGCCCAAAGACGGGCTATGTGAACATATGACAACTCACAGGCCGTTACCTTGCCACGCATAACTGCCACCGCACAACTCCGCAACTGCGTCACTACACCATTGTCGCACGATCACATAACCTGGAGATGAGCTACGCGATCATGCGACAACCCACAGATAGTAACTGCAACCACACAAAGTTAACACTAGGAGGCTTCATCACATGATCGCAAGCCGTGAAAATGGCCCTTGTGATCATGCGACAAGGCCATGAGACTGCCTCATCACCACCCGCTGGCTAATGAAAAGTGAACACCTTAGCACTGCATGGTATCTGGACCCACTGCATAAAATGCATACCTCCGCAACAAAAGATAATGGGCCCACCTGACAAGCTACATCATCACCTGGCACCGAGCCCCAAGGACATGTGACAAGCGGTCGCATGATCGCATAGCCAAAAACTGGGCTATGCGACCATGCGACAGCCAATCACAGGCTGCCACATCATCACCTTCTTTGCATCTTCCAGGCCCACCAATGAAATGCCACCACACTACGAAGAGCTGGAACCCACCTGGACAGATGGCAAGTGGTCGCATGATCGCATGTTAGAAAAGTCTGACATGCAGCCATGCGATAGCCAATAAGGATGTGCCAGCTGTCCCCCTTCTGACATCGGGCCCACCAAATAGAAGCAATGCTGGAACAGAAAAAATTGATGGTAGGTGCATGATCACATGGGGAAAGAATATTCCATGTGATCACACACTGACTGTTGATCTCCTCCCTCTGGCCCCACATCATCGCACCTGCGCGGTTAAGACAAAGAACAAGGAGAACCGGCAGGAAAGAAGACATGGAAGATTGAAAACACATAGTGTTTTTGGTGAAAGATCGAAAATACACAAAATTTTCAACATGACACAAAGGTAAACCAAGAAGCCAAAAACATTGAGGGTTTTTATGCAGGCCAAAATGTTTGAAAACACTGTGGGTTTTCGACTCTGTGGCAGAATTTTTAAAAAAAAGTTTCCCGCAGACCTTAAAGTTTTAATAACTTTCTAGGTTTTGCACATTAGCAGATGCGACTTGGGCTGAAGCAAGGTGACACACTGAAACATATAGGGCAAGACACACACACCATGAAACCAAGTGGATTTTCTTTGCAAGTTAAAACTGTGGTTGCAGGTCGAGCAGGGCAACCTCAAAATTTGCAGAGAAAAGGCCATTTTAAAGGATTTTGCAATGACTGAAAAAATGGCCTAACAATGGCTCTTTCTGGGGACATGTATCTCCTGTAGATACAATGAGAAAACAAAATCTACTGGAAGAGTAGACCACAAAATTTCAAACCAAAAACAACCCTACGAAACCTAGGGAAGAATCCTAACTACTGCTCATGGAAAAAGATACTTCAAGAGAAGTAAAACTTTAGGACATGCAATTCCAAAGTGCCACTAGTTAGATCTTTCAGAATATATGAATCTATTCCCCACTTGCTCTCAATCAGATAAGGGCCCAACCAAATAGGATCAAATTTTCCATGCTTTCCCTTATCCTCCAGCCTTGCATTCCACATCAAGACCAGATCATCAATTTCAAAACTCCTCTGAGTTGCTCTCTTGTCAAACAAATTTTTACACTATCGCTGCAAATTTTCATTTTTCTCATGTGCATCCCTTCTTACCTCCTCCAATTGGATTAACTCATCCATCCTTATTCTCATTTCATCATCTAAGTCTTCATCATATGCCTGGATGAATTTGTACATTTGCAACAAATTGTTCTGAGGTAATCTAGCACTTATCCCATATAGTAGGTCAAATGGGGCACAACCTATGGCTTTCTTTATAGTCACTCTATCACCCCACAATGCCCACCATAACTTTGAGTCCCATCCTTTCTTATTTCTATCCAACACCCTTTTGAGGATCTTTATCAAGCTTTTATTACTGGACTCAGCCTGGCCATTTCCTTGTGGATGATATGGGGAAGAAAATGAAATGCGTATCCCATAATTCTTACAAAAATCATCAAACTCCTGAGATCTAAAACACATCGCATTGTCTACCACTATTGTTTCTAGACATCTAAACCTAGTGAGAATATTCTACATCATGAAATCAATTACCACTTTACTAGTAGCCCTCCTAGTAGGAATAACTTCAACCCACTTGGTAAAATAGTTTGTTGCCACTAATATGTAGGAATGCCCACCACTAGACTTGTTTGGAATCTCACCTATGAAATCAATACCCCACTGTTGGAAAGGGGCCTGAACTGAGACTGGTTTGAGTGGTAAATTTCCACCAAATTTCAGCTTACCTGCAAACCTCTGGCATGCATCACACTTCCTTACAAATTGATGTGTATCTTTAAAAATTGTAGGCCACCAAAATCTGGATCTAAGGATCTTGTGGGCTGTGGTCTTTGCCATGTAGTGTCCTCCACATACACCTTGATGCATTGATTCTAACAAAGACTTAGACCTTTCATGGTCCACACATTTTAGTAATACTCCTTCATTGCTTCTCCACCACAACTCACCATGGATAATGGCATACCTTTCTGACTGTAACTTGACAGTCCTCCTCTTATTTTCATTCATGTCAGGGGGAAGGAACAACTTGTGCAAGTAATTGATGAGAACTTTATACCAATCATAGTAATCCATATCACAAATATATGGCCTCTCTTCCTCTTCTAGCATATTCACATGATTAGCAATCAGATTACTTTGTGCCATCAACTTTGCAAGGCCTAGGCCTCTCACCAATTTTGTAATCTGAATATCAATATTAAATTCTTGGATCCTGTTGATCCATCTACATCTTTTTCCTGATACCTCTTGTTGCACCAATATATCTTTAACAGTAGCACTAGGGACATAAGCAACCACCTTAGCTCCCACAAGATAACACCTAAAAGCCTTGACTACTTTGACTAAGGCATAAGCCTATTTTTCAGTGATGTCATATTTCAATTCTGCTACATGTAAAGACTTGCTAAAAAATGAAATAGGTTGCTCATATCCATCTAAATTCTTTTGTAATAAGACTGTTGCAACCATATGATAAGAAGCAAAAGAGAAAATCTACATGGGCTTACCATAATCAGGGGTCCTCAAAATAGGGGCATCTTTAATGGCCTATTTGATACTTCTGAAAGATTCATCTACTTCTTCATTCCATTCTACCTTTGCATCTTTTTTCAACATTCTAGAGATGGGAATACAAATTTATGCAAAATTTGTAACAAATCTTCTTAGAAAATTTACCTACCCAAAGAAAGACTATATTCCTTTGACATTTCTTGGTGGTGAAAGCCTGTCTATTGCCATAACCCTTTCAGGATCAATTCTCACTCCATCCTTGGACACAATATGTCCTAAGAGCTTTCCTTCTATAACACCAAAAGAACACTTCTTTGGATTCAAAGAAATCCCATATTCCAGAGCTCTAATAAAAATCTTTTCAAGATGCTCATAGTGCTGATCCTCCTTCTCTAAATATGCCATGAGATCATCCTGATACACTACTAGGAACTTGTTTATGAAATATGCAAAGGCCACATCCATATCTCTTTGAAAGGTAGCTCCTACATTTGTCAAGCCAAAAGGCATCCTAACATACACATATGTTCCCCAAGGAGTGGTGAATGCAGTCTTGAATTGTTCTGACTCCTTGACCATGACCTGATTATACCCAGAGAAACCATCCATCATGGACATTAGCTCTAACCCTGTGACTCTCTGCAGCATATTTTCCATATTAGGGAGACCATAGTTGTCTTTCAAAGAATTGACATTCAGATTTCTAAAATCAACACACAGCCTAATGTCACCATTTTTTTTCTGACTGGAACCAAATTTGACACCCAAGTAGAATGTCTGACAGGCTTTATAATGCCAACATCCATCATCTTTTTAAGTTCATCTTGCATTTTTGGTGCCAAAGTAGGGTTCATAGGCCTTAATTTTTGCCTAAAGGGTTTAGTTCCTTCCTTTAATGGTATCTCATGTTGAAAGAGATCTTCTCTATATGCCTTCAAATCTTCATAAGACCATGCAAAGACATGTCTAAATTTTTTGAGAAGATCAATCAGATTTCTTCTAGTTCTTTGAGATAAACATTTACCTATGTAAACATTCTTTGTTTCTTGGCTTGTCCCCAGATTTACTTCCTCCAAATCACTAACCCTGTCAGCAAGTCTAGCTACACAAGCCCTCTCTTTATCATCAAATGCTCTCTCAAGAGCAACCAATCCCCTTGGGATCCTATTTGACTTCAATTGTAGTACTTCCTTCCCTAGGACACTCTCCTTTTCATTTATGATGTCAACATAGTTGCTGAAATCCATTTCCTGACCATCAAAGTGAGACTCACACTGCAAGAACCTCAAAATGTCCTGATCATCAGAAAATACCTGCCAATTCTCAATATTATCCAGGATAGAAGGCCTGGACTTACATTCAATTCTAGATATCCCCACAAAGGTAACATCCTCTGGCCTTATGGCTATGTTTTCTAGTAAATCCGCCATCCTGTTCTGGCTTCTATCCACCCAATCAATCCCAAAGGCACTAAAACATTCAATTTCATCCCATAAAACATTCCTATATTGTTTCAGCCTTTGGTTCTTTGATGCATACTTTGATCTAATCTAAGAAACTATTAACTTAGAATCACCAATCACCCTAAGATGTTTGATCCCATGTTTTGATGCTTGTCTCAAACCAATCAATAGGGCTTCATACTCTGCAACATTATTTGTGCAAGGAAATAAGAGAGTGAAAGAAAACTTAAAAGTCTTACCACTCGGGGATACCAGCAATACTCTTGCTCCAGCACCTTCTCTAGAACTTTCTCCATCAAAATATAATGTCCATAAGACGTTGCCCTCTGCCATGTTATTCTCATCATCAGCCAAAAGGATAGGCCTGACCTTCTCCTGCATCTCATTCCTTTGAACTTGGAATGAACCAATGTTAGTGTCAACAAAACAATTCATGCTATCCTTTTCATTCTCCTTAATCATATACGGAGTTGTAGCTTCCCTTGACACCTTCACATTCTCTCCTTCAATGTCAAAAGTGGCAAAGGACAAGTCACATTGAATACTTCCTCCCATGGAGGCACTCCACTTTCTAGATAACAACATTCCATATTGAGGAGGAATCTCAACTACAAGAACACTCATAGTCAATTGTTTGTTAGGAAATGCAGCTAATTTATAAGGTAGAGCCTCAATGGTACCAATAACCAGCACTTCTCTTGAGTCCATAGCTTGGCATCTCCCATGAGGTGTATCAACCTTCAGTCCTAATGATTTCATGATCTCTATAGGCATGACAGTGTTTGATTCTCCAGAATCAATCATGTAGTTCTTCAATATTTTACCATCAATCTCAAGGGACAAAAAGAAAGGATCAACAATCCCTAATGCACTATTTACAAGATTTGTATCCAAGAAGATTTGAGGGATCTTAGAAACAATTTCTTCACTCTTACTTTCAGGTGTGTCTTCCAAGGAAACCACATGTTTGTCATTTCTACTCACTTCTTGGATTCCTACAGAAGAAACACCATTTACCCAATTTAAGGCCTTGACCTTGTTTTCTTCTATTCTCATCATTTCCAAAAGTGGAACCTTGACAGTGATCTGTGAAAGCAACTTAGACATATCTATTGGAACATACTTCTAGCTATTCATGTCTTCTTCAAAAATAGTGACAACCTTATCTTTTGTGGACTCAGATTTGTCCTTGAGAGAGGATTCCTCTTCCTTCTGAAAGGCAGGAACAACAACATCTGATGTCTTTGCTTTGTTCCTAGGTGTTGTAATAGGCATAATTTTCTTTTTTACCTTCACTTGGTCAGCAACACAAGCACCCTTGCCCTTTTCTTCATGTTGTTGAGCACTATTTTATGTCCTCTTGATGAACATACTACCCGGTTTACCAGTTGCATTTCCAACTGTCCTATTTCTCAAATTGTAATTGCTTCTAGCTTGAGTGACCATGTCTGCAGTGATTTGAACAATTTCTTCATTTGATGGTCTTCTTAAAGAAACTTACTCCTCACCCCTCACTGCACCACATCCAACATCATCAAACCCTTCATCCTCTTCATCAGTAGAGTCAGCTTCATCCCATGCATGTGAAGAAGTCATACCACATCCTTCCTTATCATACTGCTCCTCACCTTCTTGATTATCTGGTAAATTCAAAGCAATGACACAATGCTCTGGACTATGAGGAGATTAAAAAATGACACACCATGGAACCTCATCAGCTAAATTCACTGAATTTCTCTGCAAAGGATCAAGGATCCTTCCATCAGGCCTTTCTTGCTTGGTTGGGAAAATGGGCTTGCCATCTTTCCACTGAGTGTTGTAAGGATAATTCTGCATCCTTGGCTATCTGCTAAAATTGTTTGGAGCTGACCTCTCCATAGTCATAGCCCTATTATTTCCCTTTTCTCCAGGCTTTAAACCTTCCAAAGCCTTTAAAATCTATTTTAGATTGTTATTCTCTTTGGGTTTAGAGTCAGCAGACCTTCCCATTTCTTTCTTACTCTACATTTGAGGCCTGCAATCATCTCTTCTTCCTATCTTTCCTGATATTCTTCTATTGCTCTCTATGTTGATAGCCAATTTGTAAGCCTCCCCAAGACTTCTAGGGTTCTTATCTCTCAAGAGATATCCCATCTTTGCATCAAAGGCATTCAAGTATGTCACAAGACATACCCTGTCATCTAATCTGATAACCTGCAAGAGCCTATGCATGGCCTTTTGGAACCTTATGTTAAATTCAAGGACCTCTTCATTTTGATTTTTCTTTATATTATTGAATTCATTCAAGATAAAACCCTCATTTTTTTTATCTCCATAATGTTCCTTAAAATTATTTTTGAATTCATTCCATGACCCTATACTAGCATGGGGTAACCCTCTAAACCAATCCCTAGCATCCTCAATCAGGGATTGTATAAATAGCTTCATGATAACATCATCAGGCTATATATTGTAATCATCTATTACATCTATGAAATTTTTTAGATGTTCTTCACATGTGATGACATTATTTCCAGTAAATTTAGGAAGCTTTTTTCTAATTTCATCAAGGATTACATTCGGATAGCTAGGAATACCAAAGAAGGTAAGTTGTTTGTACCTTTCATGAATAGGAGCTCCCTGCAGTGGATCCATTCCTTGCAATGTAGTTGTTCTTGTGTTTGAACCATCAGGAACCCTAGCAGCACCTGGTACACCATTTGCTTGAGCTGCATTATTACCATGATTTCCACCTTGCCCTAAGAAGGAAGCAGCAACATTTGAAGGTCCTGAAGCATGCTTGAGAAAATCTATCTTCTTTCTGATTTTTGTAGCAGAAGCCTCCAACTCAGCTTTCTCTAGTTCTTTATCCAATATCTCTTTTTTCCTTCTAGCTATTTCAAGGTCTGAATCCAATCTTAGTCCTAGATTCGATGTCCCATCCACAATGACTTGTTCACTGATTTGAATCCCAACAGCCTTCTATTTTCCTTTATCTCTCAGTCTAGTTTCTCCACATATTTTTTGAACAATAAGCTGTTTGTCTACTCTTTCAGGCTCTGGGACTGAATTAATTGCCTCCAAATCTAGTAACTGCCTCTTTAGCTGATCAACCCTTATCATGGCTTGTCTTACTTTATCTTCTTTATCCTTTTCTCTCTGCTACCTAATGGCAAGTTGTTCTTGAACTCTTCTTTCTAGTTCATAGACCTCCTCAAAGATCTCTTCTGATTCAGGGAGTGTAGCGTCTGACTCATCATCTCCCACTTGAATTTCATCTTCATACTAGTTCAATCCCAAGTCAACAGCCTCTTCATACTCTAAATTATTTTCTTCCTGACTAGGCCTGGCTTGGATTTCTTGTCTGGTATCTTTCTTGTTTCTCCAAGTGTGAGAAATACCTCTTCTCTTCTTTCCTCCCCTTGTCTGACTAGGCCCAGAAGTCCTTGGAATGCCTTCTTCCATTATATCTTCAAGAGGATTCCTTCTTCGAGATTTGGAACCTTTATAACTCATCTTTGCAAAACAAATCACTGACCAGTACTGCTACCAAGATTTTTGAGTCACCACCCAAGTGTATTGGGAATATTACAATGAAATTTCTTGACTTCAGAAAATGCTCCAATAAGTTAGAGAGACAAGGGACAAGGATAACCCTATTTTTTTCAATGATGACCTACTG